>BSWB01000002.1:111062442-111662442 GCA_033239125.1 Fagopyrum homotropicum
CTTGACTTACCTTTGTTCGCGCAGACATGACATCCATTACCTTTGAACAAAGATACCATACATCCCCTTTATATTCCCCCCTTTACGCACCAGAACTATATAAGACTCACCTTCCTCTTTGTCCTTCCAGTTCCCTTTACCCTGATTCGTGTCATTTCTCCATATGAAAATGCCATGACCTAAGAAGGTCACACCAGATCGTTAGAATCCCTCCCAACAAGGTACGTTACCTTCACTTGTTGGAATTGGTAAATTGTTACTTGATTAAGATATTTGCACTTCCTTTGATATACCTCTTCATTGCCGGCATCCAACCACCACGAATATTCTAAGTTCTCGTTACCCCTCTTCATGATCCCATCTCTTGGGTTACTCTCCCAACCTACATCCAATAGTATACAACCCACACCTGTACATTTTTTGTGGTCACCGATTAACTCATGGATGACCCTCTCCAAGATCAACGACTTACCCTCCTACCTCACTTCCATGTTACCATACTCTTGAAGGATACCTTCTCGGGGTATTCCGCCTTAACTTCACTAGCTCATTTAACTCTACTTTCAAATCCGTTAGCTCCTATTACGCTCCCCTCTACCTTCTATAATATAACTACACCTTCTCGGCTCTTTTGTGTCAAATGACCCAACTTCATAGGCTTAACCGTCCTTCATAATGTGTTGTAAGTGTAATCTCCCCCACATCTCTATCGTTTATAACCATTCTCTTCTCTTGGTTGGTAACTTAAGTCTTTCGATCCTCGCCCCTTGTTTCATCTTTCATCTTTTGAAGATCATCACCCACACACACTTTCTCCTTCTTAACATTGCTCAGTCTCATCACCACGACGGAAAACGATTGACTCCGCAAGGTAATTCTACTATGTGAACTTTTGCCATGCAATCCTCCTCATAACTCTCGTATTTCTGAAGAAGTCTCCCGCTTAAGCTCTCACAAAAACCGTCACTTCACTTTCTAGTTCTTCTGTAAGATTAACTTACGCATCTCATGAATCTTCGTATTAGTTCGACAACACTTCACACTTTGACTCCCATGCTTAGGATCATCTAGGAAAAACTTCACGTCTCAAGGAAATACCACTTCTACCCTTGCTAGTATGCACTCCTTTCCTTCCCGCTCCGCGTCTTTAGTTTTCCATGCATCGTCTTCAAGAATCATAATTTCGTTGTCTCGACTTCACTTCATTGTTACTCGTCATCGCTTTCTCGGAACCACTCCCACAACTTCAGATTGCTTCCCTATTTGTATATCTTCCATCTCAGTTTTGCTTATGTTGACTCGAGGTTCTCTTCCTTTTGTTTGTCCTTGTGATTAACATCATCTCTAGTCTTCATATGGCTGCTTAGATGCTCTCTAAGGAGTCTGAGGAGTCATTGGGGTGCTCACTAAAACGTGATGTTCAACTCGATATTTGAGCATTTTCGTCTTCGTGGTGACACTAT
Organism: Fagopyrum homotropicum; assembly: GCA_033239125.1. Lineage (NCBI taxonomy): Eukaryota > Viridiplantae > Streptophyta > Magnoliopsida > Caryophyllales > Polygonaceae > Fagopyrum > Fagopyrum homotropicum. The sequence goes on from BSWB01000002.1 coordinate 111,063,906, forward strand.
CCTAAGCCAAAAGGCATTGTTCAAGGTGCGATGATAGCTTTCTATCATCCTAACTATAAGGTCCAAAAACCATATGCTACTATATATCCTAGTACATGTATATGACTATATAAGTCCTATGTCCACATTGCTATAACCAATATATCACATCCAAGCAAAACTATTACAACAAAACAAGGTCCCAACGCTTATATGATATCATCGTGCCAAGTGTACAAATATCAATATAAAAATCATGTCTTCATTTTCACATAACAAGTCCATCATGCATAACTATAATCCACATATAATAATATTCCAACAACATCCTAGGCCCACGATAAATATCTACATAACTACACATATCTATATATATATATATATATATATATATATATATATATATATATATATATATATATATACTAAAAATCCAATAAACTATGCTGCCGAGATCCACGGAAGGAGTGGTGGTCCGTACATTCTACCCCGACTCATGCATGTGATTTTGAAAACGAAAACTCAGAATGGTACTAATGCATCTGACCCCTGTCCCCGTGTCACAAAATAAGTATCATTATATATATATATATATATATATATATATATAATGATACTTATTTTGTGACACGAGGGATTCCCAAACCTCACCCCTGTCCCCGTTTACCAACGCGGAATGGTACTAATGCATCTGACCGTCTACCGGACTGGGCTGGTCGCAGGGAACCTCCTAGACTCTCGCAAGAGCTAGGTAGATGATGTCACGACCCGTTATCATACACTTGGGTCAATTACACAATATACTAAAGTCGGCCTATTCCGGTTTCGTTATTTATCTTAACTAGCAAACACCACTCATACACATCACACACATGCAAGAAGCCAGCTAAGTAAGTCCGTGGACTTACCTGAATCAGATCTCGATTCTCTTAATCACAACTCAATCTGTAACTGTATAACTCGGTTGCCTGTCAAAGGAGGCAAGTGTGTCAACACACTTTTTAGGTAAGTAGAAGTCTAAGACTTCTAAGGTAGTAGATCCTATTAGAATAGAATTTAATACAGTACCAATTTATGGTAAAATGACTATTTTACCCTTGGTCCCGAAACTTCCAAAAATTCTATAATTCATGCCTAAGCTCTTATTTGAGACTAAAGAGTCATAGACTTCTACTTATTTGAGACTAAAGAGTCATAGACTTCTACGAAACCGGAATAGGCCGACTTTAGTATATTGTGTAATTGACCCAAGTGTATGATAACGAGTCGTGACATCATCTGCCTAGCTCTTGCGAGAGTCTAGGAGGTTCCCTACGACCAGCCCAGTCCGGTGTAACACCCCGATTCCGCGGGACTCGGGATGCTACGGGGGGAGACCTCACAATGGGTCCCGACCCCTTAGCCTGACAACAATTTCACTGGATCTTACAACAAGACACAAATAAAGGCAAAACCGAAATTCATTTTAACGCAATGATATGAACCCCAAAAGAAAAACAACGAAAGACTTCAGCCGAGATACAACGCTAAAGGCAACCGCCATACACGCGACATACATAATACCCTAAACAATACATAAAAACAACCCCCAAAACCACCCTAAAATGTACGGACCCCGGCTGCCCACTCTTCCGGATCTCTCGGCCGCGTTCCTAACCTGCAAGGCAACTACAATAATATCGGTATAAAACCGTTAGCTAGCATTCAAGGCATTAGAATCATGGTATTGGCACACACACACATAAGGCATCATAAACACACAACATGTTCCAAAACACACAATCCGGTTTATTATCTTTTTATTATTAGGTCATATCCCGTTCTAATTCAACTTCTTTTGTGACACGAGAATCTTAAAGATCTCGCCCTTGTCCCCTTTCACCATACGGGTTTGTACTTGATGCGGATCAGCATCACCCGATGGGCTGGTCGCAAGGCACCTCCCAGTCATCCCCATTTTGGACTGGACAAGCGGTCACCGCCCGTTATCATACACTTGGGCCAAATATAAACATATAAAGTCGGTGATCCTATTATCGGTTTAGATGTTATAACGTAAACAATAAACACACACATAAACAATAAACACACACCACCAACACACATAGATGCTAATACAGAGAATACGAGCTAAGTAAGTCCGGAGACTTACCTGTACCAGGTCAAGTTCAGTCAACGGTATTCTTTGATTCTATAGGAGTCTAATCTCAAATGCCTGATCATAACATGAAACTTGTATCAATAACAAAATATCTAATACCTTAGGAGTTTTCACTTCTAAGTTAACAACAATCATCTAAGGAGAAATTACTAACTAGTCTACTCCTAACTAGATAACCAATAGTCTAAAATACGTATCACTAGGACTTGCCAATATATATAATACTAACAACCTACCAGGTTAAACCTAAGGAAAGGAACAACTTGTTCTAACCAAATGCTACCAACTCCGGTTATGAAATAAGTGTACGAACATAAATTCTTATATAGTGAAAGAACTTATCACATGTCCACGATTTAATACAACCAATGAAACTATCTCAAGTCCTTCATCCAACATATAAATTGTCATCATCCTTAGTCGCATTCATCTCCTCCTTCATAGTGTTCGTGTTTACGGCATTCATCTTGCATACCACCCCATGAAATTCACCACCACTCATCCCATATATATCCATTCATAAACACTTGGAGTTACCCACCTCTCAAGTTCCAAATGGTGAATTATGTTGATTGGCCACTTACTTACCCTTCATAGTCAATTAAATCAACCTTCACAGTTATTTAAAACCCCAACTGACAACTCACAATAACCATAACATATAACACAAACTCATTAGTACTAATGATCCAATCAATACATAATATACAAAATCCCCAATCGAAAGAAAACTCAGTAGACCTAACAAGCACCATTTCCATATTATTACAACACATTACTACCAATCAAGATCAACATTCATAAAAACTTTAACCCTAAATCTTAAAATTAGGGTTATTGCAGTTCCGAGAATCTCACCCTATTTGATTTAATCCCACACAATGAAGAGGAAGAAAGATGGTTGTTCCCTGGTGCAGATCGACCCAACAGTCACCATCGGACGTGAGCGGCGCCTTCTTCAGCGGCGATGCACTCGAGGAGGGAAGATGGTTGCGCTACCTGGAGGTGCGACGGCACGATCGACGGTCCGTTGGAAGAGGAAGACGAGATCTGGAGCCAAACGACTTGGTTGAGACCGGAAATCGCGAGAAGAGAGCTGGTGGGGTTCCTGTTGGAATTTGTCTCTAGAGCCAAACACGGCTGCCGCAAGAGGGCTGGAGCGAGAGAGGAGGTAGGGAAGAAAGCGGTGACCCCCTTCCTGCAATGTGCAGCCGCCGGCGAAACCGCTCGGGCTACCCTTGCCGAACAGAGGCGGCGGTTCGAAGTTACAGAAGAGGCAAAGAGGACCGGCGCTCGGAGGAGAAGAAAAGAAGGCACTGCTGCCTGGGTTCCGGCGCTGAGAAGGAGGAGCAACAGGGATGGTAGTCGGCCGGCGTGGAGAAGAGAGAAGAAGAGGAAGGTTTGGAGTTCCAAAAGAGAGGAAGGAGGAGTCTCCTTGAGTGACGGCTGAAGAAGCAAAAGAAGGGGTACGGAGTGTTGTGGCTAGGGTTACAAATAAAGACATAATAAAACAAATTAATTAAATAAAAAAAAGTAAGAAGAGTAAAAGGATACCTTAATCAAAAATGTTCGGAATTGGATTTCCGGATCGGGAAATAATTTCTCGACTTTTCCGACAAGATAAACGGATAAACGTACACGGATCCAAAATAATAAAATACCCGGTACCTTTTCGCCCCATTTTCGAAATAGGATAAATATATGGGAAATATTATGAGGATCGAGTATATACTTAAACTCGCAAAAATATACTTTGCGACGTATAAAACGATGTCGTACCTAAATTACGGGATTTAATTAATAATAAAAAAATAACGTTAACATATTAATATAACATATACCCGAAACATAAAATTTACGACTTAAAAAAAAAAAAACTTTTGAAACATACCTAAGATATTAAAATATATCGATAACCGTCAGAAAAATAAATATCGAAATCGCACCCAATAATCGGGTCGTTACATCCGGTAGACGGTCAGATGCATTAGTACCATTCCGCGTTGGTAAACGGTGACAGGGGCGAGGTTTGGGAATCCCTCGTGTCACAAAATAAGTATCATTAGTAATGACCTATCACCTAATTAAAGATAATAAAAGGATTGAGTGTTGCATGTTGATTGTATATGATGTGTGATTGTGCTTTTACCTTTATACTTATGCATAGAATGTTAGCTAACAGTTTTATACCGCTTGTAGATGCCTTGCAGGTTAAGACAGTTGTAGAGAGATCCGGAGGGAATGGTCAGCCGGGTCCACGTACTCATTTAGTTGGGGACGAGGTTGTCTTATAGACTTCATATGCGTCGTTTTAGTACCTTTGATTTGTAAGGCTGATACATATTTTTCATGTATATATTGTTTAAAGTTTTCAAATGTTTTTAATACTTTTGTGCCTTATTGTAAGATCCAAGTTAAATTGTTGTCAAACTAAGGTCGGGACCCATTGTGAGGTCCTAACCAGTAGCTCCCCGAGTTCTCAGAATTTGGGGTGTTACAATATGGTATCAAAGCTCTGGGTTGGCAACAAAGGCACTTGAAATCTTCTGAAAGACCGAATGTATAAAATAACTAGAACCCGAAAGGGGTCTAAAATTTTCAAAATGGATTTCTGTTTTACAGACGCATTGTCGGGTTGTTGGGTTAGTAGTACGTCGGACCACCATCGCTCTTTGTGGATCTCTGCAACTTGGATTGATAGGATTTATTATATAGACTGTTTATGATGTTTCTTATTATATCTTATATACATGTGTATGCTTAGTTTGTTAGTATCCTAAAGGATATTTTATATCCTTTAGTCGTGATATCACGAAGCGATTATCGCCTCATGATAAATCGATAGCGGACTTGAAGAATCTCCAACACGAGGCAATGGAATTGGGCATTGAATTGAGTATTATACTCGGGTAGGTTGCTTGGTGATCCTTACAAATCATCCAAAGAACAAGTGAGCAAGGAAATAAAGTTGTGAAGATAACTATTACCACAAGCACAATTAGATGAGGAAGGAATTACTGAGTCAGTTCGGTTAGAAGGTCGTACAATGAAGTCGGACATACGAGGCAGAGAGATGAATTAGAAGAACCCCGCAAGAGACGACAAGAGAGCGGATTAGAGATAATAATAATAATAATGGAACAAGGACCAGATAGAAAGGAGTACAATCATGATTTCGCGGAATGAAGGACGTTACAACCAAGGTAGATACCGCCATAGGAAGGGAGGAGCACAAGGACAAACATTTACATTGAATTTAAAGACAAAAGGTAAAATCCATAACCAATGAGAATGGTGGACTTCTGCAAGGATACAAAAATTTTGAAAGAAATCACAACACAAGTATTAAAGGGAATGGAAGTTTGTAACTGAGACAAGGGAAGCCATAAAGGAAATGTTACAATATAATACTAGCGAAAAGAAAAGAGTGAGTGAGAATGACCTGGGTAGACTCAAGTGCCCACCAGGATCTCTCACTCAACACGGGACTTAAGTTACCGACACCAACGATTCATACAAGACGCCAGTGGATGGAAAATCTAGGTTAAAGGATTCTCGAAAGGGCGTCTACAAGCTATCCGAGAAGATTTGATAAGCCACAGATGGCATATGGGTAATACAACTAGACTCGGGTAAAGTGATCTTACAGAGCGGAAGAAAAGTGTTGATGGTAGAAGAAGCTAAAGGTGTATAAATGAACAACCTAGTGGATAACTTTTACAAAGTTTATCCACATCGAAGAAAATAGAAGAAATGTAGAGCTATGATCTTGTAGAAGATCAACTTTATATTAGTTAGTAACAACTGATAAATTACACCTATGAGGGACTAGTTGACTGAGTGACAGATAAGGAGGATAACCATAGACTTATGAAAGAATTTTTATAGACATCAAGAGGACCCTTCAAGAGATCAACGACGACAAATGTAAAAGCTAAATCGGTACACGTGATAGTGCCCTTCATAGTAACATGGAGTGAATTCGAGCCAGTAACTCTAACTAAGAACTTGATAGGAAAGACTAGACGGCCAGGGATGACCCCCTTATGTAATTTGAGACCAAGGGAATTGTGTGAGTGATTTACTACCTACTGGCTAGGAAAAAGGGTACATATCACAGCTAATACTAAGGGATTGTAAAAGAAGAACTAGAGGAGTAAGAAGTATATAAATTTGATAAGGTTCTATGTCAATCCAGACAGAGTGTGGCAGCATTCCATACAAGATAAACCGCAAGTGGATGGAAGTTAACGTCATGAGAGTCGTGTAGACATGTTTACAAGCTATAGTGGAAGACCTAGAAAGGACCATTGATGTCAGATGGACGACACAGTTGGACTCGAGAAATGGAGTTAGCTCACGGAGGAACTGGAAATTTGTAATGTAGAACGAGCTAAAGGAGTACAAATGGACGAACTCGAGTAAGTAGTGCTCACCACGAAATTCAACGGAAAAAGAGGTATGAGAAAAGTAAGTCCCGGAAATTGAGATAAGTCATCTATTGACTGACCGACGTCAACCGAGGACGTGCAAGGGTTATTTGGTATTGACGAGTTATGTACATTTAAGAAGAGATATCTGTGAGCGAAGATTATTTGAATTAACTATACCGATGCTTTGGAGAAATTCCTCAAGTAGGCAACAAAAATCTTCTTAGACAACTAAAGGTATAGAGAGAATCGTGTTAGAGGTTACTTCTTGGTTGGTTAACTTCAAACTCCGGTTGAGTCTGAAAGTTTAGATCCGTGCTAAAAGAATTAAGAAAGTAAACGGAAGAAGTTGTTCTTCAATATTTATTTTGTTTGATTAAGGCAATTAAGGAAGGTATTTGGTATTTCATCCATTTAGGACTTATGGTATTATTAGAAGAAAGAGTTGAGGTTAATCACTTGGGACTCACAGAAAATGTTTTTATGATTAATGGGTGACGACAGAATTGTCAGAGTAACGCAACGGAAGCGTGGTGGGTCCTAACCCACAGAGCAGGAAGCTTCAAGGTATAGGAAAAATAATGAGCCGAGTTTAAGATGACGATAGTTGAGGAAATACATTTAGTTGGAAGGAACCCGAACTAGGCTACGCGGAGTAACTGGAATTATGGTATGACAACTATATTACATCAAGGTAGACGGGAAAGTATGTGCATGTAGAGGTTATAGAAAGAGGTTAGTACCCTATTATGGATCCAAGTGAAATATGACGACTTCGTCACATGACGACAAATAAGTAGTTTTGGAAATTAGTACTTAACGGATTATTCTAGGGTGTCTTCTGATGGATTGATAAAAAAGTAACAACGTAATAAAGTATTATGCAAAGTCTGCACTAGGAAGCGCAAAGTGAGTAACCACCATATCGAGTCGAAAGATACATAAGAAAGAGAAGCGGCAAGAGTATATTGGCAACCCAGTAACCGTACTTAAAGGAAGCATAATCTCGGAGCGGAGTACGTGGAATTTTGTATCGGAATGGAGCCGAGTTGCGTTTAGCGTCAGAGGAAGATTCTCAATCCGGTAAACGTGGGGATATAGGAGAGCAATGCTGAGAGTGTGTTAGTAGTTATCGAGTAGTTACGATCAAAGGATGTTGATGTGAGATCACCTACTGTCTAGGGTTTTCATTACGGACACATTCAATGTCACTTAAGATCTTGGATCCTGCGTAAGAAGTTTGAGTTAAGCTAGAGATCTATTAATAATATGATGACGTCGATAGAAGACAAAATTTTGACCACCGGATTTTGATTGTTAGGTTATATCAAGTTTGAGACAAAAAGTGAGCAGATGATGATTCCTTAATGGAGGAACAATATGACCGAGTCACAATAAGAGACAAGACCAACTGAGTTGTGATACAACTAGCCTTAAGCACTTAGTAAAGTGCCGGGAGATGTGTAAGGGTGATATCCTAGATCGGATACTCGGAACCTTTTTAGAAGACCAGAAGGAAAGGAGTTGTAATAAATTACCCTCAGTAAGGTCATCAAAGAATTTGGAGGTGAGTTGTGTAAGACCACCATGTGAGACCTTAAAGCGGTTTACAAGTGTAAACCCATTTACACGGATTCTGTTGGAGAGATACCTACCCACACAAGTTTGATCACCAAATTGGAAGATCAGACTGTTGAGCCGGATGATACCGGTGAAATATCCGGTAACCACTCTAGAACAGGGTAGCAGACACTTGTGATTTGAGTACATGAAAATATTTGAGAGTCGATGGTTTATGAAAAGTCAACGAGGCTATTTGGGGTATGGTGGATATTATGAAACGTAACCTTTTAGGGATCTATGCCAAGATAGTTGTAACCTCAAGGACGACGAGTTAGGGCTTAGCCCTGTATTTGGGTGATATTGTTTGACTACGTGTTTATTCCGTGCTTGAATGCTTAGTAAGTGATGTGTGTTTTATTGTAACCTTTGATGTGCGGGGTACTTAGATGAAGAAACGACGAGACTTTTAGTGTAATGATTAGATACACTAAATTTGTACCTTTGTTGTGCCTTGAAGACCGACCTTAGGATTGGCGTATTTCAAGTTTCGGGACGAAACTTATTTTAAGGGGGTACTGATGTAATATCCAGATTTTTAATTTTTTGTTTATTTCTGAGACAAACCGGAACTCGACCGGTTTAGACTTTTCCGTCATCATTTGTCATTTTATGTGACACCGAGTTCTTCAATATTTTTGTTAGCTTTTATGAGGTTTCTACTCATATAAAATACGCGGGATCGATCGACCTTTTCTTAAAAATCAAAAGAGTTCAATTCTTTTAGATAGGCCATCCGAGCCCATTAATTAAGCATACCATCCGGGCCTAATAGAAGGATGAAAGAGCCAGCCCATGCCATGTGTTTTATGTTCAACCGCCTTCCTTCCCCCTTGTTTTTACGTAAACCCTAGAATCTCTCCCCTCTCTCTCACGCTCTAACCCTAGAACCTCTTCTACGTTTCACACGCTTTGGATCGTTTTTGCGAGCAGTTCCAGCACCAACCATCAGGATGACACACAGCTCTCAATCTCGTCTATCCCTCACAGCGTCACGACCTCGCCCTTCCTTGCAACTGTCGACAAGCAGCAACAAGCCTCCTTCATGTGTGCTCGAGGACTCGCAACAGCAGCCGCCGACCTTGACTGGACCTCCTCTCGCCTTTTGCACGTACAGGACGACAACAAAGACCAGATCCAAAGGGGCGCTGTCCTTCCTGGCCATGGGTGCGTCCGCTGGTACACCTCCTGCAACGATCTAAACGTGACTTCCCTCTCCCAAGCGACAACAACCGTGCAACTCCCTCCTTGTCGAGATTTATAGTGAGTATGACCATGCCCTCCCCTCCCTCCATTTATATATATGATTAATTGCTGCTAAGCCATCCTAGAACCCATACTTTGCAGCCAAAGGAACAATTACAAGGAGCTGTTACTTCTTTTCCAGCTTTCCAACATTGACGAGCAGTCAACTTCGGGTCCAATTTTGGGTAAGCTAGACTCTTCCTTTTTGGCTAGTTTTCGGATAAGTTATGGTATTTCATATTAAATCATACTAAAATTTCATAGGAATCCATGTTATGGTTTGAGAGATATGCGGTTTCAAAGTTGACTCCTCATACAGTTTTTATAAATGTGCTGAATTGAGAAAAACAGCATGGGATGTTGTTTTGTGAGATAGTTTTGAATAGGCTTTTGATCTCTGTTGGGCATGAATTTTTGATATGATATAGTTGGCATATTTTTGTAGATCATATTAAAAATTGGGAGGAATCCAACGAGTGGTCTAGGAATTACGATTTTTCAAAGATTGGGTCGTAAGCAGTTTTTCTGTTGTGCTGAAATTTCTAAGTGTTGAGAAAAACTGCTTGTGATGCAGTTTTGTGATATAGGATTGAATAGGTTATTGACATCTATTGGACTTGAATTTTGGATATGTCTTAGTTAGGCTTACATAGTGTAGTGTATCAAATTTTGAGAGGATTTAATCGAGAGGTTAGGAGTTATGATTTTCCAAAGTTAAGACAATGTGTTGGTTTGGTAAGTGGTTGCTGAATTTCCAGAAACTGTGTTGATCAGTCAAGTTTGAGCATACTTTTTGATGGCTTAGAGATAAGAGCCACCGTTCAGTTCTTGGGATGTTGTTTTGTGCCATGCATAGGTTAATTTGTCAAAAGTTGGGATGAATCCAACGGTGGAATTTAGAATTATAGAGGCTCAAAGTGGACTTGTTTTACAGTTAGAAAACATACTCAAATTTTGGCTAAGTATAGAATATTTTAAGTGTTGTAACCAACTTTGGAAATTTTTGTAGAAGTGATGGTTGAACACTTTTAAGAAATTCTTGCTCCTAAGAGTAGATGAGATATCATAGATGATCTAGGGAATTATTTCGGAATTTATATAAGACTATTCGAATTTCATATTTGAAGCCGAAGTTGGACCTTAACGATCTTTCCGAAAATAGGAAAATGGGTAAATTGCCAGTGTGTAACCAAACTCATCTTTAGGAGTTAGAATATGACTCTTTAGTCTCAAATAAGATCTTAGGCATGAATTATGGAATTTTTGGAAGTTTCGGGACCAAGGGTAAAATAGTCATTTTACCATAAATTGGTACTGTATTAAATTATGTTCTAATAGGATCTACTACCTTAGAAGTCTTAGAATTCTACTTACCTAAAAAGTGTGTTGACACACTTGCCTCCTTTGACAGGCAACCGAGTTATACAGTTTCAGATTGAGTTGTGATTAAGAGAATCGAGATCTGATTCAGGTAAGTCCACGGACTTACTTAGATGGCTTCTTGCATGTGTGTGATGTGTATGAGTGGTGTTTCCTAGTTAAGATAAATAACGAAACCGGAAGAAGCCGACTTTAGTATATTGTGTAATTGATCCAAGTGTATGATAACGGGTCGTGACATCATCTGCCTAGCTCTTGCGAGAGTCTAGGAGGTTCCCTGCGACCAGCCCAGTCCGGTAGACGGTCAGATGCATTAGTACCATTCCGCGTTGGTAAATGGGGACAGGGGCGAGGTTTGGGAATCCCTCGTGTCACAAAATAAGTATCATTAGTAATGACCTATCACCTAATTAAATATAATAAAAGGATTGAGTGTTGCATGTTGATTGTGTATGATGTGTGATTGTGCTTTTACCTTTATACTTATGCATAGAATGTTAGCTAACGGTTTTATACCGCTTGCAGATGCCTTGCAGGTTAAGACAGTTGTAGAGAGATCCGGAGGGAATGGTCAGCCGGGTCCACATACTCATTTAGTTGGGGACGAGGTTGTCTTATATACTTCATATGCGTCGTTTTAGTACCTTTGATTTGTAAGGCTGATACATAATTTTCATGTATATATTGTTTAAAGTTTTCAAATGTTTTTAATACTTTTGTGCCTTGTTGTAAGATCCAAGTTAAATTGTTGTCAAATTAAGGTCGGGACCCATTGTGAGGTCCTAACTAATAGCTCCCCGAGTTCTCAGAATTTGGGGTGTTAGATTTTAGATGAAGATCCAATCATTGCATTAAAATGTTTGCACTTAGCATATTCCTTTTCATCTCGATTACCATCTTCCATATCAAGAACTTCATCAAAATGTAACCAAACAGCAGAAGACTTTCTTCTTTTATTACAAGAAGTAGTATCACCTGAAGAGTTAGGATTGATCTTAGGAGCCTTGGGTGGATTTGTAGTTCTCTTCTTGTTACTTTGAGCTTGACTTTTCCCGATATTAACAACTTTGTTGTCCATTTCATCTGAATTTGTAGATTCTTTATTGATATTGCTAACAATCTTATCAACATTCATGCTTGAAGTTGAATCATCCTACAATTTAAAGAAACAAAAATGTCAGAAATTGAAGCAACAATACTCAGCTACTGTAAAATATTTGCACTCTGCACTCTACAGTGAGTGTATAATGTATATACGAAAGCAGCACAACAACTTACCATTTATGAAACCAGCACAACAACTCAGTAGTCAACAATGATAGCAAACCAGCACAACAACTCAACTACTGTAAAATATTAGCAAACCAGCATTAGCTGCTCAACAATGACAACAATGAATCCAATGATAGCAAATCAGCACAGCAACTCAGGAATGACAACAATGATAGCAAATCAGCACAACGAATTACTAAAATTAGTACGCATCTGAGAGGCTGAGACTAGATCTAGAGCGAGGTGGTCCGAGTATGAGCAAGACTCAGCAAATCAACACTGAGTATCAGCAAATCAACAAATCAATGAGTAAACTATACAATATAAATAAACTAGTAACAACAAATAAGAGAGATGAGGGTCAGAGATTGAGGTCGAACTTGAAAGCAGGAGAGATCGAGAGGCTGGTGAGTGTTGAGCGCCTGAGTCGAAGTGAGTTGCAGGCTTGCAGCAAATCGGGACGAAGGTGAAGAGTGAAGACGAGAGAGTAGAAGAAGAGTGAAGACGAGCAAGTAGAACAACCCTATTGGTGATTGCTGAGCGCCTGAGCCGACGAAGCCCGAAGGAGACGATGGCGAGGACGCGAGGGATGGACTGATGGAGGGTCAGAGTCGTCGGAGACGACGAAAGCAAGAGAGGCTGACTGGCTGAGTCGCCCGAATCGCCGTTGCCTTAGAGTTACAGAAAATAGAGAGTTGAGTGCGAACTGCGAAGTGTCTAGGCTGCGGCGACTCCAAAGTCTCTCCTCATAGGAAAATTAGGGTTTGGGTTAAAAAATGTAAAAAACATTTTTGTGAGAGTTGGGAAGTGGAGTCAAACCGCTGACCTTCAACATGAATGAATAAATCTGCCACTCCTTCTCACCAACTCAGCTAATCGAACATTAATGTTATAATTCATTTATTATTTTCTATATTATCGGATATCAGATATCCGGGTAAGAAAAAAACACGATCCGTATCCGTCCGCATATCCGAAATTTTTTGCCGGATCGGAGCGGATTCGGATAACTTTCCGTCAGATCGAGTAAATGTCGGATATCCTTGAGTCGGATCGGCGGATTATTGGACGATCGGATATTTTATGAACACCACTACTATATACGGAACAAGCTTTTCCCTTGGGGTTAGTAAGGTGGGCCCAATGGCCAAATTGGAGATAGGTAGCCTTTTATGCCCATCTAATTGGGCTAGGACCACTTTCATGCCGGATGTTAATACATAATCTGCTTTAAACCCATCAATGCCATGCTCAATTATATTTTTCAATTCATCAATATCAGAGTTATCAAAAACATCTTGCACAAAAGGTTCAACAATGTCAATAGCACATAAAGAATGATCATCACTAGGAAATCTCATTGCATCATAGATGTCAAATTCCACTACTTCACCATCAAACTCCATGGTCAATTTGCCACTAACATAATAAATTTTAGTCCATGCAGTTTTCAGAAATGGCCTACCTAATAGAATGGGCGCAACATGTGAATCATTTTCCATATCCATTACAAAGAAATCAGCAGGAAATATTAGGTTGTCTACCATTACTAATACATCTTCAATTATCCCTTTCGGGTATACGTTAGATCTATCAGCAAGTTGTACTACAATCCTAGTTTCCATTAATGGCCCAAGGCCAAGTGATTTGTAAATCGAATATGGTAAAACATTGATAGAAGCACCAAGATCAAGCATTGCTTTGTCAAACCCGGTTTCCCCAATAACACAAGTAATGCTTACCATGCCCAGATCACTGCACTTCTTGGGCATTATCCGTTGGAAAACAGCCGACACATGCTCACTTACTTGTACTTTTTGTTTTCCCTTCAGCTTCTGGTTTCTCTTAATAGTGAAAGTTCCTTCAAGAAACGAGCATACTTGGGAATACTTTTCACCAACTTAAGGAGGGGAATGTTTACCTCGCATTTGGAAAAAGTTTCAAAGAGGTCTTTGTCCTCAATGACTCTTCTCTCCTTTAGAGTCTCAGGAAAAGGAGCTGGTGGTTTCTCAGAGTACAGTGGCGGGAACTTAGGCCGGATGTAAGAATCCTTCTCAACAGAACTTTCTGTTGTGTTTTCCGCAAGGGCGTCAGTATGCAGGCACAGGGGCGGCTAAGGGGTTGTCACTGCAGGGGCGGAGACATCCAGCCACAGGGGCGGCGTTTGCTCGGTGTTGGGCGCAGTTGTAGCCGCGAGGCGGTTGTGGGTGTGGTAAAATCGACAGAGGGTTCGCTTTGTGATTCTTTTGTTGGCTTTTGTTGGATTTGCTTCCCACTCCTCAATGTTAGGGCACTAATATTCTCCTTGGGACTTATAAACGTCTGGGAAGGCAATCCTCCGGAAAATCTAGCTTCGGTTCTTGAAATGGCTTCCGCCATTTGCCCAACCTGTTTTTCAAGGTTCTTGATGCTGGTTTCTGTTGTTTGGACGTGAGTAGCAAAGTGTTTAGTCAAAACCTGCAACATATCTTCAGTTGTTTGTTACTTACCCTGTCGGGGCTGTTGTTGTTGGTTTTGTTGATCCCTCCAACGAAAATTCTGTTGGTCACGCCAATTTGACATGAAATTCTGCGCATAAGGATCGTTCCTAGGCCTTTGCTGTTGTGGTTGTCCATAGCCCATTGCGTTCACCTCAACATCAACATCCTGGTCTTTTGGGCACATGTCCGTTGGATGATATGGGTCAGAACATACTCCACAAGCTTTGAGCTGCTGTGTGGTTCCCATAAGTGTTAGTCTCTTCACCACCTCCTTCAGCTCAGCGAGCTCAGTGGAGATCTCACTCTTCCCGGTATTTGCAGCATGAACACGTTTCTTGGATGGAGTCCTTCCAAAGTTCCGGGTTCCTTCTGCTAGTTCCTGTATCTTTTCCAAGGCAAGGTTAGGAGTAGAGTTAAGAATATTACCTCCGCAAGCCGCATCGACGATCCTCCTTTCATTGTTTAGCAAGCCATTGCACAAGTACAAGACTAGATCTTGAGTTGAATATCCGTGAAAAGGACAGTTGGATCGGAGGCATGCAAACCTTTTGAAGTACTCGTAGAGAGTTTCGTTCGCCTCTTCCTCGATGTTGCTTATAGCTTTCTTCAAGCTATTGGACTTTTTGGCTGGGAAGTATTTCTCCAAAAACGCCTTGTTGAGGTTCTCTCAAGTGTCGATACTCCCGGATGGAAGGTGGTAATACCAATCATCCGCTGAATCTTTGAGTGTGAAGCCGAAGGCCCTCATCTTGATTTGTTCTTCGGTAATGTTGGCCGGCTTCATGCTCATACACACGGTGTGGAACTTCCCAAGGTGCTTGATGGGGTCTTCACCACTTATCCCATCGAAGGATGGAAGCAAGTGAATGAGACCCGGCTTAAGATCAAAATTGACTCCTTCCCCTAATGCCGGTATGATGACCGCAAGAGGGTTTTGAGCCAAAGTGGGCTGAGTAAGTTGACGAAGAGTACGATCAACCATTTCTTGTTGGAGTTGTTGTTGTCTTCGTTGCCGGATGTGCGTCCTCTCAATTTCTGGATCAAAAGAAGCAAAGCCGGAGTTAGTAGCACGGGTTTGAACCATAAAAATGGTTCAAACCAATAATCAATAATAACAATGAAATAAAAGCACTAAAACTCCCCGGAAATGGCGCCAAAATTTGATTGAATGTATTTCTATGGTCGTCTATACCCATTCAAAAGTAAATCCCGACTTAGCACTAAAACAAGTATAGTAGTTAAGTAAGGGTCGAACCCAAGAGAGTTAAGGTGTTTTATTAGATACAATTATTGATTATAGGAACAGGTAACAAAGGGGGGAGTTTGGTTAAATTGATGCACAAAAACTTATGAAAACAAATAACGCAACAAGTGAGACAATAATGGGTGAATTTACACTAGGTTGATTCTAAGCATGCAATTGCTACTTTGGTGAGTTCCTTTTTCACGTTCTCAAGTAATCTCCCGTCTTGATCATATATATGTGTTGAGCCAACCGGCATCAACACAACTTATCAGGTTAGTGTTCTGTAAACCTATAAGAACAAATAACAAGTTAACTTTAAAACAAAGACTAAGGGATATAAAGAAAAGATTAAAACCGTTAAGCTTATCTTTATATTTGTGTTCCTTTTCTTTAAGTAATTACAACCCGTTATTACTTAAAGTTTACTACTAGATTAAAGACTCGAACCCGGAACCTATTAATCCTAGTTCTTTGCATGCACTTTAGAACCTAAGGTGATCAATCTCAAGTAATAGTAAAACATGCAATTAGACAATGGAGATCAAGGAAACACAAAGCATTACTGAATGAAAACTTATATTAAAGAATACTTAGAACCAAAGTAACAACGTAGCTTCAAACTAACCCAATGTAGCAAGGGAGTAGCAACTCATTACAATGGAAGTATAAACTGATTTCTAAGTGGAAAATAATGGATGACAAGTTGGATGATTCTAGCAATCAACCAAGGCCTATTTATACTACAAAAGACACTAAATAGAAGTAAATGGCCGGCCCAAAACAGCCACCTTTAATGCCCTAAAGGTGGTGTAAACAGCCGGAGTAAAGCTTCTGTCGTTGAACCGCAGGGGCGGCCTTTAGCTCTGCAGGGGCGGTGAAGGCAAAAACGCTTGATCTTCTTCATGACCGCATGGGCGGCTAGGCAATTCTGCAGGGCGGATTCTTCAATGCTCTTCAAACGTCTGACCTTAAAACTTCCTGCCGTATCTGATGCCAAGCCGCCGGGGCGTCCCGATGTCAACGCAGCGGCGGTGACACAGACTCTTCACCTTCCAGCTCCCAGGTTGAGGCGCAGGCAGAGGCGTAGGGGAATACGCCGGGGCGCTGGTCTTCGCTTTCTTCAGGGCAAGTCACCGCAGGGGCGCCAGGGGTTGACGCAGGGGCGGTGACAGTCTTCGTCTGGAGCTGGCGAAGACGTAGGGAGCGCTCTGGAGTAAGATGTCACCCGTAGGGGCGGTGACAAGGCTCCGCGGGGGCGGTGAAGCAACAGAAGCTTTGCTTCGTGAACGATCTTCACTCCTAAGTGCTTATAACTCCTTCCTTAGCTTGTTTTAGTCTTCTTCTTCTGGACCAAGGAGTTAGTAGCTTAAACCGAGACAAATGCAATAAAAAGACTCTAAAAACTATCCTAAATGATAGTGATTCCATCACCTATCACCTATATACTTTATGTCACTATTCTCATGATGGCTACCCTCCTTAGGGTATTCTACCTTAACTCCGTTAGCTCCTTCCACGTTCCATGCTATCTTCCTTTTCCATAATGTAATCACACTCTTCTAGGCCTCACGTTTCGTATAACTCGTCTTCATAGGCTTAACCGCACCTCGTAACATCTTGTAAGTGTGTCTCTTGGTCGTTGTCTTAAGTCCTTTCACCACTAAAGCTCCTTGTCACATCATTCCTCGTCTTGGGTCACGTCTATTCACACTTCTATCTCCTTGGCGTTTCATAGTCTTATCATCATAACGGAAATCGGTCAACTCCACGTGAACCCTTTTCATACCATTCTTCTGATTACTCTCGTAATTTTAACTCTTCATTTAACGGTACCTCATAAGCTTAACTTACGGTATCCTTCATCTTTCACACCATGTTTGATCGTTCTTCACATCTTGACTCCAATGCTTAGGAGAGTCTAAGGGAAGCTTCACTTGTCATAATGGGGCACCGTCTTTAACCTTGTTAGAATGCTCCCATCTCTTCCTTGACTCGCATCTTTAGTGGTCCACACATCTTCTTGAAAAACTTATATACGCTATCTCCATAGGTCTTGCTATCTTTCCATTCGCGCCTTCTTTGGTAACCACTTCACATCTCCATGTTACTCTCTTAAGTTGTCTCGTTTTCTTCTTTTGCTTGGTTGTCCTTCATTGATGTTGTCTCCAATCCTCCTCTGCGACATCCTTTAAAAGGAATTCGAGAACGCCGTTGTGGTCGTTAGCGCGAAATGCCCAACTCGATAATTGAGCGTCTTCTACTACTTATGAACGTCATCATAAGCTACATTATCGTCTTAAAGGTGATGATATCGTACTATCATCTTTTCTCACAGGTCCCATAAGTCCATACACTACTATATGTATAAGACTACAAATACATAATTATATAAGTCCTAGGTACATATCTCTACTAATATAACACATCCGACATGCCATCATATCAATATAAAGTCTAATACACATAAATCATGTCCAACATACAACTACAATCCACAAAGATACACATCAATTCCATCATGCATAACTATAAGCTCACAACTATAAACTTACAATCTCAACCTCACAAGCCTCACAAGGATATCCCTACACTAATCCCATGTACCACTCAAAGATCATACATCCCTTAACCCTATGAACAATCCAACAACCTCTATATACTCGCCTAAGGTCCACAAGCCACTACATGGCATTCCAACTATCCTATGTCCAAACCTAGCATGCTTCTATCATCAACACTCTCTAAGATCATCTGAGAATACATACTCAAGATAGGGAACTCAAAAAGAAAAGGCGCGGGATCGGAAGGAAGAAGAGCAGCCGCAAAAGGGGAAAGAAGACTGCAAGGGAGGGCTGACAAAACCATCAGCCGCCCCTGCGGCCTGGACTGGCCACCCCTACAGCTTAGGTTGGCCGCCCCTGTGGTCGAACAGTAGAGCCGAATCCGCCATGGTTTCTTCGGTGGATCCTTGATGTGTTGATGCCTCCTAGCTTCCTTGCTCCACCATAGATGTTCTCCACATACCACAACATCGCACCAGGCATCCCAAACTTGATCCCAATCACATGCAACCCAAAGGGAAAAAAAACAAGATGAAGCTATGGCTCCACCATTGAAGCTTGAGGAAGAATATGAAGGGGAAGAAGAAGCTTACTGTTGAACTCGGATTTGCACACCACCTCCTTGCTGGACACTTACACAAGAAGAAGAGAAGGAAGGATCATCAAGAGCTTCTCCAATGTCAACGATGGATAAAGAGAGCACAAGAAAGAAAGTGGGAAAGGAGTTCAACGTGAATGAGGAAAGGAGAGAGGGACAAGGAACATGGCTGCCATAAAAGCGGGAAGCTCAAGGGTCAGATGACCCATCCTTCCAATTACACTAGGAACCGAGGGGTCCAAAAGCAAAGGTGAAAAACGAGAGGTCGTGGCGGGATTTTTGAATAAATTCCATTACTCAACGCCTCGTGCCTGCGGGATAATTGAGCCGCGCCTGTGGAAGGTTGATGAACCGTTCAACACTCGGAATAAAAATTCCGGATGTTACATTTTCCTCCGGGTAACTATTTTTACCATCCGGTATTATTTATAGCATTTGGGAAGTTCAATTAATAAAAATGCAGTTGAGGGAAATGCTCAGGACATCGGACATGTTCTCGGTGATTTTTCTCAAGCTTTTGAAAATTACGGTCAATGTAGCTGTCACAGCCGTGGTTTAGGCCGTGGAACTCTCTGTAATGCTCCAAAGTTCAAGTTTCGTCACTTTTCTTCAGACTTTCTCTTCCCCTTTCCTTTTCCACTGTTCATACATCCAAAAACACGAACATACCGGAAGGTATCGAAGGCGAAACAAAGCAAAAACGTCTAAACTAAACTAATCTATGAATCAAAAACAAAAATGACAATGCAATACCTTGGGTTGCCTCCCAAGAAGCGCTTTGTTTAAGGTCCGTAGCTAGACCATATTCGTACTTATTCGAGTGCGGTGGGTGCAAACTCTTCAGCTTGGAGTTCCGGTGTGTACTTCTTGAGTCGTTGACCGTTCACCTTAAAGCTTCCGCCCGTTTCACCCCATAATTCAACTGCACCATGGGGGAAAATACGTTTGATTAGAAAAGGTCCGGTCCAATGAGATTTAAGCTTACCTGGAAAGAGACGAAGCCTTGAATTGAAGAGGAGAACTTGATCTCCTTCTTTGAAGTCCTTTGGAATGATATGCTTATCATGCCAACACTTTGCTCTTTCTTTGTAGATTTTGGCGTTTTCATAAGCGTTCAAGCGAAGTTCTTCAAGCTCATTTAGGTCCAAGAGACGCTTCTCTCCCGCTTCCTTCATGCTGAAGTTCAACCACTTAATTGCCCAAAACGCCTTGTGCTCCAACTCTACCGGTAAGTGACAAGACTTCCCATACACAAGGTTGTATGGTGTAGTTCCGATGGGAGTCTTATATGCAGTCCGGTACGCCCACAATTCGTCATCTAGCTTCAAGGTCCAATCCTTCCTTGTCCGTGAAACCGTCTTCTCTAGGATTCCTTTGATCTCCCGGTTTGAGATCTCCACTTGTCCACTAGTTTGTGGTTGATAAGGGGTGGGGATCTTGTGAGTCACCCCATACTTAGCTAGAAGAGCTTCAAAATACCAGGCAATGAAATGAGAGCCTCCATCACTAATGATGGTCCGTGGTGTCCCAAATCGTGGGAAAATGGTCTTGTTAAAGAACTTAACCACTACCATGGCATCATTGGTGGGAGAGGCAATCGCTTTAACCCATCTTGAAACATTATCAACCGCTAAAAGTATGTATTGGTTACCACAAGATGATGGGAATGGTCCCATGAAGTCTACTCCCAAAACGTCAAAGATCTCCACCTCTTGGATGTTGTTGAGAGGCATCTCATTCCTCCTAGATATATTTCCTGTTCTTTGACAAGCATCGCAGTAGGAAACAAAGGTTTGCACATCTTTAAATAGTGTAGGCCAAAAGAATCCAGATTGCAATACCTTAGCGCTAGTTTTGTTGGAACTAGCGTGTCCTCCACAAGGTAGTGAATGACAATGGCGGATGACACTTTGCATCTCATCTTCCAAGCACACATCGCCGAATAATGCCATCTGGACCTCTCTTAAATATGAGAGGTTCATTCCAAAAGTATTCCCGAACATCCTTAAAGAACTTCTTTCTTTGTGCGTAGGATAATCCGGGCGGTAATTCCTGACAAACCAAATAGTTAATAAAATCAGCAAACCATGGTTCGTTACCTTTGGCGATCACATCGATGCACTCCTCTATAATGTGTAAATGCTCGTCCGGAAAGGAGTCATCTATAGGTAGGTGGTCATCCTCTAGATGTGTTAGGCGACTCAAATGATCCGCAACAAAATTTTCCGAACCCTTCTTGTCGCGGATCTCTAGATCGAATTCTTGTAGGAGAAGAATCCATCTAATTAGCCTTGGCTTCGCATCCTTCTTTGCAAGGAGGTACCGGATCGCAGCATGATCCGTGTATACAATCATCTTTGCACCTACAAGATAAGAGCGAAATTTGTCAATTGCATATACAATAGCTAGAAATTCCTTTTCCGTAGTGGCGTAGTTGAGTTGCGCTTCATCTAGCGTCTTGCTAGCGTAGTAGATAGCATGGGTTCGCCCTTCCTTTCTTTGTCCAAGAACAGCTCCTATAGCTACGTCACTTGCATCACACATAACCTCAAATGGAAGATTCCAATCCGGAGGTTGGATAATCGGAGCTGAAATTAGAGCTTCCCGAATCATATTGAACGCATCTAAACATTCCTGCGAAAACTCAAAAACTGCATCCTTCATCAATAGATTAGTAAGCAGTTTTGATATTTTAGAGAAGTCTTTTATGAAGCGCCTATAAAATCCAGCATGTCCTAAAAAACTTCTTATCCGTTTCACCGAAGTTGGGGGAGGAAGCTTTTCTATAGTCTCTATTTTAGCTTTATCCACCTCGATCCCTCTACTAGAGATTAAGCGTCCTAATACAATGCCTTCCTTCACCATGAATTGACACTTTTCCCAATTAAGAACTAGGTTAGTGTCTTCACACCTTTGTAACACAAGAGCAAGGTTAGAAAGACAATTGTCAAAAGAGGAACCATAAACGGAGAAGTCATCCATAAAAACCTCCATGATTTCCTCTATGTATTCTGAGAAGATGGCCATCATGCACCTTTGAAAGGTGGCTGGGGCATTGCAAAGCCCTAACGGCATCCTCCTATAGGCAAACGTACCCCACGAGCACGTGAATGTGGTCTTCTCTTGATCATCCGGGTGTATCGGAATCTGAAAGAAACCACTATAACCGTCAAGATAGCAAAAATGTGAATGTTCTGCTAACCTTTCAAGCATTTGATCGATGAAGGGTAGTGGGAAGTGATCCTTCCTCGTCGCGTTGTTTAGCTTGCGGTAGTCTATGCACATCCGCCATCCTGTTACGGTTCGAGTAGGAATGAGTTCGTTATTCTTGTTGGTGATGACCGTCATTCCTTCCTTCTTCGGAACCTCTTGTACCGGACTCACCCACTTGCTATCGGAGATAGGGTAGATGATACCTGCATCAAGAAGTTTAAGAATTTCCTTCTTGACAACCTCCTTCATGGTCGGATTTAACCGCATTTGAGGTTGTCGCGAAGTCCTAAAGTCCTCTTCCATCAAGATCTTATGCATGCATAGGGAAGGTTTGATTCCAACTAAGTCCTCTATAGTATATCCTAAAGCTTTCCTATGTTTCTTATGGACAACCATAAGCTTACTATGTTCGTCTATGCTTAAATCGGAACTAACAATTACCGGAAAGGTAGAATTAGGTCCAAGAAATGCGTACCTTAGATGTGTAGGGAGTGACTTTAATTCCATCACTATCGGAGTCTCCAATGGCTCTTGAGGAGCATCCGATGCTTCCTTAGAAGTGTCTAGGGATGTAGAAGGTGTTGGAGAAGAATCAAGAGAAGTTGAGGAAGAGACACAATTACTTTCGGAATCACCCAAAATTACGGCCTCTCTGACTTCTCCACGGCCGTGATTTTGGGCGTGGAAAGTAATTACGGTGGCTCTGTTTACTCCACGGCCGTGTAACCCTCTGGAGTGCTCCACACTTTTGTTGGTGAAATCCACGGCCGTGGAATATAGTGTATAACCGTGGATCCGTACGTTCTCTGCCTCGTCGTGGAGTTTCTCAAACTGTTCTTCACACACTTCTTCTTGTGCTTCTAAGGCTTCAATTGCCTCATTGCACTCCTCTTCTTCCCCTATATCCATTAGGCTCATGGAAATAACCTTTTGCAAAGGATCTTTGAAGAGAATAGCACTTACCTCCTCTCTAGATAGTCCTTCTTCATCTTGGATATTGAATATATCCTCATCAAAGATTGGTTCCTTCACTAGGGTGGAAAGAACGAAATCTACTTTCTCTTCTCCTATGTCAAAGGCGAGTCTAGCATTCTTGCAATCGACTATGCAACCGGATGTTGCAAGAAACGGTCTTCCGAGAATTATCGGGACCGGACTATCCGCAGGAATGTCAAGCACAACAAAATATATAGGAACATAGAATTTACCTAGCTTGACCGGGACGTCTTCAACTATACCGATGGCACGAGTTATGGATAGATCCGCCATGTACAACGTCATCTTCACTGGTTTAGGGTCGCCTAAACTGATCTTCCTACATAATGCAAGTGGGATGATGCTCACACTTGCTCCCAAGTCACATAATGCATCATATGTGACATCTCCCACTCCTATGGGAATACAAAATGACCCCGGATCCTTTAGCTTTGGGGGCATCTTCTATTTCATGGTTTTGATGAGATCCGAAGAATCCGAACTCATCTTAACCTCTCCAAAATCCTCTAGCTTTCTCTTGTTAGAGAGGATCTCCTTTAAGAACTTACCATAAGCCGGCATACCTACAATAGCATCAATGAAAGGTATATTAATATGCAGTTTGCTCATGAGTTCAATAAACTTACCGAATTGCTTGTCTAGACGCGCTCTTGCTCTAAATTGCGGGAACGGTAGGGGAGGTTTGTAAGCTAGAGGAGGAACGTAGACATCTTCCTTCTCCTTCCTCTTTTCTTTCTCTTTTTCAACGGGGACTTCTACAAACTTAGGCTGCGGGTCGGTAGTTGTTACTCCGCTCCTAGTTGTGATTGCCATCACCCTTCCCTTTGGGTTGTCCTCCGTTTTTCCTAGAAGTTTCCCTTGATTCCTAGGAACTTCCTCCGTATGGCTGAACATTTGGTTTTCTAAAACCTTTTTAGCTTTATCAACCTTAGTGATGTGATCATCAACCTTGATGATGCGAGTCTCCAACCCTTGAAGCTTGCCCAAAATTGTTTCCAACATGGGATCGGGCTTCTCTTTCCCCGAAGTACTTCCACCATTAGATGTTTGCCCTTGGCTTTTCAAAGAAGTGGAAGAAGAGGAAGGTGGAGTTAGTGAATTTCCTGAATTGGAAGGATAATAATTACCGGAATTTTGTTGATTGGATCGCCAATTGTTGTTGTTTGAACCCCTATTGTTGTTCCAATTGTTGTTCCGGTTGTTGTTGTTGTTGTTCCAATTGTTCCGGTTGTTGTTCCGGTTGTTGCGATTGGTATTCTCATTACCGTTGTGGTTATTGTTGTTACCTAAATAACCCACATCTTGTTCCTTGTGCTTCGGAAAGTTAGTTTTGATGGCTTCCTTCAACTCTTTAATCTCCGTATTGAGAGAAAAGATTTGAGTTTGAGCTGCTTGTGATAGCTTTGCTCCTTGATCCACGTGATTCGCCTCCACTTTCCGATGAGAATACTTCTCTATAACTCGCGCTTGCTTCTCAATAAAGTCCCAAGCGTCATCTTCCCTCATGTCCATGAATGTACCACATGAAAGGGATTGGAGCTTGAATTGTGTCTCCACATCCAGCCCCTTATAGTATAGCTCCAATAGTGCATGTTTAGATATGCCATGGTGAGGGCAATCCAATAGCAAGTCCTGAAATCTTTCCCAAGATTGAAACAAAATTTCGTTAGATCTCATAGAAAATGCATTAATCTTACCTCTTAGCTCCGCCGTTTTAGATGGCGGAAAGAACTTAGTGAGGAATTCCGAAGAAAGATCCTCCCATGTTTCAAGCTTTCCACTTGGAAGAGCTTGATACCAAGACAATGCTTTTCCCTTCAAGGAGAAGAAGAAAGGCTTGAGTTTGTAGCTGTTGGTAGTTGCGTTCTTCGGCTTCATTGTCTCCATCATAATCTCAAAGTTTTGTAGATGTTGATGTGGAGATTCAGCTTGTTCCACCAAATTAGTTTTGGCGAACAATGGTAATAACTTGAGGGTTGAAGCTAAACCCTTGTGCATCGTCAGCATCAAAATTCACACCTAAACGGCGTGGTTGTTGCGTTTGATCCATCCTTTGGCCAAGAGTTCTTGGCTCCTCATCTACACGTTCGACCCTCGCATTCCTAGGTGGAACACGGCGATTTACAGCTGGCCGTGGAAAGAATGGATTCACATTGATCGTGGGATCAATTTCCTCTAGTGGTGGCATGGAGGAGTCGCTATCCTCATTAGATGAGTTGGCTCTAACCGATCTTCCTGGTCTCCTCCTTTTCTTTTTCTCCTTGAGGTTGTTTATTTCCAGCCTCATTTGGAATATCATGTCCGTTAGATCATCAACCTTCATTTGATGACGATCCGTTTCTTCCCTACGAGTCTTCTCACTTCATTGGAGTTGAGCTTCCTTTTTTGCTAACTCCGATTGGAGATCACGTTCTCTTTCTTCAGCCATTTTTATTTCCTTACGCTTTCTCCTCAAAGTCCTCTCAAGCTCTTGATCAAGAGGTAAGAGATCTTCGTTATTCCTAGACCTGCGCATACACTCAAAAAGATATCAAATAACAAGGGAAATGCTCCCAAGCTGGACAACCGATAACCGAATTCGGCCTAGACCAAAACCCGGCAACGGTGCCAAAAACTTGTTCGCCACTTACCGTGCGTGCAAATAAGCTTTAATTATAAAACTAGAAATCAAGCAAGCGAACCAGCAGTGTACGGATCGATATAGTTAAGCAAGAGTTCCAGAGTATCGAACACAGGGATTTGGGGGGTTAAATCCAGTTAAGAATTGTCAAGCGAGTAAATGTATGAGCTTTTGTAAGTTACTGGGAAAAAAACAATCCTAAAGATCCAGGAATCCAGTTGTGGCAATCGATTCAAGATATACTAAAAATATAAGGACAGAGTTGAGGTATGCAAAGGTATACGAATGTAAGGCAATGTACGGTGAAGTTCCAAGACCTTATACAATTCACCCAAAGACACTCCCTATAAAGGTTGTTGAGGCTTCAGTATAGAAAGGTTCTAAAGGTAAACGATAACGTCAAATACCCAAACTTGTAATCCAAGGATTAAGATCAACTAAATCGATAAAGGTTGTGACACTCGGAATCGAGGTAGAGGTTGTTGAGGCTTCACTACCACCTAGAAAAGGCAAGCCAAGACTAAGTTAAAGCAAATCTTTAACTTTGGATTAAAGTAAAAGCAAGGTTCGTAACTGACACAAAACTACGGGTAGTTTTTGAGTTCCACGGCCGTGGAAGCTCAAGAACAGACCGTGGATTAGGTTCGTCGGCGATTCTCTCTAACTCTCAGGATCCAATCTGTTTACGATCGATCTATCATCATCTAAGCCACAACTATCAACCCTTCACCTTAGATTTGCTAAAGGGTTTAAGCCAACAACAGTCATTATGATATCAAATTCAAGATTTAAAAGAATGAAAGATGAAAAACTTCGAAAACCTTAAATAAATCTCAAATCAATCTCAAATCCACAAACCAAGAACAATGATGTAAGTAGATTCAGAATAACACAAATAATCACAATCCTTGATAAGAACGAAGAACGGGATGTCAATCCGTCTTCTAATCAAACCTAAGGATAAGGCGAAATCTCCGTACGAACAATCTTCGAAATCTTCAACTCTTCGCAATTCCCCGTTGCGAAATAGCAATCTCCACACGTCCAACTTGAAACCCTAGGCACGTGCAATAAGCGTCGGCTAAGTCTAAGCGAAGGTGTAAACTAGGTTAAGCCGAGGTGACGGAATCTCTTTCCTTCCGTCCTTATATAGGCCCAAATAAAATGTGTCTTCGGCCAATGTGCGTAGAAGATTGTGGCTTAAAATATTGCGTAAAAGATCATCAAGATCACGGTCGTGGAAGGGTTCCACGCCCGTAATTTAGAGCGCGGAGTTGGATCACGGTTCCTCAAATCCTCCACGGCCGTGTAAGTTGCTGGAATGCTCCACGCTTGTCCTGCCAAGGTTCCACGACCGTGGATTAGAGCGTGGAACACATGTAGATCGTAATTCTCCTTTGTCTCGTGCTATTCTTCAACTTAGCACCTTCCTTAGCTCCTAGTGATGTCCTCAATCCTTGGACATCACTAGGAGCTAAGGAATGCTCTTAATTGCCTACAATCAACACAAAGCTTATGTAGAGGTCTACATAAGCTTATCTAACTCATAAATGTAGATCGTAATTCTTCAACCGACGATGAGGTCTACATAACCGAATGAATCAAGCGTGGAGCTAAGGAATGCTCTTAGTTTATCTATTTTGTCTCGTGCTATTCATCAACCGAACGAAGCATTTGTGAGTTAGTTTATCTATTTTGTCGATATAGAGGTCTACATAAGCTTTGTCTCGTGCTCAATCTAACTCCATTCTCCCTTGATTCGTTCGGTTTTAGCTCTTAATTGCCTACAATCAACACAACGCTTATGTAGACCTCTATATCGACAAAATAGATAAACTAACTCACAAATGCTTCAATGCTTTATCAATGACTACCAATATGGGTGAAATACACTTAGAAAACCTGCCTAAAATATCACAATATTTCATGCTAATTTGTCCAAGAGTTCATGGCTCCTCATCGACTCGAGCGGCTCTCGCACCCCCAGCTGGGATACGCGGATTTACGGGTGGTCTTGAATCATTCCGGACTGGATTGATTAATGGATAGATTTCCTCCAGCGGTAGCATATCATCATCATCCTCATCGTCGGATGATTCAACTCTAATGGATCTAGTTGGTTTGGCTTTCTTCTTTTTCTTGGATTCATTCATCTCCAACTTCATGTCCAGCATCATAGCTTTGAGCTCATCAATTTAGAATTGATGACGCTCCGCTTCTTCCATACGAACATTTTCACCTAACCTAAATTGAGATTGAGATTCCTCCAACTCCGCTTGGAGATATCTTTCTTTGTTTTCGGTCATCTTCCTTTCTTTAGCCTTTTTCCTTAGAGTCTTTTCAAGTTCCGGATCAAAACGTACAAGGTCTTTGATGGATCTAGACCTACGCATATACCTAAAATAACCTGCGAAGAACACTCAAAAGGGATATCTAATAACAAGAGCAAAGCTCCCAAGCTCGACAACCGAGAACCGAAGTTTGGTCTTGACCAAATCCCCGGCAACGGCGCCAAAAACTTGTTCGCCTAAAAACGTGCGTGCAAATAAGCTTTATATTTATAAAACTGAAATAAAAGCAAGCGAACCCGCAGTGTACGGATCGGCATAGATTAGCAAGTATTCTAGAGTATCGAACTCAGGGATTTGATGAGTCAAATTTCAGTATCAAGTAATCAAGCAAGTAAAAGTGTAAAGCTTTGCAAATATTGGGGAAAATAGCGACACTAAAGATCCAGATATCAAATTGTGGCAATCGATTCAAGATATTCTATAAGTATAAGGATAGAGTCGATAATTGCAAAGATATACTAAAGCAAGGTAATGTACGGTGAAGTTCCAAACCCTTATATGTCTAACCCAAAAGACTCTCTCTATAAAGGTTGTTGAGGCTGCAGTATAAAAAGGATCTAAAGGTAAGAATTAATCTCAAATACCCATACCCAAATCCAAAGGATCAAGATAAACTCAAACGGTTAAGGTTATGGCACTCGAAACCGAAATAGAGGATGTTGAGTCTCACTACTACCTATGAAGGGCAAGCCAAAGCTAGGTTAAAGCAAATCTTTAACTTTGGATTAAAGCAAAAAAAAAGGTCGTAGATTAGGTAAAATTACGGGTAGTTCTTGAGGTTCAACGGCCGTGGAACTCAAGAACAGGCCGTGATTTAGGTTCGTCGACGAGTTTCTCACACTCTCAGGGTCCAATCTGTTTACGATCGATCTATCATCATCTAAGCCACAACTATCAACCCTTCACCTTAGAATCGCTAAAGGGTTTTAGCAACCAATCATTGTCATTGATTCAATATACAATTTAGAAAGAGAGAAATATGAAAACCCTCAAAAACTCAATAAAAACTTAAAATCAATGTCAAATCCAAATAACAAAGCAATATGTTCAAATGGATTCAAAATATGGAATAAGAATCCTCACTATAATCTCAGGTAAACAACGGAAAACGGTTGTCAATCATTTTCGAAATCAAAACCTAAGAAATCACCAAACTTCCGCCGCAAGTAAGCTTCGATCTTCAATCCTAGCCGTTGGCTTCAAAACTCTAAGTGGCGTCCAAAACATCCCTAAGCAAGGATAAGCACGGATACCGAAAACTCCTTCCTCTACTCCTTTTATAGAGCGAGACAGGGTTACGATAAAAGGCCATTAACTTTGATGAAGTGGCAAATATGACACGTCATAAGATTTGCCAAGATCACGGTCATGTAGAACTTTCCACGGCCATAATTTAGAACGTGGAACCTGATTACGGTGCCCTATACTTTCCACTGCCGTGGTTTAGACCGTGTAACTCTCTAGAACGCTCCAAACTCTCTTCCACATTCATGATGTCAAGTCCACGGCCATGGATTAGAGCGTTGACTTCCAATTTCCTTCTCCACGGCCGTAATTCAGGGTGTGGACTTGCATAACCTCTTTCCTTGCCTTTCTTTCGTGCAATACCTCATCCATGCTCCTTCCTTAGCCTCTCTAATGCATTTCTTTGTCCTCGAACATGATCAAATACTCCTTCTCTTCCATCATTTGCTCCGATTCAAGCTCTTATTCACCTATAAACAAAACAAAGCTAGTGTAGATCTCTATATTGACAAAATAGGTGAACAAGCTCACAATTGCTTCAAAACTATATCCATGTACACAATAATGAGGGAAAAACAACTAAAACAAAAGTCTAAAATATCGTCATATTTCATGCTAACAAGATGCCTTCTATAAGATTAGAGAAGCTCTCATCTCAACCCCGATAATCCAACCTCTGGATTGGAATCTTCCATTTGAGGTTATGCGTGATGCAAGTGACGTAGCTTTTGGAGCGGTGCTTGGACAAAATAAGAAAGGCCACACTCGTGCCATCTACTATGCTAGCAAGACGCTAGACGAAGCGCAGCTCAACTACTCCACAACTGAAAAAGAATTTTTAGCCGTTGTATATACTTTTGAAAAGTTTCGTTCTTATCTTGTAGGAGGGAAGGTGATTGTATACACGGACCACTCATCAATACGGTATTTGTTTGCCAAGAAGGATGCAAAGCCAAGGCTGATTAGATGGGTTCTTCTTCTTCAAGAATTTTATCTAGAGATTTGGAACAAGAAAGGTTCCGAAAATTCTGTTGTGGATCATCTAAGTCGTCTACCACACACCGCCGGCAACGATCTACCCATCGATGACTCCTTCCCGGATGAGCACTTACACATCATAGAAGAGTGTATCGACAAGATTTCTAGAGGTAACGAACCTTGGTTTGCTGATTTTGTAAATTACTTGGTTTGTCAGGAAATACCTCCCGGACTATCCTATGTAAAAAGAAAGAAGTTCTTTAGGGATGTCCGCCAATACCATTGGAATGAACCTCTACTCTTCAAGAGTGGTCTCGACGGCATCATCACAAGATGTGTGCCCGAAGACAAAATACAAAGTGTTATTCGTCATTGTCATTCACTTCCTTGTGGAGGACACGCTAGTTCCCATAAATCTAGCGTTAAGGTATTACACTCCGGATTCTTTTGGCCTACTTTATTTAAGGATGTGCAAATTTTTGTTTCTTATTGCGATGCTTGTCAAAGAACAGGAAATATCTCTAGGATAAACGAGATGCCTCTCAACAACATTCAAGAGGTGGAAATCTTTTACGTTTGGGGAGTTGACTTCATGAGACCATTCCCATCATCTTGCGGAAACCAATACATACTTCTCGCTGTAGATTATGTTTCGAGATTGGTTGAAGCTATTGCCTCTCCAACTAACAATGCTATGGTGGTTGTCAAGTTCTTTAATAGAACTATTTTCCCAAGGTTTTGGACACCACGAACCATCATTAGCGACGGAGGTTCACACTTCATAGCCCGACGATTAGAACATCTACTAACTAAGTATGGGGTGACTCACAAGATCGCCACTCCCTACCATCCGCAAACAAGTGGACAAGTGGAGATTTCAAATAGAGAGATCAAGGGCATCCTAGAGAAGACGGTGTCAAAGACAAGGAAGGATTGGTCTTTGAAGCTAGATGACGCATTATGGGCGTATATGACAGCTTACAAGACTGCCATCGGTACAACATGATAGCATGAACTATAGTCTATATTTTGGGACCTGTTTAGACGTTTTATCTTCAATAATCTACATGTTTGAATGTATATTATATGATTATATTGTCGTTTCATCTACCTTTGCGGGAATCAAGGTCTACACCAAGTTTCGTTGTAATCGTAGGTAAAATGGCACATTTTGGACTAAAAATGGAGCTATGGAGCTATGGAGCTAAGGAGTCATAGGAGCTACATTCTGGAGCTTAAGGAAGAACTCAGGAAGCATGGAGTTAATAAAGAAGATTCAATTTGGACCAGATTTTAGAGATTTCACATTCAGCTGAGATTCACCTCGGTCAGCTACAGTATCATCTCGACCGAGGTGATCTAGAGGAGTGCCCCGACCGAGGCGAATACCCTGACGCGTAGAGATCGTTTATTCTTGGCTGAGATCTTTTATTTTTGGAAGGAGAAATCTTATATTTTTAGGCTGGATTTCTGGAATGAAGATTATATATTTTGGAGATCTATTTTAGGGGATACGATATATTTTTATTAGGAAAATATCTTTTCAAGATATTTTATCTTTGGAAGATAGTTTTCCTATATAAAGGGTTGGATTTTCCACAAGTTGAACGATGCTTATACATGCTTAGAGGGCTGATAGCATCCAGCAATTAATGGATTTTCTCCAGGGTTTTGAAGGAAGGAAGATTGAAGATCAATCTAGGAAAGATTGATAGCTTATTATAGCTTTTGTGAAGGGTTTTGTAACACTTTCTTAGATTGCCTTCTTGTTGATTTGTCTTGTTGGATTTGTGATCCAAGGAAAGCTTATTTGTTTGATATTTGATTCAGTTATTGAAGCCTTGTTCTTAAGGTTTTTGTGTTCAAATATTCATTCCCTTCCCATATATTTGATTATTGCTTTCATGATGATGAGTGGCTAATTTCCTTTGGCGATTCTAGGGTGATTGGCTGAAGGTTGTGGGAAAAAAAATGATAGAATAATCTTAAATTCCAGTAGGACCTTGAAAGCTCGAGTCTTTATCCTTAAACTTAGAACATCTCGCTCAGTCGATGAACATCTCGGCCGGGGTGAAACTTGACTGACCGAGGTGACCCTTCTGATCCGAAACTGAGAATTAAGTGATAGAGTTTGCCAAATCCTATTCTTATTACACCTTTCCTGGTTCAATGCAAGCCTAGGATGAGACTTACCTGGTAATTCCTTTGTTTGTTTACCCATGATCATAAGTGTAGGTAATAAAGGCTTATCCTTTATTGGGGTTTGAGTGTGCTTTCATTCCATCTTTGTGAGTTAGCTTGAAACTTACTCGGTAAAGGTTGATTCTATTCCCTTAGTTGGTGTGTTGGTTTGAGATTACAATTCATTTCCTTAGTACCTTGAGACTTACCCGGTGATAGGTTCTTTGGGTTGGGATTGTGAGTAGTGAGACTTACCCGGTGATCTATTCACACTTTAGTAACATCTTCCCTTTGCAAAACCTCAGCTTTGTCCGCTTATCTTGAGATCTTGAGTTGGAACCACAACTAGATGCTTTAATCCCTAGAATTACATATTCCTTTAATTGACTTTTTATCATCTTTGATTGCTTTAATTGCTTTTGTGGTTAGTTGCAATATTGACAACGTATACTTGCTTTGTTTCACCTAAGTCCCTGAGATCGACACCCCGGAATTCTTGCTTTTACTACGATTGACCTGTACACTGCGGGTTCACATCCTTGTTTTAGGCATACATCTAGGGTTATAAATTTAAAGCTTGCACACACCTTTTGGAGCGAACACAACACCATACAACCTTGTGTATGGGAAGTCTTGTCATCTTCCGGTAGAGCTGGAACACAAGGCGTATTGGGTTGTGAAGTGGTTGAACTTCAGCATGAAAGAAGCGGGCGAGAAGCGCCCCTTAGACCTTAACGAGCTAGAAGAACTCCGCTTGAACGCCTATGAGAACGCCAAGATTTATAAGAAAAGGGCAAAGCTATATCATTCCAAAAGACCTCAAAGAAGGAGATCAAGTTCTCCTCTTCGATTCCCAACTTTGACTCTTTCAAAGTAAGCTTAAATCTTGTTGGACTGGACCTTATGTGATTAAACGTGTTTTTCCCCATGGCGCAGTTGAAGTATGGGGTGAGAAGTGCGGAATTTTCAAGGTGAATGGTCAACGACTTAAGAAGTACTCACCGGAGCTCCAAGTTGAGGAAATCACTCCGATTGTCCTCATTTGAACATAGGAACGATCTAGCTACGGACCCAAAACAAAGCGCTTCTTGGGAGGCAACCCAAGGTATTGGATTATCGTTTTTGTTTTCTTCATTTCTTTCTTAGGTTAGTTTAGATTAGATGTTGTTCTTGTTTGTTTTCCCCTCGATACCTTCCGGTATGTTGTATTTTTGGATGTCAGGAATAAGGAATGAGCAAGTGAAGGGAGGAAAAGTCGGAAAGAATGACGAAATTGGGATTTTTGGCACACATCAGAGAGTTCCACGGTGTCCGTACAAAACCACGGCCGTGGAACACCCCGACTGGCCGTAATTTTCCTAGTTTTTAGCACAAATCAGAGAGTTCCATGGTGTCCGTACAAAACCACGGTCGTGGAACACCCCGACTGGTCGAGGTTTTCCAAAATTTTACGGCCACTATATATTTCCCTCTCCTTCACAAAAACACACTCTTCTTCCCCAAAACCACACCCCAAATGCCTGAAATCACCCATCCTCGTGATTCATAATCCAGAGACCAATTCAAACGATTCTTCAACCAAAAGTGGAGCAAATCGAATCATCTACAAGATCCCGTCAACACACTCAGCGAACAATCAACATTTGGGAAGGAATTTGGATTTTTTCAAATCCAAACCCTACGTTATCTCTCTTTCTCTTCTTGGTCGATTGGTTCATTTTTCTAGCAAATTTCTAGGAAAACTTGACGAAATTGGAATTAGAAGTAGTTTAGGACTGTGATTGGTGAGTTTGTTGTGAATTTGCTGAGTTTTTGAGGAATTTCAGAGAATTCCACGGGTCCGTACAGTTCCACGGTAGTGGTTTTGCCAAGAACCGAACGTGGTTTTTTTCAGTTAAAGTGAAAATGTTTAGGAGGAAATCTAGTAGAAATAAGAAGCAAAAGGGTGATAGTTCCTCTTCTTCCCAACCCCCTCCTAGTGAACCACCATCACCACCATCGACTAGAATCCCTACAATCCATGAGGATTATGAAAGGGCCATGGCTAAAATTTCTGAGAGAGCCGTGATAGGACCTAGGTACATTGTTTTAGAGGAACTTGAAGAGCTAAATGTTGTGAATGATTTGACTTGGCTATTAGATAGAGCCGGATTGATCATATTCTCCGCCATTAGGGAGGATGCTTATGAAGAGATCACAGGGGAGTTCATAACTTCTTTCGAGCATAGCGTCGTTAGCCGAACGGTGTCATTTAGGTTCATGGAGCGTAACTATGAGTTCTCCATAGTGCAGTTTGGAACCTTCTTTGGGTTTCAAGAGAGCTTCAATGGAAGGTTTCCTAGGGGAGTGAATGCTAAAGACTTTTGTAGAGAGATAACCATGATTTGTGCTTCCAAGGACCGTTGGCAACCGGCCGATTCTAAGGCCAAGCTAATCTACCACTTAGCCATAAAGATAGCTCATATGATCCTATCGGAATGCCTCTTCCCTAGGACCGAAACACCCCAAAGAAATCAAAGTTGATGAGCTCTTCCTCCTCTATTGCATGCTTACCGGTAATCCCGCGGATTGTGCCACTTTGCATGCCTCCACCCTTAGTAAGGTGAACAACAAATCGGCTGGGAATATAGGATATGGAGGTACGGTGACTCACATTGCCAACCAGCTGGGCATTGACTATTCCGCTTGCACTAGGATAGTTGCGAGACCTTTGGGTCTCAATGGGCTCATGACTAGAGGTCTTATCTTTCCCCGCCACCATGGTACACCTACCGCAGCCATGCCTGCGGACGAAAGAGGTGGTAGAGGAATTCCATGGCTTCCGGAGTGCTTTCTCATGCTTGGCCGCCATAACTGGAAGGAGACCTTTGTCCCGATGCATGCCAACAGGTTAGTAGCTCCTCCATATGTGCCTGATGAGGTTCCAATTGAGGCCGCAATTGATGATGATGATGAGGAGATGGGAGGAGGAGACCATCCGGATGCAAGAGGGGATGAGAAGGACTTTGGCTCGTTCCCGGAGCAGCCAACTTACTTCCCGGAGCCACCCAGGAGATCCCCCCATCAGACGAGACCTTCCGGTTCTTCTTCCTCACGCTGGCCTAGTGTTAGTGATCACCCGACATGGATGGAGGCTCCACCTGCTTGGTATGGACAACAACCATCATGGATGGGAGCTCCGTCTCCTTGGTATGATCAGCCACTAGTTGCACTGACGCCTATTCAGCAGCAACAACTGGAGTGGTTATAGCAGCCTCCCGCTTGGTATGGACAGCAGCCGGCATGGGCGATCGACCTTTCCAGGAGGGTGGGAGACTTGGAGATCCACCAGCAGGCGCATGATGTGGAGCGACAGGAGAACGTTAGGATCTTACGTGATGTATACCGCCAGCAGTTTGGGCGTCCCTTCAGCTCCGACATCTTCCCATATCCGCCACTTCCTTCACAATGATCGTTGATGGATGCTTTGAGCCACTCTACCACCATTAGTGAGTTTTCTTTGTTTCTTTTCTTTTCTTTATTTTTCTTGAACATTGAGGACAATGTGTATGTCAAGTATGGGGTGGGGTGTGACTCCGTTTGTAATAACTTGATACAATTGCTTGCTTTTAATTACATGAACACTTGCATCTTTCATTTATTTGTCACACATTTCATTACTATTGCATTGCATTGAAAAGCTTTGAAAAACACATACAAATTTCGAAAATTTTGAAAATTATTTTGCTTCTAAGATTAGAGATGATTTCTATGATGAATCTACTTATGGAATGAGTTTTTGATGACTTTTGTATGCTTGAATTGAATTATGAATTGTGAAGACATTGAGTATGTTTTAATCTTTCTTGCAAGTTTCATAATGTGAAAGTTTTATCGAAATCATATTGAGGAATGAAGGTTGAAATCACAATATAAGTTCTTATACTTCTTTATGAGATGATTAAGCCACCTCGATTTTCTTGCTTCTTTCTTTGATCATTTAGCCCCTTAATGAAAATACTTGCCTCCTTTAACTATCCGGGATTTAGGAAGAGTTGATTTTGGCATGTTTGATGTGGGAGGGCCATGAAAGCAATTGTTTGAATTCAAAGTATAGAAAAATAGGTTTGGGGAAGTCAATCATGATGATGAGTAACTCGGCACCATTCACATAGCCAGGTGTTTGTGTCTTGCCAAAATCGGATTGAGCGATATTTCTTACGGATTATGGTATGCGCATCAAGGATTTGAGGCATCTCAAAACCGAGAAACGCCAATATTATAGGCTTCGGTTTTTGTGCGCCGCTGTCCATATTTCCAAAAGTAAAGTCGAAAAATTATGTGCAAAAAGTAAAGAGCAAATCTCTAAGTTGGTGGCTAGTTCAATTTGCAAAAAGAAAAGAGTTTGTGTTGTTCCTTTTTTCCGGATTCATACACCACATTCCTTTACAAGTTTCCCACTGTTTCCATATTCTTGACCTTACTTGAAAGTCCTTGAGATCATAAGAATGCTATTTGACATGGTGATCTAAATTGAAGTTTCACATGTTTGATTTTGACAATAATTGATGATGTTTCTCTTGAAGTTTATGCAATTTATGATGTTTCCTTTACTTTACATATTTTGGTTTATGTGTATGAACGTTTTCAAGGAGGCATGAAGCAATATTTGAGGATGATCTATTGATTAGAAGCACATTACAAAAAAGATTGTTTTGCATTCATATTTCATTCTACCTTATGTTCTAAGCTTTTGAAAACCTTGCATGGGGACAAGCAAGCGACAAGTATTGGGTATTTTGATAGCAAGAAATATGACTATATTTTAGGCACTTGTTTTGATTGTTTTTCCCTCTTAAATGTGTACATGGATATGAGGTTGAAGCATTTATGAGCACATTCACCTACTTTGTCGATATAGAGATCTACACAAGCTTTGTTATGTTCATAGGAGAATAAAGGCTAGAATTGGAGCATATATGAAGGGAATGGAGCATTAGATCGTCCTAGATGTCAAGGAGTTGCTTTGGAGAAGCTAAGGAAGGAGCATGATTGGAGAACATTACGAAACAAAGGCTTTCACAAAGGTTTTTGAGTTCCACGACCTAACCACGACCGTGGTTATGCATTGAGTTCGTAGAATGTGATTTTGGAGAACATCAGAGGATTCCACACCCTAAACCACGACCGTGGTTTATTGCACATGATTGTGATTTCCTTGATTTATGACGTGTCATATTCGCCACGTCAGCGACAATTATTGGTCTTTCTCGTAATCGTATTTTTCCCTATAAGAAGGATGAAGGAGGGAGAAAACGGGACCTTTGCTTACATTTCACAGACGGTCGTCTAGGCTTGCATTTACGGCTGTTTATACCCGAAGTGAGAGATTTTGGATCGTGGCTTGAGAAGATTCTGTGAAAGACACGATTTGAAGATTGTGTACTTCGAGATTATCTTAGGGTTTACCTTTGGAGACGGATTGACATTCCGTTCTTCGTTGTTTCCTTAAGATTGTTGTGAGGATTTCTATTCCCTATTCTTCATTTATTAAACACATACTTTGGTTGTTCGGATTTGAGATTGATTTTGATTAATATTGAGTTTTCGAGGATTTTACCTTTTTCTCTTTTATTTTTGATATTTGATTCAATGATGATGGTTATTGGATAAAACCCTTTAGCAATTCTAAGGTGAAGGGTTGATAGTTATGGCTTAGATAATGATAGATCGATCGTAAACAGATTGGACCCTAAGAGTGCGAGAAACCTCCTCGACAGCCTTTTCCACGGTCTGATCTTGAGTTCCACGGCCGTGGTTCTTAAAGATCTAGTCGTGGTTTCCTCTGTTGTACGTCCCTTGCTTTTTCTTCAATCCAAAGTTAAAGATTTTCTTTAACCTAGTCTTGGCTTGCCTTTTCTAGGTAGTAGTGAGACTCAACATCCTCTACTTTGGTTTCGAGTGTCACAACCTTAACCGTTTTGGCTTGTCTTTGATTCCTCAGGTTTGGGCATGGGTATTTGAGAGTAATTCTTGTCCTTTGATCCTTTCTATACTACAGCCTCAACAACCTTTATAGAGAGTGTCCTTGGGTGAGATATATAGGGTTTTAGAACTTCACCGTACACAACCTTACATTAGTTATACCTTTGCAACCTCAACTCTGTTTTTATATCTATAGGATATCTTGAATCGATTGCCACAATTGAATACCTGGATCTTTAGGGTTGCTGTTTTCCCAATGTTGGCAAAGATTCTATACTTTACTTGCTCGATAATTTGTGAACTGAATTTGATCCCCCAAATCCCTGAGTTTGATAATTTGGAATTCTTGCTTTACTAAGCCGATCCGTACGCTATGGGTTCGCTTGCTTTGATTTTAGTTTTATAAATTCGAAGCTTATTTGCACGCACACTTTGAGGCGAACATTTGTACACACCTTTTGGAGCGAACAAGAGTCACTATTTCTTTCTTGGCGGTTAAGAAAGACGACTTAGGAATTCACAATTTCCGAGAGAGTTACGGAATAATTATCCCTACAATATTCTAGATTTATTATTCCAATTTCAAGAAGTTTGGAAAAAGGGGTTTAAACCGCCTTCAGATCGGTGAAAGGATAATGATCGACTCCGCTAAGGGATAATTATCGTCTTCGCTATAAATATCAGAAAATTGTTTATTAATACATTTCCTTTCACATTTTCTCGTAAAAGCTTTGATTTCTCTCAACCTTAAAAATCAGATCTACTCTCCGTTGCTAATTCGATTTCGAATCCGTTTGAGTTTTTGGATTCCTCTCTTCATTCTCTTCATTTTTGTACCGAGTTTTTGCATTTCCAAGCGATTAAAAATATGGTCGAGCATATATGCTACTGGACCGGTTCCGTCACTCAGATTCCAGTGAATTTGAGAGTTTCCGAGCATAGCCTACGTCGTTGTGATTCCGAATCTTCTTTCGGATCGTCAATCAGGTTAGTAACAAATAAGTTAACAATTTATTCATTTTCCGTATTGCAATTTGGCCTAAATTGACCTTAGACTAGTCAAAATGGATGACTGGAAATTCCATTATGCTCTTTAAAATATTCTAGTGATTATGGGTTGTTTGTTTGATGAAATTTGATGATAGGTGTGTTAAGAAATTGTTGTGGGCAAAACGTTATTCTGGTGAAAGTTAATTAATTAATTAAAGGTTAATTAATTAAATTAGGATTTGAATTGAGATTGAGCAATGTTGATTAGATGATACCTTGAGAGGTTTGACGAATTGTGAGATGTTGAGGTTATGGATTGATAGTTATGATCTTTGAGGATGTTGATATTATGGATTGTGTTATGGTTATGATCTTGCGAGATCTTGAAGACTAGGAGGTGGAATCTTCTATCCTATGGATAATAATTGATGTTTGTTTGCCTTGTGTATACATGCACTGATCGTTTCCTGAGGGAAACCGTGATTACGTTGGTTAGGACTACCTTGTGACAAGTAAGTCCTTTGGGCTTACATAACTTGTGTATATGGATTTGAGTGATTGTGATAGTGGTGTGTGTGCGTATGTATGCTCCATTGATAACCTGACCGGACTAGGACGACCATATATGTATTAATTGGCCGAAGTGTATGATAACGGGCGGTGATAACTCGTGTAGCTCAAAATGGGGCAGCTAGGGGGTTCTTTGTGACCATTCCACCAGATGGTGATGATTGACACCAATTCCACACCTGTGTGGTGAAAGGGGATTGAGGCAAGGTTGTTTTACTCCTCGTATCACACCGAATGAATTAGGAATATTATAACGTAATGAAGATAATAAACAGATGTTATGTGAGAATGAGCATGTTATGATGTGGTTATATGTGCTATAACCGTTATTCTTATTCATGAAATATTAGCTAACGGTTTTACACCGTGTAGTAGATGCTTTGTAGGATAGGAATACCGCAGACTGATCTGGTGGGGCAATCTGCCGAGGACATCCATCTATTTAATTAGGTGGTTTGTGGGTTTTTGGGATGCATACATGTATATAATGTTACTATTTTGATACTCGGCTGTGGTATGGTGTGTTTTACGTTGTTGACATTTCAGTTTATAAAGGTATGGTATTAGATTTATTTGGCCCTTTTTGTAAGTTCCAATGAACTTGTTGTCAAGCTAGGGTCAGGATCCATTTTGAGATCCTATCCCATTAGCGCCCCGAGTCCCGCAGATTTGGGGTGTTACAACCAAGAGGAATCTCGGCCAAGATTCCAACCGAGATTTGCCCCAGAAAGATGAAGGGAAGAGATCCTTTCCTGATTCAGCAATACAGAAGCCTACTACTCAGTCTCGTCCTTTGAATGAGGCTTCAAAGGATACTAAAGGGAGTACTTTTAATCCTACCTTACGCTCTAGAGATATCGTTTGTTCTGAATGCCATGGTAGAGGTCACTACATGTGAGATTGTCCTAATAAACGGGTTTTTTTTCTAAATAAACAAGGACAATATGAAAGTGAAGAAGAACAAGAACATGATCATACACATATTAATGCATTGCGTGAGCATGGTAGCAATAGTGACAGTGATTGTGAATATGAGCATGGTGAATAGTTGATTGCTAGACGTACTTTTCATGCTAAAATTGCCCCATGTGAGGATAATCAACGTGAAAACCTTTTTCAGACTAGATATCTTGTTCAAGGAAAGGTTTGTAATATGATTATCGATGGCGGTAGTTGCTGCAACATTGCTAGTGAGGATTTGATCACTAAGTTGCGAATCAGTACATTTTATCATCCTCGACCTTATAAGTTGCATTGAATGAATGATTGTGGAGAACTAAAAGTTAATAAACAAGCTCGAATTGCGTTTACCTTGGGAAAATATGAAGATATTATTGTTTGTGATGTTGTGCCTATGCAAGCATGTCATATTTTGTTAGGCCGTCCTTGGCAATTTGATAGGAAGGTTACACATGATGGTTCTTCTAATAAACATTCATTTGAGTTTAAAGGAAAGTCAATTACTCTTAAACCTATGA
This sequence comes from Fagopyrum homotropicum, assembly GCA_033239125.1. Lineage (NCBI taxonomy): Eukaryota > Viridiplantae > Streptophyta > Magnoliopsida > Caryophyllales > Polygonaceae > Fagopyrum > Fagopyrum homotropicum. The sequence goes on from BSWB01000002.1 coordinate 111,105,464, forward strand.
TGCCCTTGTAGATTGCTGAATATTACGACAAGAAAAATGACAAACACTAGGAAAAGGAACAAGAATTAACCCTCGATAGATCTTGAAAATATCGACCGAGATCTGAGGGCCAGACAAGCTCCAATGACCAGTCTCGGTCCAATCAAAGAAATCTTGACCGAGATTCTTGTAACCCATCCAAGGTTTTCTCTCTAGGACAACAACAAACATTTCTATCGTCGAAAAGGGAGTTTCTTGATGATTATGTTCCTTTAGATCATTCTTAACTAAGTTTATATAAAAACCTACTGAATTTAAGTTATGAAGTGATGACCGGTTTACCTTCAAACATTATACATGCTTTAGACGAGTATCAAGACGTATTTCCGGATTAGATTTCTGCTAGTCTCCCTCCATTCTGAGGCATTGAGCATCAGATTGACTTCATTCCAGGTTTGTCACTTCTTAACCACCCTACTTATAAAATTAGTGCAAAAGAAAGTCAAGTAATACAGGATCAAGTGCATGACCTTTCGAACAAAGGTTATGTGCGCGGAAGTTTAAGTCCTTGTGTGGTTCCAGTTCTGTTGGTACCCAAGAAGGACAACACTTGGAGGATGTGTGTTGATTGTCGAGCAATCAATAATATCACCACCAAGTATCGGTGTCCCATTCCTCGATTAGATGGCATGCTAGATGAACTTAGTGGTTCCACTTTGTTCTCCAGGATCGATCTAAAGAGTGGATATCATCAAATCCGGATGAGGAAGGAAGACGAATGGAAGACAACATTCAAAACCAAGTTTGATCTTTATGAATGGTTCCTAATGTCTTTTGGTTTGACTAACGCTCCTAGTACTTTTATGAGGTTAATAAATCATGTCTTACACCATTTTATTGGAATGTTTGTGGTTGTCTACTTCGACGACATCCTCATTTATAGCAAATCTATTGAGGAGCATGAATAACACTAAGTACTTGAAAACTCTTATATCTGAATCATTATATGCTAATATAAGAAATGTGAGTTTAGTACTAATCAAGTGAGTTTCCTTGGACTTGTAGTAAGAACAAGAGGCCTTGAAGTGGATAAAGAGAAGATCAAAGCCATCCAAGAATGGCCTACACCTAACACCATTGGGAATGTGCGATCTTTCCATGAATTGACAACATTCTATCGGCGCTTTGTGAATGATTTAAACACCATCGCAACCCCTCTCACGCATATCACGAAGAAGCAAGTACAATTTCAGTGGGGAGAAGCGCAAGAGAAGACATTTACTGAGCTAAAGAGGCAACTATCAAACGCACCTCTTCTTGCACTTTTGGATTTCACCAAGCAATTCGAAGTAGAATGTGACTGATGACATGAGTAATATACCATTATAATCATGCATATTGTGGAGGTTTACCTCAATTTACCTTGCATTTGGAGAGAATTTGTGTACCTTTTAGGCTTATTTCATTTATATTCCGGAAAGAGAGGTCTACACGAGTTCTGGTTGAATTATAGGTAAATTCGGTGGATTTGGAAGCAAAAGTGGAGCAAGGAGCATCTGAGGCGAAGTGGAGACCCGGGAACTCCAAGGAGACAAGTATGTACAACCTTTCCTTTAAGGTAGTTCATAGGATCCTTAGTGAGAGTTTGTTTGCACGGACGGAGACTCCACAGAACCTCAAGGCAGATGAGCTCTTCTTACTATATTGCATGACTAGTAGTACCATCCCCGATATCACCTCCATGTTTGCTGACTATCTTGGGAAGATAGCCAACAAGGCAAAGGGTGACCTATGTGCTGGAGGCCTTGTCACTCATGTGCCCAACCTCTAAGTTCACAGAGATTGGTAGCGAGACAGGTTTTGATTCCTCAAGGTAGAGGAACTTTGCATGTGCCCATGCCAAGGGCAAAGGATCCATCCAAGAAGCCGTCTGAGATAGTATGGAAGTCCGAATACACTAATGGCAATAAGAGGCACTGGAAGTAGACATTTGTACTTATGCTTGAGGAGGTAGCCCCTCCTTCTGGTTATTATGATATTGCAGGTGACAAAAAGGACAAGTAGGACCATGAGGATGGAGCGTAACAGGGGAACATTCTAGAGTTTGAGAGTGATACCTATAGTGGACATGCTACGGATGCCATGGATACCGATACTCTTGGTGCTGGACCTAGCTGGACTAGTCGAGGTACTAAGGAGACGGAGGATGAGATGCAGCCACCCCGTCATCCTTTTGCACATACTCCTAGCCACGGTCGAGGATGTTGGAGCGGACATAGGCTTCCCCGACATATTGGAGCATTGGTTTCTGGCTTCAAGGTCTACGTACTGACTACCAAGGTCTTCGCTTCGATTATTAGGCCCTCCACGGCGACTACACCGCCCTGAACACTCAGTTCACGGCGTACCGCCAAGAGACGGATGCTAGACACTCCTCCTACGATGGCCAGATGAGGGACATATACTATCATTAGTTTGGCCACTTCTATGATCCCAGCGCACCGAGATATCCATATCAACCACCGCCACCGACTGAGGATTGAGTTTTCACTCCATTTCACATTGTAAGTATTTTTCTCCATCTTATGCTTGATTTTTCACATTGGGGATAATGTGAAGGTTAAGTATGGGGTGGGGGTACTTACAATCTCTTTTACCTCTTTCGCACTTTATGTAATTTGTGTCGCACTTGATGAATTGGTTTGTAATAACTCTTGCACTAATTGCTTTCCACTATGACACTCGCATTTGCTCTTTCATTCGAAATTTATGAGTTTTTTTTAAAAAGTTCTATGCTTCTTATGATGGAAATGACCTCTATGATTAGAATTGTGATGTGAAAAAGGCAAAAAGATGATTTAGTTATGTTGAGATATGAATTATAGCATAAATGAGCTTGCTTTTCTTACTTGAATACGTGAATAGTTCATATGATCTTGATGTCTTGATAAGAGAATGAAATGATGATCGAAGCTATATTATAGGTTCTTTTGCATCATATAGGAATGACCAAGGCAATTCACTTCTTTTCTAGTTCATATCTTATTCATGTTAGCTCCTCAATGAAGTATTTTACCTCCTTTTTACCATCCGGGAATTAGGATAAATAATTGTAAAAGGTATGCTTGATGTGGGAGGGCCAATATGAAAGTGATAAGTGAAAGTTTAGCAAATTATAGGTTTGGGAACGTTGAACATGAGGATGAGTAACTCGGCACCATTCACATATCCGGGTGTTTGTGTCTTGCCAAAGTCCGATTGAACGACAAGTCCTAACGGGATATAGTATGTGCATTAAGGGTTTAAGGCATATCGAAAATTGAGAAACGCCGATCTTCTAGGCTTCGGTTATTGTGCACCGCTGTCTATACTCTCAAAAAGTAAAGTACAAAGAAAACGAAAATTTTACATGCAAAGCATGTGTGGTAAAGTTTGGTTCTTGAAAGTATTGTGTTGTTCCTCTTTCCCGGATTAGCATCACATTTCCTTAAAAGATTGCCCACCCTTGACACGTTTCTTAGACCTTCTTCTTTGATTGGAAGACCTTGAGACTTTTATGCATATGTTTAAGACTTCATGGCTTAGATTTGTTTCACTTTGATTGTCTTTACATATTTATCATGTCCTTTATTTGTGTCTTTGAGAAGGGAAAGATAGTTAGTTCATATTGTGATTATTATTGATACATGCTTTGTCCTTCTATGTCTTGAAACATCACTTTAAGGGTGATCCAATAAGAAGAAGCACTTCCTAAGCAAAAGGTTTTTGAGTTTTTCATATATATAATTCATGACATCTTGTATTCTAGGTTTGAATCTTGCTTTGGGAAAAGCAAGGGGCAAGTATGGGGTATTATGATGACATGAATTATATACCATTATAATCATTCATATTGTGGAGGTTTACCTCCATTTACCTTGCATTTGGAGAGAATTTGTGTACCTTTTCGGCTTATTTCATTTATATTCCGAAAATAGAGATCTACACGAGTTTTGGTTCAAATATAGGTAAATTCGGTGGATTTGTAAGCAAAAGTTGAGCAAGGAGCATCTAAGGCTAATAAGGAAGCTTAAGGAGTCTTAGAGGAGTCACAAAGAGCAAAGGAGGTGTATAAAAGAGTCATCAAAGGGAGGAAGGAAACAAGCCAAGAGACAAGCATTCTCTGTTGAAGAAAATCGTGCCATTCATAAGAAAAATCGATCGATTTTTATCAATAAAAATCTAACGGTTTTCTTCTTTATTTTGACAGCACGATTTTCTACAGTTTCGGCCAAAGAAATATCACGACCCAAAGCCCATCACTTGTGGGCTTGAAACGTGTTTTGCAAAGCGGCCCATTAGCAAGGACCTATATATTGGAACCCTAGGAACGAAAATCGGGGGCTCGCAGCGGGAAATATTTACACGATCTGGAGAGATTGAAGGTTCTTGGAGAGGAGATTGAAGGGAAGTGCCGAGAAGTCAATCTATACCATTATTGTGAGATCTTTTGTTTCCCTTTCCAATTCTTGTGGTTTGCGAACACAATACTGAGTGTTTTGAGAGATACTTTGATTGGATTTGAGAATTATTGGCTAAAAACCTTGTGATTATGGGGAGAATAGTTGATGATTGAGGCTTATATGATGATAGACTGAACTCATTTAACCATTTGACCCTGAGAGTTGAGATTTAGACTTTGCGACAACAGGATAATCGCCCTGTTCTTGAGAAAATCGTCCGATTTATCTATGAACAAGTCGATTTATCTCCTTGACGATCTTTAATTGATTTATTCTTTAACCAAAGTTAATCCTTGCCTAAATCCCAACCTTGCTTAACCTTTTTAGCCTCTATTTAAGTGTGTGAAGAAACTTCATCATTGATTCTACATTTCATAGATAAAGATTACAAGATTTGGGTAATAGAGAGACTCAACATCCTTTATTAAGGTTTAAGTGTGCTTTCTATCTTTACCATGGAGAGACATATCCTAGGGTTTTGGGTGGTTAGTTTGAGTATAATTCTTGTCCTTAGATCTTTCTTTATTGCTGCCTCAACAACCCTTATAGAGAGAGCCTTTGGATTAGACATATAGGTTTTGGAACTTCGCCGTACGATACCTACCTTTGAAACACATAATCTTGGCAACATCAACTCTGTCCTTTGATCTTTATAAGTGTCTTGAATCGAAAGCCGCAGTCGGATACATCAATCCTTCGAATCATTTGTCTCTTTATTAATCACAAAAGCTTTTGCACTTTGTCAGATATTTGAAATCGATTTTATTCTCACCAAATCCGTGAGTTCGACTCTGGAATTTCTTGCTTTACTACAGCTGATCCGTACACTACGGGTTCGCTTTTGCTTAAGTTTTAGACATGAATTTAAGACTTTGACGCACACACTTTTGAGCGAACAAGTTTTTGGCGCCGTTTCCGGGGATTTGGTCTAGACCAAATTCGGTTTTCGGTTGTCTAGCTTGGGAGCTTTTGCCCTTGTGATTTGATTTGTCTACTTGAGTGATTTTTTGCAGATTCTTTAGGTATATGCGAAAGACTAGATCTACCAAAGATCTAGTTCCTTTTGATCTCGAATAGGAGAAAACTTTGAGAAGAAAGTTGAAAGAGAAAAAGATGGCTGAAAACAACTAGAGAAACATCCAAGCGGAGTTGGATGAATCTCAAGATCAACTCAAATTGAGTGAAAAGGCTCGTAAGGAAGAATTAGAGCGTCATCAATTCCAAATAGATGAGCTCAAGGCTCTGATGCTGGATATGAAGTTGGAGATGAATGATGCTAAGCAAAAGAAAGTCAAGAAACCTATGTCCATCAGAGCTTAATCATCCGACGAAGAAAGTCTAGTTCGTGATAATCCTAGACCACAAGTTAACCCTCGCATTCCCGTTAGAGATGTGAGAGTTGCTGATGGAGGGGATGAACAACGAACCCTTGGACAAAGGATGGATCAAATTCAGCAACCACGCCGTTTAGGTGTGAATTTCGGACCTGAAGACGTCCAGGATTTTGGGTTTAGCCCGCAAGTTATTACCATGGTTCGCCAAAGTCAGTTTGGTGGAACGAATGCTGAATCTCCACACCAAAAGTTGTAGAATTTCGAGATTATGATGGAGACAATTAAGCCGAAGGGGGATATCAACAACAACTACAAGATCAAACCGTTTTTATTCTCTTTGAAGGACAAGGCTTTGTCTTGGTATCAAGCTCTTCCAGCTGGAAGACTTAACACTTGGGAGGATTTATCTACGGAGTTCCTCGCCAAGTTCTTTCCGCCATCCAAAACGGCGGAGTTGAGAGGTAAGATTAATGCATTTTCTATGAAACCTAATGACAGTTTGTTTCCATCTTAGGAAAGGTTTCACGATCTCTTATTGGATTGCCCACACCATGGCATTTCAAAGCTGGAATTATTGGAGTTCTACTACAAGGGGTTGGATGTGGAAACACAATTCAATCTCCAATATCTTTCTTGTGGTACATTTATGGACATGAGAGAAGATAACGCTTGGGACATCATTGAGAAGCAAGCCCAAGTGATTGAGAAGTATTCCCACCGAAAGGTGGATCCGAATTTCCGGAATCAAGGGGATCCGGGAGCTAAGTTGAATCAAGCAGCACAAACTCAAATATTCTCCCTCAACAATGAGATCAACGAGTTGAAGGAAGTCATAAAAACTAGCATTCAAAAGGCGAAGGAGCAAGAGGCAAACTATCTAGGGAGAGATAACAACCAAGGGAATAGGAATGACTACCGGAACAACAACTGGAATAACAACAATAGAAACTCCAACAACAACAATTGGAGATCCAACCAACAAAATCCAGGTATTCCCTATTCACATGCTGAAAATGCTTTAACACCTCCGTCTTCTTCTACTCCTTTGAAAAGTCAGGGTCAAACATCGAATGGCTCGGGCAAGCCAAGGAAGGACAAGCAAGAAGCCATGATGGAGACAATCTTAGGAAATCTCCAAGGATTAGAGAATCACATCACTTCGGTTGACAAGGCACAAAAAGCCTTAGAAAACCAAGTGTTCAGCAAAACCGGTTCCGAGATATCAAGGGAAGCTTCCCGGAAAGACAGAGGACAACCCAAAAAGAAGGGTGATGGCAATTACTACTAGAAGTGGTGTAACAACCACTGATCCGCAACCCAAAGTAGTTGAGACTTCCGCTGAAAAAGGAAAGGAAAAGGAAAAAGAGAAGGAAGATGTTTATGTTCCTCCTCCCGCTTACAAACCACCTCTACCTTTTCCTTAATCTAGAGCGAGAGCGCGCCTAGATAAACACTTCGGTAAGTTCATTGATCTTATGAGTAAGCTGCATATTAATATACCTTTTATGGACATAATTTTAGGTATGCCAGCTTATGGGAAGTTTCTAAAGGAGATCCTCTCTAACAAGAGGAAATTAGAAGATATTGGTGAAGTCAAGATGAGAACGGAGTCATCCGAACTCATCAAGACCATGACGGAGAACATGCCACCTAAGCTGCGTGATCCAGGATCGTTTTGCATACCCATCACCCAAGGAGAGGTCACCTATGATTCACTATGCGACCTTGGAGCAAGCGTAAGCATCATACCACTTCCTTTGTGTAAGGCGGTTTGTTTAGGAGAACCTAGACCGGTGAAGATGACACTTTACATGGCCGATCGTTCCATCACAAGGCCTGTTGGGATCATAGAAGACATTCCCGTGAAACTCGGTAAGTTCTACATCCCTATAGATTTTGTCGTTCTTGACATCCCTGCAGATTATCCAGTTCCCATCATTCTTGGGAGACCATTCCTTGCAACTTCCGGATGCATGGTTGATTGCAAGAATGGACAGCTATCCTTCAATATAGGGGAAAAGAAAGTGGAATTTGTGCTCTCCTCCTTAATCAAAGAGCCCGCTTTGAGAGAAGATGTTTTTAACATTTTTGATGATGAAGAGTCTGGAGAAGTGGTGAGTTCAATCTTGATGAAAGATCCACTTCAAAAGGTTCTTAGCATGAGTATCATGAAGGAAGGAGTGGAGCAAGATTGTGATTATGAAGTCAAAGCATTGACAGATGCAGAGGAAGAGCCATAAGCAAGATTTGAAGAGCTAGAAAGAACCCCGGAAACTGTAGAAAAAATCGACCTACACAAATAAAATCACACGATTTCTGAAGAGGCAAGTCGATTTTTGACAACAGGGAGAAAAATCGTCCCAAAAATCGGACGATTTGCTACAAAGGGGGTTGATTTTTCGGTGAAATCTCCGGTTTCTACAAACTCGATTGCAGTTATTCTTAACTGTATTAGCACACTTCCTCCACCTTTAGAGGCTTCTCCCATGACACTAGATGATCATGAATCATCAATCAAGGCACCTCCTTCATTCGAATTGAAACCACTCCCTACACACTTAAGGTATGCATTCCTTGGGCCTAACTCTACATATCCTGTTATAGTTAGTGCAAATCTAAACGATGATGAACTTGAAAAGCTTATGAATGTTCTAAGACAACATAGGAAAGCATTAGGCTATACTATTGATGACTTGGTAGGCATTAAGCCTTCTCTATGTATGCATAAAATGTTGATAGAAGAGGATTACAAACCTTCACATCAACCTCAAAGACGGTTAAATCCGATCATGAAAGAGGTCGTGAAGAAAGAAATCCTTAAGCTACTTGATGCAGGTATCAACTTCCCTATCTCCGATAGCAAGTGGGTGAGTCCCGTGCAGGTAGTACCAAAGAAAGGAGGCATTACCGTTGTTGTAAATAAGAACAATGAGCTTATTCCCACAAGGAAAGTTACAGGATGGAGAATGTGCATCGACTACCATAAACTGAATTTTGCCACCAAGAAGGACCATTTTCCCCTTCCTTTAATCAAATGTTGGAAAGGTTAGCCCAACACTCTTACTTTTGCTATCTAGATGGATATTGCGCTTTCTTTCAAATTCCCATTCATCCGCATGATCAAGAGAAGACGACTTTCACATGCCCTTGGGGTACGTTTGCTTATAGAAGGATGTCATTCGGATTATGCAACGCTCCAACCACCTTTCAAAGGTGTATGATGGCAATCTTTTCAGAGTATGTAGAGAACATCATGGAAGTATTGATGGACGACTTTTCGGTATATGGTTCTTCCTTTGATAACTGTGTCTCTAACCTTTCCCTAGTCCTTAAGAGGTGCGAAGACACTAACCTAGTTTTAAACAGGGAGAAGTGTCATTTTATGGTCACTGAAGGAATTGTGTTAGGTTACTTGATTTCGAATAGAGGAATAGAGGTTGATAGAGCCAAGATTGAAACCATAGAGAAGCTGCCTCCTCCATCCTCGGTGAAAGGAGTTAGTAGCTTTTTAGGACATGCAGGTCTCGATAGGAGATTCATAAATGATTTTTCTAAGATTTAAAAACCCCTAACTAATCTTTTGATGAAGGACAAAACTTTTGAATTTTCGAAAGAATGTTTAGATGCCTTTTTCAGGATCAAAGAAGCTTTGATTTCAGCACCTATCATCCAACCACCCGATCGGACTCTTCCTTTCGAGCTCATGTGCAACGCAAGTAACGCTACTATAGGAGCTATACTTGGACAGAAGAAAGATGGTCGTACACACGCCATCTACTATGCTAGCAAGACACTAGACGAAGCTCAATTGAATTATGCTACCACGGAGAAAGAGCTTCTAGCTATAGTTTATGCTTTTGAGAAATTTTGTTCCTATCTTGTAGGTGCAAAAGTGATAGTCTACACGGATCATTCAGCAATCGGTTACTTGTTCACAAAGAAGGATGCAAAGCCTAGGCTTCTAAGATGGATCTTGCTCTTACAAGAGTTTGATCTAGAGATCCGTGACAAGAAGGGCTCGGAAAATTCAGTTGCTAACCACCTTAGTTGTCTTCCACACCTCACCAATGAGGCGGATGAGCTCCCTATTGAGGACTCATTCCCTGACGAACAACTCCACGAGATTGAAGAATGTATTCAACAAATCTCGAAAGGTAATGACCCATGGTTTGCTGACATTGTAAATTACCTTGTTTGTCAGGAAATACCCCCGGACTTTCGTATGCTCAAAGAAAGAAGTTCTTCAAGGACGTCCCGCATTTCTATTGGAATGAACCTCTTCTCTTCAAGAGAGGTCCCGATGGCATGTACAGGAGAAGTATTCCGGAGGATGAGGTGGAAAGTGTAATCCGCCATTGCCATTCCTTACCTTGTGGAGGACATGCTAGTTCACACAAGACATGTGCTAAGGTACTCCGATCAGGTTTCTTTTGGCCTACCTTATTTAAAGATGTGCAGAACAATGTTGTTGCTTGTGATGTTTGTCAAAGGACAGGTAATATTTTAAGGAGGAACGAGTTGCCCCTTAACAACATACAAGAAGTAGTGATATTCGATGTATGGGGAGTAGACTTTATGGGACCATTCCCATCTTCTTGTGGAAACTTATACATACTTCTAGCCGTAGACTATGTCTCAAGATGGGTAGAAGCAATCGTTTCTCCTACTAATGATGCAATGGTGGTGGTGAAGTTCTTTAATAAAACGATCTTCCTAAGGTTCGGGACTACGCGAACCATAATTAGTGATGCAGGAACGCACTTCACAGCCCGTCGATTTGAGATTCTATTGGCTAAGTATGGGGTGACACGTAAGATAGACACGCCATACCATCCACAAACCAACGGACAAGTTGAGATATCCAATAGAGAGATCAAGGGAATTCAAGAGAAGACTGTCTCTAGAACATGAAAGGATTGGTCATGAAGCTAGATGATGCGTTATGGGCGTACAAGACCGCATTAAAACACCTATAGGTACAACTCCATATAACCTTGTTTATGGAAAATCTTGTCATCTTCCTGTAGAGCTAGAACATAAAGCATATTGGGCCGTCAAGTGGCTCAACTTCAACATGAAAGAAGCCGGAGAGAAGCGGCTATTGGACATCAACGAGCTAGAAGAGATTCGGCTGAATGCGTACGAGAACGCAAAGATTTACAAGGAAAGAACAAAGCGGTGGCATGATAAGCATATCATTGCAAAGGAATTGAAGGAAGGAGATCGAGTTCCTTTATTCAACTCAAGACTTTGACTCTTCCCAGGTAAGTTTAAATCCCGTTGGATAGGACCTTACATAATTAAACGTGTTTTTCCCCATGGTGCTGTTGAAGTATGGCGTGAACAATGCGAAAGTTTCAAGGTCAATGGCCAACGGTTGAAGAAGTACATACCGGAAGTTCCAGATGAGGAGATAGCTCCTATCCTCCTCCATTGAATATCAAAACAAACGACGTCCAGCTAAAGACGATAAATCAAGCGCTTTTTGGGAGGCAACCTATGGTATTATAGTTCTTTCAATTTTCTTTTCATCTTAGAGTAGTTTAGTTTAGTTGTTGCCTTTCTTTAGTTTTGTTTTTGTTTGTTCCTCGATGCATTCTTGGTTTGTTTGTGTCGATAATCGCATGAACTAGGTCCAACTTTGGGGAATCAATGAAGAAAGGGGACATAAAATGGTTAAAATTCAATCTTCAATAAAAAGAAGGAAGAGAATCGACCTACACAAATTAAATCGAACGATTCAGGAACAAAGCAAGACGATTTTTGGCAACAGCGGGAAAATCGCCCCTTGAAAAAATCGTCCGATTTTTAGACTTCAGCTGAGAATGTGAAGAAAAATCGGGCCGACAAATAAATCGACTCAATAAATCGTCCGATTTTCTTTGCAAAACCTCCGGCATATATAAAGCCTTCTCCACTCGATGCATTCATTCCATACTTCACCATTCTCGATTTCCTTTCGTTCCAAAGAGCCAAAAATCACCTACCCTCCCATCTCCCAAATTCTTAATCGTTTTGAACGATTCTTGAGCCTAAGCTGATGTAATTTCGACAAGGAACAAGGATCTAGCAACAATAAGCTCGGCAAACTGCTCACTCGTCCGGAATTCAGGTTTTTCAATTCGAAACCTAAGTTTTTCGCTCGATTTTGATTATTGCTTTGAAGTTGTTGTATTGCCGAGATTGATAGAGGGATCTGCTTAGAAATACCTCTAGGAGATTGTGTGAGGTGATAGTTTGGTTTGATCAAAGCTTTACAGAATTGTGAGTTGTGTTGAAATCGACCCTCCCACAAAAATTGTCCGATTTTTGTGAAGAACAGGGCGATTTTCTTGTGCAGAATGGAGATTTTGAAGAGAATCACTAGGAATGCAGGAAAGAAGAAGGGATCTTCTTCCAAAGTACCTCCCCTACCACCACCACCACCCTCCCAAGCTAAACAGAAACTTCATCCTCCTCTTTCCAATGCAGGAAAGAAGAAGGGATCTTCTTCCAATGCAGGAAAGAAGAAGGGATCTTCTTCCAAAGAACAGGGCGATTTTCTTAGACCGTCCCTTTACCCCTCCTTGCTACATTGTCCTAGATGACTTAGATGCTTTGTTTGTTAGAGAGGATGTGGATATGATGCTAGATAGAGTGGGACTTAGTCAGTTTTCTTTGATTAGGTAGGATGCCTACACCGAGATCACTCTAGAGTTCTTGAGTACATTTGAGCATGATCCTAGAGAGAGGACGGTCACTTTCCGTCTCATGAACCATAACCATGTTGTGTCCATTGATGATTTTGGAGATTTGTTTGGCTTTCCCTATTCTTCTGCAGGCACATTCGCAAGAGGGGTGAGTATTGGTGCTTTTTGGGAAACCATTTCAGTTGGAGAATATGGAGGAGATAAGTGGAGACCCGGGAACTCCAAGGAGACAAGTATGTACAACCTTTCCTTTAAGATAGTTCATAGGATCCTTACTGAGAGTTTGTTTGCACGGATGGAGACTCAACAGAAGCTCAAGGAAAATGAGCTCTTCTTACTATATTGCATGACTAGTAGTACCATCCCCGACATGATCTCCACGCTTGCTGACTATCTTGGGAAGATAGCCAACAAGGCAAAGGGTGACCTATGTGCTGGAGGCCTTGTCACTCACGTGGCGAAGGCATTAGAGTTAGACTTTTCAGATTGCACCTTAGCTGAGAGTGCCCAACCTCTAAGTTCACAGAGATTGGTAGCGAGACAGGTTTTGGTCCTCGAGGTAGAGGAACTCTACATGTGCCCATGCCGTGGGCAAAGGATCCATCCAAGAAGCCGTCCGAGATAGTATGGAAGTCCGAATACAGTATTCGGAATAAGAGGCACTGGAAGGAGACACTTGTACTTATGCTTGGGGAGGTAGCCCCTCCTTCTTGTTATTATGATGATGCAGGTGACACAGAGGACGAAGAGGACCATGAGGATGTAGCGTAATAGGGGAACATGCTAGAGTTTGAGAGTGATACCTATTGTGGACATGCTACGGATGCCATGGATACCGATACTCTTGGTGTTGGACCAAGCTGGACTAGTCGAGGTACTGAGGAGACGGAGGATGAGATGCAGCCACCCCGTCATTCTTTTGCACATACTCCTACCCATGGTCGAGGACGTTGGAGCAGACATAGGCTTCCCCGACATATTGGAGCATTGGTTTCTAGCTTCCAAGGTCTACATACCGATTACCAGGGTCTTCGCTCCAATTATTATGCCCTCCAAATCGACTACACCGCCCTGAACACTGAGTTCACGGCGTACAGCCAGGAGACGGATGCTAGACACTCCTCCTACGATGGCCAGATGAGGGACATGTACTATCATCAGTTTGGCCACTTCTAAGCTGTCTCCAAGAGGAGATGGACCATTTAGGGTGAAGTAGAAAGTCGGTGGCAATGCTTATATCTTGGAACTTCCAGTTGACTATGGTGTAAGTCCCATCTTCAATGTTGGTGATTTGAGTCCTTAAGAGTTTAGAGATGCGTATGTTGATGATTCGAGGACGAATCCTTCTCAAGTTGGGGAGTCTAATGTGGGACCATCCAACACGTCATCAAGGATCAGTTACTAGATCACAAGTTAAAGCATTGGACACAAGCAAATGCTATTCAAGATGAAGTTACAAGCATACTCACAACATGTACACTCAAGGAGACCTTACTCACCCTCAAGAAACCTTTAGTGACATTACTGACTGTAATGGAAAAGCCAAACCATGACCAAGAAGATCCATCAAGCTTAGAAGAAGGTTAGGACAACGAAAGAGTCTCAGAGAAGAAATCTCTTTCCACCTCCAAGAATCACGACCGAGATTTGTCCTCTGACAAGCGCTTGAAGATCCGGCCATGATCTTCTATCTTTGAAAACTATATCTTTTATATTTTGTTTCCTTAAACTCTCAGACTATCTTAAGGAATTGTAAGTTTTGATGGTATTATTATTTTTATATCTTTACAAAGATATCTTTCCAAGATTATCTTTAAGAAGATATTCTTCCTAGTTTTCATAGTTGATCCCTCTTATAAATAGCCTTAGTGGGGAGAGAGTTAGAGAGATTAGATTTGATATATTTTCACATATTCTGTGAACTTGCAGCTTCGTTTATGAAGTGTGTATTTTATTCATTCCTATTCAATAAAAAGAGAGCGTTTGATTGAATCATTGTGAAGTCCTTGCTAGCTTGTGCTTGTGTATTAATCTTTTTGAAGGTTGGTGCTCCTGGTCAATACTAGTCCCTCCTTGTGCTTGTCTTACATAGAAGACTTGTGTAAGATTAAAGAAGCGAGGATTAAGGTAAGCTCTTCGTTAAGGGGTTTTGACACATCATTGGCCAAGTTTCTTTGCGGAAATATATTGGTTCATATCTTCCTATACTTATCACTCCATATTCATCTTCTTATCTTTCTATATTATTCACTAATCTGTTTTCTGAGTTTCTTAAAATCTCGGATTGTTCTTCAGGAAATCTCGCTTGAGATTTCTTCTATCAATCCGATATTTGTTCAGACGTAGGACTTTCAATCTAGATCGGGAACTGCGGCTTAATCCCGTATCAGTTAAGTTGTTACAAATTAGTATCTTATGTGACGTCCGGAATTTTTATTCCGGCTAGCCAACGAGTTTTCGACCTTCTCGCAAGCGCGGCTAAATTTTCCTGCAGGCACGAGGTGCTGAGTGACGGGTTGATTCAATAGTCTCGCCCTGACCTTCCGTTATCTTGCCTTTTTGCTTTGTACCCTTCGTTGCTTGCACCAAGGACACAAGGAGATCAGTTGACCCCTCGTTCCCCTCCCCTTGTGCGACTTGTTCCCTCTCTCCTCTCATTTTCTCATTCACGCTCTTCTCTTTCACACTCTTACTGTCTTGTGCTCTCTTCTCTCTCTTCCCCTTGGATCTCTTGGATTGTGGCCAGCAGTGGGAAGCTTCGGGATTCAGTTTGGTAAGCATTCTCTCCTCCCTTCCTCCTTCTTCCCAGATGTTATCTTCTTCTTCTTCTTCTTCTTCTTCTTCCCTCCTTCTCCATTTCCATGGTTGAAGCTTTGGAAGAGAGTTCATCTTGAATCCTTTGCATGCATGCTTCCCTAGATAGTTTAGGTCATGGAGAAGAGCTTGGATGTTGTGGATGATGTGTGGAGAATACCCAAGAGGCCGCAGGGGCGGTGACAGCTCCTCCGTAGGCGCGCCAGCTTGATTCTGCGGCTACGTTTCTTCAATAGAAGGCTCATCTCCTCCTTCCTTCTTGATTCCTTCCTTTGTTAAGAGGTGTATATATGTTAGTAGCGTGAATAGGGTGAACCTAGGGTAGTTGTGAATGCCATTTAGTGGTTGTGAATCTAGGAGTCCTTAAGGCTTGTTGTGGTTTGTTAGATTCTGAAGAACCGTATAAGTGAATATAAAGGATATTTATACTCTATAAGGGGGGTGAAATAGAGTATGAGAACTTTTCGCAAAAACCTATCTCAAGGCTTTGAGACTGATTTCAAGGCTTTGATGTCGATATGTGATCTTTGTGACACATCTGGTTTTCAATGGCTTTGAAAGGGATTTCAAGGCCTTGACTTCGTAAACCTGCAAAGCAACGTTAGTCACAATAAATCAAGATATAGTACGGAAATGAAAAGATAGAAACGGTGATAGTTTTACAATGTTCATCTCTAACAGCCTACGTCTCCGTCCTAGGGTTTCTTCGCCCGTAGGATCTAACTATCTATTATCCGCTTCCTAGATACAACCTAAAAAAAATCCCCTTCGTTTCTAACTATAGCCAATGCTACGATCTAGTTCCAACTCTTAACCTAGCAATAATAACATAGTTACTTCACAGAGTAACACACACTCGAGTATAGCACTCTCTAGATATACCAATGAGGCTCTCGTGTTTTTCTCTCTTAGGGATGTAAGCTTTTGTAAACTAAGAGGAAGAAAAACTTTTGGAATGAAATGAAGATGCTTTGATTGCTTGAAGACTTAGATGTTTCCATGTAAGCTTGTTGTTATTCTCTTCAATTGCGATCTTCATTTATAGTCTTCGATGGAGAAGTCTTCTAGCCGTTATGAAGATGACCGTTGTGATGTTCTTCCTTCTCCATAGAAAACGGTGTAGGTTGAGATGAAAATAGCCGTTGTAGATTCTTCTTATCTTCTTCATCTACTTGACGCACATTGTGATTCTTCTTCTTCGGGATCTTCTCTTGAAAGATCCATTGAAGATCTTGTCATTGAAGTTCCTGTTTCACACTCAGAGATCTTTGAGTTTGTTGAGAATCTTTGGTTAAAGATCTTCGAGATCTTTTCGTTGGAAGAGATATTCAATCTTTGCGTCCGTTAAGATCTTCCTAACATCTTTTTGTTGGGCCGAAAAGATCTTCTCCTAAATCTATTTAAGATATCCCTTGAGTTGGCCGAGATCTTTCTTGAAATATTCTTTGAAGATCTTCTCTTGATCCTTGGTAGATTTTGTTCTTGAGATTGAATCTTAAATTTTGAAATCCTTCCAGCCGATGTGTCCTTTGTATTGTGTTTCAAGGCTTCGTATTTTATCCCTTGAAATGACCTTTGGTTGCTTCTCAATCTCTCAGTCTGTTCCTTGTAACTAGTTTCAAGGCCTCCATATCTCCTTAGATATGCTTTCCAAGGCTTGCACACATTTTGACAAACACAAAACCAAATCATGCAATCTAGAAATAGAATCGATATTTGTTGGTTTATAAACCGCTCATATTATTAAGTCTTCCATCATCACATATGTAAATATATAACCAAGGTCGAGTTATCAATCTCCCCATTGATGGAAAACAAAAAAAAAATATCGTACCTGAATTTAAGGTTAGCGATGCATATGCAATAATATCGAAATCTAAAATGCAGAATGCAGAAATATTGAATAACATAATTTCTCCCGCTTTGTCTTTCCACAAGGGAGAAAGAAAATTTAAAGCACGGGACTTTAAACGGTTGCAGAACCATAAAAGTATTTCCAAACACCACAAAAACAATGTTAAAACGCAAGTCTCACAAACAAATTTCAAGGCCTTGAAATCAAAACCAAGGGGTTTTGAAATCGATGTCAAGGCCTTGATATCCATATCAAGGTTGTGAAGAGCTACTCGTGGTACCACTTAGGATTCAAACGGCCTTTTCCATGGATATCATCAAAACAATTCTTTTTGTACGGCGCATGAGCTTTTTCAGATCGATCTTCTTCATGTACTCATCCACACGACGTTGATCTTTCTGGTTCTTGTATTTCTTTACGATGCCAAACTCCTCGATCTGCAGAATGTCTGGATCCTCAGTAGTAGGTTGACGAAGGGGAGAATCCTTCACAATTTTATAACAATAATTCATGACCTCTTCATCTTGTTTCGTGGTCGCTTTGGCATCGTCCTCAGTTTAGGGTTTAAGACTGCTTGCAAACGTTAAGGGGAGGGCATTCACATGAAACATTTGGTTGATTTTCTGATGCATTATTGCCAGCAGATCTTGTGATTCATCTAACTTGTCTGTGGTCTCGGATCTGAATTCCAGCATGTCTCTTCTCAATGAGTCCACACCAAATTCTACTACATCGAGCCTATGTGGTGAAGAAAGCGAACCAACTCGTTGTTCCTTCAGGATCCACTCTTCAGACAGTGCCCTTTCAATTCCTATGCTGTCAAAGAAATCCTCATCGAGTTCTCCAGAAACATAGTGTTTCTCCTCATCAACAAAATCAACAGAGAAATACCAAAAGATTTTTGGAATTAAATTGGCATAATGGAGAGGGATATCATAGGGGGCGTTTATCAAGTGCAGCAAGTGATTAAGGATAATGCGAGGGAGGTCAACCTCTAAACCATTTAGCATGTGATACATAAAAGCAAAGAGGTGACTAGTCAGTACATCCCTACATTTAACCCTTGGAACAACACATCTAACAAGACTGGCACAAACAATCCTGACCTCGAGAGTGAGAGATGTCAAGGTGGGTTGTGGAGGAGAGTTAGAAAGGAGAAATTGCTCTTTGGCCAAATTAACGGTCTTGGCTTTATGGGGGTGGTCGTAAAAAATGTAGGTAGGAAGCCCTAAAATCTGAGCAATTATCATAGAAGAAAAAAGGATAGTTTTACCTTTGACCACTGACTCGAGGATTAACTCCCCCCGTACTCTTCTGGCGGTCAGATTGACGAAGAACAACCTAGTCAATCTTGGATATGCTACTTCCCCTGGACTAAGGATCTTTCAGAAATAGCATCCTCGTAGCATTGTGATGCAGGGAGACCGAGAGAGAGAAAGAACTCTAAGTCAACTAACTCACACATACAGAGGTTGCGATCCTTGAACCCATCAATCCATTTTCCAATGGTTGTGTGACTGTTGAACCATTTAGAGTGAAAACCTGTCTGAGCGCAAATCTCCACATCGTCCATGGGAGCGGAAGATTCAAAGTCGGAGGAGATGTGAACGACCTTGTGGCTTTTGGTGACCGATGATGATGCTTCATCAGTTGATTGTCTCCTAGAAGCCATGGAGTTTGTTTGTGAGAGAAGTTGAAAGGGTTTTGGAAAACGAAAGAGTAAAGCAGATGGGTTTGCAAGAGAGTTAAAGTAGAAGAGTTAAATAAGGGAGATAAGTGATATTTAAAGGGAGAAGTCACATCAATTTATGGTTTAACAAGATCTTGAAAGAATCAAGATCTTTAAAACCGATTTCGATTAGTATTCTTTCCCATTAATTTGTAACCACTTTTCAAAACAATTATTTGAATTTGAATACAAAGACATTTGAAATCATTTTAAAAATATTTCTTTAAAGTAATTTAGTGATAAAATATATAAAAGATATTAACTACTATATAGATTCGTGACGTTCAATGTGGCCCTTGGATTCCGTTTCAAGGCCATTGAATTGCATTTCAAGGCTTTTGAATTGAAAAGTGGGCTGCAATTGTAGGAGGAAGTAAATGATTTACTCCCCTTAAGTTAATTCTTCCTTCTTCAACATACCAAGCTCTAATCTAATAAAATTGAATTAATCTTCAGGTATGTAACACCCCGATTCCGCGGGACTCGGAGTGTCACATTGGTCTAGGATCTCACAATAGATCCTGACCCTAGCTTGACAACAAGTTCACTGGACCATACAACATGGCACTGACAGATATAAAACAAATACATAAAAAATTGTATAAAACTATACAACCAACAGGTAAAGACATCACAGCCGAGTATACAACAACATCCTCATGCAAAAGGTAACAAATGATCATCCTCACGAAGGAGGGTAATATAAAAAACCCCAAAAGACCACAACCATCCTATGTACGAGAGGTCATCGGCCTACCACCCTGCCAGATCACTCAACGTCACGCCTATCTTGTAAGGCATCTAAAACACGGTATGAAACCGTTAGCTAACGATACATATATTAAGAGTAATGCCTAAGCACAAGCACAATCATAAAAGATAAACACATCAGCATGCTATCACACATTTACCCATATATTATCGTTATATAATAGCCGTTCACTCAAATCGTGTATATATAGATAGATGAAAGTATGTGACACGAGGACCGATACATCCCTGTCTCTGGGCCTGACGTCCATCTGGATGTAGTGTCGGTCACACAACCCGTGTACCCTATGGGAGTGGATTGCGCCCTTCCTGTATACCAGATGGCATGAGCACAAAGAACCCCCACAGCTCCTTATTGAATGAAGGGAAGGGTTATCACTGCCATGCAACGGGGCTATCAATAAAACATAGGTCGGTAATACTCGACATCGTATGCTATCATATCAAGCATATAACGCACACACCACTCATGCAAACACCCAATATAAGGATGGTAGCTAAGTAAGTCCAACGGATTTACCTCAACCTCGTATAACCTCAACCACAATCAACCTCCAATCCTGAGAGAGGGGCACTGCTTAATAACAAGGCATAGAAAGATATCAACCTCTATTTATCAAAGGGGTCACACCTAGCCCCAAGGGATCCATAGGATCATCCTTAACCTAACCTCACAACCTAATAAAACTCAAAAAGCCATACAAGGCATATACCGATCATAACTTCGTCAAAACACATCCTCACACATCTAGCATGATCTTGTACACTCACACTATGAAGGGAAGGGACAAAGGCATCCTAAAGAAAGCCTAGAAGCAATATACACCTGCAGAACCAAGTGGAAACACCAACTTATGCAGGTGGGTGCAGGGGCGGCTCG
This sequence comes from Fagopyrum homotropicum, assembly GCA_033239125.1. Classification (NCBI taxonomy): domain Eukaryota; kingdom Viridiplantae; phylum Streptophyta; class Magnoliopsida; order Caryophyllales; family Polygonaceae; genus Fagopyrum; species Fagopyrum homotropicum. Next base: position 111,126,017 of record BSWB01000002.1, read on the forward strand.
CAGGTGGCGCTGGGGCGGCTAAGGCCGGCGCTGGTGTAACACCCCAAATCCGCTGGACTTGGAGTGCTACATTGGGATAGGATCTCACAATTGATCGTGACCCTAGCCTGACAACAAGTTCACTGGATCTTACAACAAGGCACAGGTAAATTATAAACCAAATACATAAAAGTTGTATGTTATGTTAAGATTGTGACACGCAAAAGTCTTAAATTTATAACTCGATATATTTTTCCTAACTCCTAGCAAACACACAGTGTATGGGTCGTTTTGTAGTAAGGATAGTATTCCGAGGTCGAACACAAAGACTAAGGTGAAATTAAATCGATAGTGACTAAGGATAGTGTAGACCTAGGTTAAGACAAGAGAATGGAAATAAAGAAATGAAAATCTCAATGCTTTGGTTTGATTTTATGGTGATCAATCAAGGATCACAAATCATGCAAGATTATCAAACAACTAATCAAATAACACAAATGAGCAAACACAACCACAAGATAGGCAATCAAAGGGAAAATCGGATTCTAGGGGTTAGAAATTCCGGTTATGGCATAGGACTCAAGCTATCTAGTCATCCTTTGGATCAACTATAGTATGTTTGGAGTGGGTGTTTCTAGATTGGGATCAATCACCGGGTAGGTCTCATGGTCCACTAGTCCGTTCCTAAGGTCTAATCACCGGGTAAGTCTCAAAGAACCTAATGTTAGGAATTCAACACAAACCGGATTGCTTTCTAGGGATCTAACCTCTCCTTACCGGGTAGGTCTCGGGAAGGCAAGTCCTAAACATAAATCCTAGCACACTCAGTCCAATAGCGGCTTGTGAGGCTCACTACTATCTAGAGTTCATCATCTTCGGTACCGAAGAGCAAGAATCACCGGGTAGGTCTCTTCTCACACTTAGTTGCTAACACTAGGTCACCCTAGGATAGATCTAGCTCAACAAACACAAGGGTTTCCACAATCTAACAACCTAACACTTAGATTTATCAATACAAGCAAGACAGACAAAATCACGTTCAACTCATCACTTCCACGGCCGTGGAACCTACTTGAACAGGCTGTGATTTACAATAGAGGCTAGGTTCGAGCAAACAAGTCATCCGAAGATACGATTAAGTCTATCCTATCATAGTCCAAGCCATAACCATCATTCCCTTACCCTAGAATCACATCTATTTAGCCAACAACATGCATCATCACAATCGAAATCATCAAGCATACAATCATAGAGTCCATATCAAGAGGATGAAATGAAAGAGAGATGAAGCAAATAGAACAAGAAAAACAAGCTGAATAGATGTTAAAAGAGAGACTTACAACCCTTCAAAAGAAGGTTCGAATCGTTTTTACAACCCTAGAAACAAACTTTACTCTAAAAACTATGAAACTCTAAGAATGGTGTGCTCTTCTCTCCTTCTCCACAATGAGAGTGTTTCTCCTCCTAGAGTAGCTCCAATCCAATTCAAAATGAGAGAGTGTGTGTGAGGTCAGGTGTAGAGGTGTCCCTTCTCCTATCAGCCTACAAGAGTACTTATAGCCTTCACCATTTGCAAGGGTCGGTTATGGAGATCGTGGGACAACTGTCCCAGCTGGGCAGAGGGAATCACGGGCAGTTTCCACGGCCGTGGATCTCCCAGTGACCGTGATTCTTGTGCTTCAGCCTTCTTTTGATCATTGAGCCATGATTTGATGCAAGACATGCACCAAAATGGTCTCATGTGTCCTCCTTTGCTCCTAACTTGCTTCCCAATAAGCTCGGATACGTGTCACCACGAGGAACGATCCTGGGATGTATCGATTAGGCTCCATAAGCTCCCAAAATACCTACAAAACATGCAAAGGTCCGTGTAGACGTCTATCTCGACAAATATACATGTATTGAATGTGAACGTCACGAAATAATGCTAAATTATGCATGAATAGTGGGAAAAACTATCTAAACGGATGCCTAGACTAACGTCATAAATCGTGTTATCAAAATACCCCATACTTAAGGTTTGCTCGTCCCCGAGCAAGTCCTAACTATAGACTAAGAGATGACATGATTTATGCATGCAGAAAAACAACAAAATCTTTTTGTAATCGTGCTTCTAATATTTGATCACCTTCATAGTCATGTTTCATGGCAAAGGGACAAGCAATCATGCATAAAATAGATGAAAACATGGAAAGACAATTATACCTACATCAAAAGCGTGCATGCAAGGTGAAAATGAAGAAGTCAAGATGATCATGAGCATATCCAATATAGATCACTAAGTCTTACACACATGCAAATAGGTCACAAGGACTTAGGAAAGAAGAGGCTAAGAAACGTTGTGATTAGGTGGGAGTTCTTAGGTTATGTGATGCTAATCCGGGAAAGGAACTAACTCCACAATTTCATTTTTGATCAACTTCACCACAAGTGTATATTTTCTCCATCTTTTCTTTGTTTTCTTTTCTTTTTCACTTTCTTTTTCTTTTATTTTTGAGGCAATGGCATTGGTGTACAAAAGCCGACACCTTGGTGATTAGAGGACCTCGGTATTTTTCCGAGGTGCCTCACACCGGGCACACATACCAAGGCTCGTTTAGGCATTCGGTTTATCCGACTTTGGTAAGGCACAAACACCCGATTATGTGAATGGTGCCGAGTTACTTGCCATCAAAACCGAAGTCCACAAACCTATATTTTTTTCTACATTTTTTCACGACAAATCTAGCACTTCATTCACAACATTCTTTCATCAACAATTTCACCCCACACTTGCTTTTCACACACATCAACACACTAGCATACTCCTATTCCCGGATGGGTCAAAAGAGGTCAAATTTTATATCAATTGAGGTGCTCAAACAACATGATCAAGATGAGAAGTAGAGAAAGATGAATTGCCTTAATCACTCCTAAATGATGTGCAAGAACTAGCATGTAATTTCGACCATCAATCCTCAATCCAAACAAGGCGAACATTCATGATCACAATTCATACATGGGATTCAAGATAAGTACTTCAAGCCCACATATGCATACATCAATTCAACACATGAGGCCATCCATAGCCAATTTTTCTGATTTTTTTTTTTGGATTTTTGAAATAATATGTGTACAATGCAAAACATAATGAAACATGAGACTAAAAGAAACTACCCAAGATGCTAATCATGCAAGTGATCATGAAAACCCCACCCCATACTTAGAAACACATTGTCCCCAATGTGTAAAAGAATTAAAGAAGAGTGAAAGATGGTTCTCACAATGTAAAAATGGATTGCTTCAGTATTTGGGTTCACTCAAGTGGATTGATGGAGGATGATCCTATCAAAGATTATAGAGAGCTCAAGGTGTTCATTATGGCATCGGGACCAGTGTTAGGCACTGCTAGCCATCCAAGTTCCACGTCCGCTCCACCCATAATTGATGAGGGGCTCATCATCATCATCCACATGCCATGCAAGGCTTCCATGCTACTTAGACTCTAGCACACAAACTCCAAACACACAAGAACACAAAAAAAAAAAAACAGAAAAAAAAAACAAAACAAAAATGAAAATGAAAAGGGAAAGATGTCTACCAATGGGTTACCTCCCACCAAGCGCTTCTTTAAGGTCATTAGCTTGACAAAACTCGGGGGCATCTCACTCAAGGTGAAGTGGGGCAATCTTGTCCACCGGAGCTCCCGGGATATACTTCTTCAACCGGTGCCCATTCGCCTTAAAATTTCCACAATGCTCCCCTCCTATCTCAACCGCTCCATGGGGAAAGATCTTCTTCACCACATAAGGACCCGTCCATCTTGACTTTAGCTTTCCGGGGCAGAGCCGCAGCCTGGAGTTGAAGAGAAGGACAAGGTCTCCTTCACTCAACCCATCTGGGATGAGACGCTTGTCATGCCAACGTTTGGTCCTTTTTTTGTAGAACCGGGCGTTTTCATAGGCATCCAACTGGATCTCCTCAAGAGCGTTCATGTCTAGCAACCTCTTCTCACCGGCTTCCTTGAGGTCAAAATTCAGCCACCTTATAGCGTAATATGCTCTATGCTCCATCTCCAACGGAAGGTGGAAAGACTTGTCATAAACTAGCTTGTAGGGAGTGGTGCCAATTGGTGTCTTGAAAGCGGTTCTATTAGCCCACAAAGCATCATCGAGCTTCATAGCCCAATCCTTTCTTGTTCTAGAAACCGTTTTCTCAAGGATCCCTTTTATCTCCCGGTTGGAGATCTCCACTTGGCCACTAGTTTGGGGATGGTAAGGTGTTGTCACCTTATGAGTCACCCCATACTTAGCCAAAAGTGTCCCAAAGTTCCTATTGGTGAAGTGCTTTCCTCCATCACTTATGATCACCCTTGGTGTCCCAAACCTAGGAAAGATCACTCGGTTGAAGAACCGCAGCACAACCTTGGCATCATTTGTGGGGGAAGCGATTGCTTCCACCCACCTCGACACATAGTCCACTGCCAATAGGATGTAGAGGTTGCCACATGAAGAAGGGAATGGTCCCATGAAGTGCACACCCCACACATCAAATATCTCCACTTCTTGTATGTTGTTCAAGGGCATCTCATTCCTCCTCGAGATGTTGCCCGTCCTTTGGCAAGCATCACAAGCTACCACAAAATTCTGCACGTCCTTGAACAAACTCGGCCAAATAAACCCGGATTGCAACACCTTTGCACATGTCTTGTGTGAGCTAGCATGGCCTCAACATGGCAAGGATTGACAATGGCGGATCACACTCTCCACCTCATCCTCCGGTATGCATCTCCTAAAGACTCCATTCGGCCCTCTCTTGAACAAAAGCGGTTCACTCCAATAGTAATGCCTCACATCCTTGAAGAACTTCTTCCCTTGGGCATAGGATAAACCGGGTGGCACCTCCTCACACACAAGGTAGTTCACAATGTCGGCATACCATGGCTCATTTCCCTTGGACACTTGAAGCAAGCACTCCTCCACCATTTGCAATTGCTCATCCCGGAATGAGTCATCAATTGGGATGTCATCTCTCTCAATCTCCAACGGTGGGAGTCTACTAAGGTGGTCCGCCACTGAATTTTCGGACCCTTTCGTATCCCGGATTTCGAAATCAAAATCTTGAAGAAGAAGGATCCACCGAATCAAACGCGGCTTGGCATCCTTCTTTGTAAGGAGATAACGGATAGCAGCATGATCCGTATACACAATGACCTTCACTCCAACAAGATACGAACGGAACTTCTCAAATGCATACACAACCGCTAGCAAATCCTTCTCGGTGGTAGCATAATTGAGTTGGGCATCATCTAGCGTCTTGCTATCATAATAAATGGCATGTGTACGCCCATCTTTCCTTTGCCCCAAAACAGCCCCAACGGCTACATCACTCGCGTCACACATGATCTCAAACGGTAGACTCCAATCCGGCGGTTGCATGATGGGTGCGGAGATCAAAGCGTTCTTCAACCTACAAAAAGCCTCAAGGCAATTCTTGGAGAAAACGAACTCTACATCTTTCATTAGTAGGTTAGTAAGAGGCTTAGAAATCTTAGAGAAATCTTTAATGAATCTCCGGTAAAAACTGGCATGCCCTAGAAAACTCCTTACCCCCTTCACCGAGGTAGGTGGTGGCAACTCTCAATTGTTTCTATCTTATCCCTATCAACCTCAATACCACGGTTGGACACCAAGTGTCCCAACACAATGCCTTTACTTACCATGAAGTGGCATTTTTCCCAATTCAAGACAAGATTTGTCTCCTCACATCTCTTAAGCACGAAAGACAAGTTAGCAAAACAATCATCAAATGAAGATTCATAAACAGAGAAATCATCCATAAACACTTCCATGATGTTTTCAATATATTCGGAAAATATGGCCATCATACACCTTTGAAAGGTGGCGGGTGCATTACACAACCCAAATGGCATTCTCCTATATGCAAATGTACCCTAACGACATGTGAATATAGTTTTTTCTTGGTCATCCGGGTGGATAGGGATTTGGAAAAATCCACTATAGCCATCTAAGTAACAAAAATGGGAATGTTGAGCTAATCTTTCTAGCATTTGGTCAATGAAAGGAAGAGGGAAGTGATCTTTCCTAGAGGCCACATTTAGTTTCCTATAGTCTATACACATCCTCCAGCCCGTAACCGTTCTAGTTGGGATTAATTCATTATTCTCATTAGTCACTACGGTTATCCCACCCTTCTTAGGAACCACATGCACGGGACTAACCCATTTACTATCCGAAATTGGGAAAATGATTCCCGCATCTAGCAATTTAAGAATCTTATTCTTTACTACTTCTTTCATGATGGGGTTTAGTCTTCTTTGAGGTTCAATTAAAGGTTTATGATTATCTTCCATTAAGATCTTATGCATGCACAAAGAAGGTTTAATGCCAACTAAATCATCAATGGTATAGCCAATAGCCTTCCTATGCAATCTCAATTCATGCAACAATCTTGTCAACTCATCATCATTCAAGCATGCATTAACAATCACCGGATAGGTAGAATCTTCACCAAGAAAAGCATACTTAAGATGAGAGGGGAGGGGTTTGAGTTCAAGTTTAAGAGGACCTTTATCGATTGGAGACGCTCCATATAATGTAGGTTGAGATGATTCCAAATCCATGGAAGACTCCTCAAGGCTCCTTGAAACTTGATCAACCACTAAGGCTCCTTCGGGCAAAATCACGGTCTGAATCAGGGCCTCTGGAAAAACCCCGGGCGTGGAATCTGAGAAGCTAGGATCGTGGAGCACTCCAAAGAGTTCCACGGGACAAACCACGGCCGTGGTTCTCTGTGCCAGACCGTGATTCCCACAGCTCTTCAGCACACCTTCGTGTACTTCAAATTCAGCTCTTGCCTCCTTTTCCAATGCATCTAAGGCCTTGATTTCTTCATTACAATCATCCTCAACTCCTTCCTCCATCAAACTTAAGCTAAGAACCTTCTCCAAGGGATCCTTGATCAAGATCGAGCTCACAACTTCTCTACACTCTTCTTGCTCGACAATGTTGAACACATCTTCACCAAGGGCTGGCCCCTTCATCATTGTGGATAATTTGAACTTGATATTCTCTTCTCTAATGTTGAAATAGAGAATTCCATTTTTGCAATCCACCAAGCATCCGGATGTAGCCAAGAAAGGTCTCCCTAAGATGATAGGAACCGGATAGTATGCCGGAATGTCCAAAATAACGAAGTCTATGGGCACATAGAACTTCCCGAGTTGCACCGGTATGTCTTCCAACATTCCAACCGGGTGAGTGATTGAACGGTCCGCCATGTAAAGGGTCATCTTGACCGGCTTTTGCTCTCCTAGCCCAACCTTGTTGCAAAGTGCAAGCGGGATGATGCTTACACTTGCCCCTAGATCACATAGGGCTTCATACTTCACTTCTCCCACTCCAATTGGCACACAAAAAGATTCCGAATCTCTTAGTTTAGGAGGCATCTCCTCCTTCATAGTTTGAATCAATTCCGAGGACCTCTTTGTCATCCTCACTTCTCCATACTCCTCCAACTTCCTTTTGTTGGAGAGTATTTCCTTCAAAAACATGCCATACATCGGCATTCCTAGAATAGCATCCATGAACGGAATGTTAATATGCAATTTAGACAAAAGTTCAAGGAATTTACCGAAATGTTTGTCCAAACGAGCTCTAGCTCGTGATTGTGGGAATGGTAGTGGTGGCTTGTATGGAGGCGGCGCCACATATGTTCGCTCATCATCCTTGCTCTTGCCTCCATCTTCTTGCAATGTCCCTTCCTCTGCCACTACTTGCTTTCCCTTAGCATTCTCCTTGGGTAAGGGATCCTTCATTCTCAGCCCACACCTTGTTGTGATGGCCAACACTTGGCCTCTTGGGTTATCTTCGGTTCTTCCGGGAAGCTTTCCCGGATCTCTATAAGCTTCACCCGCCATTTAGAACACTTGTGCTTCCAACACCTTTTGAGCTTTAGAAATGGAAGTCACCGTGCTCTCAAGACCGCTCAACCTTCCAAGCAATTGCTCAAACCTCATCTCAGTTCTATCCCTTGGAGGTTGAGTAAATCCGGGTGGAGGCACTTGTGAAGCCTTAGGTGGTGGAGCTGCGTTTGTGGAAGCGGGAGGGTTCAAGGCTCCATCCGAGTTAGAATAGGAAAACCCGGGATGGTTGTGGTTAGACCGGTAATTATTGAATTGCCGGTTGTTGTTAAAGTTCCTTGGGCCTTGATAATTGTTGTAGTTTCCCCTTCCCATGTAGTTCACATCTTTCTCCTTGGAAGACAAGTTTGCTTGCACTTGCAGTTGAGGGCTTGCTTGACTCTTCAAAGTTGTAGCACACAACTCCCTCAAAGATTTAAGCTCGTTGTTGATTGCATCAAGCTTGAAATTACTCATGGTGACTTCACTAACCTCATATGCTCCTGCTTTCCTCCCATCACTCTTCCTATGGGAGTACTTTTCAATCACCAAAGCTTGCTTCTCTATAAACTCCAAAGCTTCATCCACATTACTTTCATGAAAGTCCCACCGGAAAGAGATTGAAGATTGAATTGGCTATCTTCATAAAGTCCCTTGAAGTAGATCTCCAAAAGCTCTATTTTCGGTATACCATGGTGTGGACAATCTAGGAGGAGGTCTTTGAACCTCTCCCAAGACTTGAATAGGCTTTCTCTATCCTTCATCACGAAGGCATTTATCTTCCCTCTTAGCTCGGTAGTCTTGGAAGGTGGGAAGAACTTAGTCAAGAACTCGTTAGTCATTTCCTCCCAAGTACTCACACGCCCTAGTGGAATCGATTGGTACCAAGCCAAGGGTTTATCCTTAAGTGAGAAGGAAAAAGCCCTAACCTTATGGTTGTTGTTCTCCAACCTAGGCGGCCTTAGACACTCCATCAATATCTCGTAGTTCATCAAATGTTGATGAGGGGACTCTCCTTCCATCCCTCCAAATTGATTATGCCGGATCATTTGTAGAACTTGAGGGCAGAGCTCATAATCATGGGCTGCGGGATCTCCTAAGTTCACACCCGGATGGTGTACTCTTTGAGCCGGATCCATACGTTGCCCTAATGTTTGTGGTTCGTCAATAGCAATGGGCACAACCCGAATATTAACCGCCGGCTGCGGTTGTGGTGGTGGAGGTGGAGTTTGTTGAGGATTAGGCTCTCTTTGCACAAGAGCTTGCCTAATCTCTTGAATCTCCCGACTAATTGCTTCTTGCCTCTCATTGGAAAGTCTCCTCTCATTCTCCAAAGCTTCATCCATAAATCTAATTTGCTCTACAGCCTTATCTAACTCAGCTTGGAGATCTCTTTCGGCCATCTCCTTTCCCTTTCTAATGCTCTTGGATCTAGCCTTAAGGTTTTTCTCCATTTCGGGATCGAATGGAGCTAAATCCTTGCCACAAGATCTTTGCATACACCTAAAGAGTGAGAGATGTCCTGAAAAATCAAAGACACAAACCAAATGAGGTCAAAAGCAACAAGAAAGACCTACACTATAAACAATCACATAAATGACTCAATCAAGACCTAGTCCCCGGCAACGGCGCCAAAAACTTGTTACGCTAAGATTGTGACACGCAAAAGTCTTAAATTTATAACTCAATATATTTTTCCTAACTCCTAGCGAACCCACATTGTATGGTTCGTTTTGTAGTAAGGATAGTATTCCGAGGTCGAACACAAAGACTAAGGTGAAATTGAATCAATAGTGACTAAGGATAGTGTAGACCTAGGTTTAGAAAAGAGTGGAAATAAAGAAATGAAAATCTCAATGCTTTGGTTTGGTTTTGTGGTGATTAATCAAGGATCACAAATCATGCAAGATTAACAAACAACAAATCAAATAACACAAATGAGCAAACACAACCACAAGATAGGTAATCAAAGAGAAAAGCGGATTTTAGGGGTTAGAAATTTCGGTTATGGCATAGGACTCAAGCTATCTAGTCATCCTTTGGATCAACTATAGTATGTTGGGAGTGGGTGTTTCTTGATTGGGATCAATCACCGGGTAGGTCTCATGGTCCACTAGTCCGTTCCTAAGGTCTCATCACCCGGTAAGTCTCAAAGAACCTAAGGTTAGGAATTCAACACAAACCGGATTGCTTTCTAGGGATCTAACCTCTCCTTACCGGGTAGGTCTCGGGAAGGCAAGTCCTAAACATAAATTCTAGCACACTCAGTCCAATAGCGGCTTGTACTTTTGTCTACCTAGAGTTCATCATCTTCGGTACCTAATAGCAAGAATCACCGGGTAGGTCTCTTCTCACACTTAGTTGCTAACATTAGGTCTCTCTAGGATAGGTCTAGCTCAACAAACACTAGGGTTTCAACAATCTAACAACCTAACACTTAGATTTATCAATACAAGCAAGATAGACAAAATCACGGTCAGTTCATCACTTCCATGGCCGTGGAACCTACTAGAACAGGCCGTGATTTACAACAGAGGCTAGGTTCGAGCAAACAAGTCATCCGAAGATACGTTTAAGTCTATCCTATGATATTCCAAGCCATAACCATCATTCCCTTACGCTAGAATCACATCTATTTAGCCAACAACATGCATAATCACAATCAAAATCATTAAGCATACAATCATGGAGTCCATATCAAGAGGATGAAATGAAAGAGAGATGAAGCAAATAGAACAAAAAAAACAAGCAGAATAGATGTTAAAAGAGAGACTTACAACCCTTCAAAAGAAGGTTCAAATCATTCTTACAACCCTAGAAAATGTTTCCCTCAAACTTTACTCTAAAAACTATGAAACTCTAAGAATGGTGTGCACTTCTCTCCTTCTCTACAATGAGAGTGTTTCTCCTCCTAGAGAGCTCCAATCCAATTCAAAATTAAAGAGTGTGTGTGAGGTCAGGTGTAGAGGTGTCCCTTCTCCTATCAATCTGCAAGAGTACTTATAGCCTTCACCATTTGCAAAAGTCGGTTACGGAGATCATGGGTTAGCTGTCCCAGCTGTGCAGAGGGAATCACGGACAGTTTCCATGGCCGTGGATCTCCTAGTGACCGTGATTCTTATGCTTCAGCCTTCTTTTGATTGTTGAGCCATGATTTGATGCAAGGCATGCACCAAAATGGTCTCATGTGTTCTCTTTTGCTCCTAACTTGCTTCCCAATGAGCTCGAATACGTGTCACCACGAGGAACTATCCTCGGATGTATCGATTAGGCTCCAAAAGCTCCCAAAATACCTACAAAACATGCAAAGGTCAGTGTAGACGTCTATCTCGACAAATATACATCTATTGAATGTGAACGTCATGAACTAATGCTAAATGATGCATGAATAGTGGGAAAAACTATCTAAATGGATGCCTAGACTAACGTCGTAAATCGTGTTATCACTGTATATGATACATCAAAAGATTTTACAAACACAAGCCAAGTACAAAACATCAAACATAAACATCTGATACAAAAGATCCCATATCCTACGCATCCTAACGTACAGAAGTCCTCGGCTGGTCACACCATCTGGCTGACTCTGCAGTCTTCCTAACTTGCAGATCATCTACAACATGGTATACACCGTTAGCTACAACAATGAATAAGTATGAAAGTAATAGCACAAACACACATCAACATCTCATACATGCAATGCCAATCACATTCATTTATTATCTTTCATTATGTTATTCCATTACTAATTCAACTTCTTTTGTAACACGAGGAGCCTCAAGAACCCCGTCCCATCCAACGTAACACAGGAGTTTTGCATGGGGTGATCATCACTCGTCCCCTCTTTTGAGATCATCTTTAGGACACCTCCTCCTACCCGTAGGCGGAGGCAAGTGGTCACGACCCGTCATAATACACTTGGGCCATTTAAAGTAATAAATGGTCATCCTAGTCTGGTTTAGGTTATAAATGCACAACCATATGAACACACACAACCATCACAATCACACAAACCCACAACCGAACGTTAAGTAAGTCCTATGGACTTACCTCATATACTCGTATTCAATACCACGTCACAACTTCCCCTTGGGGAAGAAACCAACACCTATAGTACCAAGGCACACAACACCACAAATTGCAAGGGCTAAGAGACTCGTCTCTATAACCAGAACCAACCTACAACCTCAAAAAAAACAAGATCATAACAAGCTCATAAATGCCTACAGCATAACCTCAACATCAACACAAGTGCCTAGGATACATCTCTATCATACAACTCGTCCTAACCAAGCTAGTCTAGCCAACATCTAAGCCAAGGCCAAAGGAAAGGAAGGAAGGAATACATACCAACAAGGTATGCACCAACAGAAGAAAGGAACTCCAAGCTGACCCATTGAGGCGCAAGGGCGGCTCACACCAGGCGCAAGGGCGGCTGTCTGTGCAGAATGTTAGCCCCAACTTCTCTTCAATCTCTTTCTCAACTCTCTTCACTTCTTCAACATAAAACAACAACACATATGTATACATACACATATATGATCATCAAACATCCAAGAAAGGATCCAACACAAGTCTAACTTGTGATCCTAAGCTAGAAAAGGAAGGAAGAAGCAAGAAGAAGAAGAAAGGAAGAAGGTGGAAGATAGAACCTTACCACAACAACCCTAAGCAGCAACCAGGAGCAAACAATACTTCTACCACCTCAACATCACAGCAACAACACTCAACAACATCCCTAAGATCATCCAAGCTCAAAACATCAAGCAAACACTCAAATCCTGAAGAACCGATAGATGATATAAATAAGATAGATAATACTCTAGAAGGGGGGTTGAATAGAGTATGAGAACTTTTCACAAACCAAATCTCAAGGCCTTAAAACTCCTTTCAAGGGCCTTGATGTCAATTTGTGCTACTAGTGAAACTTTGATTTCAAGGACTTTGCAACTCTATTTCAAGGGCCTTGGCTTCTTGCTCCTGCAAAACTAAGTTAGTCACTGTAAAGTATATATGGTGCGGAATTGAAAAGATTGACACGAGGATATGTTTACAAAGTTCGGCTTTAAATAGCCTACTCTCCGTCCCAGGGTATATCCGTAGAATCTAACTATCTATTATCAGCTTCAAAGAGTCCTAGATACAAACTAGAAGAAATCCCCTTCTTCTCTCACTTGTAACCAATGCTATGATCTAGCTCCAACTCTTAACCTAGCTACAATAGCCTAGTTACTTCGCAGATGTTTTCCGTGAATGTGAGAAAGAAAAACAACGAATGAAGATGATTAGGTTGCTTGAGGATGTAAAGATGTTTTCCGGTGTAAGCTTGTATCTCATCTTCTTCGACCATCATCTTCATTTATATCTTCTATGGAAAGATCTTCTAGTCGTTGTAGAGATGACCGTTTGAAGATCAATCTTCTTTTCTATGAAGATCGTAAGGTAGACGTTGCAAGTCTTTAGTCCCTACAAACATGTTGAGTCTTTTACTCCTTGATCTTCTCGTCTTTCTGTTGGATAAGGGAGAAGATATTTTTTGCCGTTTTCTTGTTTAGAAAATCTTCAAGAAAAGATTCTCTATTCTTCGGTTGAGATCTTCCTTCGGTTGAAAAAATCCTTGGTTGACTAGATCTTCTTGTTACAGAATCTTCAACGAAGATCTTCAATTTATTTGAATCCTTGTTCCGTGCAGCTTAGATTCCAAGGCCCTTGATTTTGTCCTTTTGAACTTGTTCTTGAATCCAACTTCAAGGACTTTGACACATAGATATACAACCTGCACTAAATTCAATCCAACCAAATATCTAGAAATATAATCAAGTAAATTGTTAGTATATCCAACTGCTATATTTGTGTGAAGTCTTCCATCATCATCACCTGTAAACCATTTCAATCAAGGTGGAGTTTTCAATCTCCCCCTTGATGGAAGAGAACACAAAGTTTCGAACCTGCATTTGTTAGTTTAGCAATGCATATAACAATCTCAAAACTAAAAATGCAGAATGCAGTATATCGAAATGTCAGATCATATTTCTCCCTCTTTGTCTTTCAACAAGGGAGAAAAAGCAGTCAAACCAAAAAGTCTTAAAAATTAATTACAGACCCAAAAACCAAATGTATTTCCAAAACAAAATATATTTTTCAAAAACTCATGAAATGCCGAGAGTCTTCACTCTTCCTTGTACCATTTAGAGGAACATCCTTTTCCATAATAGTCTCGTAGACACATATCTCTCCATCGATCCTTTGCATCAGCAAGATCACGTTTTTTAAGAGATAGGTCAGTTCCTCTTTGTGTAGACTCCTTTGCATACTTCTTGACGATCCCAAATTCTTCGATTGTCAAGATATCTGGATCTTTTGGTCTTGGCTGTCGGATGGGTTTATCTTTGACAACTTTATGACACTGATCCATAACCTTCTCAGCATCCTTATGGGTTTCTTGTCCATCCTCCTCTGATATTGGTTTGATACTACTTCCAGCTGTTAAACTCATAGCACTCACATGAAATAACTAGTTAATCTTCTGATTCATAATTCCCAGAAGATCTTGAGATTTATCCATCTGATCAGTCATTGACACTCTAAACTCTATAAAGTCAGAAGTTAATGAAGTCAACGATTTTTCCACAAAATTCAGTCGCTGTTGTGTAGTAAAATTCCATTCAGGCTGCTCCATTAACACCCACACAGTACTAAAGCCTACTTTAGTCTTTTTGATTCCTATTGTCTCAAAGAAAGTTTCATCTAATCCATCATTGTAAAGATTCAACACCTTACCAGAATAATCTACTGAAAAATGTGTGAATATTATGGGAAGCAAATTCCCGTAAGGTAGGTGACTAGTGCTTGGAGAATTAATCACATTCACCAAATGAGACAAAAGAATTTCACGCAGATTCACCTTCAACACATTCAACGCATTGTAAGTCAACATCAGCACAAAATTGGTTATAATATCTTTGTTGCCAACTCTAGGGACAATGCATCTGTCTATAATAGAATAGACTATCCTAGCCTCCAGAGTTAAACAAGTAATGGTTGGAGGTGATAAGGCATTAGGAAGGAGAAGTTGTTCTTTTGCTAGCCTTAAAGTTCTAGTAGGGTTTGAGTCTTCAGAAGCATCATACAAAGGATTCCCAAAAATATCTGCTATAATTTTAGAAGTGAGGGTGATTTTCTTCCATTTGATAAATGAATTTAGAATCCATTCCCCTCTCTCACGCCTTGCCGTCAAGTTGGCATAGAACAGTCTTGGTAGGCGAGGATATGACGATTCCTCTGGATTCAGCATAATCCATATAGAGCACTCTTGGAGCGCTTCAAGCCCTGGCATGGACAAGCAAGTAAACAGTTCGCTGTGTACTCCTTCATACATGCACTCAAAGCGGTCATCATACTCCTTGACCTACTTTTTAGCTGTTGTTGGGTTGATGAACCAACTTGATGGTAACTCTGTTCTAGCAAAAATATCCGCATCACTAGAGAACCCAGATGAACTTGAACTCGACCCCCAGTCAAAAATTGAATCAGAGTCGGACGACACTTTAACGACCCTTTGTCGTTTTGGAGCTGAGGATGTTGCTTCGTTGACTGAAGATCTCTTAGAAGGCATTGAGAAATTTTGAGAAAACGATGAAGAGGGTTTTGGAAATTGGAAGAGTAAAGTACCGTTCTTTCGAAAGAAAAGGGAAGCGGAAGAAAGAAAGAGGGAAGAGAAGAGGTATTTAAGGAAAGAAGTCTAATCAACCTAAGATCAAAAGATTTTAAAGATCTTGAGTGATAAATATTCCTTCCATAAATTTAGGTAACCACTTTTCAAAATCCTTTGAATCTGAAAACAAAACTTTTGAAATCCCTTTTAAAGAATAAAAATTAGATAATTCAATATCTAAAAGATATGAATTTCTAATTGATCCGTTTTATTTATGTACCCTTTGAAATATGTTTCAAGGCCACTTGAATTTTATTTCAAGGCCCTTGAAAACATCAATTGGGCTGCATGGATAGGATGATTAAAACTCGTTTACTCTCCCTACGTTAATGTTTCCTTGTTCAACATACCAAGTTCCAATCTAATAAATTTAAATTGTTCCTCAGGAAGAGGCTTGGTAAAGATATCTGCAAGCTGGAAGTTAGTTGAGATAAAAGAAATCGAAAAATCACCTTTCTTAACATGATCACGTATGAAGTGATGCCTTACATCAATATGCTTAGTCCTTCAATGCTGCAGAGGATTTTTGGTTATAGAAATAGCACTAGTATTATCACATTTTATAGAAATACCTCTCAAGTCAAAGCCAAGGTCACAAAGTTGTTGAGCAATCCAAAGAATTTGAGGACAACAAGCTCCTGCAGCTATGTATTCAGCTTCAGTTGTGGATAGTGCAACAAAATTTTGCTTCTTGGAGTGTCAACTGATTAGGGATGACCCTAAGAATTCACAACATCAAGAGGTACTTTTTCTATCAACCTTATAACCTGCAAAGTTTGCATCTGAATAGCCAACAAGATGAAACGAGCTTCGACATGGGTACCAGAACCCTAGATCCTTAGTGCCATTGAGGTACCGAAAAATTCTTTTAACAGCTATCAAGTGTGACTCTTTAGGATCATCTTGAAATCTTGCACACATGCACACGCTAAACAAAATGTCAGGACGACTAGCAGTTAGATACAACAATGAACCGATCATACCTCGATACTCCTTTTGTACTACACTTGTACCGTTCTTGCAATGATCTAGCGAAAGTGTTGAACTCATAGGAGTCTTTGCAACCTTAGATTGATCCATTTTGTACTTTTTAAGCAAGTCTTTATTATACTTGCTTTGATTGAGGAAAATTCCTTTCTTTGCTTGTGTAACTTAAAGTCCAAGAAAGAAATTTAACTCTTCCATTAAGCTCATCTCAAATTCCCTGCACATAATATCTGAAAATTCCTTGCAAAGGGAATCATTAGTAGCACCGAATAATATATCATCAACATAGATTTGTACTACTAAAATGTCGTTGTCTCTAGTTTTGATAAGCAATATTTTATCAATCAAACCTCTTTTGAAATTGTTTTCAAGAAGATATTTAGACAATCTTTCATACCAATCTGGAGGAGCTTGATTAAGACCGTAAAGAGCTTTATCTAATTTAAAACATGATCCGGAAATTCATCATTTTCAAAACCAGGAGGTTGAGCAACGTAGACTTCTTCTTCTAAGAAGCCGTTTAGAAAAGCACATTTTAGATTCATTTGAAAAAGTTTTATGCTCATGAAAGATGCAAATGCAAGTAACATACATATGGCTTCTAACTTGGCAACAGGAGCAAAAATCTCCTCATAATCAATACCTTCTTCTTGGTTATAACCTTGTGCTACAAGTCGTGCTTTGTTTCGTATGACTTTGCCACATTCATCCAATTTGTTTCGAAAGACCCATTTCGTGCCAATAACTGATTGATGCTTTGGTCTTGAAGTAAGAGTCCATACCTTGTTACTCTCAAATTCATTTAATTCATTTTGCATGGCAATGATCCAGTCTGGTTCTTGAAGAACTTGAATGTAGTTCTTTGGCTCGACAAGTGATACAAAAGCGGAGAAGGCACAAAGATTATTAACTTTGGATCTAGTTTGAACTCCAGCATTTGGATCTGAGATCACATTCTCTTGTGGATGATACGAGGATTGTTGAACTTTTCTTCTTTTGATAGATGATGTAGATCCAGAAGGTTGAGATGAATATGTCTGACTCGATTCAGGTACCGTTTGTGCATTACCTATTGTTCCAATCTCAAGGCCTTGAAGTTGGGTTTCAAGACCTTGAAGTGGAGTTCTATTGTCATAGTTTCCAGTTTCAAGGTCTTGAAGGTGTGTTTCAAGGTCTTGAGGATTTTCTTTGGTATCTTGAATCTTTTCTTGCGTATTCTTGTCTTGACCTTTAGGATCTTCCACTTCATCCGAAATGTGATCTTCTCTTTGATTCAGATTTAATTTTGCAAAACTCTCACTCAAAGTACCATCATTGCTTTCATAAAAAATAATATGAATGCTTTCCTCAACAACTTTGGTCCGTTTGTTATATACTCGATAAGCTTTGCTATTTGAAACATATCCAATGAATTAGCTTCATCACTACGTGCATCAAATTTCCCGAGATTGTCTTTTCCATTGTTGTGAACAAAAAAAGTAAATCCAAAAGGTTTGAAGTATAAAATGTTTGGTTTTCTTCCTTTAAAGAGTTCATAAGGAGTCTTTTTCAAAATAGGGCGAATTAAACATCTATTTAAAATAGAATTTTCGGTGTTTACTCCTTCAGCCCAAAAACTTTTTGGCAAATCATTTTCTAAAAGCATTATCCTAGACATATCCTCAAGAGTGCGGTTCTTGCATTCCACAATTACATTTTGTTGAGGAGTTCTAGGAGCTGAAAAGTTATGAGAAATACCATATTTTGCACAAAACATATCGAACTTTAGTTGATCAAATTCCCTACCATGATCGCTTCTTATAGAAACGATTGGTAGGTTTTTCAAACATTGTAACTCCTTACACAAGTTTGAAAACTCAAATAAAGATTCAGATTTTTCTCGTAGAAAAGATATCCATGTAAAACGAGAGAAATCATCTGCTATAACAAGGTTGTATTGTTTTCCTCCGGGAGATTTGACACGCATAGGTCCACAAAGATCCATATGTAAAAGTTCAATAGGTCGAGAAGAACTTACAGCTTTCTTAGGTTTGAATGAACCTCTTGTTTGTTTACCTTGTCTACATGATTTATATAGGTCATTAACCTTGAAGTTTAGGTTTGGCAAACCACGTACCAAATCTTTTGTAAGTAGCTTCTGCATGGTGTGCATGCTTACGTGGCCAAGTCTTCTATGCCAAAGCCTTGGATCATCAGTCAAGGCCTTTAGACATTTTAACTTAGTTCCTACGACTTGGTTAGTACTCAAAGAATAAACATTATTACACCTAGGAGCAGTAAGCAATACTTCTCCCGTCTTTATGTCTTGAACTTCACATTTTTCTGAATCAAACATGACTTTATTGCCTTTATCACAAATTTGAGAAATACTTAGCATATTATATTTCAAGCCATCAACAAAATAAACATCATCAATAAAGTTTGATGAATCATAGCAAATTTTAAAAATGCCAATTATGTGACACTTTCCTTTATCACCAAGAGTAATAGTTCAAGATGATTGCTTCTTTAAATGTGAGAATAAAGAACTCTTTCCACTCATGTGTCTTGAGCAACCACTATTTAATATCCATTTGTGCTCCTTTACCTTGGTGATATCCTACAAAACAGGAAACATCAACCTTTCCGGATCGACCAAATGGCATATTTTGGTTCATACTCAGGTTCGATCATGTTTGGTGGTCTAGTACCTTTAGGAACCCAGATTTGTTTGACATGTTTCCTTAAACATAAAGGATAGGTGTTTCTGATGAAATAAGGATCATTTCTTCTATAAGGACATGTAGATTTAACATGATCCTTTTTACAACAATAGAAGCAGGTAGGCATATGAATGCTTCCTTTGGCCGTAACAAAAGTGGTGGTAGGTTTTCTAGGAAAACTCCTATGATACCCTATACCATTTTTTTAAGTGAAGATTGTTGTTCACCCATCATTCTTTCCAGATTAGCTTTTGAACGAGTAAACTTAATGAGTGATGCCTTCTGGTCTTGACACATTAAAGTCAGATCAACTTTCTCTTTCTCTAAATCGATACAGTTTCGATGTAGAGAAGAGAGGTTGTCCTTGAGAATCAGGTTTTCTGATTCCAAGGCCTTGATATTGTCATCAAGTTCTTCCTTTTCCGTGTTAAGATTTTCAATCTCCAGAGACATTTCACTCAATTGTTTATCTTGTTCATGAAGTTTTTTTTCGAAAGAATTCATCCTTATTCTATGTTCCTTATCACTTAAGATAATATCCTTAAGGAATTGTTTAAGGTCAATCTCAGGTTGAGACAAAATTGTACTTACCATATTATCGATGTATAGATTTGAGTTATCTTCATGATCTGCCATAAGACACAAGTTTGCTTATTCTTATTCATCTTTTGATTCATTTGTCTATTCTGAATCACTCCATGAAGCAACCATGGCTTTCTTCTTTCGATCATTCTTCTTGAAGTTGGTCCTCTTCTTTTGTGGACAATCCTTCACCAAATGATCTGTTTCACCACATTCAAAGCAAGTCAGTACTTTCGTTTTCTTATTAGAGTAAGGAAACTTACCTCGGGGTTTTGATGCTCGTGGAAATTCTCGGTTTGCAAATTGTTTCTTTATCTTGAGAATTCTTGCTAAGCCTTTAGAGATCATGGCGAGAGCATCTTCTTCATTATCATCATCACTATTTTTTCATCAGAAGGTAACTCATCTGTTCTTGATTTTAATGCCAAATTCTTGGAGTTGGATGGGAGTTCTCCATCTTCTTCGCCAAGAATCATTTCATGAGTGATGAGTTTTCCAAGTAAATCATTAAGAGGAAGAGTAGTGAGATTTTGAGCTTCTTCAATAACAGTAATCTTTGGTCCCCACTTGGCTTTAGGTAAGCTTCTTAGAACCTTTCTCACTTTTTCTTCATTTGTGAAGGTCTTTCCAAGTGAGTCTAGATTGTTCACGATCTCAGTGAATCTAGTGAACATTTCTTTTACTGGTTCAATTAGATTCATCATGAATAGCTCGTATTGTCTGAAAAAGATGCTAATCTTTGTTTCCTTGACTTGACTTGTTCCTTACAAAGTGACAACAAGCTTGTCCCATATTTCTTTTGCACTTTTGCATAATGAGATGTGGTTGAATTCATTAGCATCTAATCCACCGTAAAGTAGATTCATTGCCTTGTAATTCTTTGACACACTGTCCAGGTCAGCTTGTGTGAAGTCTGATTCCTTCTTCGGGACATGGACGCCTTCAACCGTTGTCATTGGAACTTTTGGACCCTTTTGAATAATGCTTCAAAACAAAGTTAGTCACGGTAAAATATATATGATGCGGAATTGAAAAGATTGACACGAGGATATGTTTACGAAGTTTGGATCTGAATAGCCTACTCTCCGTCCCAAGGTATATCCGTAGGATCTAACTATCTATTATCAGCTTCAAAGAGTCCTAGATACAAACTAGACGAAATCCCCTTCTTCTCTCACTTGTAGCCAATGCTACGATCTAGCTCCAACTCTTAACCTAGCTATAATAGCCTAGTTACTTCGCAGAGTAACACACTCTAGTATAACACTTTTTAGATCTACCAATGGAGCTCTTGTGTTTTCACTCTCAAAGGGGATAAAACTTTTACGTGAATGTGAGAAAGATAAACAACGAATGAAGATGATTAGGTTGCTTGAGGATACAAAGATGTTTTCCGTTGTAAGCTTGAATCTCATCTTCTTCGACCATCATCTTCATTTATATCTTCTATGGAAAGATCTTCTTGCCGTTGTAGAGATGACCGTTTGAAGATCAATCTTCTTTTCCATTAAGATCGTAAGGTAGACGTTGCAAGTGTTCTTCCCTACGAACACGTTGAGTCTTTTACTCCTTGATCTTGTCGTCTTTCTGTTGGATAAGGGAGAAGATATTTTTTGCCATTTTCTTGTTTAGAAAATCTTCAAGAAAAGATTCTCTATTCTTCGGTTGAGATCTTCCTTCGGTTGACAAAATCCTTGGTTGATGAGATCTTCTTGTTATAGAATCTCCAACGAAGATCTTCAATTTATTTGAATCCTTGTTCCGTGCAGCTTAGATTCCAAGGCCCTTGATTTTGTCCTTTTGAACTTGTTCTTGAATCCAACTTCAAGGCCCTTGACATATAGATATACAACCTACATTGAATTCAATCCAATTAAATATCTAGAACTATAATCAAGTACATTGTTAGTATATCTAATTGTTATATTTGTGTGAAGTTTTTCATCATCGACACCTGTAAACCATTTCAATCAAGGTGGAGTTTTCAAAGCCTACTCACAAACTCAAAAGAAGATCAAGAAGAGGAGAAGAGGAAGAAGAAGAGTGTAAGGGAGATGAAGAAGCTGGAATGAGGTAAGAAAACCCCTCATCTGAAGTAATGGGAGGCTTATGAAGTAAGTCAGCTGCGAAGCACGAGTCAAAGGATCAACAAAAGCGGCTGCTCCTACACAGAGCCACACGGACGGCTCACCCAAGGCGTAGGGGCGCCTAGAAGCAGGAGCGGCCGATGTGGTGCACAGGTGCGGCTGCCAGGATCAGCCTAAGGCTCAGAAAGGACTTCTAGGCTCCAATGACTAAGGCTCTTACAACTGGGGCGATCCAGAAGGGGCGTAGGGGCGGCTGGTGTGCAGAAGATGCACCTCCGGCTGTCCTTTGCTTCTTTACTCGATCTTCTTCACTCCTTCTTCATCCAGCAACCATACACATACATAAAAATACATATATACATTCAAGGAAGCCAATCAAGGCTGCCAAAAGATCAATCTTGTGGTTCCTAAGCTAAAGGGAAAGGAAAGAGCATAGAAAGAAAGAAAAGAAGAAACAAAGGGGAGAAGGAGAGAGGTCTCAGCAAGCTGAACCTAAACAAGAGCAGAACTCCATCAACACCTCAAGGTTGGCTCCATCACAAGCACAAAAGCAACAACCATCACAATCAGCAACAAATCCACGCTCACAAGCATTCAAACTCACACAAACTCCAACAAAGATCAAGAAGAGATCCAAGGGAAGAAGAGAGGAGCAGAGGAACGTAGGGAGATAGATGAAGTTGTAAATGAGGAATCCTCATCAGAAGGAAATAGAAGAAGGTAATAAAGATAGGTAAAGGCTAATTACGGGTCAAAGGGTCAACAAAGACGGTTGCAGCCGCACAGAGCCGCACGGGCGGACCTTGTGAGGCGCAGGTGCGGCCGAGGCAAACCGCAGGGGCGGCCACTGGGTCACGCAGGGGCGGTCCAGGCCAAATTCTGGCCCTGTGCTCACTCTCTCAGCAATTGTTCGCTCCAAATGGTGTGTGCAAGCTTTAAATATATATCCCAAGAAATATGCTTAAAATAAGGATGCGAACCCGCAGTGTACGGATCAATTATACTAAAAAGCAAGAATTCCGGGGTGTCGATCTCAGGGACTTAGGTGAAACTAAGCAAGAATAGGTAGGCAATGCAATTAATACCCACAAAAGCGATTAAAGCAATCAAAGATGATAATAAGGTCGAATAAGAGGAAAATGCCGATTCCAGGGCTTAAAGCATCTAGTTGTGGTTCCGACTCAAGATCTCAAGATAAAGTGGACAAAGTTGAGATTTTGCAAAGGGAAGGTGTTTCTAAAATGGGAATAGATTACTAGGTAAGTCTCACTACTCACTATCCCAAACGAAAGCTCCTATCACCGTGTAAGTCTCAAGGTACTAAGGAAAGGAACTATAATCTCAAACCAACACACCACCTAAGGGAATAAAATCAACCTTTACCGGGTAAGTCTAAGGCTAACTCACAAAGATGCGATGAAGGCACACTCAAACCCCAATAAAGGATAAACCTTTATTACCTATATATATGATCTTGGGTAAACAAATTAAGGAATCATCGGGTAAGTCTCATCCTAGACTTGCATTGAACCAGTAATGGTGTAATAAGGATAAGATTTGGCAAACTATAACACTTAACTCTCAGTTTCGGATCAGAAAAGGTCACCTCGGTCAGTCAAGTTCCACCCCGGCCGAGATGTTCATCGACTGAGCGAGATGTTTTGGGGTTAAGGTTAAAGACTCGAGCTTTCAGGGTCCTACTAGGATTAGGATCATTCTATCATTGTCTTTCCCACAACTTTCAGCCATTCACCCTAAAAAACCTTAAAAACAATAATCAAATAAAAGAGAAAGGAATGAATATTTGAACACAAAAACCTTAAAAACAAGGCTTCAATAACTGAATCAAATAATTCACAAATCAGCGTTACTTAAATCACAAATCAAACACGACAATAAACCAAAGGGAATCTAAGAAAATCTTACAAACTCCCTCAAAAGCTATCTCAAAACTATGAAACATACTTCCTTCAATCTTCAAAGCTTCTTTCAAACTTCCAGAAAATCTTCTAACTGCTGTGTGGAGAATATTGCTGATCAAGAGATGATTGAATTGTTGAAAATCCAACCCTTTATATAGGAGAATTATCTTTCAAAGATAACAATATCTTGAAAAGATAATTTCCTAAAAAATATATCCATATCTCTAAAATAGATCTCCCAAATATAAGATCATCCTTCTAGAAATCCAGCCCAAAAATATAAGATATCTTCTTTCCATAATTAAAAGATCTCAGCCAATAAATATGATCTCGCCGGCGCTAGGGTGTTCGCCTCGGTCGGGGAGCTCCTCAAGATCACCTCGGTCGAGGTGACACTGTAGCTGACCGAGGTGAATCTCAGCCGAATGTGAAATCTCTCAAATCTGGTCCAAAGTAAATCTTCTTCATTAATTGCATGCTTCCTGAGTTCTTCTTTGTGCTCCAAAATGTAGCTCCTATGACTCCTTAGCTCCTTAGCTCCATTTCAGTCCAAAACGTGCCATTTTACCTATGATTACAACGAAACTTGGTGTACACCTCGATTCCCATAAAGGAAGATGAAACGACAATATAATCACATAATATACATTGAAACATGCAGATTATTGAAGGTAAAACGTCTAAACAAGTCCCAAAATATAAACTATAATACATGCTATCAAAATAACCCACACTTGTCCCTTGCTTGTCCCCAAGCAAGTTTCAAATCTTAAGTACAAGATAGAATGGATTATTAGTCGTAAAAATAAATGAAAAATAATTCAGAACATTTTTGGTGGTGTGCTCCACTCATAGATCACTCTAAGAGAATGCTTCATGGCAATTAAAATCAAAACATGATCAAAACATTTTATAAATATAAGATGGTTGTTCATCTTTGCATAAAATCATAGAATGCATAACAAATCATATTTATCGAAATTAATCATGTATAATCCAGTTTAAACCACCAAGTCAATCAACAAGCTCGAGGTCTCAAGGGCTTCCAAAAGAGGTCAAGAAACGTGTGAGGGTGGGATGCATATAGGGAATGTGGTGTTAGAATCCGGGAAAAGGATCTTACTTCACTTCTTTTGAAACACAACATCTTCCACCAATAAGCTTTGCTTATTTACTTTTACTTTTTGGGATGCATGGACAGAGGTGCACAATAACCGAAGCCTAGGAGATCAGCAATCATCTATATCTCGAGATGCCACAAACCCTTGATGCACATACAATGACCTGTTAGGAATATCGCTCAATCTGACTTTGGCAAGACACAAACACCCGGCTATGTGAATGGTTCCGAGTTACTCATCATCATGATTGACTTCCCCAAACCTATTTGTTTCTTTCTAAACTTCCAGCCAACATCTAAACTTTTCTTTCACTTGATTTTCTTTGCTTGCTTCCAAGTTCCCGAATAGGTAAGGGAAGGCAAATATGTATATGAGGGTCTAAAGCATGATCAAGAAGAAGAAGAGAGGAGAATGAATTGCCTTAATAATCCCAGGAAGAATGTGATAGAACTCATCATGTGGTGTCAACCTTCAAATTCAACATAAT
This sequence comes from Fagopyrum homotropicum, assembly GCA_033239125.1. NCBI lineage: Eukaryota > Viridiplantae > Streptophyta > Magnoliopsida > Caryophyllales > Polygonaceae > Fagopyrum > Fagopyrum homotropicum. The sequence continues at coordinate 111,151,498 of BSWB01000002.1, forward strand.
TTTGATAAAAAACAAAGTATTAAACATGCCAAAATTTCAAACAAAGCATTTTGAAACTTAAACATATCATAAAACCTTTCAAACATATTAAGATTCTAAACCCAATCTGCAAACAAAATCATCACTGAGGTCATATCCAGAACAAAAGCACAAAAATCGTTTCAAAAACTCTCTCAGTTAAACCACCTAGGTCGAGGTGTTCTAAGTCATCCAAGGTACTTGACCTCGTTTGGCCAGAATCATCCCGGTCGAGGTCATAAACAAAATTCTTTTTCTTAAGCCAGTTTTTGACGTTTTTCTCAATCAAATAAACTGTATGCATGCATGTAATCTCAGATAATAACATAGAGCATAAAGAAAATCATAAATATCCGAACCGAGTCATACAAGCATACACAATGTCAAATCATACACATAAATACCCCATACTTGGGACATATTGTCCCAATGGGTGAAAATAAGACTAAAACAAGAGAACTCACCGGACATAGCTGAGCTGCGAATGTAAATAAATAAGAAAATCCATGATGCGCCAGTCCTGATCTACTGGTGGTGGTGGTGGATATGGGATGAAGGGATATTGAGATGGGTCAAATAGATAACCCATAGTGTGCTGGAACTGGATCTCCATCATCCTCCGCTGGTAGTGTTGGCTCTCCCTGAGCTCCATCATCTCCAATGACAAGACGGCGTAAGAGTCGATCATCTAGTCCGTCAGCTCATCAATCCATCGGTGAGCTACGGGATCTCTCTGTATGCGGACCCTACGCCTAGCAGGTCGTGATGGTGCTGCAGCTGCCTCCTCCTCTGTCGCCTCATCATCCAGGTCGACAATCGGCACACTCGGACCAACGATATATGTACCAGTCTCCATGGCAGCTCAACCATCATCATACTCCTCCTCTACCTGAACTAGTGCAGCATCTAACGCATCCTTTATGTAGGGCTGCCAAGCGGAAGACCAGTATTGTGCATCGAAGACTGTAAACTGATCTAACCATGGGATACCCTGAGGGACAGTCTGCTCCCAATGCATAGCTACGTACGGTGTGGTAAGGCCATGAGGAACAAGTATCCTTCTCGTGATCATCTCCTGATGTCCAAGCGGCTTTGTAGCCACCACCATTGTACAAGCACTCAAGTCTAGACCCATAACTGCAGCTATATGAGTCACTAGTCCTCCACAACAAATATCTCCCTTTGCCTTCCACTTGATCCGGTGCAGATCCTCGGCTAACATGCCTCCAAAGTCAGGCACTCCTCCATTAACCATGCAGAAGAGACTTAGCAGCTCTCCCTGTCTAATCTTTTGGGGCGTCTCAGTACGCGCCAAAAGGGTCTCACTGAATATATGGTTGGCCAGACGGAAAGCTAAACGGAAGATGATGCGCTCCCTGGAGTCTCGAGGTCTCCATATGTCTACATGCTCCACCACATGGGCAATTTGCCCCCAGAACTATCGAGCCACAGCTCAAGAAAGAAAGTCGGGAACAGTAGGAGTCGGGAAGCCAAATATCTCTCGGAACTGATCCATAGGAACCATCTAATTCCGGTTCAGCAACCGGTACTTGATGTTGTTCCTCTCAGGCATATGAGTGACAGAACTCACAAACTCTAGGGTCGGATCAAGGTAAGTTGGAGCTCGGATCTCGATAAACTGCTCCATCCCAACCATGGATATCATCTTCTTCAAGTCCTCCACCACGTGGAGGCACTCGAAGGCTGGAACATCTAAAAAGCGCGGGGCAATCACAGGACGCCCGCATATGCAATCAAAGTCCGTCTGGTGACGCTCATGTATCACCGGGATAGAAGGTCTAGAAGAAGGAGAAGGAGAGGAACCACTAGGAGCATCCCTAAGAACCAGCTGATGATCAAAACGAGAACTCATATATGCTGACAAGATCACCTCATTCGGTTTGACAGCCGAAAGAACACCTCGGCCGAGACACAACTCTACTGGACCGAGGCGAAATGCTGTTCGATTTCTCCTCTTTGATTTTCAGTTCTTTTCCATAAAAATCAATACCAATTATTTCCTATGGGGTACTTATATGATTTTCAGCAATAAAACGTGGCAACCAAAGCCAAAAATCTCTAAAATTAGCAAAGAGAGGAGGAGTTGGGTTTCCGACAATTTACCCAAAATTAGGCCGATTTGAGGCATTTATCTTGCAGATTGTTGCTTGTAATCTGATCCTCTTGCCTTTCCTTGCAAGATCGGAGAAAAATCGTTGAAAACGATCGAAAAACGAAGAAACGAGGTGAGGGGCCGCCGCGGTCGAGAAGGAGGTTGGGAGGGAAGAGAGAGAAATCATTTCTCCTTTTATACCCCTCGCCGATTCTGCTATCACCTCGGTCGAGGTGGTCCCGATTGGACCGAGGTGGCTGACTGGATTGTCAAACCTAGTCGCCTCGGTTGCCTCAAGAAAATCTCGGTCGAGGTGCTGTGACAGCAACCGAGATGTGTCTCAGTCAAACTCCGTCTTCTCAATTTCTCGTACTTCTGTCCTTCCAGTGTTGCTCCTGAGGTGTAATCCTTCCTTAGAGAGTACCTGGTTTCTGTCTAGGACGCCAAAAACAAAAAAAAGCAAAGCAAAAGCAAACTATCTAAAAATAAACTAGAAAAAGGGAAAAGAAAGCAATACCTTGGGTTGCCTCCCAAGAAGTGATTGATTTAAGGTCGCTAGCTGGACCGTACGGGATCCCTAAACAAGATATAGTGCAGCAATTTCCTCATCTTGGATTTCCGGTTGGTATTTCTGAAGCCTATGACCATTGACCTTGAAGCTTCTGCTTGTTTCTCCCCAAATCTCAACTGCACCATAAGGGAAAACATGTTTCACAACGTAAGGTACTGTCCATCTAGATTTCAACTTACCTGGAAAGAGGCGAAGGCGGGAGTTGTAGAGTAGAACTAAATCTCCTTCTTTGAACTCCTTAGGAATGATATGTTTGTCATGCCATCTCTTTGTCCTTTCCTTGTAGATCTTGGCATTCTCATAAGCGTTTAAGCGCAACTCTTCCAACTCGTTTATGTCCAACAACCTCTTCTCTCCGCTTCCTTGATATCGAAATTCAACCACTTGATTGCCCAATACGCCTTGTGCTCTAACTCAACGGGTAGGTGGCAAGACTTCCCATACACCAAATTATAAGGGGTGGTACCTATGGGAGTCTTGAATGCGGTCTTATAAGTCCAAAGAGCGTCGTCCAACTTCATGGACCAATCCTTCCTCGTCCTAGAGACGGTCTTCTCCAAAATTGCCTTGATTTCTCTATTCGAGATCTTGACCTGTCCCCTAGTTTGAGGGTGATAAGGGGTTGCTACCTTGTGGGTTACCCCATACTTCGATAGAAGTGCTTTAAACTTTCGGTTGATGAAATGCGTTCCTCCATCGTTGATGATGATGCGTGGTGTGCCAAAACGTGGGAAGATAGTCCGATTGAAGAACTTCGCAACCACCATGGCGTCATTAATGGGAGAGGCGATGGCTTCCACCCATCTAGAGACGTAATCAACAACTAGGAGTATGTAGAGGTTCCCTGCGGATGATGGGAGGTCCTATGAAATCAACTCCCCATACATCAAAAATCTCAACCTCCTGGATATTATTGAGTGGCATCTCGTTCCTTCTAGACAAGTTCCCTGTTCTTTGGCATGCATCACACGAAACAAAAAACGCTTGCACATCCTTAAATAATGTAGGCCAAAAGAAACCAGAACGTAATGCCTTAGCGCATGTTTTGTGAGCACTAGCATGTTCTCCATAAGGAAACGAGTGGCAATGGCGTATAACACTAGTAACTTCATCTTCTAGAATGTATCGTCGAAGCATTCCATCCTGACCTCTCTTAAACAGTAGAGGTTCACCCCAGTAGTAGTGGCGTACATCCTTGAAGAATTTCTTCCTTTGAGCGTACGTCAATCCGGGTGGTATTTCCTGGCAAACAAGATAATTAACAATGTCAGCATACCAAGGTTCTTTATTATTAGAAGCTTGGTGGAGCCAGTGCTCCATCAATTGTAAATGAGTCTCAGAAAAGGGTGTAGGAAGTTTGTTGTCCTCAGTAGACAACATCTCGCTTGCTGTCTCGGTCGGTGTCCAAGTTGGGTGACCGAGATGTTCTTCAGATAAGAACACCTCGCTTGGTCCAGAAAGTGCCTCAGTCGAGGTACTGGAACTGGGACTGAAATTGGAATTTCTCCTCTCCTGGATCAGTTTCTCAATCTTAGCTCCTCGATCTTCTTCCAATGCCTTAAAGCTCCGTATGTCTACATCACAAGAAACATCTATAGTGAAAACTCCACCTTGATTGAAATGGTTTACAGGTTTTGATGATGATGGAAGACTTCACACAAATATAAACAGTTGGATATACTAACAATGTACTTGATTATATTTCTAGATATTCGGTTGGTTTGAATTTAATGCAGGTACAACAATGCATATGTCAAGGGCCTTGATATTAGTTTCAAGGGCTTTGAAGTATAATTCAAAGGACGAAGGAAGATGGTGAATACAAAGGAAGATATCAAGAGCCTTGGAGTTATAAGAATGCAAAACAAGAATTCAAAATACGAATCAAGACTTTTCCAGAAGATTTTGAAAAGGATCCAGCCGAAGATCTCTTAAACTACAGAATCATCGAAGATCTTAAATGAAGAATAAGAGAATCTTTTCAAAAGATTTTTTTAAACAAACTCAACGGCAACAACATCTTCTCTTTACATAGAACACAAGAAGATCGGAGTAAAAGATCAACGTGTTAATTTGGGTTGTAGTTTTAGAACTTCTAACTTATCTCCGAACAAGAAAACGATCTTCATGGAAACGAAGATTCACCTTCAACGGTCATCTTCACAACGGCTAGAAGACCTTTCTATCGAAGAGTATAAATGAAGATGATGGTCGAAGAAGAAAAATACACAAGCCTACATCGTAAAATATCTTCTACATCTTCAAGCAACTAAATCATCTTCATTCGTTGTTTTTCTTTCTCTCATTCAAAAATCTTTATCCCCTTAGAGAGAGAAAACACTAGAGCTCCATTGGAAGATCTAAATAGTGTTATATTAGAGTGTGTGTTACTCTGCGAAGTAACTAGGCTATTATAGCTAGGTTAAGAGTTGGAGCTAGATCGTAGCGTTGGCTATAGTGAGAGAAGAAGGGGATTTCTCCTAGTTTGTATCTAGGACTCTTTGAAGCTGATAATCGATAGTTAGATCCTACGGATATACCCTGGGACGGAGAGTAGGCTATTTTGAGCCAAACTTCGTAAACATATCCTCGTGTCAATCTTTTCAATTCCGCACCATATATACCTTACTATGACTAACTTTGTTTTGCAGGAGCAAGAAGTCAAGGCCCTTGAAAGGAGTTTCAAAGCCCTTGAAATCAAAGTTTCATAAAGAGCACAGATTGACATCAAGTCCCTTGAAAGAGGTTTCAAGGCCTTGAGGTTTGGGTTTGTGAAAAGTTTTCATACTCTATTCAACCCTCCTTATAGAGTATTATTTATCCTATTTATATCACCTACCGGTTCTTCAATTGGTATCAGAGCTAGACTCACGTTTATTGATTTTACCATTAGTGAGACTAATCATGAATCCTGTAGGTGATGGTGGATTTGCTCAAGGAAGATCCTCATCCCGACCACCACTCTTCTGTGGTAACAACTTCGCTCATTGGAGAGCACTCATGCGTATGTTCATTATTGAATAAGATATGGAACTTTGGAGCATTACTCAAAATGGACCAAAAATTCCAATGACCATGGTTGAAGGCGTACAAGTCCCAAAGAAGGAATTAGACTTCACATAGGCTAACTTGGACAGTGTGTCAAAGAATTACAAAGCTATGAATCTACTTTACTGTGGATTAGATGCTAATGAATTCAACCGGATCTCATCATGCAAGAGCGCTAAAGAGATATGGGACAAGCTTGTTGTTACTTACGAAGGGACAAATCAAGTTATGGAGACAAAGATTAGCATCTTCCTCAGACAATATGAGCTATTCAAGATGAATCCCAATGAAACATTCAAAGAGATATTCACCAGATTCACTAAGATAGTAAACAATCTGGACTCACTAGGAAAGATCTTCACTAATGAAGAAAAAGTAAGGAAGACTCTAAGGAGCTTACCTAAAGCAAAGTGTGGACCAAAGATAACTACAATTGAAGAAGCTCAAAATCTCATAACTCCTCCTCTTGATGATTTACTCGAAAAACTCTTCACTCATGAAATTGTTCTTGGTGAAGAAGATGGAGAACTCCCATCCAACTCCAATAATTTGGCATTAAAATCCAGAAGAGATGAGTTACCATCTGAGGAAGAAGATAGTGATGATGACGATGAAGAAGATGCAATCGCCATGATCTCAAAGGGTCTCGCAAGAATTCTCAAGCTAAAGAAACAATCGGCTAATAGAGAATTCCCACGAGCATCAAAACCCCGAGGTAAGTTTTCTAACCCTAATAAGAAAACAAGAGTACTGACTTGCTTTGAATGTGGTGAGACAGATCATCTGGTAAGGGATTGTCCACAAAAGAAGAGGACCAACTTCAAGAAAAATGATCGAAAAAAGAAAGCTATGGTTGCTTCATGGAGTGATTCAAAATCATCAAATGAATCAGAAGATGAAAAAGAACAAGCAAACTTGTGTCTTATGGCTGATCATGAAGATGACTCAAATCTGTACATCGACAATATGGTAAGTACAATTTTATCTCAACCTGATATTGATCTTAAACAATTCCTTAAAGATATTATCTTAAGTGATAAGGAACATAGAATAAGGATAAATTCTTTAACAGATAAGCTTAATGAACAACATAAACAACTAAGAGAAATGTCTTTGGAGATTGAAAATCATAACACAAAAAAGGAAGAACTTGATGACAATATCAAGGCCTTGGAATTAGAAAATCGTATTCTCAAGGACAACCTCTCTTCTCTACATCGAAATTATATCGACCTAGAAAAAGAGAAAGTTGATCTGACTTTAACGTGTCAAGACTTGAAGGCATCACTCATTAAGTGTACTCGTTCAAAAGATAATCTGGAAAGAATGATGGGTGAACAACCATCTTCTCTTAACAAAAATTGTATAGGGTATCATAAAAGCTTTCCTAGAAAACCTACCACCAATTTTCTTATGGCCAAAGGAAGCAGTCATATGCCTACGTGCTTCTATTATTGTGAAAAGGGTCATGTTAAATCCACATGTCCTTATAGAAGAAATGATCCTTATATTATTAGAAACACCTATCCTTTTTGTCTGAGTAAACAGGTCAAACAAATCTGGGTTCCTAAAGGTACTAGACCACCAAACATGATCGAGCCTGAGTATGAACCAAAATATGCCATATGGTCGACCCGGAAAGGTAGATGTTTTTTGTTTTACACGATATCACCAAGGAAAAGGAGCACAAATGGATACTAGATAGTGGTTGCTCAAGACACATGAGTGGAAAAAGTTCGTTATTCTCAGATTTAAAGAAGCAATCATCCGGAACTATTACTCTTGGTGATAAAGGAAAGTGTGACATAATTGGCATTGGTAAAATTTGCTATAATTCATCCAACTTTATTGATGATGTTTATTTAGTTGATGGCTTGAAATATAATTTGCTGAGTATTTCTCAAATTTGTGATAAAGGTAATAAGGTTACAATTGCTTCAGAAAAATGTGTAGTTCAAAACATAAAAACGGACGAAGTATTGCTTACTGCTCCTAGATGTAACAATGTTTATTCCTTGAGTACTAACCAAGTTGCAGGAACAAAGTTAAAATGTCTAAAGGCCTTGACTGATGATCCAAGGCTTTGGCATAGAAGACTTGGTCACATAAGCATGCACACCATGCAAAAGTTACTTACAAAAGATTTGGTACGTGGTTTGCCAAACCTAAATTACAAGGCTGATGATCTTTGTAAGGCATGTACACAAGGTAAACAAACAAGAGGTTCTTTCAAACCCAAGAAAGCTGTAAATTCATCTCGACCCATTGACCTTTTACACATGGATCTTTGTGGACCTATGCGTGTCAAATCTCCCGGAGGAAAACAATGCATTCTTGTTATAGTTGATGATTTTTCTCGCTTTACATGGGTTTCTTTTCTATGTGAAAAATCTGACGCTTTGTTTGAGTTTTCAAAACTATGTAAGTAGTTACAAAGCTTGAAAAATCAACCAATCGTTTCTATAAGAAATGATCATGGTAGAGAATTTGATCAATTAATATTTGATTTGTTTTGTGCAAAATATGGTATTTCTCATAATTTTTCATCTCCTAGAACTCCTCAATAAAACGGAGTTGTGGAACGCAAGAACCGCAGTCTTGAGGATATGTCTAGGACAATGCTTTTAGAAAACAAGCTACCAAAGAACTTTTGGGCTGAAGCAGTAAAGACTGCAAATTATATTTTAAACAGATGTTTAATTCGCCCTATTTTGAAAAAGAATTCATATGAACTTTTTATAGGTAGAAAACCAAATATTTCATATTTCAAACCCTTCGGATGTACTTGTTTTGTTCACAACAATGGAAAAGACAATCTTGGGAAATTTGATGCACGTAGTGATGAAGGTATATTCATTGGATATGCTTCAAACAGCAAAGCTTATCGAGTATATAACAAATGTACCAAAATTGTTGAGAAAAGCATTCATATTATTTTTGATGAATGCAATGATGGTACTTTGAGTGAAAGTTTTGCAGACTTAGACCTGAATCAAAGAGAAGGACACATTTCGGATGAAGAGGAAGATCCTAAAGACGAAGACAAAAATATGCAGGAAAAGATTCAAGATACCAAAGAAAATCCTCAAGACCTTGAATCACACCTTCAAGACCTTGAAACTGGAAACTGTGAGAACAAAATTCCACTTCAAGGGGTTGAAACCCAACTTCAAGGCCGTAGGCAATATACAAACGGTACCTGAATCTAGTCAAACATATACAACTCAACCTTCAGGATCTACTTCATCTGTTAAAAGAAGAAAAGTTCAACACTCCTGACATCATCCACAAGAAAATGTGATCTCAGATCCAAATGCCGGAGTTCAAACTAGATCTAAAGTAAACAATCTTTGTGCATTCTCCGCCTTTGTATCACTAATCGAGCCAAAGAACTACACTCAAGCTCTTCAAGAACCAGATTGGATCATAGCCATGCAAAATGAATTGAATGAGTTTGAGAGGAACAAGGTATGGACTCTTACTTCAAGACCAAAGCATCAATCAGTTATTGGCACAAAATGGGTCTTCAGGAACAAACTGGATGAAAGTGGCAAAATCATACAAAACAAAGCACGACTTGTAGCACAAGGCTATAACCAGGACGAAGGTATTGATTATGAGGAGACTTTTACTCCGGTTGCCAAGTTAGAAGCCATACGTATGCTACTTGCATTTGCACCCTTCATGAACATAAAACTTTTTCAAATGGATGTAAAGTGTGCTTTCCTAAATGGCTTCTTAGAAGAAGAAGTCTATGTTGCTCAACCTCCTGGTTTTGAAAATGATGATTTTCCAACTTATGTTTTTAAATTAGACAAAGCTCTTTATGGTCTTAAGCAAGCTCCTCGAGCTTGGTATGAAAGATTGTCTAAATATCTTCCTAAAAATAATTTTAAAAGAGGTTTAATTGATAAAACATTGTTTATCAAAACTAGAGGCAACGACATACTAGTAGTACAGATCTATGTTGATGATATATTATTGTGTGCTACTAACGATTCTCTTTGCATGGAATTTTCATATATTATGTGTAGGGAATTCAAAATGAGCTTAATCGGAGAATTAAATTTCTTTCTTCGACTTCAAGTGACATAGGCAAAGAAAGGAATTTTTCTCAATCAAAGCAAGTATACTAAAGACTTGCTTAAAAAGTACAAAATGGATCAATCTAAGGTTGTAAAGACTCCTATGAGTTCAACACTTTCGTTAGATCATGACAAAAATGACAAAGTGTAGTATAAAAGGAGTATAGAGGTATGATCGGTTCATTGTTATATCTAACTGCAAGTCGTCCTGACATTATGTTTAGCGTGTGCATGTGTGCAAGATTTCAAGCTGATCCTAAAGAGTCACACTTGATTGCTGTGAAAAGAATTTTTTGATATCTAAATGGCACTAAGGATCTAGGGTTATGGTACCCACATCAAAGCTCGTTTCATCTTGTTGGCAATTCAGATGCAGACTTTGCGGGTTATAAGGTTGACAGAAAGAGTACTTCTGGATGTTGTCAATTCTTAGGGTCATCCCTAATTAGTTGGCACTCCAAGAAGCAAAATTTTGTTGCACTATCCACAGCTGAAGCTGAGTATATAGCGGCTGGAGCCTATTGTGCTCAAATCCTTTGGATTGCTCAACAACTTCGTGATATTGGCTTTGTTTTAAAATGTATTCCTATTAAATGTGAAAATACTAGTGCTATTTCTATAACTAAAAATCTTGTGCAGCATTCAAGAACTAAGCATATTGATGTGAGGCATTACTTCGTTCGTGATCATGTTGAGAAAGGTGATGTTTCGATTTCTTTTATCTCAACTAACTTGCAACTTGCAGATATCTTTACCAAGCCTCTTCCTGAGGAACAATTTATTTTATTAGATTAGAGCTTGGTATGCTAAACAAGGAAGAATTAACGTAGGGGGAGTTAACAAGTTTTAATCATCCTACGTATGCAGCCCAATTGATGTTTTCAAGGGCCTTGAAATGAAATTCAAGGAGACCTTGAAACATATTTCAGGGTATAAAAATGATACGGATCTTTTAAGAGTTAATATCTTTTAGATATTTTAATTCTTAAAAATTATTCTCAAAAAAGATTTGTAGTTAAGATTTCTAAAGCCAAATCTTTTCAAAGAATTATTCTTTCATTCTTAAAAAGGATCTTCTTGTAGTCTTTCACACAAAAACCCTATTTCAAAATTCTTTGAATCGTCTCACAAAAAAAAAAAAACTTCTCTCATGGCACCCAGAAGCAAGCGGTCTGCTCATCAAACTCTCAAACAGAAAGATAAGGAGTCTTCGATTGAGAGAAGAGAAAATTTTTTTGAAAATCAAGATATATCTCAGATGACTGTTCTTCCTTCCTCATGGTTCATTATTTTTCAAGCATCTGGATCTCGGCTGGATGTGTTTCATAATCGACAACTATGTATGTGTGACTTGGTAGATATTGACTTTCTGAATTCACTCAAGATGTCTTGTATTGACAAGCTAAAGAACTCAACGATCTGGAATGTCCTAAACCCTGGAGATTTTGCCTTTCCAAGACTTACGAAACTGTTTTATGTTAATCTCATCACAAAAAAGGATAAAGGATGTATCACCCTTGACTCTTCAGTTAAAGGTACTCCGATTTCACTCAATCCTTCAATCTTAAGTGATATCTTTGGAATTCCTACATATCTGGCATTTGACTATCCTTCAAAATCTGAGAGTGTTAATATTGCTAAGGAAAATTTTCTAGTTCCAAATTCTACCTCCCGTCAATTGACACATACATCTTTAACCCTAGAGGCAAAAATATTGTTCACTATACTGGTTAGATGTGTTATTCCTCGTGCAAACTCAAGAGAGTTGTTGACGGATCAAACTCTGGAATTAATTCATCTGCTTATGACTGAGGTGGATATAGATGTACCTACTTTGAATCTCAACCATATGCTGCATTCTGTAAATTCCAAGAGATCCATTCCTTTACCTTATGGAAATTTGCTGCCTAAAGTCTTTGAGTATTATAGAATTGATACATCTTTTGAGGTAAGACAATCTATTAACATGAAAATTGATGAAAATTGCTTAGAACGTCTAGGTATTGAGAAAATTCTTGCAGGAACATGGATTCTAAAAGGAAAAGGAGATACTCAGAATGAAGAAGCAAAATCTGCTCTTACTCCAGAAATCCGATTAGATGGTTGTGAGAAACAAATAGCTTGTCTTAGTCGTGAAATATCTTATTTTAAGTTTTATGCCAAGAGGAGAATGGATGAAAATTTTGAGTTTCTAGCCACAATAAATGCCAAAGTCAATGAAATGTATTTGATGAATGCTCTTACACTAACTGTAGTGGGAAGTATTTTGCCCATACCTGAAGATGTGGCTCAACATACTCAAGAACAGGTTGAGAATATGCTGATGAATTATAAAAGGCGTGTATAGAATAAGTTTATTCTGTGTCCAACTCATGAGGAGCGAATGTTCTTACCTATAGTTGAGTATGAATTTGTTAAACAAATAAGAGCTGCAGAGAAGAGAAGACGTATGGCAACTGAAATGGATGACTGGCGTTATAAGAAATCCTCATCAAAAGGCAAGAGAAAGTTCTATGAGGGAATTTAAACTGTTTGATTTTGATTTGGAAATACAATTTTTTTTGGGTCTGTAATCGTATGTTTTTAAACTCCTTGGTTTGACTGCTTTTCCTCCCTTGTTGAAAGACAAAGGGGGAGAAATATGATCCGACATTCCGATATACTACATTCTGCATTTTAGTTTTTGAGGTTTTCATATGCATTGTTAAACTAACAAATGTAGGTACGAAAATTTGTGTTGTCTTCCATCAAGGGGGAGATTGAAAACTCCACTTTGATTGAAATGGTTTACAGGTGTTGATGATGACGGAAGACTTCACACAAATATAAGCAGTTAGATATACTAACAATGTACATGATTATATTTCTAGATATTCGGTTGGCTTGAATTTAATGCAGGTACAACAATGCATATGTCAAGGGCCTTGATATTAGTTTCAAAGGCTTTGAAGTATAATTCTAAGGACAAAGGAAGATATCAAGAGCCTTGGAGTTATAAGAATGCAAAACAAGAATTCAAAATACGAATCAAGACTTTTCCAGAGGATTTTGAAAAGGATCCAGCCGAAGATTTCAGCCGAAGATATCGTCAACTACAGAATCATCGAATATGTTAAATGAATAATAAGAGAGTCTTTTCAGAAGATTTTCTTAAACGAACTCAATGACAACAACATCTTCTCTTCACATAGAACACGAGAAGATCGGAGTAAAAGATCAACGTGTTAATAGGGGTTGTAGTTTTACAACTTCTAACTTATCAACGAACAAGAAAACGATCTTCATGGAAACGAAGATTCACCTTCAACGGTCATCTTTACAACGGCTAGAAGACCTTTCCATCGAAGAGTATAAATGAAGATGATGGTCGAAGAAGAAAAATACACAAGCCTACATCGTAAAATATCTTCTACATCTTCAAGCAATTAAATCATCTTCATTCGTTGTTTTTCTTTCTCTCATTCAAAAAGCTTTATCCTCTTAGAGAGAGAAAACACTAGAGCTCCATTGGAAGATCTAAATAGTGTTATATTAGAGTATGTGTTACTCTGCGAAGTAACTAGGCTAATATAGCTCGGTTAAGAGTTGAAGCTAGATCGTAGTGTTGGCTACAGTGAGAGAAGAAGGGGATTTCTTCTAGTTTGTATCTAGGACTCTTTGAAATTGATAATAGATAGTTAGATCCTACGGATTTACCATGGGATAGAGAGTAGGCTATTTAGAGCCGAACTTTGTAAACATATCCTCGTGTCAATCTTTTCAATTCCGCACCATATACACTTTACTATGACTAACTTTGTTTTGCACGAGCAAGAAGTCAAGGCCCTTGAAAGGACTTTCAACGCCCTTGAAATCAAAGTTTCACAAAGAGCACAGATTGACATCAAGTCCCTTGAAAGAGGTTTCAAGGCCTTGATGATTTGGGTTTGCGAAAAGTTCCCATACTCTATTGAACCCCCCTTCTAGAGTATTATTTATCCTATTTATATCACCTACCGGTTCTTCATATACCTTCCTCCGTTAAGCTAAAACTAATAACTCTTTCACGAGGATCATTAATAAGGATAGAGCTCACCAATTCTCTCGATTCTTCTTCATCATAGATGTTGAAGATGTCATCCTCCAGCGACTCTCCCTTCATTGCAGCAAGCAATGCAAACTACACTTGATCTCTGCCAATGTTGAATTTCAACTTGGCGTTCTTACAATCCACAATGCAACCCGAAGATGCTAGAAATAATCTCCCGAGAATGATAGGAACGGGATAATCTACGGGTATATCTAGTACAACAAAGTCTATAGGTGAATAGAAGTTACCTAACTTAACGGTAACGTCTTCCAAAATGCCCACGGGAAAGGTAATGGAGCGATCCGCCATGTATAACCTTATCTTCACCGGCTTGGGCTCTCCAACTCCGATCTTCACACATAGCTCCAGCGGGAGGATCTCACGCTGGCTCCTAGATCACACAACGCCTCACAAGTTAAATCCCCAACTTGAATGGGAATACAAAATGAGCCGTGATCTCTCAATTTGGGTGGCACCTTCTCCTTCATGATTTGAATGAGCTCCGAGGATTTAGATGTCATCCTTACTTCTCCAAAGTCTTCCAGTTTTCTCTTCCTTGATAGAATCTCTTTTAAGAACTTCCCATAGGCAGGGATTCCTAGAATAGCATCAAGGAAAGGGATGTTAATATGTAGTTTATTCATCAAGTCAAGGAACATACGAAAATGCTTGTCTAGATTTGCTCTGGTCCTTGACTGAGGGAATGTAAGTGGTGGTATATATGCAAGAGGTGGGACATAAACTTCAGAATTGTCCTTCGCTTTCTAGGACTCCACCTCGGGTGGCACCTCGACCGAAGTGTTCCTTATATGTACCTTGACCGAGGTGTCCTTCGTCTACACTGGCACCGACCGAGGTATTGGATATGCAGTTTTCAATCCACTTCTCGTTGTTATTGCCATGATTTGTCCCTTAGGGTTGCTCTCTGTCCTTGCTGGGAGCTTCCCTGGATCTCTTGGCGCTTCATTCGCCTTATTGAAGAATTGTTGCTCTAAGACTTTTTGTGTCTTCGAAAATGAAGTCATAGACGTCTCCATAGCGTTGAGCTTGATCAAGATGGCCTCCAGCACTGCTTCTTTCTTCTCTAGCTGGGACGAACTTGATCTAGGCTCTTCGCTCTTCAATGGAGTGGAAGAAGAAGAAAAGGGTTTAGAAGAATTATTAGAATTTAAATTAGAATAAGGGTTACCCGAATTTTGTTGATTAGATCTCTAATTGTTGCTGTTGGAGCCTCTATTATTGTTGTAATTGTTGTTCCTGGACCCTTGGTTGTTGTTTCTTGATCCTTGATAGCCTCCTTCTTCCTTCTTTGTGTGGGCAACCAAAAGGTCCTTCAATTGCTTCACATTGTTCTTGAGGGAGATGAGTTGATTGTCATTTGATGGGGCTTCCTGGAAAACAACTCTCTTAACTCCATTTTTGGCTCCTTGATGGGATTACTTCTCCATGTGCAAAGCTTGGATCTCAATGAACTCCCAAGCTTTGTCAATCGGCATATCCATGAATGTGCCGGCGGAAAGTAGTTGAAAATTGAATTGAGTAGCTCCATCCAATCACTTGAAATATATCTCTAGCAATTCTATCTTTGGAATCCCATGATGTGGGCAATCCAATAGAACATCTTTGAATCTCTCCCATAACTTGGACAAACTCTCCTTGTCCTTCATGATGAATGCATTAAACTTCCCTCTAGTTTCAGCGGTCTTGGAGGGGGGAAAGAACTGTGTTAGAAACTCCGTCGTCATCTCTTCCCAAGTGTTGATCTTTCCGGGAGGAAGAGATTGATACCATGTAAGCGCCCTCTCCTTCAAAGAAAAGTAAAAAGGCCTTAGCTTGTAGTTGTTGTTTTCCAGCCTTGAAGGTCTCAAGGTCTCCATCAGGATCTCGTAGTTTTGCAAATGCTGATGCGGAGACTCCCTCTCTAAACCTCCAAACCAGCATTGGCGGATCATGGGTAGAACTTGCGGTCGAAGTTCGTAATCATGCTCCGCTGGATCACCTAGGTTGACTCCTGGACGCCTCACTTGCTGGTTGGGGTCCATCCTCTGTCCTAGGGTTTGTGGAATTCCTGCAAAAAGAATATCGCGGAAAGGCATCCGAGGTGGATGTATCTCGGCCGCGGCAACTGGGACTGGGTCCTGTCTCGGTCGAGAATCTGGTCGATGTAGAATCTGGGTTCGTAGATCGGCCATGTCTGCTTCAATCTTTGCAGTTCTGGTGCGAGTCTGCTCTCTTTCTCGCTGTAATTCTTCCTTATTGAGGCACAGCTGTTCCAGCGCCTCCTTCAATTCGGCCTCAAGATCGCGATTGTCTTTGTTGGCCATCTTAGCTTCTTTCAAGCGTCGTTTGTATGTCTTTTCTGGTTTGGGATCGTAAGGAACGATTTCCTTCCCAGCATGGGTTCTTCGCATAAACCTAAGAAAAAGATCCTGCGAAAGCACTCAAGTAGAGTGGTTAGTAGCAACAACGGCAATTGCCCAGAAAGACAACCACAACTGGCTTGGTCTAGACCAAGTCCACGGCAACGGCGCCAAAAACTTGTTCGCTCCAAACGGTGTGTGCAAGCATAAAATTTATATCCCAAGAAATATGTTTAAAACAAGGATGCAAACCCACAGTGTACGGATCAATTATTGTAAAAAGCAAGAATTCCGGGGTGTCGATCTCAAGGACTTAGGTGAAACTAAGCAAGAATAGGTTATCAAAGCACCTAATAACCACAAAAGTGATTAAAGCAATCAAAAATGATAATAAGGTCAAATAAGGGGAAAATGCGGAATTCAGGGATTAAAGCATCTAGTTGTGGTTCCGACTCAAGATCTCAAGATAAAGTGGACAAAGACGAGATTTTGCAAAGGGAAGGTGTTTCTAAAATGGGAATAGATTACCGGGTAAGTCTCACTACTCACTATCCCAAATGAAAGCTCCTATCACCGGGTAAGTCTCAACGTACGAAGGAAACGAACTATAATCTCAAACCAGCACACCACCTAACGGAATAGAATCAACCTTTATCGGTTAAGTCTCAGGCTAACTCACAAAGATGGGATGAAGGCACACTCAAACCCCAATAAAGGATAAACTTTTATTACCTATACTTATGATCTTGGGTAAACAAACTAAGGAATCACCAGGTAAGTCTCATCCTAGGCTTGCATTAAACCAGGAAAGGTGTAATAAGGATAGGATTTGGCAAACGATAACACTTAACTCTCAGTTTCGCATCTGAAAAGGTCACCTCGGTCAGTCAAGTTCCACCCCGGCCAAGATGTTCATCGACTGAGCGAGATGTTCTAGGGTTAAGGTTAAAGACTAGAGCTTTCAGGGTCCTACTGGGATTAGGATCATTCTATCATTGTCTTTTCCACAACTTTCAATCAATAACCCTAGAATCGCACAAGAAATTTAGCCACTCATCATCATAAAAACAATAATCAAATAAAAGAGAAAGGAATGAATATTTGAACACAAAAACCTTAAAAACAAGGCTTCAATAACTGAATGAAATAATTCACAAATCAGCGTTCCTTAAATCTCAAATCAAACAAGACATTAAACCAAAGGGAATCTATGATAATGTTACAAACTCCCTCAAAAGTGATATCAAAACTATGAAACTTTCTTCCTTCAATCTTCAAAGCTTCCTTCAAACTTCCAGAAAATCTTCTAACTGCTGTGTGGAGAATATTGCTGATCAAGATATGATTGAATTGTGGAAAATCCAACCCTTTATATAGGAGAATTATCTTTCAAAGATAACAATATCTTAAAAAGATAATTTCCTATAAAATATATCCATATCTCTAAAATATATCTCTCAAATATAAGATATCTTATTTCCATAATTAAAATATCTCAGCCAAAATATATGATCTCGCGCGGCGCCAGGGTGTTCGCCTCGGTCGGGGCGGTCCTCAAGATCACCTCGGTCGAGGTGACACTGTAGCTGACCGAGGTGAATCTCAACTGAATGTGAAATCTCTCAAATTTGGTCCAAAGTAAATCTTCTTCATTAATTGCATGCTTCCTGAGTTCTTCTTTGTGCTCCAAAATGTAGCTCCTATCCATTTCAGTCCAAAAGGCGCCATTTTACCTATGATTACAAAGAAACTTGGTGTATACCTTGATTCCCGTAAAGGTAGATAAAACAATAATATAATCACATAATATACATCTATACATGCAGATTATTGAAGATAAAACGTCTAAGCAAGTCCCAAAATAAAGACTATAATACATGCTATCAGCAACTCGGCAAGTAGGCTCTTATATCAGAGGCTTAGTAAATATATCTACAAGCTACAAGTTAGTTGATACAAAAGATATCGAAACATCACCTTTCTCAACATGATCACGTATGAAGTGATGCCTCACATCGATATGTTTTGTCCTTGAATGCTGCACAGGATTTTTAGTAATCGAAATAGCACTAGGATTATCACATTTAATCGGGATACCTTTAAGATCAAAGCCAAGATCACGAAGTTGTTGAGCTATACATAGAATTTGTGCACAATCCCGCAGCTATGTATTATGCCTCAGTTGTGGACAAGGTGTCCGAGTTTTGCTTCTTTGATTGCTAATTGATTAGGGATGACCCTAAGAATTGGAAACATCCAAAAGTACTCTTTCGATCGACCTTATAGCCTGCAAAGTCAGCATCAGAATAGCCAACGAGGTGAAACAAGCTTTGACATGGGTATCATAACCCTAATTCTTAGTGCCGTTGAGATATCGAAATATCCTTTTCACAACTATCAAGTTTGACTCTTTAGGATCACCTTGAAAATCTTGCACGCATGCACACACTAAATATAATGTTAGGTCGACTAGCGGCTACATATAACAAAGAACTAATCATACCTCGATACTCCTTTTGTAGAGAACTTTTACCATCCTTGTTGTGATGATGTGAAAGTGTGGAACTCATAGGAGTTTTTGCTACCTTGGATTAATCCATTTTATACTTCTTAAGCAAGTCCTTGGTATACTTGCTTTGATTGAGAAATATTTCTTTCTTTGCTTGTTTGACTTGTAGTCCAAGGAAGAAATTTAACTCTTCATTAAGCTCATCTCGAATTCCCTACACATAATATCTGAAAATTCCTTGCATAGAGAATCGTTTGTAGCACCAAATAATATATCATCAACATAGGTTTGTACTACTAAAATATTGTTTCCTCTAGTTTTGATAAATAATGTTTTGTTAATCGAACCTCTATTGAAATCATTTTCAAGGAGATACTTGGACAATCTTTCATACCAAGCTCGAGGAGCTTGCTTAAGACAATAAAGAGCTTTGTCCAATTTAAAAACATGATACGGAAATTCATCATTCTCAAAACCAGGGGGTTGAGCAACGTAGACTTCTTCTTCTATGAATTCATTTAAAACAGCACATTTTACATCCATTTGAAATAACTTTATGTTCATGAAGGATGCGAAAGCAAGAAGCATATGTATGGCTTCTAATGTGGAAACCGGAGCAAAAGTCTCCTCATAATAAATACCTTCTTCTTGGTTATAGCCTTGAGCTACAAGTCGTGGTTTGTTTCAAATGACCTTTCCACTTTCATCCAACTTGTTTCGAAAAACCCATTTTGTGCCAATGATGGATTGGTGCTTATGTCTAGACGTGAGGGTCCAAACTTTGTTTCTCGAACTCATTTAGTTCATTTTGCATATCCACGATCCAATCAGGTTCTTGAAGAGCTTGAACATAGTTCTTGGGCTCAATAATAGACACAAACCCTGAGAATGCACATACGTTGTTAACCCTAGATCGAATTTGAACTCTTGTGTTTGGATCTGAGATCGCATTCTCTTGTGGATGGTATGAAGAATGTTGAAATTTTCTCCTTTTGTAAGATGGAGCAGATTGGGGCTCATTTGCTCGACTAGATTCAGGTACCGCTGGAGTATTGCCTTTGGATCCTATATCAAGGCCTTGAAGTTGAGTTTCAAGGCCTTGAAAATGAGTTATGATATGGAAGTTTTCCGTTTCAAGGTCGTGAATATGCGTATCAAGGTCTTGAGATTGTTCTCCGGTATCTTGAATCTTTTTTGCATATTCTTTTCCTGAGCTTTAGGATTTTCTTCTCCATCAGAGTTATGATCTCCATGTTGATTCAGATTAAAATATGCAAAACTTTCACTCAAAGTACCATCATTGTTTTCATCAAATATAACATGAATACTTTCCTCAACGATTTTGGTACATCTATTATAGACACGATAAGCTTTTCTATTTGAAGCATATCCAATGAAGATTGCTTCGTCACTACGTGCATCAAATTTACCATGGTTGTCTTTGCCATTATTATAACAATGCACGTACATCCAAAGTATTTAAAATAGGAAATATTAGGTTTTCTTCCCTTAAATAGTTCATAAGGAGTCTTTGTCAAAATTGGGCGGATTAAACATCTATTTAAGATGTAGTTAGAAATGTTAACCGCTTCAGCCCAAAAACTTTTTGGAAGACTATTTTCTAAAGGCATAGTCCTAGACATGTCCTCTAAGGTGCGGTTGTTACGTTCGACAACCCTGTTTTGTTGAGGAGTTCTAGGAGATGAAACATTATGTGAAATACCATATTTTGCACAAAACAAATCAAACTTTAGTTGATCAAATTCTCTACCATTATCGCTTCTTATCGAAACAATAGGTAGGTTTTTCAAAGTGTTATGCTAATTAGGTAGAACAAAAAGCTTTACATTTATAAACTCGATATAAAATCCTAAACGACCTAGCGAAACCCGCAATGTACGGATAGTTTTGTAGAAAGGAAAGTATTCCGAGGACGAACACAAGGACTGAGGTGAAATCAAGTCATTCAATGATCAAAGATAGTGTAAATCTAAACTAAGATGAGATGAGGAATAAAGAAAGTGCAAAACAAAATATTTTTGGATGATTTTGGGTGATCAAACAAGGATCACAAATATATCAACACAAACAAGCAACACAAACACACAAACACAAAGATAAGAGATAAGAGGTAAGAAAGGGGATTCTAGAGATTCGGAATTCCGATTATGACTATGCACTCATGCTTCTAAAGATCAAAGGAAAGCTGCGGTTGTTCAGAGTTGGGTGTTTCTCTAATGGGAGCAATTACCGGGTAAGTCTCATGCTCCACTAGTCTCGCACCTAAGGCCTTATTACCGTGTAAGTCTCGAGGAACCCAAGGACGGGAATTCTACACAAACCGGCCACTACCTAAGGGTCAAACCCCTCCTTACCGGGTAAGTCTAGGAATGGGTAAGTCTTAGGCAACGATCCTAGCACACTCAATCCAATAATGGATTTTTTGGCTCACTACAACCTAGCATTCATCATCTTATGCATCTAAGATAGGAGATTACCGGGTAAGTCTCATCCCTCAAAAAGGTTGCTAACATGAGGTCACCCTAAGCTAGATTAGGATCAACAAACACTAGGATTTGAAGACATCTATATCCTAACATCCAGATTCATCAATACAAGAACAACAGAGAATTCCACGGGCAGATCATCCTAAACCACGGCCGTGGAATCATTAAGAACATGACGTGATTCTCTACTGAGTTGGGGTTTCGAACACAAATCGATCCTAAGCTAACATCGAAGTCCATAAAATCATAGTCCAAATCATAAACATCATTCCTTCACCCTAGAATCACAACTATTCAGCCAACAATATACATTTCAAGATCAAACATCACAAATAGAGCATGCTTGCAAGTCATGGCTAGATAATGAAGAATAATCCAAAGAAAAGACATTAAAAGCTAGAATAGAAATTACCAAGTCTTACAAAGGCTTCAGGAGCTGCTCCAAGTTGTCAACAACGGAAACCTCACTCAAAACCATTGAAATCTCACTACAAAATGAAAATCTACACTAATCTCTTCCAAGAACACCCACAATGGGTGCTTGGAAGAGAGGCCACAATGGAGAAGTGTTTTGGGGAAGAAGCTAGGTCAAAAAGGGAAGAGAGAGATCCTTCAATACAACCTGCAATATCACTTAAATACTCCTCCCATAAGCAAAGGTCGGGCAAAGATATCGTGGGATACGTGTCAAAGTGGTCTAGACATAAACCACGGCCAAAACCACGGGTGTGGAAATGGCCTCTGGGCCCTGGTTTTGCTCCAGAAACTCTCCTTGGATCATCAAGCAATGAGTTGGCGCAAGGCATGCACCAACAAGGTCCTATGTGTTCTCCTTTGCTCCTACCTTGCTCCTTAAAGAGTCCGGATGTGTGCCACCACGAGGAATGATCCTCGAATGTATCGATTAAGCTCCAAAAGCTCCCCAAAATACCTACAAAACCGACAAGAGTTCGTGTAGACGTCTATTTCGACAATATGCATGAATTAAGCGTAAACGCCACGAACTAATGCCGAAACATGCATGAATGGAAAGGAAAACTATCTAAAAGAGTGCCTAAACTAGTGTCATAAATCATGTCATCAAAATACCCCATACTTAGCACTTGCTCGTCCCCGAGCTAGGTCCAACTATAGGCTAAGAGATGGCAAGATTTATGAATGCAGAAAAACAGAAAAATATTTTTGGAATTCTGCTTCTAAAATTGGATCACCTTCATAGTCATATTTCATGGCAATGGACAAGCAATCACGTATTAAATGAATGAAGGCACGGAAAGACAATCATACTTAACCCGAAAGCATGCACGGTAAAAATGATGAAGTCAAGATGATCATGATAATATCCAATCTAGATCAGTAAGTCATACACATAAGCAAATAGGTCTTAAGGACTTAGGAAAGAAGAGGCCAAGAAACGTGATGATAAGGTGGGAATTTTGCTAAGGTCATGTGGTGCAAATCCGGGAAAGGAACTAAGCAACCACAACTTCACATTTATACTTTATCCACCAAAGTGTATTTTTCTCTTTCTTTCCTTTTTTTTTCTTTTTCATTTTCTTTCACTTATTTTTGAGACAATGGCATTGGTGTACAAAAGGCGAAACCTTGGTGATTAGTGGACCTCGGGATTATTCCGAGGTGCCTCACACCGAGCACATATACCAAGTCTCGTTAGGACATTCGGTTTATCCGACTTTGGCAAGGCACAAACACCCGATTATGTGAATGGTGCCGAGTTACTCGTCATCAAAACCAAAGTCCCTAAACCTATATTTTTTTCTACACTTTTCACAACACATTTTCAAAAACTTCATTCACAAAATTCACACACCAACTTCACCACCCCATACATGCTTTTCACACACTCAACACACTGGCATGCTCCTATTCTAAGATGGGTCAAAAGAGGTCAATTTTTTAATCAAGTGAGGTGCTCAAACAACATGATCAAGATGAGAAGAAGAGAGATGAATTGCCTTAATCATTCCTAAATAATGTGCAAGAACTAGAATGTAATTTTGACCATCAATCCTAAATCCAATCAAGGAAAACATCGTAATCACAATTCATACATAGGATTCAAGAGAAGTATTTCAAGTCCACATATGCATAATCCATTCAACACACAAGGTCATCCATAGCCAATTCATAAAACAATCTCATCACAAAGTTCATATCCAACTAGGAAGCACAAAATTTTAAAATTTTTCGATTTTTTGGAATTTTTGAGATATATATGTATATACAATGCAAAAACATGATAAGAAATGTGTGACGATAAACAAAACTATCCTAGATGCGATAATGCCATGCTCAGAGTTATGAAGTCCTCACCCCATACTTAGAAACACATTGTCCCCAATGTGCAAATCAAGTAAAGAAGAGTGAAAGACAGTCCTCACTATGTAAAAGCGGTGTCGTTTGGTATTTCGGTTCACTCATGTGGAATGGTGGTGATAGATGATCGATCAAGCATGGTAGAGATCTCTTCATAGTCATTCCGGCGTCGAGACCCGCGCCAAGGTGTATGCGAGATGGGAGCTCTTCCATCCAACAAATACACCTCAAGCCGTCCAAGTCTCACGTCCGCTCCACCCATGGTTGAAAATTGGATCATCATCATCAACTTGCCTTGCAAGGCTTCCTCATTACCTAAAATCTACCACACAAAAACAAAACACGAAAACATACAAAAACAAAAACAAAAGCAAAAACAAAAACGAAAGAGAAAAGGGAAAGAGTTGTTACCCTTAGGTTGCATCCCAAGAAGCGCTTCTTTTAGGTCATTAGCTTGATCAAACTCCGTGGATGTGTCAATCCACCTTAAATACCATGGTTTGCTTGAGGAGTCCAAGCAACCACCGCTTTCCGGCATCCATGATGACAAGCACGGGCCACTTGATTCCCAAATAAGCTTTAAATTCTCTCTTCACCGGTGAGTAGTAGACTCCTTCATCACCGCTCCCTTGATCATAGTATGGAGTTGCAACCATAGGTGCCACCCCATACTTAGACAATTGGTACTCCGCGGTCACGCCGGTGAAATGCTTGCCATCCTCATCCTCTATGATCCGAAGAAAGCCGATTCTTGGAAAGAATTCTTCATTGAAATGCTTCATAAACATCATGGATCCATCATGCTTGCCTCCATCATTCAATATGGGTGACTCCTTAGGAAAGGGACTCCAATCTTCGTATGTACTCCGGGCAAGCAAGAAAGGATTGGAAGGAGTTGGAGTTAACTTAGGGCTTCTAAAACAGAGCTTTCCATGGGCAAATCCACGGGCGTGGAAGTGCCAGGTAGGCCGTGGTTTTCTCTGTTTTCCTTATCCCTCGTGAGCTCTTCAAGTGTGGTTCCGGGGTTGATGGCAAGGATGTCTAAGGGTGAGAGCACTTCATTGCACTCCTCCAAAGGTGAAGGAGGTGGAGGTAAGCCTTGAAGGATGGTAGGATCTCCTAGCACAAGAGCATGCCTAATCTCCTTAATCTCCCTCCTCATTTGTTCCTCTCTCTCGAAATTCAATATTCATTCATCCTTCAGGGCCAAATCCCTTAGCCTCACTTGCTCCCAAGCTTCATCCAACTCTTCTTGAAGTTCCTTAATGATCATGGTTGATTCAGGCAATTCTTGGATCTCCTCATGGTGAACCCCTTCTTGTTGAAATACTTCCGCTTCAAACACCATGTGGGAACTTGAAATGGAAGCAAGGTGTTCGCCTAAAAATGTGCGTGCAAATAAGCTTTATATTTATAAAACTAGAATAAAAGCAAGCGAACCCGCAGTGTACGGATCGGCATAGATTAGCAAGTATTCAAGAGTATCGAGCTCAGGGATTTGGTGAGTCAAATTTTAGTCTAAAGTAATCAAGCAAGTAAAAGTGTAAAGCTTTGCAAATATTAGGGAAAACAGCAACCCTAAAGATCCAGTCGTCTAAGTGTGGAAATCGATTCAAGATATTCTATAAGTATAGGGATAGAGTCGAGAATTACAAAGGTATACTAAATCAAAGTAATGTACAGTGAAGTTCCAAAACCTTATATATCTAACCCAAAGACACTCTCTATAAAGGTTGTTGAGGCTGGAGTATAGAATGGATCTAAAGACAAGAATTAAACCCAAATACCCCAGCCCAAACCCAAAGGATCAAGATAAACTCAAACGGTTAAGGTTGTAACACTCGAAACCGAAATAGAGGATGTTGAGTCTCACTACTACCTAGGAAAGGCAAGCCAAAGCTAGGTTAAAGCAATTCTTTAACTTTGGATTAAAGAAAAAGCAAAGGTCGTAGATCAGGGAAAATCACGGTAGGATCTTGAGTTCCACGGCTGTGGAACCTCAAGAACAGGCCGTAACTTAGGTTCGTCGACGAGTTTCTCACACTCACAGAGTCCAATCTGTTTACGATCGATCTATCATTATCTAAGCCACAACTATCAACCCTTCACCTTAGAATTGCTAAAGGGTTTTAGCCAACAATCATTGTCATGATATCAATATTCAATTTAGAAAGTAAGAGATATGAAAACACTTGAAAACTCAATAAAAACTTAAGATCAATGTCAAATCCAAATAACAAAGCAATATGTTCAATTGGATTCAGAATATGGAATAAGAATCCTCACTATAATCTCAGGTAAACAACCGAAAACGGTTGCCAATCGTTTTCGGAATCAAACCTAAGAAATCACCAACTTCCGCCGCAAATAATCTTCAAGCTTCAAAACTATCGCCGTCGGCTTCGAAACCCTAAGCAAGGATAAGCACGGATAGCACCCGGTAAGAGGAGATACCGAAAACTCCTTTCTCTACTCTTTTTATAGAGTGAGGATGGGTTACGGTAAAAGCCCATTTACTTTGATGATGTGGCAAATAAGATACGTCATTATATATGTCAAGATCACGGTCATGTAGAGCTTTCCACGGCCCTAATTTAGAGCGTGGAACCAGATTACGGTGCCATAGGATTTCCACGGCCGTGGTTTAGACTGTGTAACTCTCTGGAATGCTCCTAACTCTCTTCCACGTTCATGATGCCAAGTCCACGGCCGTGGATTAGAGCGTGGACTTCAATTTCCTTCTCCACGGCCGTAATTCAGGGCGTGGACTTGCTTTTCCTCTTTCTTTGCCTTTGTTTCGTGCAATCTTCCATCCATGCTCCTTCCTTAGCCTCTCTAATACATCTCCTTGTCCTTGAACATGATCAAATACTCCTTCTCTTCCATCATTTGTTCCGATTCAAGCTCTTATTCACCTATAAACAAAACAAAGCTAGTGTAGATCTCTATATCGACAAAATTGGTAAACAAGCTCATAATTGCTTCAAAACTACATCCATGTACACAATAATGAGTGAAAAACAACTAAAACAAGTGCCTAAAATATCGTCATATTTCATGCTAACAAAATACCTCATACTTGTCACTTGCTTGTCCCCAAGCAAGGTTTTCAAAAGCTTAGAACACAAGTTAGAATGAAATATGGATGCAACTTTAAAACATAACAATTTCTTTGACAAATGTGCTTCTAGTCAATGGATCATCCTCATAGCTTGCTTCATTCATTCTTTAAAATGTTCATACACATAAACCAAAGAATGTAGAGCAAAGAAATATCATAAATTGCTTAAACTTTAAGACAAATATCATAACCTTCAAGCATTGTCAAAATCAAGCATGTGAAATTTCAATTTAGATCACCAAGGCAAATAACACTCTTTTGATCTTAAGGACTTTCAAGTAAGGTCTAGAATGTGGAAAGGAGGGAAACTTGTAAGGGATGTGGTGCATGAATCTGGGAAAAGGAATACCGTAACTCTTTATCTTCTTTTTGTTTTTCTTACAACACCCATCAACTTAGAGCTTTGCTCTTTTCTTTTTCAAATTATTTTTCGAGTTTACTTTTTGGAAATATGGACAGCGGTGCACAAAAACCGAAGCCAAGGATATTGGCGTTTCTCAATTTCGAGATGCCTCAAACCCTTGATGCACATACCATAATCCGTTAGGAATATCGCTCAATCTGACTTTTGCAAGACACAAACACCCGGCTATGTGAATGGAGCCAAGTTACTCATCATCATGATTGACTTCCCCAAACCTATAATTTCTATTCTTTGAATGGAAACAATTGCTTTCATGGCCCTCCCACATCAAACATGCCAAAACACAACTCCTCTTAATTCCCGGATAGGTAAGGGAGGCAATTATTTCATTGAGAGATTAAATGATCAAACAAAGAAGTAAGAAAATCGAAGTGCCTTAATCATTTCATAAAGAAGTATAAGAACTTATATTGTGATTTCAACCTTTGTTTCTCAATATGATTTAGATAAAATTCTTCACATTATGAAACTTGCAAGAAAGGATAAACAACACAGTTAATTTCTTTTCAATTCATTGGTCAATTTAAGCATACAATTGTCATCAAAAACTCATTATGCAAGTAAGAATTATCATAGGAATCATTCCTAATCTTAGAAGCACAAAAACTTTTCAAAATTTTTCAATTTTTCATGGGTTTTTCACAGCTTTTTCATGCAATGCAATAATGAAAAACGTGTAACTATAAGATGAAACATGCAAGTGTCATGGATAAGCAAGGAAACATAGTAGAGTTATTACAATCATAGTCACACCCCACCCCATACTTGAAACATACATTGTCCTCAATGTTCAAAAAGAAAAATAAAGACAAGAAAAGAAAACAAAGAAACTCACTAGACGGTGGTGGGCGGCTCAAACCGGCTATCATCTCATGTCATCACTGAGGAGGCGGTGGAGGAAATGGACTGAACTCGGAGCTGAAATTCCGCCCAAACTACTAGCGGTATATGTCTCTCATCATCTGATCATGCTCCTCAGCCCGTACATCACGAGTGTCCTAGCGGATCTCTAGATTTCCCACTCTCCTGGATAGATCGGTGGCCCACGCCGGTAGCTGCTCATACCAAGCTGGTGGTTGTCCGTACCATGATGCTGCATCCTGAGGAGTAAGTGCTGCCGGTGCCTGCGCATACCATGGAGGAGGAGCTCCCATCCATGATGGCTGCTCTCCATACCAAGTGGGAGGTTCATCCATCCAAGTCGGCCTCTCACTCACGCTAGCCCGGCTAGAGGAAGAGGAACCGGAAGGTCGGGGAGAATGTCTAGGAGGATCGGGAAACTGTGCCGGCTGATCCGGAAATGTACCAAGTCATGCTCATCACCTCCTCCCTCATAATCATCACCTGCTCTTATCTCATCATCAACACCCGCAGTTGGGACCTCATCCGGGACATAAGGAGGGCTACTAGTCTAATCGCATGCATAGCTGCGAATGTCACCATCCAGTTATGGCGTCCGGCCATAATGGAGTGCTCGGGTAGCCAAGGGATACCTCTACCACCTCTATCCTCCCATGACATGGCTGCGGTAGGTGGAGCTCGGTGACAGGGACAGATAAGACCTTTAGTCATGAGACTATTGAGACCCAAAGGTCTCGCCGCTATCCTAGTGCAAGCGGAATAGTCTATCCCTAGTTGTGTGGCTATGTGAGTAACCATGCCTCCATATCCTATGTTCTCAGCCCTCTTATTTTTCAGTTTACTCATGGTGGAGGCTAGGAGAGTGGCACAATCAGCGGGTCTACCGGTAAGCATGCAGTAGAGGAGGAAAAGCTCATCGGTTTTGATTTTCTGTAGGGTCTCAGTCCTAGGGAAGAGACACTCGGAAAGGACCCTATGAGCTACCTTCAAGGCTAAGTGGTAGATGAACTTAGCGTTGGTGTATGCCGGTTGCCAACGATTCTCACTATCATAAATCATAGCAATATCCTCCCAAAATTCTTTAGCGTATACCCCGCTAGGAAACCGACCATTGAAGGTCTCATGGAACCCAAAGAAGGCTCCAAAATGAACTATCGAGAACTCATAGTTCTCCTCCATCAACCTAAAAGAAACCATCCTGTTCACGGTGCTATGCTCGAAGGAGGTGCCAAACTCCCTAGTGATCTCCTCATAAGCGTCCGCTCTAATAGTGGAGAAAACAATCAGTCCGGCTCTATTCAAGAGCCAAGTCAAGTCATTCACTATGTTTAGAGGCTCAAGCTCCTCTAAGACTAGGTATCGAGGTCCTATGACCGGCCTCTTCTCGATTCTTTCTAAAGCTCCTAAGTAATCCTCATGGATGGTTGGGATTTTTGGAGAGGGTGGTGATGGTGGTTGGTTAGGAGGGGGTTGGGAAGAAGAAGAACTATCTCCCTTTTGTTTCTTATTCCTGCTAGACTTTCTTCTCAACATTTTCTCAACAACAGAAAAAATCACGGCCTGTTCTTCCTTTTCCACGGCCATGGAACCTCCAGAGACCGTGGTTTCTCTCTGTTTCACTCAAATCTCAACAAATCCACACCAAATTCAGAATTCACAGTCCTAGACTAATTCCAATTGGAATTCTATTCAGTTCTTCTAGATTCTTGCGAAAAATAAAGCCGAATTGACAAAGTAGAGAAAGAGGAGAAAAAACTAGGTTTTGGATCTTTAAAATCCAAATTCCTTCTTTTGCAGGGATTGTTCACTTGATTTGTTGCTTGAATATTGTAGAGGATTGAAAATGCTTCACTTTAGGCTCAAGAATCGCTTGAATCGGAGTTCAAACGAAGATTTGGGAGATGAAGTAGGGATTCGGCGTTTAGGGCGTGGAAAGGGGGCTTGGAGTTGAGTGTTTGTGGTGTTTTTGTGAAGGAAGGAGGTTTATATAGTGCCCCGTATTTGTTTTGAAAATCACGGTCACTCGGGGTGTTCCATGGCCGTGGAACTGTACGGACCCGTGGTTTTGCTTGATTTTTCTCAGATTTTGGTAAATTAAGGTCACTCTAGCTTCCACGACCGTGGTTTAGGGGCGTGGAACTCTCTGTTGTGTGCCAAAATCCAAGTGTCGTCAATTCCTTCCAAAATTTTCTTCTTTCATTTGTCCATTCCTTATTCCTACATCCAAAAACATGACATAACGGGAGGTATCGAGGGGGAACCCGTAGTGTACGGGACGTTTTGTAGTAGGGATAGTATTCCGATGTCGAACATAAAGACTGAGGTGAGATTGAATTGATTAATGACTAAGGATAGTGAAGATCTAGGCTAAGAAAAGAGAAGGAATAAAGAAATTAAAATCTCAATGTTTTTGGTTTGGTTTTTAGGTGATTAATCGAGGATCACAAATCATGCAAAATAACCAATCAACTAAGCAATCACCACAAGTAAACAAGCAAATATGAGATATGTAATCAAAAGGAGAAAAACGGATTCTAGGGGTTGGAAATTTCGGTTATGGCATAGGACTCAAGTTATCTAATCATTCCTTGGATCAACTATAGTATGTTGGGAGTGAGTGTTTCTAGATTGGGGTCAATCACCGGGTAGGTCTCATGATCCACTAGTTTGTTCCTAAGGTCTCATCACGGGGTAAGTCTCAAAGACCCCAAGGAATAGAATTCTACACAAACCGGATGGTATTCTAGGGATCTAACCTCTCTTTACCGGGTAAGTCTCGGAAAGGCAAGACCTAAACACCTATCCTAGCACACTCAGTCCAATAGCGGCTTGTGAGGCTCACTACTACCTAGAGTTTGTCATCTTTGATATCTAAGAGCAAGAATCACCGGGTAGGTCTCTTCTAAACACTTAGTTGCTAACACTAGGTCACCCTAGGATAGATTTAACTCAACAAACACTAGGATTTCAACAATCTAACACCCTAACACTTAGATTCATCATTACAAGCAAATTCATCAAAATCACGAGGTGTTCTTCTAGGTCCACGGCCGTGGTTTGTCTAGAACAAACCGTGGATTCTAACAGTGACTAGGTTCAATCAAACGAATCATCCAAGCATACATTTAAGTCTATTCTATCATAGTCCATGTCATAACCATCCCTTCCTTACCCTAGAATCACATCTATTTAGCCTACAACATACATCATCAGAATCGAAATCATCAAGCATAAAATCATAGCTTCCATTTGCAAGATAATGAAGAGAAAGAGATGAACAAGTGAAATAAGAAAACAAATCTGAATTCGAGATTTAGAAAGACTCACAATCCTTCAACAGAAGGTTTAATTGGTTCTTACAACACTAGAAAACGATTCCGATAAACTTCACTCTAAAAATCTATCAAAGACTATGGTGTAGTGTTCTTCTCTTCTTCCTCAATGGAGCTTTTCTTCTCCTCCAAGAGTTGCTCCAATCCAATCTTCCAATTGAGAGAATCTTCTTGTTGAGAGTGTGGGAGAGAATGGTAGTGATGGGTGCTGTAATTGGCCTCCCCTCTCAGCCTTGCAGGACCACTTTTTATACTACAACTTTGCAAGAGTCGGCCATGAGATCGTGGCACAGCTGTCACAACCGTCTGGCAAAAACCACGGTCAGATTCCATGCCCGTGGAAGTGCCAGTGACCGTGGTTTAGGTGCCTCAGCTTGTTTTGGATCATTGAGTCACGATTTGGTGCATGGCTTGCACCAACATGGTCCCAAGTGTCCTCCTTAGCTCCTAACTTGCATCCCAATGAGTCCGAAGGTGTGTCATCTCGAGGAACGATCCTCGGATGTATCGATTAAGCTCCTAAATCTCCCAAAATACCTACAAAGCAATGCAAAAGTCCGTGTAGACGTCTATCTCGACAAAATATGTGAATTGAGTGCGAACGTCGCGAACTAGTGCTAAACCATGCATGAATGAGCGGAAAATCTATCTAAATGATTACCTAAACCTAAGCCATAAATCTTGTTATCAGTGTTGTTCCTATAGGAGTCTTGTACGCAGTACTATATGCCCATAATGCATCGTCTAGCTTCAAAGACCAATTCTTCCTTGTCTTCGAAACTGTTTTCTCTAGGATGCCCTTAATCTCTCTATTTGAAATCTCCACTTGTCCACTCGTTTGTGGATGGTAGGGAGTGGCGATCTTGTGAGTCACCCCATACTTAGCTAGTAGAGCTTCGAAACGTCGGGAAATGAAGTATGAACCTCCGTCACTAATGATAGTCCGTGGTGTCCCTAACCTTGGGAAAATAGTTCTATTAAAGAACTTGACAATAATCATGGCATCATTAGTTGGAGAGGCAATAGCTTCAACCCATCTCGAAACATAATCTACAGCTAGAAGTATGTATTGGTTTCCACAAGATGATGGGAAAGGTCCCATGAAGTCTACTCCCCAAACGTTAAAGATCTCTACCTCATGAATGTTGTTGAGAGGCATTTCGTTTCTCCTAGATATGTTCCTTGCTCTTTGACAAGCATCGCAGCAGGAAACAAAGGTTTTCACATCCTTGAATAAAGTAGGCAAAAAGAATCCAGATTGCAATACCTTAGCGTTAGTTTTATTGGAACTAGCGTGTCCTCCACAAGGTAGTGAATGACAATGACGGATGACGCTTTGCATCTCGTCTTCCGGCACACATCTCCTAATGTTGCCGTCGGGACCTCTCTTGAAGAGTAGAGGTTCATTCCAATAGTATTGCCGGACGTCCTTAAAGAACTTCTTCCTTTGTGCGTAGGATAGTCCGGGAGGTATTTTCTGACAAACCAAATAGTTATAAAATCAGCAAACCATGGTTCATTACCTCTTGATATCTTGTCGATGCACTCCTCAATGATATGTAAATGCTCGTCCAGAAAGGAGTCATCTATAGGTAGATCGTCGTCTTCTATGTGTGGTAGACGACTCAAATGATCTGCAACAGAATTTTCCGAGCCTTTCTTGTCACGGATCTCTTGATTGAATTCTTGTAGGAGAAGAATCCATCTAATCAGCCATGGTTTTGCTTCCTTCTTGGCAAGTAGATACCGGATCGCAGAATAGTCCGTGTATACAATCACCTTCGCACCTACAAGATAAGAACGAAACTTTTCAAAGGCATATACAATAGCTAAGAATTCCTTTTCAGTTGTGGCGTAGTTGAGTTGCGCTTCGTCTAGCGTCTTGCTAGCATAATAGATAACATGGGTGCGACCTTCCTTCTTTTGTCCTAGCACCGCACCTACAGCTACGTCACTCGCATCACAGATAACCTCGAATGGAAGATTCCAGTCCGGAGGTTGGATAATCGGGGCTGAGATTAGAGCTTCTCGGATCTTGTGGAAAGCATCTAAACAATCCTGCGAAAATTCAAAAATTGCATCCTTCATCAAGAGATTAGTTAGCGGTTTTGAAATCTTAGAAAAGTCTTTGATAAATATCCTATAAAATCCAGCATGTCCTAAAAAACTTTGTATCCCCTTCACCGAAGATGGAGGAGGAAGCTTTTCTATAGTCTCTATCTTCACCTTATTAACTTCGATCCCTCTATTAGAGATCAAGTGTCCTAACACAATGCGTTCTCTAACCATGAATTGACATTTCTCCCAATTAAGAACTAGATTAGTGTCTTCACACCTTTGCAACACAAGAGATAGGTTAGAAAGACAATTATCGAAAGAGGAACCCTAAACAGAAAAATCATCCATAAAAACATCCATGATTTCCTCAACATACTCCGAGAAGATGGCCATCATGCACCTTTGAAAGGTGGTTGGGGCGTTGCAAAGCCCGAATGGCATCCGTCTATAGGCGAACGTACCCCATGGGCACGTGAATGTTGTCTTCTCTTGATCGTCCGGATGGATCGGAATCTGGAAGAAACCACTATAACCGTCAAGATAACAGAAATATGATTGTTGTGCTAACCTCTCAAGCATTTGGTTTATGAATGGTAACGGGAAGTGATCCTTCCTCGTCGCATTGTTTAGCTTGCAATAGTCAATGCACATCCTCCATCCAGTCACGGTTCTTGTAGGAACGAGCTCATTGTTCTTGTTAGTGATAACTGTCATTCCTCCTTTCTTCGGAACTACTTGAACGGGGCTCACCCACTTGATATCGGAGATGGGATAGATGATACCTGCGTCAAGTAACTAAAGAATCTCCTTCTTGACAACCTCCTTCATGATCGGATTTAACCGTCGTTCAGGTTGTCGTGAAGGCTTAAAATCTTCCTCCATTAGGATTTTATGCATGCATAATGATGGGTTAATTCCTACAAGATCCTTTGAAATTCCTTGAATTACGGCACCACTGTTACTTCCACGGCCGTGGTTTAGGGCGTGAAAGTCAATTACGGCATCACTGGTAGTTCCACGGCCGTGGTTTTGGCCGTGTAACTTACTGGAGTGCTCAAAATAACTGGTTACGGTCATCATGTGTGAAACCACGGCCGTGGAATAGCACGACTGGCCATGGTTCCTCACGTCTTCTGACCCATCATGGAGTTTTTCAAACTCTTCTTCTTGCACTTCCTTTAGCTCCTCCAAGGCTTCAATTTCCTCATTGCAATCCTCTTCTTCTCCTTTCTCCATGATGCTCATGGTTATAACCTTTTGCAATGGATCCTTGAATAGAATCGAGCTTACTTCCTCCCTAGACGCTTCTTCATCATAGAGATATAACATATCTTCTCCAAGAGCTGGCAATTTCACCAATGTTGAAAAAACAAACTCAACCTTCTCTTCTCCTATGTCGAAGGCGAGTCTAGCATTCTTGCAATCCACCATACATCTGGATGTTGCAAGAAGCGGTCCTCCGAGTATGATCGGGACCGGACAATCTACAACAATGTCAAGCACAACGAAATCTATTGGAATGTAAAACTTACCGAGCTTGACTGGGACGTCTTCAATATAACATCATCTTCACCGGTTCACGGTCGCCTAAACCGATCTTCCTACATAAAGCGAGTGGGATAATGTTAACGTTTGCTTTCAAATAACATAAAGCGTCATAAGTGACTTCTCCTACTCCAATTGGAATGCAAAATGACCCCAGATCCTTCAGCTTTGGGGGCATCTTGTCCTTCATTATTTTGATAAGCTCCGATTATTCCGAACTCATCTTGACTTCTCCAAAGTCTTCCAGCTTCCTCTTGTTAGAGAGGATCTCCTTTAAGAACTTCCCGTAAGCGGGCATACCTACAATTGCATCAATGAAAGGTATATTAATATGCAGTTTACTCATGAGTTCAATGAACTTACCGAACTGCTTGTCTAGACGCGCTCTCGCTCTAGATTGCGGGAATGGTAGGTGAGGTTTATAAGCTGGAGGAGGAATGTAGATGTCTTCCTTCTTCTTCTTCCCCTTTTCCTTCTCCTTTTCAGCTGGAACTTCAACCAACTTAGGTTGTGGATCGGTAGTTGTCACTCCGCTCCTAGTTGCGATAGCCATCACCCTTCCTTTCGGGTTATCTTCCGTCTTTTCGGGAAGCTTTCCTTGATCTCTAGGAACTTCCTCGGCCTTGCTGAACATATGGTTTTCTAAAGCCTTTTGAGCTTTATCAACCTTAGTAACGTAGTTCTCCAGTCCTTGAAGCTTTCCCATGATTGTTTCCAACATGGGATCGGGTTTCTCCTTTCCTGAGCTGCTTGCGCCATTTGATGATTGTCCTTGGCTTTTCAAATTAGTAGAAGATGGAGGTGTTAGTGAATTTCCTGAATTGGGATAATGATTACCGGAATTTTGTTGTTGGTTGGAACACCAATTGTTGTTTGAATTCCGATTGTTGTTCCAATTGTTATTCCAGTTGTTGTTGTTGTTCCAATTATTCCGGTTGTTTTTGCAGTTGTTCATATTGGTATTCTCATTCCCTTGATAGTTGTTCTTGTTGTTTCCTAAGTATCAAACAACTTGCTCCTTTGTCTTTTGAAAACCAGCTCTAATGACTTCTTTCAACTCCTTGATTTCGGTGTTGAGGGAAAGATTTGAGTTTGCGCAGCTTCTGTCAACTTAGCTCCCGGATCTCCTCTATTTTGATGGCTAGGATCCACCTTCCGGTGAGAATACTTCTCAATCACATGGGCTTGCTTCTCAATGAAGTCCCAAGCATCATCTTCCCTTATGTCCATGAATGTACGAGATGAAAGGGATTGGAGCTTGAATTGTGTTTCCACATCCAGCCCCTAGTAATATATCTCCAACAATTCTAGCTTTGAAATGCCATGGTGTGGGCAATCCAACAATAAATCCTGAAACCTTTCCCAATATTAAAACAAACTTTCATTAGGCTTCATAATGAATGCATTGATCTTACCTCTCAACTCCTCAGTCTTGGATGGGGGAAAGAACTTGGTTAAGAACTCCGAAGATAGATCCTCCCATGTGTTAATTCTTCCATTTGGAAGAGCTTGATACCAAGCAAAGGCTTTGTCCTTCAAAGAGAAGAAAAATGGCTTGATCTTGTAGTTGTTGGTAGTGGTCTTCTTCGGCTTCATTGTCTCCATTAGAATCTCAAAATTTTGTAAATGTTGACGCGGAGATTCAACACTTGTTCCACCAAATTGATTTTGGAGAACCATGGTGATCACTAGTGGACTAAAGCTGAATTCCTAGATATCCTCAGCTTTAAAATCGACACGAGCGGCTCTCGCACCCCCAGCTGGGACACGAGGATTGACGGGTGGTCTTGGATTATTCCGGACTGGATTGATCAATGGATCAATTTACTCTAGTGGTGGCATATCATCATCGTACTCCTCGTCGGATGATTCAGGTCTAATGGATCTAGTTGGTTTGGCTTTTCTTCTTCTTCTTCTTCTTCTTCTTCTTCTTCTTCTTCTTCGATTCATTCATCTCCAACTTCATGTCCAGCATCATAGCTTTGAGCTCATCAATTTGGAATTGAAGACGCTCCGCTTCTTCCATACGAACCTTTTCACTCAACCTAAATCGAGCTTGAGATTCCTCCAACTCCGCTTGGAGGTTTCTTTCTTTGTTTTCGACCATCTTTCTTTCTTTAGCCTTCTTCCTTAGAGTATTTTCATATTCCGGATCAAAAGGTACGAGGTCCTTGATGGATCTAGACCTGCACATATACCTAAAAGAACCTGCGAAGAACACTCAAAAGAGATATCAAATAACAAGAGCAAAACTCCCAAGCTCGGCAACCGAGAACCGAAGTTTGGTCTTGACCAAATCCCCGGCAACGGCGCCAAAAACTTGTTCGGCTGAAAACGTGCGTGCAAATAAGCTTTGTATATATAAAACTAGAATAAAAGCAAGCGAATCCGCAGTATACGGATCGACGTAGATTAGCAAGTATTCTAGAGTATCGAACTCAGGGATTTGGTGAGTCAATTTTTAGTCTCAAGTAATCAAGCAAGTAAAAGTGTAAAGCTTTGAAAATATTAGGGAAAACAGCAACCCTAAAGATCCAGGCGTCTAATTGTGGCAATCGATTCAAGATATTCTATAAGTATAAGGACAGAGTCGAGAATTACAAAGGTATACTAAAGCAAAGTAATGTACGGTGAAGTTCCAAAACCTTATATATCTAACTCTAAGACACTCTCTATAAAGGTTGTTGAGGCAGCAGTATAGAATGGATCAAAAGACAAGAATTAAACTCAAATACCCCAGCCAAAACCCAAAGGATCAAGATAAACTCAAATGGTAAGGTTGTGACACTCGAAACTGAAATAGAGGATGTTGAGTCTTACTACTACCTAGGAAAGGCAAGTCAAAGCTAGGTTAAACCAATTCTTGAACTTTGAATTAAAGCAAAAGCAAAGATCATAGATTAGGGAAAATCACGGTAGGATCTTGAGTTCCACGGCCGTGGAACCTCAAGAACAAGCCGTAATTTAGGTTCATCGACGAGTTTCCCATACTTTCACAGTCCAATCTATTTACGATCGATCAATCATTATCGAAGCCACAACTATTAACCCTTCACCTTAGAATTGCTAAAGGGTTTTAGCCAACAATCATTGTCATGATATCAATATTCAATTTAGAAAGAAGGAGATATGAAAACCCTCGAAAACTCAATAAAAACTTAAGATCAATCTCAAATCCAAATAACAAAGCAATATGTTCAATTGGATTCAGAATATGGAATAAGAATCCTCACTATAATCTCAGGAAAACAACGGAAAACGGTTGTCAATCGTTTTCGGAATCAAACCTAAGAAATCACCAACTTCCGCCGCAAATAATCTTCAATCTTCAAAACTATCGCCGTCGGCTTCGAAACCCTAAGCAAGGATAAGAACGGATAGCACCCGGTAAGCGGAGATACCGAAAATTCCTTTCTCTACTCTTTTTATAGAGTGAGGACGGGTTACGATAAAAGCCCATTTACTTTGATGACGTGGCAAATAATATACGTCATAATATTTGCCAAGATCACGGTCATGTAGAGCTTTCCACGGCCGTAATTTAGAGCGTGGAACTAGATTACGGTGCCATAGGATTTCCACGGCTGTGGTTTAGACCGTTTAAGTCTCTGGAATGCTCCTAACTCTCTTCGACTTTCACGATGCCAAGTCTACGGCCGTGGATTAGAGCGTGGACTTCAATTTTCTTCTCCACGGCCGTAATTCAAGGCGTGGACTTGCTTTTCCTCTTTCTTTGCCTTTGTCTCGTGCAATCTTCCATCCATGCTGCTTCCTTAGCCTCTCTAATGCATCTCCTTGTCCTCAAACATGATCAAATACTCCTTCTCTTCCATCATTTGTTCTGATTCAAGCTCTTATTCACCTATAAACAATACAAAGCTAGTGTAGATCTCTATATCGACAAAATAGGTGAACAAGCTCACAATTGCTTCAAAACTATATCCATGTACACAATAATGAGGGAAAAACAACTAAAACAAGTGCCTAAAATATCGTCATATTTCATGCTAACACAAGGTTGCTCTCTAGATCATCCATCTTGCTCAACATTTCTTCTAGCATTGATTCCACTCGATCATTGTGAGGTTAATGTTGAGGTTCCTCATGAGGCAATGTAGTCATGTGATCTTGATTATGGGACTCATGATAGTCATTAAACTCCTCCAAATACTCAAACTCATCATGGAGAGGGCCTCGATCTTGGTTTTCCATCCACTCCTCATATTCCTTGTTGTCAAGGCCGTATTGGAAGTACAATCCGTCCATGGAAAACATGAAAAGGCAAAGACAAAAACAACAAAAGATCAAAAGTAACAAGAAAGATAAACACTAAAAACAATCAAAATCAAATGACTTAATCTAGACCTACTCCCCGGCAACGGCGCCAAAAACTTGTTACGCTAATTAGGTAGCACAAAAAGCTTTACATTTATAAACTCGATATAAAATCCTAAACTACCTAGCAAAACCCGCAGTGTACGGATCGTTTTGTAGAAAGGAAAGTATTCAAAGGTCAAACACAAGGACTGAGGTGAAATCAAGTCATTCAATCATCAAAGATAGTGTATATCTAAACTAAGATGAGATGAGGAATAAAGAAAGTGCAAATCACAATATTTTTTGGGTGATCAAACAAGGATCACAAATATATCAACACAAACAAGCAACACAAACACACTAACACAAAGATAAGAGATAAGAGGTAAGAAAGCGGATTCTAGAGATTCGGAATTCCTATTATGACTATGGACTCATGCTTCTAAAGATCAAAGGAAAGCTGCGGTTGTTCGGAGTTGCGTGTTTCTCTGTTGGGAGCAATTACCGGGTAAGTCTCATGCTCCTCTAGTCTCGCACCTAAGGTCCTATTACCGGGTAAGTCTCAAAGAACCCAAGGACATGAATTCTACACAAACCGGCCACTACCTAAGGGTCAAACCCCTCCTTACCGGGTAAGTCTCGGAATGGTTAAGTCTTAGGCAACGATCCTAGAACACTCAATCCAATAGCGGCTTTTTTGGCTCACTACTACCTAGAGTTCATCATCTTATGCATCTACGAGAGGAAATTACCTGGTATGTCTCATCCCTCAAAAACATTGCTAACATTAGGTCACCCTAAGCTAGATTAGGGTCAACAAACACTAGGATTTCAATACATCTACATCCTAACATCCAGATTCATCAATACAAGCACAACGGAGAAAACCACGGGCAGATCATCCTAAACCACGGCCGTGGAATCATGAAGAACAGGCCGTGATTCTCTACTGATTTGGGGTTTCGAACACAAATCGATCCTAAGCTAACATGGAAGTCCATACAATCATAGTCCAAATCATAAACATCATTCCTTCACCCTAGAATCACAACTATTCAGCCAACAACATACATTTCAAGATCAAACTTCACAAATAGAGCATGCTTGCAAGTCATGGCTAGATAATGAAGAATAATCTAAAGAAAAGACATTAAAAGCTAGAATAGAAATTACCAAGTCTTACAAAGGCTCCAAGAGCTCCTCCAAGTTGTCAACAATGGAAACCTCACTCAAAATCACTCGAATCTCACTACAAAATGAAAATCTACACTAATCTCTTCCAAGAACACCCACAATGGGTGCTTGGAAGAGAGGCTACAATGGAGAAGTGTTTTGGGGAAGAAGCTAGGTCAAAAAGGGAAGAGAGAGATCCTTCAATACAGCCTGCAACATCAATTAAATACTCCTCCAATAAGCAAAGGTCGGGCAAAGAGATCGTGGGACACGTGTCAAAGTGGTCCAGACAAAAACCACGGCCAAAACCACGGGCGTGGAAATGGCCCCTGGGCCGTGGTTTTGCTCCAGAAACTCTCCTTGGATCATCAAGCAATGAGTTGGTGCAAGGCATGCACCAACAAGGTCCTATGTGCTCTCCTTTGCTCCTACCTTGCTCATTAAAGAGTCCGGATGTGTGCCACCACGAGGAATGATCCTCGAATGGATCGATTAACCTCCAAAAGCTCCCCAAAATACCTACAAAACCGACAAGAGTTCGTGGGGACGTCTATTTCGACAATATGCATTAATTAAGCGTAAACACCACGAACTAATGCGGAAACATGCATGAATGGAAAGGAAAACTATCTAAAAGAGTGCCTAAACTAGTGTCATAAATCATGTCATCACAAAGTTTGCAAATCCTTACATAATTTAGAAAACTAAACAAAGCTTCAAATTTTTCCCGTAAGAATGAGATCCATGTAAAACGAGAGAAATCATCCACAATGACAAGAATGTATTGTTTACCTTTGGGAGATTTGACACGCATAGGACCACATAGATCCATCTGTAAAAGTTTAATGGGTCGAGAAGAACTTACAACCTTCTTTGGTTTGAATGAACCTCTTGTTTGTTTACCTTGTGTACATGCCTTACATAGTTCATCTACCTTGTAGTTTAGGTTTGGCAAACAACGTACCAAGTCCTTTAAAGTTTTCTTCATTGTGTGCATGCTTATGTGACCAAGTCTTCTATGTCAAAGCCTTGGATCGTCATTCAAGGCCTTGAGACATTTTAGTTTAGTTCCTGAAACTTGATTAGTACTCGTAGAATAAACATTGTTGCATCTAATAGCATTAAGCACGACATCACCCGATATCTTATCTTGAACTTCACATTTTTCTGAATCAAAAATCACTTTGTTGACTTTTATCAGAAATTTGAGAGATACTAAGCAAGTTGTACTTCAAACCGTCAACAAGATAGACATCATCAATGGAGTTAGATGAATTATAACCAATTTTACCAATGCCAACAATGTTACACTTTGCTTTATCACCAAGCTTAATGGTTCCACATGATTGCTTCTTTAGATCCGAGAACAGTGAGTTTTTTCCACTCATATGTCTTGAGCAACCACTATCTAATATCCATTTATGCTCCTTTACCTTGGTAATATCCTGCAAAACAGCAAACATCAACCTTTCTGAGTCGACCAAATGGCATATTTTGGTCCATATTCAGGCTCAATAATGTTTGGTGGTCTAGTACCATTAGGAACCCATATTTGCTTAACTAGTTTCTTTAGACATAAAGGATAAGTGTTTCTAATGATGTTAAAGATCATTTCTTCTATATGGACATGTTGATTTTACATGACCCTTTTTATAACAATAGAAACATGTGGGCATATGAATACTTCCTTTAGCTTTAACAAACGTGGTAGTCGTTTTTCTAGGAAAACATACATGATAGCCTATACCATTTTTGTTTAGAGAAGATTGTTGCTCACCCATCATCCTTTCAAGGTTGGATTTTGAACGAGTGAATTGAATAAGTGCAACCTTCTGGTTTTGACACGTCACAGTTATATCAACCTTTTCTTTCTCTAGATCGATATATTCTCAATGAAGAGACGAGAGATTGCCGTTGAGAATCGCATTTTCTGATTGCAAGGCCTTGATATTGATATCGATGTCTAACTTTTCAGTGTTAAGATTTTTAATCTCTAGAGACATATCACTTAATCGTTTCTCTTTTTTGAGAAGTTGTTCTCTCAAGAAACTTATCCTTACCCTATGTTCTTTATCATATATGATTATGTCTTTAAGGAATTGTGTGAGTTCAGATTCAGGTTGAGGCATAATTGTACTTATCACATTATCAACATAGTGATCTGGATCTTCTTCATGATCGGCCATAAGACAAAAGTTTGCTTGTTCTTTTTCGTCCTTTGATTCATTTGTAGAATCTGAATCACTCCATGAAGCTACCATATCTTTCTTATTTCAATCATTCTTCCTAAAGTTGTTTCTCTTCTTTTGTGGACAATCCTTTACAAGATGATCTGTTTCACCACATTCAAAACAAGTCTGTACTTTAGTTTTCTTGTTAGGGTTAGAAAACTTACCTCGAGGTCTTGATGTTCATGGATAATTTTATTTGTTTGCAAATTTTTTCTTCATTTGAAGAATTTTTGCAAGACCTCTTACGATTAAGGTGAATGGATCTTCCTCATCTTCATCATCACTATCTTCTTCCTCTGATGGTATCTCATCCTTCTTGGATTTTAGAGCTAGATTCTTTGTGTTGGATGGGAGCTCTCCATCATTTTCACCAAGAACCATTTCGTGGGTGATAAACTTTCCAAGAAGGTCGTCAAGAGGAAGTGTTGTGAGATTTTCAACTTCTTCGACTACAGTCACCTATTGCAAGTATGACGCAACTAGTATGATAGAAAGTATATATACTAACTAACGCACCCAAAGAATTTGACTCAATGTGTTTAGAGTAGAGAAGAGGCATGAAAATGCACACCAGAGATTCAGAATAGAGAAACGCGTACATTGAACCTGCGCAGTTGAAGAGAGAGATAGTCGGGATTGGTTTTAAGAATGGCTAACGCTCGTAACTGGATCAAGATTAGTATAGAAACTCATCTGTTGATTGCTAGATAGGTGATGCTACAAATACAAGCCAAGAATGCAAAGAACTTGTTCATCCAATCATGCACACACAAAGTCTTAAATTTATGCTCGATATATCTTCTAAACTACCTAGCAAAACCTGCAATGTACGGGTCATATAGTAGAAAGGGAAGCATTCCGAGGTCGAACACAAAGAACCATGCAATGATCAAAGATAGTTCAAGTCTAGACTAAGAAAAGAAATGGAAACAAAGAAATGAAAATCATATGTTTTTTATGGGTTTTAAGGTGATCAAGCAAAGATCAAAATCAAGCAACATTGTCAACCAAACAACAAAGCAAACACAAGATAAAATATCAATGTATGAAGAGCGGATTCTAGAGATTCGGATGCCCGGTTATGGCAAGGACTCAAGGTTCTAATCAACCTAGGAACGAGCTGCGGTATGTTGGGATAGAATGTTTCTTTAATGGGATCAATCAATGGGTAGGTCTCATGGTCCACTAATCCCACACCCAAGGTCCTATCACCGGGTAAGTCTGTATGCGGACCCTACGCCTAGCAAGTCGTGATGGTGCTGCAGCTGCCTCCTCCTCTGTCGCC
The DNA here is from genome assembly GCA_033239125.1 of Fagopyrum homotropicum. Taxonomy (NCBI): domain Eukaryota; kingdom Viridiplantae; phylum Streptophyta; class Magnoliopsida; order Caryophyllales; family Polygonaceae; genus Fagopyrum; species Fagopyrum homotropicum. The sequence continues at coordinate 111,195,462 of BSWB01000002.1, forward strand.
TCATCATCCAGGTCGACAATCGGCACACTCGGACCAACGATATATGTACCAGTCTCCATGGCAGCTCAACCATCATCATACTCCTCCTCTACCTGAACTAGTGCAGCATCTAACGCATCCTTTATGTAGGGCTGCCAAGCGGAAGACCAGTATTGTGCATCGAAGACTGTAAACTGATCTAACCATGGGATACCCTGAGGGGCAGTCTGCTCCCAATGCATAGCTACGTACGGTGTGGTAAGGCCATGAGGAACAAGTATCCTTCTCGTGATCATCTCCTGATGTCCAAGCGGCTTTGTAGCCACCACCATTGTACAAGCACTCAAGTCTAGACCCATAACTGCAGCTATATGAGTCACTAGTCCTCCACAACAAATATCTCCCTTTGCCTTCCACTTGATCCGGTGCAGATCCTCGGCTAACATGCCTCCAAAGTCAGGCACTCCTCCATTAACCATGCAGAAGAGACTTAGCAGCTCTCCCTGTCTAATCTTTTGGGGCGTCTCAGTACGCGCCAAAAGGGTCTCACTGAATATATGGTTGGCCAGACGGAAAGCTAAACGGAAGATGATGCGCTCCCTGGAGTCTCGAGGTCTCCATATGTCTACATGCTCCACCACATGGGCAATTTGCCCCCAGAACTATCGAGCCACAACTCAAGAAAGAAAGTCGGGAACAGTAGGAGTCGGGAAGCCAAATATCTCTCGGAACTGATCCATAGGAACCATCTAATTCCGGTTCAGCAACCGGTACTTGATGTTGTTCCTCTCAGGCATATGAGTGACAGAACTCACAAACTCTAGGGTCGGATCAAGGTAAGTTGGAGCTCGGATCTCGATAAACTGCTCCATCCCAACCATGGATATCATCTTCTTCAAGTCCTCCACCACGTGGAGGCACTCGAAGGCTGGAACATCTAAAAAGCGCGGGGCAATCACAGGACGCCCGCATATGCAATCAAAGTCCGTCTGGTGACGCTCATGTATCACCGGGATAGAAGGTCTAGAAGAAGGAGAAGGAGAGGAACCACTAGGAGCATCCCTAAGAACCAGCTGATGATCAAAACGAGAACTCATATATGCTGACAAGATCACCTCATTCGGTTTGACAGCCGAAAGAACACCTCGGCCGAGACACAACTCTACTGGACCGAGGCGAAATGCTGTTCGATTTCTCCTCTTTGATTTTCAGTTCTTTTCCCCAAAAATCAATACCAATTATTTCCTATGGGGTACTTATATGATTTTCAGCAATAAAACGTGGCAACCAAAGCCAAAAATCTCTAAAATTAGTAAAGAGAGGAGGAGTTGGGTTTCCGACAATTTACCCAAAATTAGGCCGATTTGAGGCATTTATCTTGCAGATTGTTGCTTGTAATCTGATCCTCTTGCCTTTCCTTGCAAGATCGGAGAAAAATCGTTGAAAACGATCGAAAAACGAAGAAACGAGGTGATGGGCCGCCGCAGTCGAGAAGGAGGTTGGGAGGGAAGAGAGAGAAATCATTTCTCCTTTTATACCCCTCGCCGATTCTGCTATCACCTCGGTCGAGGTGGTCCCGATTGGACCGAGGTGGCTGACTGGATTGTCAAACCTAGTCGCCTCGGTTGCCTCAAGAAAATCTCGGTCGAGGTGCTGTGACAGCAACCGAGATGTGTCTCAGTCAAACTCCGTCTTCTCAATTTCTCGTACTTCTGTCCTTCCAGTGTTGCTCCTGAGGTGTAATCCTTCCTTAGAGAGTACCTGGTTTCTGTCTAGGACGCCAAAAACAAAAAAAAGCAAAGCAAAAGCAAACTATCTAAAAATAAACTAGAAAAAGGGAAAAGAAAGCAATACCTTGGGTTGCCTCCCAAGAAGTGATTGATTTAAGGTCGCTAGCTGGACCGTACGGGATCCCTAAACAAGATATAGTGCAGCAATTTCCTCATCTTGGATTTCCGGTTGGTATTTCTGAAGCCTATGACCATTGACCTTGAAGCTTCTGCTTGTTTCTCCCCAAATCTCAACTGCACCATAAGGGAAAACATGTTTCACAACGTAAGGTACTGTCCATCTAGATTTCAACTTACCTGGAAAGAGGCGAAGGCGGGAGTTGTAGAGTAGAAATAAATCTCCTTCTTTGAACTCCTTAGGAATGATATGTTTGTCATGCCATCTCTTTGTCCTTTCCTTGTAGATCTTGGCATTCTCATAAGCGTTTAAGCGCAACTCTTCCAACTCGTTTATGTCCAACAACCTCTTCTCTCCGCTTCCTTGATATCGAAATTCAACCACTTGATTGCCCAATACGCCTTGTGCTCTAACTCAACGGGTAGGTGGCAAGACTTCCCATACACCAAATTATAAGGGGTGGTACCTATGGGAGTCTTGAATGCGGTCTTATAAGCCCAAAGAGCGTCGTCCAACTTCATGGACCAATCCTTCCTCGTCCTAGAGACGGTCTTCTCCAAAATTGCCTTGATTTCTCTATTCGAGATCTTGACCTGTCCCCTAGTTTGAGGGTGATAAGGGGTTGCTACCTTGTGGGTTACCCCATACTTCGATAGAAGTGCTTTAAACTTTCGGTTGATGAAATGCATCCTCCATCGTTGATGATGATGCGTGGTGTGCCAAAACGTGGGAAGATAGTCCGATTGAAGAACTTCGCAACCACCATGGCGTCATTAGTGGGAGAGGCGATGGCTTCCACCCATCTAGAGACGTAATCAACAACTAGGAGTATGTAGAGGTTCCCTGCGGATGATGGGAGGTCCTATGAAATCAACTCCCCATACATCAAAAATCTCAACCTCCTGGATATTATTGAGTGGCATCTCGTTCCTTCTAGACAAGTTCCCTGTTCTTTGGCATGCATCACACGAAACAAAAAACGCTTGCACATCCTTAAATAATGTAGGCCAAAAGAAACCAGAACGTAATGCCTTAGCGCATGTTTTGTGAGCACTAGCATGTTCTCCATAAGGAAACGAGTGGCAATGGCGTATAACACTAGTAACTTCATCTTCTAGAATGTATCGTCGAAGCATTCCATCCTGACCTCTCTTAAACAGTAGAGGTTCACCCCAGTAGTAGTGGCGTACATCCTTGAAGAATTTCTTCCTTTGAGCGTACGTCAATCCGGGTGGTATTTCCTGGCAAACAAGATAATTAACAATGTCAGCATACCAAGGTTCTTTATTATTAGAAGCTTGGTGGAGCCAGTGCTCCATCAATTGTAAATGAGTCTCAGAAAAGGGTGTAGGAAGTTTGTTGTCCTCAGTAGACAACATCTCGCTTGATGTCTCGGTCGGTGTCCAAGTTGGGTGACCGAGATGTTCTTCAGATAAGAACACCTCGCTTGGTCCAGAAAGTGCCTCGGTCGAGGTACTGGAACTGGGACTGAAATTGGAATTTCTCCTCTCCTGGATCAGTTTCTCAATCTTAGCTCCTGGATCTTCTTCCAATGCCTTAAAGCTCCGTATGTCTACATCACAAGAAACATCTATACTGAAAACTCCACCTTGATTGAAATGGTTTACAGGTTTTGATGATGATGGAAGACTTCACACAAATATAAACAGTTGGATATACTAACAATGTACTTGATTATATTTCTAGATATTCGGTTGGTTTGAATTTAATGCAGGTACAACAATGCATATGTCAAGGGCCTTGATATTAGTTTCAAGGGCTTTGAAGTATAATTCAAAGGACGAAGGAAGATGGTGAATACAAAGGAAGATATCAAGAGCCTTGGAGTTACAAGAATGCAAAACAAGAATTCAAAATACGAATCAAGACTTTTCCAGAAGATTTTGAAAAGGATCCAGCCGAAGATCTCGTAAACTACAGAATCATCGAAGATCTTAAATGAAGAATAAGAGAATCTTTTCAAAAGATTTTTTTAAACAAACTCAACGGCAACAACATCTTCTCTTCACATAGAACACAAGAAGATCGGAGTAAAAGATCAACGTGTTAATTTGGGTTGTAGTTTTAGAACTTCTAACTTATCTCCGAACAAGAAAACGATCTTCATGGAAACGAAGATTCACCTTCAACGGTCATCTTCACAACGGCTAGAAGACCTTTCTATCGAAGAGTATAAATGAAGATGATGGTCGAAGAAGAAAAATACACAAGCCTACATCGTAAAATATCTTCTACATCTTCAAGCAACTAAATCATCTTCATTCGTTGTTTTTCTTTCTCTCATTCAAAAATCTTTATCCCCTTAGAGAGAGAAAACACTAGAGCTCCATTGGAAGATCTAAATAGTGTTATATTAGAGTGTGTGTTACTCTGCGAAGTAACTAGGCTATTACAGCTAGGTTAAGAGTTGGAGCTAGATCGTAGCGTTGGCTATAGTGAGAGAAGAAGGGGATTTCTCCTAGTTTGTATCTAGGACTCTTTGAAGCTGATAATCGATAGTTAGATCCTACGGATATACCCTGGGACGGAGAGTAGGCTATTTTGAGCCAAACTTCGTAAACATATCCTCGTGTCAATCTTTTCAATTCCGCACCATATATACCTTACTGTGACTAACTTTGTTTTGCAGGAGCAAGAAGTCAAGGCCCTTGAAAGGAGTTTCAAAGCCCTTGAAATCAAAGTTTCACAAAGAGCACAGATTGACATCAAGTCCCTTGAAAGAGGTTTCAAGGCCTTGAGGTTTGGGTTTGCGAAAAGTTTTCATACTCTATTCAACCCTCCTTATAGAGCATTATTTATCCTATTTATATCACCTACCGGTTCTTCAATTGGTATCAGAGCTAGACTCACGTTTATTGATTTTACCATTAGTGACACTAATCATGAATCTTGTAGGTGATGGTGGATTTGCTCAAGGAAGATCCTCATCCCGACCACCACTCTTCTGTGGTAACAACTTCGCTCATTGGAGAGCACTCATGCGTATGTTCATTATTGAATAAGATATGGAACTTTGGAGCATTACTCAAAATGGACCAAAAATTCCAATGACCATGGTTGAAGGCGTACAAGTCCCAAAGAAGGAATTATACTTCACATAGGCTAACTTGGACAGTGTGTCAAAGAATTACAAAGCTATGAATCTACTTTACTGTGGATTAGATGCTAATGAATTCAACCGGATCTCATCATGCAAGAGCGCTAAAGAGATATGGGACAAGCTTGTTGTTACTTACGAAGGGACAAATCAAGTTAAGGAGACAAAGATTAGCATCTTCCTCAGACAATATGAGCTATTCAAGATGAATCCCAATGAAACATTCAAAGAGATATTCACCAGATTCACTAAGATAGTAAACAATCTGGACTCACTAGGAAAGATCTTCACTAATGAAGAAAAAGTAAGGAAGACTCTAAGGAGCTTACCTAAAGCAAAGTGTGGACCAAAGATAACTACAATTGAAGAAGCTCAAAATCTCATAACTCCTCCTCTTGATGATTTACTCAAAAAACTCTTCACTCATGAAATTGTTCTTGGTGAAGAAGATGGAGAACTCCCATCCAACTCCAATAATTTGGCATTAAAATCCAGAAGAGATGAGTTACCATCTGAGGAAGAAGATAGTGATGATGACGATGAAGAAGATGCAATCGCCATGATCTCAAAGGGTCTCGCAAGAATTTTCAAGCTAAAGAAACAATCGGCTAATAGAGAATTCCCACGAGCATCAAAACCCCGAGGTAAGTTTTCTAACCTTAATAAGAAAACAAGAGTACTGACTTGCTTTGAATGTGGTGAGACAGATCATCTGGTAAGGGATTGTCCACAAAAGAAGAGGACCAACTTCAAGAAAAATGATCGAAAAAAGAAAGCTATGGTTGCTTCATGGAGTGATTCAAAATCATCAAATGAATCAGAAGATGAAAAAGAACAAGCAAACTTGTGTCTTATGGCTGATCATGAAGATGACTCAAATCTGTACATCGACAATATGGTAAGTACAATTTTATCTCAACCTGATATTGATCTTAAACAATTCCTTAAAGATATTATCTTAAGTGATAAGGAACATAGAATAAGGATAAATTCTTTAACAGATAAGCTTAATGAACAACATAAACAACTAAGAGAAATGTCTTTGGAGATTGAAAATCATAACACAAAAAAGGAAGAACTTGATGACAATATCAAGGCCTTGGAATCAGAAAATCGTATTCTCAAGGACAACCTCTCTTCTCTACATCGAAATTATATCGACCTAGAAAAAGAGAAAGTTGATCTGACTTTAACGTGTCAAGACTTGAAGGCATCACTCATTAAGTGTACTCGTTCAAAAGATAATATGGAAAGAATGATGGGTGAACAACCATCTTCTCTTAACAAAAATTGTATAGGGTATCATAAAAGCTTTCCTAGAAAACCTACCACCAATTTTCTTATGGCCAAAGGAAGCAGTCATATGCCTACGTGCTTCTATTATTGTGAAAAGGGTCATGTTAAATCCACATGTCCTTATAGAAGAAATGATCCTTATATTATTAGAAACACCTATCCTTTTTGTCTGAGTAAACAGGTCAAACAAATCTGGGTTCCTAAAGGTACTAGACCACCAAACATGATCGAGCCTGAGTATGAACCAAAATATGCCATATGGTCGACCCGGAAAGGTAGATGTTTTTTGTTTTACACGATATCACCAAGGAAAAGGAGCACAAATGGATACTAGATAGTGGTTGCTCAAGACACATGAGTGGAAAAAGTTCGTTATTCTCAGATTTAAAGAAGCAATCATCCGGAACTATTACTCTTGGTGATAAAGGAAAGTGTGACATAATTGGCATTGGTAAAATTTGCTATAATTCATCCAACTTTATTGATGATGTTTATTTAGTTGATGGCTTGAAATATAATTTGCTGAGTATTTCTCAAATTTGTGATAAAGGTAATAAGGTTACAATTGCTTCAGAAAAATGTGTAGTTCAAAACATAAAAACGGACGAAGTATTGCTTACTGCTCCTAGATGTAACAATGTTTATTCCTTGAGTACTAACCAAGTTGCAGGAACAAAGTTAAAATGTCTAAAGGCCTTGACTGATGATCCAAGGCTTTGGCATAGAAGACTTGGTCACATAAGCATGCACACCATGCAAAAGTTACTTACAAAAGATTTGGTACGTGGTTTGCCAAACCTAAATTACAAGGCTGATGATCTTTGTAAGGCATGTACACAAGGTAAACAAACAAGAGGTTCTTTCAAACCCAAGAAAGCTGTAAATTCATCTCGACCCATTGACCTTTTACACATGGATCTTTGTGGACCTATGCGTGTCAAATCTCCCGGAGGAAAACAATGCATTCTTGTTATAGTTGATGATTTTTCTCGCTTTACATGGGTTTCTTTTCTATGTGAAAAATCTGACGCTTTGTTTGAGTTTTCAAAACTATGTAAGTAGTTACAAAGCTTGAAAAATCAACCAATCGTTTCTATAAGAAATGATCATTGTAGAGAATTTGATCAATTAATATTTGATTTGTTTTGTGCAAAATATGGTATTTCTCATAATTTTTCATCTCCTAGAACTCCTCAATAAAACGGAGTTGTGGAACGCAAGAACCGCAGTCTTGAGGATATGTCTAGGACAATGCTTTTAGAAAACAAGCTACCAAAGAACTTTTGGGATGAAGCAGTAAAGACTGCAAATTATATTTTAAACAGATGTTTAATTCGCCCTATTTTGAAAAAGAATTCATATGAACTTTTTATAGGTAGAAAACCAAATATTTCATATTTCAAACCCTTCGGATGTACTTGTTTTGTTCACAACAATGGAAAAGACAATCTTGGGAAATTTGATGCACGTAGTGATGAAGGTATATTCATTGGATATGCTTCAAACAACAAAGCTTATCGAGTATATAACAAATGTACCAAAATTGTTGAGAAAAGCATTCATATTATTTTTGATGAATGCAATGATGGTACTTTGAGTGAAAGTTTTGCAGACTTAGACCTGAATCAAAGAGAAGGACACATTTCGGATGAAGAGGAAGATCCTAAAGACGAAGACAAAAATATGCAGGAAAAGATTCAAGATACCAAAGAAAATCCTCAAGACCTTGAATCACACCTTCAAGACCTTGAAATTGGAAACTGTGAGAACAAAATTCCACTTCAAGGGCTTGAAACCCAACTTCAAGGCCGTAGGCAATATACAAACGGTACCTGAATCTAGTCAAACATATACAACTCAACCTTCAGGATCTACTTCATCTGTTAAAAGAAGAAAAGTTCAACACTCCTGACATCATCCACAAGAAAATGTGATCTCAGATCCAAATGCCGGAGTTCAAACTAGATCTAAAGTAAACAATCTTTGTGCATTCTCCGCCTTTGTATCACTAATCGAGCCAAAGAACTACACTCAAGCTCTTCAAGAACCAGATTGGATCATAGCCATGCAAAATGAATTGAATGAGTTTGAGAGGAACAAGGTATGGACTCTTACTTCAAGACCAAAGCATCAATCAGTTATTGGCACAAAATGGGTCTTCAGGAACAAACTGGATGAAAGTGGCAAAATCATACAAAACAAAGCACGACTTGTAGCACAAGGCTATAACCAGGACGAAGGTATTGATTATGAGGAGACTTTTACTCCGGTTGCCAAGTTAGAAGCCATACGTATGCTACTTGCATTTGCACCCTTCATGAACATAAAACTTTTTCAAATGGATGTAAAGTGTGCTTTCCTAAATGGCTTCTTAGAAGAAGAAGTCTATGTTGCTCAACCTCCTGGTTTTGAAAATGATGATTTTCCAACTTATGTTTTTAAATTAGACAAAGCTCTTTATGGTCTTAAGCAAGCTCCTCGAGCTTGGTATGAAAGATTGTCTAAATATCTTCCTAAAAATAATTTTAAAAGAGGTTTAATTGATAAAACATTGTTTATCAAAACTAGAGGCAACGACATACTAGTAGTACAGATCTATGTTGATGATATATTATTGTGTGCTACTAACGATTCTCTTTGCAAGGAATTTTCATATATTATGTGTAGGGAATTCAAAATGAGCTTAATCGGAGAATTAAATTTCTTTCTTCGACTTCAAGTGACATAGGCAAAGAAAGGAATTTTTCTCAATCAAAGCAAGTATACTAAAGACTTGCTTAAAAAGTACAAAATGGATCAATCTAAGGTTGTAAAGACTCCTATGAGTTCAACACTTTCGTTAGATCATGACAAAAATGACAAAGTGTAGTATAAAAGGAGTATAGAGGTATGATCGGTTCATTGTTATATCTAACTGCAAGTCGTCCTGACATTATGTTTAGCGTGTGCATGTGTGCAAGATTTCAAGCTGATCCTAAAGAGTCACACTTGATTGCTGTGAAAAGAATTTTTTGATATCTAAATGGCACTAAGGATCTAGGGTTATGGTACCCACATCAAAGCTCGTTTCATCTTGTTGGCAATTCAGATGCAGACTTTGCGGGTTATAAGGTTGACAGAAAGAGTACTTCTGGATGTTGTCAATTCTTAGGGTCATCCCTAATTAGTTGGCACTCCAAGAAGCAAAATTTTGTTGCACTATCCACAGCTGAAGCTGAGTATATAGCGGCTGGAGCCTATTGTGCTCAAATCCTTTGGATTGCTCAACAACTTCGTGATATTGGCTTTGTTTTAAAATGTATTCCTATTAAATGTGAAAATACTAGTGCTATTTCTATAACTAAAAATCTTGTGCAGCATTCAAGAACTAAGCATATTGATGTGAGGCATCACTTCGTTCGTGATCATGTTGAGAAAGGTGATGTTTCGATTTCTTTTATCTCAACTAACTTGCAACTTGCAGATATCTTTACCAAGCCTCTTCCTGAGGAACAATTTATTTTATTAGATTAGAGCTTGGTATGCTAAACAAGGAAGAATTAACGTAGGGGGAGTTAACAAGTTTTAATCATCCTACGTATGCAGCCCAATTGATGTTTTCAAGGGCCTTGAAATGAAATTCAAGGAGACCTTGAAACATATTTCAGGGTATAAAAATGATACGGATCTTTTAAGAGTTAATATCTTTTAGATATTTTAATTCTTAAAAATTATTCTCAAAAAAGATTTGTAGTTAAGATTTCTAAAGCCAAATCTTTTCAAAGAATTATTCTTTCATTCTTAAAAAGGATCTTCTTGTAGTCTTTCACACAAAAACCCTATTTCAAAATTCTTTGAATCGTCTCACAAAAAAAAAAAAACTTCTCTCATGGCACCCAGAAGCAAGCGGTCTGCTCATCAAACTCTCAAATAGAAAGATAAGGAGTCTTCGATTGAGAGAAGAGAAAATTTTTTTGAAAATCAAGATATATCTCAGATGACTGTTCTTCCTTCCTCATGGTTCATTATTTTTCAAGCATCTGGATCTCGGCTGGATGTGTTTCATAATCGACAACTATGTATGTGTGACTTGGTAGATATTGACTTTCTGAATTCACTCAAGATGTCTTGTATTGACAAGCTGAAGAACTCAACGATCTGGAATGTCCTAAACCCTGGAGATTTTGCCTTTCCAAGACTTACGAAACTGTTTTATGTTAATCTCATCACAAAAAAGGATAAAGGATGTATCACCCTTGACTCTTCAGTTAAAGGTACTCCGATTTCACTCAATCCTTCAATCTTAAGTGATATCTTTGGAATTCCTACATATCTGGCATTTGACTATCCTTCAAAATCTGAGAGTGTTAATATTGCTAAGGAAAATTTTCTAGTTCCAAATTCTACCTCCCGTCAATTGACACATACATCTTTAACCCTAGAGGCAAAAATATTGTTCACTATACTGGTTAGATGTGTTATTCCTCGTGCAAACTCAAGAGAGTTGTTGACGGATCAAACTCTGGAATTAATTCATCTGCTTATGACTGAGGTGGATATAGATGTACCTACTTTGATTCTCAACCATATGCTTCATTCTGTAAATTCCAAGAGATCCATTCCTTTACCTTCTGGAAATTTGCTGCCTAAAGTCTTTGAGTATTATAGAATTGATACATCTTTTGAGGTAAGACAATCTATTAACATGAAAATTGATGAAAATTGCTTAGAACGTCTAGGTATTGAGAAAATTCTTGCAGGAACATGGATTCTAAAAGGAAAAGGAGATACTCAGAATGAAGAAGCAAAATCTGCTCTTACTCCAGAAATCCGATTAGATGGTTGTGAGAAACAAATAGCTTGTCTTAGTCGTGAAATATCTTATTTTAAGTTTTATGCCAAGAGGAGAATGGATGAAAATTTTGAGTTGCTAGCCACAATAAATGCCAAAGTCAATGAAATGTATTTGATGAATGCTCTTACACTAACTGTAGTGGGAAGTATTTTGCCCATACCTGAAGATGTGGCTCAACATACTCAAGAACAGGTTGAGAATATGCTGATGAATTATAAAAGGCGTGTATAGAATAAGTTTATTCTGTGTCCAACTCATGAGGAGCCAATGTTCTTACCTATAGTTGAGTATGAATTTGTTAAACAAATAAGAGCTGCAGAGAAGAGAAGACGTATGGCAACTGAAATGGATGACTGGCGTTATAAGAAATCCTCATCAAAAGGCAAGAGAAAGTTCTATGAGGGAATTTAAACTGTTTGATTTTGATTTGGAAATACAATTTTTTTTGGGTCTGTAATCGTATGTTTTTAAACTCCTTGGTTTGACTGCTTTTCCTCCCTTGTTGAAAGACAAAGGGGGAGAAATATGATCCGACATTCCGATATACTACATTCTGCATTTTAGTTTTTGAGGTTTTCATATGCATTGTTAAACTAACAAATGTAGGTACGAAAATTTGTGTTGTCTTCCATCAAGGGGGAGATTGAAAACTCCACTTTGATTGAAATGGTTTACAGGTGTTGATGATGACGGAAGACTTCACACAAATATAAGCAGTTAGATATACTAACAATGTACATGATTATATTTCTAGATATTCGATTGGCTTGAATTTAATGCAGGTACAACAATGCATATGTCAAGGGCCTTGATATTAGTTTCGAAGGCTTTGAAGTATAATTCTAAGGACAAAGGAAGATATCAAGAGCCTTGGAGTTATAAGAATGCAAAACAAGAATTCAAAATACGAATCAAGACTTTTCCAGAAGATTTTGAAAAGGATCCAGCCGAAGATTTCAGCCGAAGATCTCGTCAACTACAGAATCATCGAATATGTTAAATGAATAATAAGAGTGTCTTTTCAGAAGATTTTCTTAAACGAACTCAACGACAACAACATCTTCTCTTCACATAGAACACGAGAAGATCGGAGTAAAAGATCAACGTGTTAATAGGGGTTGTAGTTTTACAACTTCTAACTTATCAACGAACAAGAAAACGATCTTCATGGAAACGAAGATTCACCTTCAACGGTCATCTTCACAACGGCTAGAAGACCTTTCCATCGAAGAGTATAAATGAAGATGATGGTCGAAGAAGAAAAATACACAAGCCTACATCGTAAAATATCTTCTACATCTTTAAGCAATTAAATCATCTTCATTCGTTGTTTTTCTTTCTCTCATTCAAAAAGCTTTATCCTCTTAGAGAGAGAAAACACTAGAGCTCCATTGGAAGATCTAAATAGTGTTATATTAGAGTATGTGTTACTCTGCGAAGTAACTAGGCTATTATAGCTAGGTTAAGAGTTGAAGCTAGATCGTAGTGTTGGCTACAGTGAGAGAAGAAGGGGATTTCTTCTAGTTTGTATCTAGGACTCTTTGAAATTGATAATAGATAGTTAGATCCTACGGATTTACCATGGGATAGAGAGTAGGCTATTTAGAGCCGAACTTTGTAAACATATCCTCGTGTCAATCTTTTCAATTCCGCACCATATACACTTTACTGTGACTAACTTTGTTTTGCAGGAGCAAGAAGTCAAGGCCCTTGAAAGGACTTTCAACGCCCTTGAAATCAAAGTTTCACAAAGAGCACAGATTGACATCAAGTCCCTTGAAAGAGGTTTCAAGGCCTTGATGATTTGGGTTTGCGAAAAGTTCCCATACTCTATTGAACCCCCCTTCTAGAGTATTATTTATCCTATTTATATCACCTACCGGTTCTTCATATACCTTCCTCCGTTAAGCTAAAACTAATAACTCTTTCACGAGGATCATTAATAAGGATAGAGCTCACCAATTCTCTCGATTCTTCTTCATCATAGATGTTGAAGATGTCATCCTCCAGCGACTCTCCCTTCATTGCAGCAAGCAATGCAAACTACACTTGATCTCTGCTAATGTTGAATTTCAACTTGGCGTTCTTACAATCCACAATGCAACCCGAAGATGCTAGAAATAATCTCCCGAGAATGATAGGAACGGGATAATCTACGGGTATATCTAGTACAACAAAGTCTATAGGTGAATAGAAGTTACCTAACTTAACGGTAACGTCTTCCAAAATGCCCACGGGAAAGGTAATGGAGCGATCCGCCATGTATAACCTTATCTTCACCGGCTTGGGCTCTCCAAGTCCGATCTTCACACATAGCTCCAGCGGGAGGATCTCACGCTGGCTCCTAGATCACACAACGCCTCACAAGTTAAATCCCCAACTTGAATGGGAATACAAAATGAGCTGGGATCTCTCAATTTGGGTGGCACCTTCTCCTTCATGATTTGAATGAGCTCCGAGGATTTAGATGTCATCCTTACTTCTCCAAAGTCTTCCAGTTTTCTCTTCCTTGATAGAATCTCTTTTAAGAACTTCCCATAGGCAGGGATTCCTAGAATAGCATCAAGGAAAGGGATGTTAATATGTAGTTTATTCATCAAGTCAAGGAACTTACGAAAATGCTTGTCTAGATTTGCTCTGGTCCTTGACTGAGGGAATGTAAGTGGTGGTTTATATGCAAGAGGTGGGACATAAACTTCAGAATTGTCCTTCGCTTTCTAGGACTCCACCTCGGGTGGCACCTCGACCGAAGTGTTCCTTATATGTACCTGGACCGAGGTGTCCTTCGTCTACACTGGCACCGACCGAGGTATTGGATATGCAGTTTTCAATCCACTTCTTGTTGTTATTGCCATGATTTGTCCCTTAGGGTTGCTCTCTGTCCTTGCTGGGAGCTTCCTTGGATCTCTTGGCGCTTCATTCGCCTTATTGAAGAATTGTTGCTCTAAGACTTTTTGTGTCTTCGAAAATGAAGTCATAGACGTCTCCATAGCGTTGAGCTTGATCAAGATGGCCTCCAGCACTGCTTCTTTCTTCTCTGGCTGGGACGAACTTGATCTAGGCTCTTCGCTCTTCAATGGAGTGGAAGAAGAACAAAAGGGTTTAGAAGAATTATTAGAATTTAAATTAGAATAAGGGTTACCCGAATTTTGTTGATTAGATCTCTAATTGTTGCTGTTGGAGCCTCTATTATTGTTGTAATTGTTGTTCCTGGACCCTTGGTTGTTGTTTCTTGATCCTTGATAGCCTCCTTCTTCCTTCTTTGTGTGGGCAACCAAAAGGTCCTTCAATTGCTTCACATTGTTCTTGAGGGAGATGAGTTGATTGTCATTTGATGGGGCTTCCTGGAAAACAACTCTCTTAACTCCATTTTTGGCTCCTTGATGGGATTACTTCTCCATGTGCAAAGCTTGGATCTCAATGAACTCCCAAGCTTTGTCAATCGGCATATCCATGAATGTGCCGGCGGAAAGTAGTTGAAAATTGAATTGAGTAGCTCCATCCAATCACTTGAAATATATCTCTAGCAATTCTATCTTTGGAATCCCATGATGTGGGCAATCCAATAGAACATCTTTGAATCCCTCCCATAACTTGGACAAACTCTCCTTGTCCTTCATGATGAATGCATTAAACTTCCCTCTAGTTTCAGCGGTCTTGGAGGGGGGAAAGAACTGTGTTAGAAACTCCGTCGTCATCTCTTCCCAAGTGTTGATCTTTCCGGGAGGAAGAGATTGATACCATGTAAGCGCCCTCTCCTTCAAAGAAAAGTAAAAAGGCCTTAGCTTGTAGTTGTTGTTTTCCAGCCTTGAAGGTCTCAAGGTCTCCATCAGGATCTCGTAGTTTTGCAAATGCTGATGCAGAGACTCCCTCTCTAAACCTCCAAACCAGCATTGGCGGATCATGGGTAGAACTTGCGGTTGAAGTTCGTAATCATGCTCTGCTGGATCACCTAGGTTGACTCCTGGACGCCTCACTTGCTGGTTGGGGTCCATCCTCTGTCCTAGGGTTTGTGGAATTCCTGCAAAAAGAATATCGCGGAAAGGCATCCGAGGTGGATGTATCTCGGCCGCGGCAACTGGGACTGGGTCCTGTCTCGGTCGAGAATCTGGTCGATGTAGAATCTGGGTTCGTAGATCGGCCATGTCTGCTTCAATCTTTGCAGTTCTGGTGCGAGTCTGCTCTCTTTCTCGCTGTAATTCTTCCTTATTGAGGCACAGCTATTCCAGTGCCTCCTTCAATTCGGCCTCAAGATCGCGATTGTCTTTGTTGGCCATCTTAGCTTCTTTCAAGCGTCGTTTGTATGTCTTTTCTGGTTTGGGATCGTAAGGAACGATTTCCTTCCCAGCATGGGTTCTTCGCATAAACCTAAGAAAAAGATCCTGCGAAAGCACTCTAGTAGAGTGGTTAGTAGCAACAACGGCAATTGCCCAGAAAGACAACCACAACTGGCTTGGTCTAGACCAAGTCCACGGCAACGGCGCCAAAAACTTGTTCGCTCCAAACGGTGTGTGCAAGCATAAAATTTATATCCCAAGAAATATGTTTAAAACAAGGATGCAAACCCACAGTGTACGGATCAATTATTGTAAAAAGCAAGAATTCCGGGGTGTCGATCTCAAGGACTTAGGTGAAACTAAGCAAGAATAGGTTATCAAAGCACCTAATAACCACAAAAGTGATTAAAGCAATCAAAAATGATAATAAGGTCAAATAAGGGGAAAATGCGGAATTCAGGGATTAAAGCATCTAGTTGTGGTTCCGACTCAAGATCTCAAGATAAAGTGGACAAAGATGAGATTTTGCAAAGGGAAGGTGTTTCTAAAATGGGAATAGATTACCGGGTAAGTCTCACTACTCACTATCCCAAATGAAAGCTCCTATCACCGGGTAAGTCTCAACGTACGAAGGAAACGAACTATAATCTCAAACCAGCACACCACCTAAGGGAATAGAATCAACCTTTATCGGTTAAGTCTCAGGCTAACTCACAAAGATGGGATGAAGGCACACTCAAACCCCAATAAAGGATAAACTTTTATTACCTATACTTATGATCTTGGGTAAACAAACTAAGGAATCACCAGGTAAGTCTCATCCTAGGCTTGCATTAAACCAGGAAAGGTGTAATAAGGATAGGATTTGGCAAACTATAACACTTAACTCTCAGTTTCGCATCTGAAAAGGTCACCTCGGTCAGTCAAGGTCCACCCCGGCCAAGATGTTCATCGACTGAGCGAGATGTTCTAGGGTTAAGGTTAAAGACTAGAGCTTTCAGGGTCCTACTGGGATTAGGATCATTCTATCATTGTCTTTTCCACAACTTTCAATCAATAACCCTAGAATCGCACAAGAAATTTAGCCACTCATCATCATAAAAACAATAATCAAATAAAAGAGAAAGGAATGAATATTTGAACACAAAAACCTTAAAAACAAGGCTTCAATAACTGAATGAAATAATTCACAAATCAGCGTTCCTTAAATCTCAAATCAAACAAGACAATAAACCAAAGGGAATCTATGAAAATCTTACAAACTCCCTCAAAAGTGATATCAAAACTATGAAACTTTCTTCCTTCAATCTTCAAAGCTTCCTTCAAACTTCCAGAAAATCTTCTAACTGCTGTGTGGAGAATATTGCTGATCAAGATATGATTGAATTGTGGAAAATCCAACCCTTTATATAGGAGAATTATCTTTCAAAGATAACAATATCTTAAAAAGATAATTTCCTATAAAATATATCCATATCTCTAAAATAGATCTCTCAAATATAAGATATCTTATTTCCATAATTAAAATATCTCAGCCAAAATATATGATCTCGCGCGGCGCCAGGGTGTTCGCCTCGGTCGGGGCGGTCCTCAAGATCACCTCGGTCGAGGTGACACTGTAGCTGACCGAGGTGAATCTCAACTGAATGTGAAATCTCTCAAATTTGGTCCAAAGTAAATCTTCTTCATTAATTGCATGCTTCCTGAGTTCTTCTTTGTGCTCCAAAATGTAGCTCCTATCCATTTCAGTCCAAAAGGCGCCATTTTACCTATGATTACAAAGAAACTTGGTGTATACCTTGATTCCCGTAAAGGTAGATAAAACAATAATATAATCACATAATATACATCTATACATGCAGATTATTGAAGATAAAACGTCTAAGCAAGTTCCAAAATAAAGACTATAATACATGCTATCAGCAACTCGGCAAGTAGGCTCTTATATCAGAGGCTTAGTAAATATATCTACAAGCTACAAGTTAGTTGATACAAAAGATATCGAAACATCACCTTTCTCAACATGATCACGTATGAAGTGATGCCTCACATCGATATGTTTTGTCCTTGAATGCTGCACAGGATTTTTAGTAATCGAAATAGCACTAGGATTATCACATTTAATCGGGATACCTTTAAGATCAAAGCCAAGATCACGAAGTTGTTGAGCTATACATAGAATTTGTGCACAATCCCGC
Source organism: Fagopyrum homotropicum (assembly GCA_033239125.1). Taxonomy (NCBI): domain Eukaryota; kingdom Viridiplantae; phylum Streptophyta; class Magnoliopsida; order Caryophyllales; family Polygonaceae; genus Fagopyrum; species Fagopyrum homotropicum. The sequence goes on from BSWB01000002.1 coordinate 111,213,072, forward strand.
AGCTATGTATTATGCCTCAGTTGTGGACAAGGTCTCCGAGTTTTGCTTCTTTGAGTGCTAATTGATTAGGGATGACCCTAAGAATTGGAAACATCCAAAAGTACTCTTTCGATCGACCTTATAGCCTGCAAAGTCAGCATCAGAATAGCTAACGAGGTGAAACAAGCTTTGACATGGGTATCATAACCCTAATTCTTAGTGCCGTTGAGATATCGAAATATCCTTTTCACAACTATCAAGTTTGACTCTTTAGGATCACCTTGAAAATCTTGCACGCATGCACACACTAAATATAATGTTAGGTCGACTAGCGGCTACATATAACAAAGAACTAATCATACCTCGATACTCCTTTTGTAGAGAACTTTTACCATCCTTGTTGTGATGATGTGAAAGTGTGGAACTCATAGGAGTTTTTGCTACCTTGGATTAATCCATTTTATACTTCTTAAGCAAGTCCTTGGTATACTTGCTTTGATTGAGAAATATTTCTTTCTTTGCTTGTTTGACTTGTAGTCCAAGGAAGAAATTTAACTCTTCATTAAGCTCATCTCGAATTCCCTACACATAATATCTGAAAATTCCTTGCATAGAGAATCGTTTGTAGCACCAAATAATATATCATCAACATAGGTTTGTACTACTAAAATATTGTTTCCTCTAGTTTTGATAAATAATGTTTTGTTAATCGAACCTCTATTGAAATCATTTTCAAGGAGATACTTGGACAATCTTTCATACCAAGCTCGAGGAGCTTGCTTAAGACAATAAAGAGCTTTGTCCAATTTAAAAACATGATACGGAAATTCATCATTCTCAAAACCAGGGGGTTGAGCAACGTAGACTTCTTCTTCTATGAATTCATTTAAAACAGCACATTTTACATCCATTTGAAATAACTTTATGTTCATGAAGGATGCGAAAGCAAGAAGCATATGTATGGCTTCTAATGTGGAAACCGGAGCAAAAGTCTCCTCATAATAAATACCTTCTTCTTGGTTATAGCCTTGAGCTACAAGTCGTGGTTTGTTTCAAATGACCTTTCCACTTTCATCCAACTTGTTTCGAAAAACCCATTTTGTGCCAATGATGGATTGGTGCTTATGTCTAGACGTGAGGGTCCAAACTTTGTTTCTCGAACTCATTTAGTTCATTTTGCATATCCACGATCCAATCAGGTTCTTGAAGAGCTTGAACATAGTTCTTGGGCTCAATAATAGACACAAACCCTGAGAATGCACATACGTTGTTAACCCTAGATCGAATTTGAACTCTTGTGTTTGGATCTGAGATCGCATTCTCTTGTGGATGGTATGAAGAATGTTGAAATTTTCTCCTTTTGTAAGATGGAGCAGATTGGGGCTCATTTGCTCGACTAGATTCAGGTACCGCTGGAGTATTGCCTTTGGATCCTATATCAAGGCCTTGAAGTTGAGTTTCAAGGCCTTGAAAATGAGTTATGATATGGAAGTTTTCCGTTTCAAGGTCGTGAATATGCGTATCAAGGTCTTGAGATTGTTCTCCGGTATCTTGAATCTTTTTTGCATATTCTTTTCCTGAGCTTTAGGATCTTCTTCTCCATCAGAGTTATGATCTCCATGTTGATTCAGATTAAAATATGCAAAACTTTCACTCAAAGTACCATCATTGTTTTCATCAAATATAACATGAATACTTTCCTCAACGATTTTGGTACATCTATTATAGACACGATAAGCTTTTCTATTTGAAGCATATCCAATGAAGATTGCTTCGTCACTACGTGCATCAAATTTACCATGGTTGTCTTTGCCATTATTATAACAAAGCACGTACATCCAAAGTATTTAAAATAGGAAATATTAGGTTTTCTTCCCTTAAATAGTTCATAAGGAGTCTTTGTCAAAATTGGGCGGATTAAACATCTATTTAAGATGTAGTTAGAAATGTTAACCGCTTCAGCCCAAAAACTTTTTGGAAGACTATTTTCTAAAGGCATAGTCCTAGACATGTCCTCTAAGGTGCGGTTGTTACGTTCGACAACCCTGTTTTGTTGAGGAGTTCTAGGAGATGAAACATTATGTGAAATACCATATTTTGCACAAAACAAATCAAACTTTAGTTGATCAAATTCTCTACCATTATCGCTTCTTATCGAAACAATAGGTAGGTTTTTCAAAGTGTTATGCTAATTAGGTAGAACAAAAAGCTTTACATTTATAAACTCGATATAAAATCCTAAACGACCTAGCGAAATCAAGTCATTCAATGATCAAAGATAGTGTAAATCTAAACTAAGATGAGATGAGGAATAAAGAAAGTGCAAAACACAATATTTTTGGATGATTTTGGGTGATCAAACAAGGATCACAAATATATCAACACAAACAAGCAACACAAACACACAAACACAAAGATAAGAGATAAGAGGTAAGAAAGGGGATTCTAGAGATTCGGAATTCCGATTATGACTATGCACTCATGCTTCTAAAGATCAAAGGAAAGCTGCGGTTGTTCAGAGTTGGGTGTTTCTCTAATGGGAGCAATTACCGGGTAAGTCTCATGCTCCACTAGTCTCGCACCTAAGGCCTTATTACCGGGTAAGTCTCGAGGAACCCAAGGACGGGAATTCTACACAAACCGGTCACTACCTAAGGGTCAAACCCCTCCTTACCGGGTAAGTCTAGGAATGGGTAAGTCTTAGGCAACGATCCTAGCACACTCAATCCAATAATGGATTTTTTGGCTCACTACAACCTAGCATTCATCATCTTATGCATCTAAGATAGGAGATTACCGGGTAAGTCTCATCCCTCAAAAAGGTTGCTAACATGAGGTCACCCTAAGCTAGATTAGGATCAACAAACACTAGGATTTGAAGACATCTATATCCTAACATCCAGATTCATCAATACAAGAACAACAGAGAATTCCACGGGCAGATCATCCTAAACCACGGCCGTGGAATCATTAAGAACATGACGTGATTCTCTACTGAGTTGGGGTTTCGAACACAAATCGATCCTAAGCTAACATGGAAGTCCATAAAATCATAGTCCAAATCATAAACATCATTCCTTCACCCTAGAATCACAACTATTCAGCCAACAATATACATTTCAAGATCAAACATCACAAATAGAGCATGCTTGCAAGTCATGGCTAGATAATGAAGAATAATCCAAAGAAAAGACATTAAAAGCTAGAATAGAAATTACCAAGTCTTACAAAGGCTTCAGGAGCTGCTCCAAGTTGTCAACAACGGAAACCTCACTCAAAACCATTGAAATCTCACTACAAAATGAAAATCTACACTAATCTCTTCCAAGAACACCCACAATGGGTGCTTGGAAGAGAGGCCACAATGGAGAAGTGTTTTGGGGAAGAAGCTAGGTCAAAAAGGGAAGAGAGAGATCCTTCAATACAGCCTGCAATATCACTTAAATACTCCTCCCATAAGCAAAGGTCGGGCAAAGATATCGTGGGATACGTGTCAAAGTGGTCTAGACAGAAACCACGGCCAAAACCACGGGTGTGGAAATGGCCTCTGGGCCCTGGTTTTGCTCCAGAAACTCTCCTTGGATCATCAAGCAATGAGTTGGCGCAAGGCATGCACCAACAAGGTCCTATGTGTTCTCCTTTGCTCCTACCTTGCTCCTTAAAGAGTCCGGATGTGTGCCACCACGAGGAATGATCCTCGAATGTATCGATTAAGCTCCAAAAGCTCCCCAAAATACCTACAAAACCGACAAGAGTTCGTGTAGACGTCTATTTCGACAATATGCATGAATTAAGCGTAAACGCCACGAACTAATGCCGAAACATGCATGAATGGAAAGGAAAACTATCTAAAAGAGTGCCTAAACTAGTGTCATAAATCATGTCATCAAAATACCCCATACTTAGCACTTGCTCGTCCCCGAGCTAGGTCCAACTATAGGCTAAGAGATGGCAAGATTTATGAATGCAGAAAAACAGAAAAATATTTTTGGAATTCTGCTTCTAAAATTGGATCACCTTCATAGTCATATTTCATGGCAATGGACAAGCAATCACGTATTAAATGAATGAAGGCACGGAAAGACAATCATACTTAACCCGAAAGCATGCACGGTAAAAATGATGAAGTCAAGATGATCATGAGAATATCCAATCTAGATCAGTAAGTCATACACATAAGCAAATAGGTCTTAAGGACTTAGGAAAGAAGAGGCCAAGAAACGTGATGATAAGGTGGGAATTTTCTAAGGTCATGTGGTGCAAATCCGGGAAAGGAACTAAGCAACCACAACTTCACATTTATACTTTATCCACCAAAGTGTATTTTTCTCTTTCTTTCCTTTTTTTTCTTTTTCATTTTCTTTCACTTATTTTTGAGACAATGGCATTGGTGTACAAAAGGCGAAACCTTGGTGATTAGTGGACCTCGGGATTATTCCGAGGTGCCTCACACCGAGCACATATACCAAGTCTCGTTAGGACATTCGGTTTATCCGACTTTGGCAAGGCACAAACACCCAATTATGTGAATGGTGCCGAGTTACTCGTCATCAAAACCAAAGTCCCTAAACCTATATTTTTTTCTACACTTTTCACAACACATTTTCAAAAACTTCATTCACAAAATTCACACACCAACTTCACCACCCCATACATGCTTTTCACACACTCAACACACTGGCATGCTCCTATTCTAAGATGGGTCAAAAGAGGTCAATTTTTTAATCAAGTGAGGTGCTCAAACAACATGATCAAGATGAGAAGAAGAGAGATGAATTGCTTTAATCATTCCTAAATAATGTGCAAGAACTAGAATGTAATTTTGACCATCAATCCTAAATCCAATCAAGGAAAACATCGTAATCACAATTCATACATAGGATTTAAGAGAAGTATTTCAAGTCCACATATGCATAATCCATTCAACACACAAGGTCATCCATAGCCAATTCATAAAACAATCTCATCACAAAGTTCATATCCAACTAGGAAGCACAAAATTTTAAAATTTTTCGATTTTTTGGAATTTTTGAGATATATATGTATATACAATGCAAAAAACATGATAAGAAATGTGTGACGATAAAACAAAACTATCCTAGATGCGATAATGCCATGCTCAGAGTTATGAAGTCCTCACCCCATACTTAGAAACACATTGTCCCCAATGTGCAAATCAAGTAAAGAAGAGTGAAAGACAGTCCTCACTATGTAAAAGCGGTGTCGTTCGGTATTTCGGTTCACTCATGTGGAATGGTGGTGATAGATGATCGATCAAGCATGGTAGAGATCTCTTCATAGTCATTCCGGCGTCGAGACCCGCGCCAAGGTGTATGCGAGATGGGAGCTCTTCCATCCAACAAATACACCTCAAGCCATCCAAGTCTCACGTCCGCTCCACCCATGGTTGAAAATTGGATCATCATCATCAACTTGCCTTGCAAGGCTTCCTCATTACCTAAAATCTACCACACAAAAACAAAACACGAAAACATACAAAAACAAAAACAAAAGCAAAAACGAAAACGAAAGAGAAAAGGGAAAGAGTTGTTACCCTTAGGTTGCATCCCAAGAAGCGCTTCTTTTAGGTCATTAGCTTGATCAAACTCCGTGGATGTGTCAATCCACCTTAAATACCTTGGTTTGCTTGAGGAGTCCAAGCAACCACCGCTTTCCGGCATCCATGATGACAAGCACGGGCCACTTGATTCCCAAATAAGCTTTAAATTCTCTCTTCACCGGTGAGTAGTAGACTCCTTCATCACCGCTCCCTTGATCATAGTATGGAGTTGCAACCATAGGTGCCACCCCATACTTAGACAATTGGTACTCCGCGGTCACGCCGGTGAAATGCTTGCCATCCTCATCCTCTATGATCCGAAGAAAGCCGATTCTTGGAAAGAATTCTTCATTGAAATGCTTCATAAACATCATGGATCCATCATGCTTGCCTCCATCATTCAATATGGGTGACTCCTTAGGAAAGGGACTCCAATCTTCGTATGTACTCCGGGCAAGCAAGAAAGGATTGGAAGGAGTTGGAGTTAACTTAGGGCTTCTAAAACAGAGCTTTCCATGGGCAAATCCACGGGCGTGGAAGTGCCAGGTAGGCCGTGGTTTTCTATGTTTTCCTTATCCCTCGTGAGCTCTTCAAGTGTGGTTCCGGGGTTGATGGCAAGGATGTCTAAAGGTGAGAGCACTTCATTGCACTCCTCCAAAGGTGAAGGAGGTGGAGGTAAGCCTTGAAGGATGGTAGGATCTCCTAGCACAAGAGCATGCCTAATCTCCTTAATCTCCCTCCTCATTTTTTCCACTCTCTCGAAATTCAATATTCATTCATCCTTCAGGGCCAAATCCCTTAGCCTCACTTGCTCCCAAGCTTCATCCAACTCTTCTTGAAGTTCCTTAATGATCATGGTTGATTCGGGCAATTCTTGGATCTCCTCATGGTGAACCCCTTCTTGTTGAAATACTTCCGCTTCAAACACCATGTGGGAACTTGAAATGGAAGCAAGGTGTTCGCCTAAAAATGTGCGTGCAAATAAGCTTTATATTTATAAAACTAGAATAAAAGCAAGCGAACCCGCAGTGTACGGATCGGCATAGATTAGCAAGTATTCAAGAGTATCGAGCTCAGGGATTTGGTGAGTCAAATTTTAGTCTAAAGTAATCAAGCAAGTAAAAGTGTAAAGCTTTGCAAATATTAGGGAAAACAGCAACCCTAAAGATCCAGTCGTCTAAGTGTGGCAATCGATTCAAGATATTCTATAAGTATAGGGATAGAGTCGAGAATTACAAAGGTATACTAAATCAAAGTAATGTACGGTGAAGTTCCAAAACCTTATATATCTAACCCAAAGACACTCTCTATAAAGGTTGTTGAGGCTGGAGTATAGAAAGGATCTAAAGACAAGAATTAAACCCAAATACCCCAGCCCAAACCCAAAGGATCAAGATAAACTCAAACGGTTAAGGTTGTAACACTCGAAACCGAAATAGAGGATGTTGAGTCTCACTACTACCTAGGAAAGGCAAGCCAAAGCTAGGTTAAAGCAATTCTTTAACTTTGGATTAAAGAAAAAGCAAAGGTCGTAGATCAGGGAAAATCACGGTAGGATCTTGAGTTCCACGGCTGTGGAACCTCAAGAACAGGCCGTAACTTAGGTTCGTCGACGAGTTTCTCACACTCTCAGAGTCCAATCTGTTTACGATCGATCTATCATTATCTAAGCCACAACTATCAACCCTTCACCTTAGAATTGCTAAAGGGTTTTAGCCAACAATCATTGTCATGATATCAATATTCAATTTAGAAAGTAAGAGATATGAAAACCCTTGAAAACTCAATAAAAACTTAAGATCAATGTCAAATCCAAATAACAAAGCAATATGTTTAATTGGATTCAGAATATGGAATAAGAATCCTCACTATAATCTCAGGTAAACAACCGAAAACGGTTGCCAATCGTTTTCGGAATCAAACCTAAGAAATCACCAACTTCCGCCGCAAATAATCTTCAAGCTTCAAAACTATCGCCGTCGGCTTCGAAACCCTAAGCAAGGATAAGCACGGATAGCACCCGGTAAGAGGAGATACCGAAAACTCCTTTCTCTACTCTTTTTATAGAGTGAGGATGGGTTACGGTAAAAGCCCATTTACTTTGATGATGTGGCAAATAAGATACGTCATTATATATGTCAAGATCACGGTCATGTAGAGCTTTCCACGGCCCTAATTTAGAGCGTGGAACCAGATTACGGTGCCATAGGATTTCCACGGCCGTGGTTTAGACTGTGTAACTCTCTGGAATGCTCCTAACTCTCTTCCACGTTCATGATGCCAAGTCCACGGCCGTGGATTAGAGCGTGGACTTCAATTTCCTTCTCCACGGCCGTAATTCAGGGCGTGGACTTGCTTTTCCTCTTTCTTTGCCTTTGTTTCGTGCAATCTTCCATCCATGCTCCTTCCTTAGCCTCTCTAATACATCTCCTTGTCCTTGAACATGATCAAATACTCCTTCTCTTCCATCATTTGTTCCGATTCAAGCTCTTATTCACCTATAAACAAAACAAAGCTAGTGTAGATCTCTATATCGACAAAATTGGTAAACAAGCTCATAATTGCTTCAAAACTACATCCATGTACACAATAATGAGTGAAAAACAACTAAAACAAGTGCCTAAAATATCGTCATATTTCATGCTAACAAAATACCTCATACTTGTCACTTGCTTGTCCCCAAGCAAGGTTTTCAAAAGCTTAGAACACAAGTTAGAATGAAATATGGATGCAACTTTAAAACAAAACAATTTCTTTGACAAATGTGCTTCTAGTCAATGGATCATCCTCATAGCTTGCTTCATTCATTCTTTAAAATGTTCATACACATAAACCAAAGAATGTAGAGCAAAGAAATATCATAAATTGCTTAAACTTTAAGACAAATATCATAACCTTCAAGCATTGTCAAAATCAAGCATGTGAAATTTCAATTTAGATCACCAAGGCAAATAACACTCTTTTGATCTTAAGGACTTTCAAGTAAGGTCTAGAATGTGGAAAGGAGGGAAACTTGTAAGGGATGTGGTGCATGAATCTGGGAAAAGGAATACCGTAACTCTTTATCTTCTTTTTGTTTTTCTTACAACACCCATCAACTTAGAGCTTTGCTCTTTTCTTTTTCAAATTATTTTTCGAGTTTACTTTTTGGAAATATGGACAGCGGTGCACAAAAACCGAAGCCAAGGATATTGGCGTTTCTCAATTTCGAGATGCCTCAAACCCTTGATGCACATACCATAATCCGTTAGGAATATCGCTCAATCTGACTTTTGCAAGACACAAACACCCGGCTATGTGAATGGAGCCAAGTTACTCATCATCATGATTGACTTCCCCAAACCTATAATTTCTATTCTTTGAATGGAAACAATTGCTTTCATGGCCCTCCCACATCAAACATGCCAAAACACAACTCCTCTTAATTCCCGGATAGGTAAGGGAGGCAATTATTTCATTGAGAGATTAAATGATCAAACAAAGAAGTAAGAAAATCGAAGTGCCTTAATCATTTCATAAAGAAGTATAAGAACTTATATTGTGATTTCAACCTTTGTTTCTCAATATGATTTAGATAAAATTCTTCACATTATGAAACTTGCAAGAAAGGATAAACAACACAGTTAATTTCTTTTCAATTCATTGGTCAATTTAAGCATACAATTGTCATCAAAAACTCATTCTGCAAGTAAGAATTATCATAGGAATCATTCCTAATCTTAGAAGCACAAAAACTTTTCAAAATTTTTCAATTTTTCATGGGTTTTTCACAGCTTTTTCATGCAATGCAATAATGAAAAACGTGTAACTATAAGATGAAACATGCAAGTGTCATGGATAAGCAAGGAAACATAGTAGAGTTATTACAATCATAGTCACACCCCACCCCATACTTGAAACATACATTGTCCTCAATGTTCAAAAAGAAAAATAAAGACAAGAAAAGAAAACAAAGAAACTCACTAGACGGTGGTGGACGGCTCAAACCGGCTATCATCTCATGTCATCACTGAGGAGGCGGTGGAGGAAATGGACTAAACTCGGAGCTGAAATTCCGCCCAAACTACTAGCGGTATATGTCTCTCATCATCTGATCATGCTCCTCAGCCCGTACATCACGAGTGTCCTAGCGGATCTCTAGATTTCCCACTCTCCTGGATAGATCGGTGGCCCACGCCGGTAGCTGCTCATACCAACCCGGTGGTTGTCCGTACCATGATGCTGCATCCTGAGGAGTAAGTGCTGCCGGTGCCTGCGCATACCATGGAGGAGGAGCTCCCATCCATGATGGCTGCTCTCCATACCAAGTGGGAGGTTCATCCATCCAAGTCGGCCTCTCACTCACGCTAGCCCGGCTAAAGGAAGAGGAACCGGAAGGTCGGGGAGAACGTCTAGGAGGATCGGGAAACTGTGCCGGCTGATCCGGAAATGTACCAAGTCATGCTCATCACCTCCTCCCTCATAATCATCACCTGCTCTTATCTCATCATCAACACCCGCAGTTGGGACCTCATCCGGGACATAAGGAGGGCTACTAGTCTAATCGCATGCATAGTTGCGAATGTCACCATCCAGTTATGGCGTCCGGCCATAATGGAGTGCTCGGGTAGCCAAGGGATACCTCTACCACCTCTATCCTCCCATGGCATGGCTGCGGTAGGTGGAGCTCGGTGGCAGGGACAGATAAGACCTTTAGTCATGAGACTATTGAGACCCAAAGGTCTCGCCGCTATCCTAGTGCAAGCGGAATAGTCTATCCCTAGTTGTGTGGCTATGTGAGTAGCCATGCCTCCATATCCTATGTTCTCTGCCCTCTTATTTTTCAGTTTACTCATGGTGGAGGCTAGGAGAGTGGCACAATCAGTGGGTCTACCGGTAAGCATGCAGTAGAGGAGGAAAAGCTCATCGGTTTTGATTTTCTGTAGGGTTCAGTCCTAGGGAAGAGACACTCGGAAAGGACCCTATGAGCTACCTTCAAGGCTAAGTGGTAGATGAGCTTAGCGTTGGTGTATGCCGGTTGCCAACGATTCTCACTAGCATAAATCATAGCAATATCCTCCCAAAATTCTTTAGCGTATACCCCGCTAGGAAACCGACCATTGAAGATCTCATGGAACCCAAAGAAGGCTCCAAAATGAACTATCGAGAACTCATAGTTCTCCTCCATCAACCTAAAAGAAACCATCCTGTTCACGGCGCTATGCTCGAAGGAGGTGCCAAACTCCCTAGTGATCTCCTCATAAGCGTCCGCTCTAATAGTGGAGAAAACAATCAGTCCGGCTCTATTCAAGAGCCAAGTCAAGTCATTCACTATGTTTAGAGGCTCAAGCTCCTCTAAGACTAGGTATCGAGGTCCTATGACCGGCCTCTTCTCGATTCTTTCTAAAGCTCCTAAGTAATCCTCATGGATGGTTGGGATTTTTGGAGAGGGTGGTGATGGTGGTTGGTTAGGAGGGGGTTCGGAAGAAGAAGAACTATCTCCCTTTTGTTTCTTATTCCTGCTAGACTTTCTTCTCAACATTTTCTCAAGAACAGAAAAAATCACGGCCTGTTCTTCCTTTTCCACGGCCATGGAACCTCCAGAGACCGTGGTTTCTCTCTGTTTCACTCAAATCTCAACAAATCCACACCAAATTCAGAATTCACAGTCCTAGACTAATTCCAATTGGAATTCTATTCAGTTCTTCTAGATTCTTGCGAAAAATAAAGCCGAATTGACAAAGTAGAGAAAGAGGAGAAAAAACTAGGTTTTGGATCTTTAAAATCCAAATTCCTTATTTTGCAGGGATTGTTCACTTGATTTGTTGCTTGAATATTGTAGAGGATTGAAAATGCTTCACTTTAGGCTCAAGAATCGCTTGAATCGGAGTTCAAACGAAGATTTGGGAGATGAAGTAGGGATTCGGCGTTTAGGGCGTGGAAAGGGGGCTTGGAGTTGAGTGTTTGTGGTGTTTTTGTGAAGGAAGGAGGTTTATATAGTGCCCCGTATTTGTTTTGAAAATCACGGTCACTCGGGGTGTTCCATGGCCGTGGAACTGTACGGACCCGTGGTTTTGCTTGATTTTTCTCAGATTTTGGTAAATTAAGGTCACTCTAGCTTCCACGACCGTGGTTTAGGGGCGTGGAACTCTCTGTTGTGTGCCAAAATCCAAGTGTCGTCAATTCCTTCCAAAATTTTCTTCTTTCATTTGTCCATTCCTTATTCCTACATCCAAAAACATGACATAACGGGAGGTATCGAGGGGGAACCCGTAGTGTACGGGACGTTTTGTAGTAGGGATAGTATTCCGATGTCGAACATAAAGACTGAGGTGAGATTGAATTGATTAATGACTAAGGATAGTGAAGATCTAGGCTAAGAAAAGAGAAGGAATAAAGAAATTAAAATCTCAATGTTTTTGGTTTGGTTTTTAGGTGATTAATCGAGGATCACAAATCATGCAAAATAACCAATCAACTAAGCAATCACCACAAGTAAACAAGCAAATATGAGATATGTAATCAAAAGGAGAAAAACGGATTCTAGGGGTTGGAAATTTCGGTTATGGCATAGGACTCAAGTTATCTAATCATTCCTTGGATCAACTATAGTATGTTGGGAGTGAGTGTTTCTAGATTGGGGTCAATCACCGGGTAGGTCTCATGATCCACTAGTTTGTTCCTAAGGTCTCATCACGAGGTAAGTCTCAAAGACCCCAAGGAATGGAATTCTACACAAACCGGATGGTATTCTAGGGATCTAACCTCTCTTTACCGGGTAAGTCTCGGAAAGGCAAGACCTAAACACCTATCCTAGCACACTCAGTCCAATAGCGGCTTGTGAGGCTCACTACTACCTAGAGTTTGTCATCTTTGATATCTAAGAGCAAGAATCACCGGGTAGGTCTCTTCTAACCACTTAGTTGCTAACACTAGGTCACCCTAGGATAGATTTAACTCAACAAACACTAGGATTTCAACAATCTAACACCCTAACACTTAGATTCATCATTACAAGCAAATTCATCAAAATCACGGGGTGTTCTTCTAGGTCCAAGGCCGTGGTTTGTCTAGAACAAACCGTGGATTCTAACAGTGACTAGGTTCAATCAAACGAATCATCCAAGCATACATTTAAGTCTATTCTATCATAGTCCATGTCATAACCATCCCTTCCTTACCCTAGAATCACATCTATTTAGCCTACAACATACATCATCACAATCGAAATCATCAAGCATAAAATCATAGCTTCCATTTGCAAGATAATGAAGAGAAAGAGATGAACAAGTGAAATAAGAAAACAAATCTGAATTCGAGATTTAGAAAGACTCACAATCCTTCAACAAAAGGTTTAATTGGTTCTTACAACCCTAGAAAACGATTCCGATAAACTTCACTCTAAAAATCTATCAAAGACTATGGTGTAGTGTTCTTCTCTTCTTCCTCAATGGAGCTTTTCTTCTCCTCCAAGAGTTGCTCCAATCCAATCTTCCAATTGAGAGAATCTTCTTGTTGAGAGTGTGGGAGAGAATGGTAGTGATGGGTGCTGTAATTGGCCTCCCCTCTCAGCCTTGCAGGACCACTTTTTATACTACAACTTTGCAAGAGTCGGCCATGAGATCGTGGCACAGCTGTCACAACCGTCTGGCAAAAACCACGGTCAGATTCCATGCCCGTGGAAGTGCCAGTGACCGTGGTTTAGGTGCCTCAACTTGTTTTGGATCATTGAGTCACGATTTGGTGCATGGCTTGCACCAACATGGTCCCAAGTGTCCTCCTTAGCTCCTAACTTGCATCCCAATGAGTCCGAAGGTGTGTCATCTCGAGGAACGATCCTCGGATGTATCGATTAAGCTCCTAAATCTCCCAAAATACCTACAAAGTAATGCAAAAGTCCGTGTAGACGTCTATCTCGACAAAATATGTGAATTGAGTGCGAACGTCGCGAACTAGTGCTAAAACATGCATGAATGATCGGAAAATCTATCTAAATGATTACCTAAACCTAAGCCATAAATCTTGTTATCAGTGTTGTTCCTATAGGAGTCTTGTACGCAGTACTATATGCCCATAATGCATCGTCTAGCTTCAAAGACCAATTCTTCCTTGTCTTCGAAACTGTTTTCTCTAGGATGCCCTTAATCTCTCTATTTGAAATCTCCACTTGTCCACTCGTTTGTGGATGGTAGGGAGTGGCGATCTTGTGAGTCACCCCATACTTAGTTAGTAGAGCTTCGAAACGTCGGGCAATGAAGTATGAACCTCCGTCACTAATGATAGTCCGTGGTGTCCCTAACCTTGGGAAAATAGTTCTATTAAAGAACTTGACAATAATCATGGCATCATTAGTTGGAGAGGCAATAGCTTCAACCCATCTCGAAACATAATCTACAGCTAGAAGTATGTATTGGTTTCCACAAGATGATGGGAAAGGTCCCATGAAGTCTACTCCCCAAACGTTAAAGATCTCTACCTCATGAATGTTGTTGAGAGGCATTTCGTTTCTCCTAGATATGTTCCTTGCTCTTTGACAAGCATCGCAGCAGGAAACAAAGGTTTTCACATCCTTGAATAAAGTAGGCAAAAAGAATCCAGATTGCAATACCTTAGCGCTAGTTTTATTGGAACTAGCGTGTCCTCCACAAGGTAGTGAATGACAATGACGGATGACGCTTTGCATCTCGTCTTCCGGCACACATCTCCTAATGTTGCCGTCGGGACCTCTCTTGAAGAGTAGAGGTTCATTCCAATAGTATTGCCGGACGTCCTTAAAGAACTTCTTCCTTTGTGCGTAGGATAGTCCGGGAGGTATTTTCTGACAAACCAAATAGTTATAAAATCAGCAAACCATGGTTCATTACCTCTTGATATCTTGTCGATGCACTCCTCAATGATATGTAAATGCTCGTCCAGAAAGGAGTCATCTATAGGTAGATCGTCGTCTTCTATGTGTGGTAGACGACTCAAATGATCTGCAACAGAATTTTCCGAGCCTTTCTTGTCACGGATCTCTTGATTGAATTCTTGTAGGAGAAGAATCCATCTAATCAGCCATGGTTTTGCTTCCTTCTTGGCAAGTAGATACCGGATCGCAGAATAGTCCGTGTATACAATCACCTTCGCACCTACAAGATAAGAACGAAACTTTTCAAAGGCATATACAATAGCTAAGAATTCCTTTTCAGTTGTGGCGTAGTTGAGTTGCGCTTCGTCTAGCGTCTTGCTAGCATAATAGATAACATGGGTGCGACCTTCCTTCTTTTGTCCTAGCACCGCACCTACAGCTACGTCACTCGCATCACAGATAACCTCGAATGGAAGATTCCAGTCCGGAGGTTGGATAATCGGGGCTGAGATTAGAGCTTCTCGGATCTTGTGGAAAGCATCTAAACAATCCTGCGAAAATTCAAAAATTGCATCCTTCATCAAGAGATTAGTTAGCGGTTTTGAAATCTTAGAAAAGTCTTTGATAAATATCCTATAAAATCCAGCATGTCCTAAAAAACTTTGTATCCCCTTCACCGAAGATGGAGGAGGAAGCTTTTCTATAGTCTCTATCTTCACCTTATTAACTTCGATCCCTCTATTAGAGATCAAGTGTCCTAACACAATGCGTTCTCTAACCATGAATTGACATTTCTCCCAATTAAGAACTAGATTAGTGTCTTCACACCTTTGCAACACAAGAGATAGGTTAGAAAGACAATTATCGAAAGAGGAACCCTAAACAGAAAAATCATCCATAAAAACATCCATGATTTCCTCAACATACTCCGAGAAGATGGCCATCATGCACCTTTGAAAGGTGGTTGGGGCGTTGCAAAGCCCGAATGGCATCCGTCTATAGGCGAACGTACCCCATGGGCACGTGAATGTTGTCTTCTCTTGATCGTCCGGATGGATCGGAATCTGGAAGAAACCACTATAACCGTCAAGATAACAGAAATATGATTGTTGTGCTAACCTCTCAAGCATTTGGTTTATGAATGGTAACGGGAAGTGATCCTTCCTCGTCGCATTGTTTAGCTTGCAATAGTCAATGCATATCCTCCATCCAGTCACGGTTCTTGTAGGAACGAGCTCATTGTTCTTGTTAGTGATAACTGTCATTCCTCCTTTCTTCGGAACTACTTGAACGGGGCTCACCCACTTGATATCGGAGATGGGATAGATGATACCTGCGTCAAGTAACTAAAGAATCTCCTTCTTGACAACCTCCTTCATGATCGGATTTAACCGTCGTTCAGGTTGTCGTGAAGGCTTAAAATCTTCCTCCATTAGGATTTTATGCATGCATAATGATGGGTTAATTCCTACACGATCCTTTGAAATTCCTTGAATTACGGCACCACTGTTACTTCCACGGCCGTGGTTTAGGGCGTGAAAGTCAATTACGGCATCACTGGTAGTTCCACGGCCGTGGTTTTGGCCGTGTAACTTACTGGAGTGCTCAAAATAACTGGTTACGGTCATCATGTGTGAAACCACGGCCGTGGAATAGCACGACTGGCCATGGTTCCTCACGTCTTCTGACCCATCATGGAGTTTTTCAAACTCTTCTTCTTGCACTTCCTTTAGCTCCTCCAAGGCTTCAATTTCCTCATTGCAATCCTCTTCTTCTCCTTTCTCCATGATGCTCATGGTTATAACCTTTTGCAATGGATCCTTGAATAGAATCGAGCTTACTTCCTCCCTAGACGCTTCTTCATCATAGAGATATAACATATCTTCTCCAAGAGCTGGCAATTTCACCAATGTTGAAAAAACAAACTCAACCTTCTCTTCTCCTATGTCGAAGGCGAGTCTAGCATTCTTGCAATCCACCATACATCTGGATGTTGCAAGAAGCGGTCCTCCGAGTATGATCGGGACCGGACAATCTACAACAATGTCAAGCACAACGAAATCTATTGGAATGTAAAACTTACCGAGCTTGACTGGGACGTCTTCAATATAACATCATCTTCACCGGTTCACGGTCGCCTAAACCGATCTTCCTACATAAAGCGAGTGGGATAATGTTAACGTTTGCTTTCAAATAACATAATGCGTCATAAGTGACTTCTCCTACTCCAATTGGAATGCAAAATGACCCCAGATCCTTCAGCTTTGGGGGCATCTTGTCCTTCATTATTTTGATAAGCTCCGATTATTCCGAACTCATCTTGACTTCTCCAAAGTCTTCCAGCTTCCTCTTGTTAGAGAGGATCTCCTTTAAGAACTTCCCGTAAGCGGGCATACCTACAATTGCATCAATGAAAGGTATATTAATATGCAGTTTACTCATGAGTTCAATGAACTTACCGAACTGCTTGTCTAGACGCGCTCTCGCTCTAGATTGCGGGAATGGTAGGTGAGGTTTATAAGCTGGAGGAGGAATGTAGATGTCTTCCTTCTTCTTCTTCCCCTTTTCCTTCTCCTTTTCAGCTGGAACTTCAACCAACTTAGGTTGTGGATCGGTAGTTGTCACTCCGCTCCTAGTTGCGATAGCCATCACCCTTCCTTTCGGGTTATCTTCCGTCTTTTCGGGAAGCTTTCCTTGATCTCTAGGAACTTCCTCGGCCTTGCTGAACATATGGTTTTCTAAAGCCTTTTGAGCTTTATCAACCTTAGTAACGTAGTTCTCCAGTCCTTGAAGCTTTCCCATGATTGTTTCCAACATGGGATCGGGTTTCTCCTTTCCTGAGCTGCTTGCGCCATTTGATGATTGTCCTTGGCTTTTCAAAGGAGTAGAAGATGGAGGTGTTAGTGAATTTCCTGAATTGGGATAATGATTACCGGAATTTTGTTGTTGGTTGGAACACCAATTGTTGTTTGAATTCCGATTGTTGTTCCAATTGTTATTCCAGTTGTTGTTGTTGTTCCAATTGTTCCGGTTGTTTTTCCAGTTGTTCATATTGGTATTCTCATTCCCTTGATAGTTGTTCTTGTTGTTTCCTAAGTATCAAACAACTTGCTCCTTTGTCTTTTGAAAACCAGCTCTAATGACTTCTTTCAACTCCTTGATTTCGGTGTTGAGGGAAAGATTTGAGTTTGCGCAGCTTCTGTCAACTTAGCTCCCGGATCTCCTCTATTTTGATGGCTAGGATCCACCTTCCGGTGAGAATACTTCTCAATCACATGGGCTTGCTTCTCAATGAAGTCCCAAGCATCATCTTCCCTTATGTCCATGAATGTACGAGATGAAAGGGATTGGAGCTTGAATTGTGTTTCCACATCCAGCCCCTAGTAGTATATCTCCAACAATTCTAGCTTTGAAATGCCATGGTGTGGGCAATCCAACAATAAATCCTGAAACCTTTCCCAATATTAAAACAAACTTTCATTAGGCTTCATAATGAATGCATTGATCTTACCTCTCAACTCCTCAGTCTTGGATGGGGGAAAGAACTTGGTTAAGAACTCCGAAGATAGATCCTCCCATGTGTTAATTCTTCCATTTGGAAGAGCTTGATACCAAGCAAAGGCTTTGTCCTTCAAAGAGAAGAAAAATGGCTTGATCTTGTAGTTGTTGGTAGTGGTCTTCTTCGGCTTCATTGTCTCCATTAGAATCTCAAAATTTTGTAAATGTTGACGCGGAGATTCAACACTTGTTCCACCAAATTGATTTTGGAGAACCATGGTGATCACTAGTGGACTAAAGCTGAATTCCTAGATATCCTCAGCTTTAAAATCGACACGAGCGGCTCTCGCACCCCCAGCTGGGACACGAGGATTGACGGGTGGTCTTGGATTATTCCGGACTGGATTGATCAATGGATCAATTTACTCTAGTGGTGGCATATCATCATCGTACTCCTCGTCGGATGATTCAGGTCTAATGGATCTAGTTGGTTTGGCTTTTCTTCTTCTTCTTCTTCTTCTTCTTCGATTCATTCATCTCCAACTTCATGTCCAGCATCATAGCTTTGAGCTCATCAATTTGGAATTGAAGACGCTCCGCTTCTTCCATACGAACCTTTTCACTCAACCTAAATCGAGCTTGAGATTCCTCCAACTCCGCTTGGAGGTTTCTTTCTTTGTTTTCGACCATCTTTCTTTCTTTAGCCTTCTTCCTTAGAGTATTTTCATATTCCGGATCAAAAGGTACGAGGTCCTTGATGGATCTAGACCTGCGCATATACCTAAAAGAACCTGCGAAGAACACTCAAAAGAGATATCAAATAACAAGAGCAAAACTCCCAAGCTCGGCAACCGATAACCGAAGTTTGGTCTTGACCAAATCCCCGGCAACGGCGCCAAAAACTTGTTCGGCTGAAAACGTGCGTGCAAATAAGCTTTGTATATATAAAACTAGAATAAAAGCAAGCGAATCCGCAGTATACGGATCGGCGTAGATTAGCAAGTATTCTAGAGTATCGAACTCTGGGATTTGGTGAGTCAATTTTCAGTCTCAAGTAATCAAGCAAGTAAAAGTGTAAAGCTTTGAAAATATTAGGGAAAACAGCAACCCTAAAGATCCAGGCGTCTAATTGTGGCAATCGATTCAAGATATTCTATAAGTATAAGGACAGAGTCGAGAATTGCAAAGGTATACTAAAGCAAAGTAATGTACGGTGAAGTTCCAAAACCTTATATATCTAACTCTAAGACACTCTCTATAAAGGTTGTTGAGGCAGCAGTATAGAATGGATCAAAAGACAAGAATTAAACTCAAATACCCCAGCCAAAACCCAAAGGATCAAGATAAACTCAAATGGTAAGGTTGTGACACTCGAAACTGAAATAGAGGATGTTGAGTCTCACTACTACCTAGGAAAGGCAAGTCAAAGCTAGGTTAAACCAATTCTTGAACTTTGAATTAAAGCAAAAGCAAAGATCATAGATTAGGAAAAATCACGGTAGGATCTTGAGTTCCACGGCCGTGGAACCTCAAGAACAAGCCGTAATTTAGGTTCATCGACGAGTTTCCCATACTTTCACAGTCCAATCTATTTACGATCGATCAATCATTAATCTCTAGAGACATATCACTTAATCGTTTCTCTTTTTTGAGAAGTTGTTCTCTCAAGAAACTTATCCTTACCCTATGTTCTTTATCATATATGATTATGTCTTTAAGGAATTGTGTGAGTTCAGATTCAGGTTGAGGCATAATTGTACTTATCACATTATCAACATAGTGATCTGGATCTTCTTCATGATCGGCCATAAGACAAAAGTTTGCTTGTTCTTTTTCGTCCTTTGATTCATTTGTAGAATCTGAATCACTCCATGAAGCTACCATATCTTTCTTATTTCAATCATTCTTCCTAAAGTTGTTTCTCTTCTTTTGTGGACAATCCTTTACAAGATGATCTGTTTCACCACATTCAAAACAAGTCTGTACTTTAGTTTTCTTGTTAGGGTTAGAAAACTTACCTCGAGGTCTTGATGTTCATGGATAATTTTATTTGTTTGCAAATTTTTTCTTCATTTGAAGAATTTTTGCAAGACCTCTTACGATTAAGGTGAATGGATCTTCCTCATCTTCATCATCACTATCTTCTTCCTCTGATGGTATCTCATCCTTCTTGGATTTTAGAGCTAGATTCTTTGTGTTGGATGGGAGCTCTCCATCATTTTCACCAAGAACCATTTCGTGGGTGATAAACTTTCCAAGAAGGTCGTCTAGAGGAAGTGTTGTGAGATTTTCAACTTCTTCGACTACAGTCACCTATTGCAAGTATGACGCAACTAGTATGATAGAAAGTATATATACTAACTAACGCACCCAAAGAATTTGACTCAATTTGTTTAGAGTAGAGAAGAGGCATGAAAATGCACACCAGAGATTCAGAATAGAGAAACGCGTACATTGAACCTGCGCAGTTGAAGAGAGAGATAGTCGGGATTGGTTTTAAGAATGGCTAACGCTCGTAACTGGATCAAGATTAGTATAGAAACTCATCTGTTGATTGCTAGATAGGTGATGCTACAAATACAAGCCAAGAATGCAAAGAACTTGTTCATCCAATCATGCACACACAAAGTCTTAAATTTATGCTCGATATATCTTCTAAACTACCTAGCAAAACCTGCAATGTACGGGTCATATAGTAGAAAGGGAAGCATTCCGAGGTCGAACACAAAGAACCATGCAATGATCAAAGATAGTTCAAGTCTAGACTAAGAAAAGAAATGGAAACAAAGAAATGAAAATCATATGTTTTTTATGGGTTTTAAGGTGACCAAGCAAAGATCAAAATCAAGCAACATTGTCAACCAAACAACAAAGCAAACACAAGATAAAATATCAATGTATGAAGAGCGGATTCTAGAGATTCGGATGCCCGGTTATGGCAAGGACTCAAGGTTCTAATCAACCTAGGAACGAGCTGCGGTATGTTGGGATAGAATGTTTCTTTAATGGGATCAATCAATGGGTAGGTCTCATGGTCCACTAATCCCACACCCAAGGTCCTATCACCGGGTAAGTCTCTAGGAACCTAAGGTTGGGAATTCTACAAAAACCGAATTACTACCTAGGGGTCAAACATCTCCTTACCGGGTATTTCTCGGAAAAGAAAGTCTTTAACAACAATCCTAGCACACTCAATGCAATAGCGGATGTTGAGGCTCACTACTACCCAATGTTTGTCATCTTCTATACCTAAGAGTGGGAATGACCGGGTAAGTCTCATCCCTCACCTAGTTTACCAACATAGGTCACCCTAATGCTAGATTAGGCTCAACAAACACTAGGATTTCAACTCTCAAACTCCATAACATGAAGATATAGCACTATAGGAACAACATCTCACACAACTCGGGTGGATCAAGAACATCTCGGCCGAAATGGATGAAGAAAAGGCTGAGATTGCAAACTGAGCTAGGGAATTCGAGCAAGTAACTATGCTTAGATACATATAAGTCCAATCTATCATTAACCTAGCCATAACCTTTCATCCATCTCCCTAAAAATCACATGCTACTTAGCCAACAACAATCATCTGAAGATCATTCATCATCAAAACAACACATAAGCATGCCATGGCTAGATGAAGGTAAAGGAAGAAATGTAAAGCAAGAACAAGCTGAATAATAAGTTTAGAACAAACTTACAATCACCCAAGAGTAGAGGCCAAATGAGCTCAACAATATCTACAACTTTCCTCACTACAAGTCTCTCAAAAACTCACTCTAAGACTATGGAATGGTGCTTTTCTTCTTCCCTTCAATGGAGTTCTTCTCCTCTTCTCTTCTCCACACTTGGGATTCAAACTTCGGAATGCTAGAGAATGTGGAAGGATTGGAAGAAGTCCTGCAAAAGTTTGCAGCCTACAAACAAGACACCCCCCATCCATCATGGGAGAGAAAGGTCTTGGACTAGAAGTTGTGTGCCAAGTGTCAAGGTGGTCCAACATGCGAAATCGGATGGACCAAAAATTATCTCGGCCGAGATGGGTGAGGGCTGGACCGAGATGAAGGGATGCATGGCTAAAATTATGGCTAAACACAAGCCGGTGCATGACTCGAACCAACTAAGCTCGATTTCTTCTTCTTTTCTCCATGCTTGCTCCATTGGAACCTTGAATCCAAGCCGTCACATGGCTTGAACCTCGGATATGATCAATAATGCATGAAAGGTCCACAAAATACCTACAAAACCAACAAATGCTCATGTAGACGTCTACTCCGACGATATGACTCAATAAAGCATAATACGTCCCCAACATGTGCAAAACCAAGCATGAATGTATGTTTAAACTACCTAAAAGAGTGTCTAAACTAGTGTCATAAATCACGTCATCAAAATACCCCATACCGGTCGCTTGCTCATCCCCGAGCAAGTTTCAAATGTAGGCTATGAGATGGCGTGAGTTACGAATGCGGAAAAACATAAAATCTATTTGGAATTGTGCTTCAAGTCTAGATCACCTTCATAGTTATGTTTAATGGCAATGGATGAGAAATCATGCATTAAAGAAATAGATGTACGGAAAGACAATCACACTTAACTCGAAAACATGCATGAAAGGCAAAAACGAGAATGTCAAGATGATCATGAGAATATCCAATCTAGATCACTAAGTCATACACATATGCAAATAGGTCTTATAGACATAGGAAATAAGATGCTAAGAAACGTGATGAAAGGGTGGGAAAATCTAAGGTTAAGTGGTGCTAATCCGGGAAAGTAACTAAACACTACTTCATTTTTGTTTTTCTTCCACCAAAGTGTATTTTTCTTATTCTTTTCTTTTTCTTTTTTCATTTTTATTCACTTTTGATACAATGGCATTGGAGTAGAAAAGCCTAAACCTTGGTGATTAGCGGACCTCTAGATTTTTTCGAGGTGCCTCACACCGGGCACACATACCAACGCTCGTTAGGACAATTGGTTTATCCGACTTTGGCAAGACACAAACACCCGATTATGTGAATTGTAATATCCGGAATTTTTATTCCATTTAATTCCGTAGCAAACCGGATTTCGATCTTTTGATCCTTAGCTGTCTAAGTAGTTGGACACTATATCTCAAAATTTTATCATTTTATGTAATATCATTTCACATAAAATGATAAGATTTTATTAGTAGCAAACCCTAATCTTGCAAAACCCTAGTTCTTATAATTAGTTCGTAACGACGACTTTTGATGAGACCATGACAAAGCTGAGACGAGGTCATGACAAATTCCTACAAGCAAATGACAAGGCCGAGACAAGCTGCTGTCAAGGCCGAGACAAGCAGTTGACCAGGCCCAAACAAGCAGTTGACAAGGCCCAGACTAGACAAGCAGTTGACAAGGCCCAGACAAGCAGTTGACAAGGCCGAGACAAACGGTTGACAAGGCCCAGACAAGCAGTTGACAAGGCCCAGACAAGCAGTTGACAAGGCCCAGACAAGCTGTTGACAGCCCGCACCCTACCTACTGCTGATGAACTCTTCAAGACAGCCCAGGAACGCCAGCCCAATTCAGCAGCCTCCTTCCAGTAACGAGATTGCTTCACTCCAGCCCTACAACTTCAAGTAGCCCAGCAGTGAAGCCCAGCCCTCACGCCTGTTAGGAAGCCAGCGGGAGGAACGCTTCTCTCCTTCCAAATTGTAACGTACAGGATCTTGAAGATCTTCAGTTACGTTGATTCATCCGGATTTGTAGCCTCCTTCCAGTCTTCACGCATGCCGCTCATATGTCCACATTCATTCTCTTCTTCCCTACACGGATCTGCCTGTTGTAGCCTTCTGCACACAGACGCTGGGTAAGTTCAGCAGCTTTCTCTCCCTCTCCTTGCTCCTCACGTAAAGCAACCGGTGGATTACTTCCAGCACGCTTGGGCTCGCAACAACAAGGCAACCGGCGCTCCTCTCCTCTTCTGCACACCCAGCTGACGGCTCCTCCTTCTGGCGACCTCAAACGCAGCACCAACGGGCTGCTTCTCATCTGTCGATCCAGCAGCCCTTGGATACCGAGCAGCCAAGATCCAATCCGCAGCAGCCTTGGTGTTGTCTTTCCCGTGCCTTCGAGTCTCAGAATCGGGTAAGGCTTGTACCCCTTGCTACACTATACTTTAGTCCACCTTTCCTTGCCTAACATGGACAAGTTTTCGTCTTTAAACCTACTCAGAACAACTATAGTAGATCTGTACAGATTCATGCATTTTTCTGAGTTTTCGAAAGTGAAAAACAGTCAACTTTGGGTCAAGATTTGAGTAATTTATACTCCTTCTTTGTTGCTGAATTTTGGATATGTTGTAGTCAGTAGTATATAGTAGATCATACTAAAATTTGGGAAGAATTCGAGCAACGGTTTGAGAGTTATGGTGTTCCAAAGTTGACGCCTCATGCAGTTTTTATAAAAGTGCTGAGTGTTGGGGAAAACAGCAGGTGATGCTGTTTTGTGAGATGGTTTTGAATAAGCTCTCGATCTCCGTTGGGCTTGAATTTTGGATATGATGAAGTTGACATATTGTTGTAGAACATATTAAAATTTGAGAGGCATCCAGCGAGTGATTTGGGATTTATAAGTTTTCAAAGATTGAGTCGTAAGCAGTTTTTCTCTTGTCCTGAAATTCGGTTTTGTGAGATAGTTTTAAATAGGATTTTAATCTCCTTTGCGGCTGAATTTTGGATATATTATAGATAAGATTTTATAGTAAAACGTATCAAAATTTGGGATAAATCCAGCGAGTAGTTTAGGAGTTATGATTTTTCAAAGTTAAGACAATGTGTTGTTTGTTAAGTATTGTAACCAACTTTGGAAATTTTTGTAGAAGTGATGGTTGAACAGTTTTAAAACATTCTTGCTCCTATGAGTAGATGAGATATCATAGATGATCTAGGGAATTATTTTGGAATTTTTATAAGAATATTCGAATTTTATATTTGAAGGCGAAGTTAGACCTTAACGATCTTTCCGAAAATAGGGAAATGGCTAAATTGCCAGTTTGTAACCAAACTCGTCTTTAGGAGTTAGAATATGACTCTTTAGTCTCAAATAAGAGTTTAAACATAAATTATGGATTTTTTTAGAAGTTTAGGGACAAAGGGTAAAAGAGTCATTTTACCATAAATTAATACTGTAATCAATTCCGTTCTATTAAGACCTACTATCTTAGAAGTCTTAGACTTCTAATCACCTAGAAAGTGTGCTGACACACTTCCCTCCTTTGACAGGCCACTGAATCCCTACTGTACAAATCGATTTGCGAATTAGAAAGTCGAGATCTGATTCAGGTAAGTCCACGGACTTACTTAGCTAGCTTCTTGTATGAGTGTAATGTGTATGAGTGGTGTTTGTTAGTTACGATAAACAACGAAACCGGATTAGGCCGACTTTATTATTTACGTAATTGACCCAAGTGTATGATAACGGGTCGTGACATCATCTGCCTAGATCTTGCAAGAGTCTAGGAGGTTCCCTGCGACCAGCCCAGTCCGGTAGACGGTCAGATGCATTAGTATCATTCCGCGTTGGTAAACGGGGACAGGGGCGAGGTTTGGGAATCCCTCGTGTCACAAAAAAAGTATCATTAGTAATAACCTATCACCTAATTAAAGATATGAAAAGGATTGAGTGTTGCATGTTGATTGTGTATGTTATGTGTTTGTGCTTTTACCTTTTATACTTATGCATAGAATGTTAGCTAACGGTTTTATATCGCTTGTATATGCCTTGCAGGTTAAGACAGTTGTAGAGAGATCCGGAGGAAATCGTCAGCCGGGTCCACGTACTCATTTAGTTGGGGACGGGGATGTCTTCTGTTCTTTATATGCATCATTTTAGTAGCTTTTCTTGTAAGGCCGATACATATTCTCCATGTATATATTGTTTACAATTTTCAAATGTTTTAAATACTTTTGTGCCTTGTTGTAAGATCCAAGTAAAAATTGTTGTCAAACTATGGTCGGGACCCATTGTGAGGTCCTAATCAGTAGCTCCCCGAGTTCTCAGAATTTGGGGTGTTACATGAATGGTGTCGAGTTATTCATCATCAAAACCAAAGTCCCAAAACGTATATTTTTTCTACCCTTTTTTTTTCACAACACATTTAACTTCTTCATTCACCACATTCATTCACTTCACATCACCGCACACTTGCTTTTGCACACAACACACTAACATGCTCCTATTCCCGGATGGGTCAAAAAGAGGTCAAATTTTTATTTCAAGTGCGGTACTCAAATAACATGATCAAGATGAGAAGAAGAGAGATGAATTGCCTTAATCATTCCTAGATGATGTGTAAGAACTAGCATGTAATTTCGACTATCAATTCTCAATCCAATCAAGACAAGCATCATCATCACAATTCATACATAGAACTCAAGAGAAGTGTTCAAGTCCTCATATGCATGTATTCATTCAACACACAAGGCCATCCCTAGCCAATCCACAAAACAAAATTCATCATTAGGGTCACATCTAAACTTAGAAGCACGAAAATTTTTAAAATCGATTTTTTTTTCAATTTTTGATATATGTATATACATTGCAAAACATGATAAGAAACTTGTGACTATAACAAAAACTATCCTAGATGCGATCATGAATGGAATCATGAAAACCTTACCTCATACTTAAGAACCACATTTTCCCCAATGTGAAAGTTAAATAGAGAGTGAAAGAAGTCCTCATAATGTAAAATGTCAAGATGTTGGTATTTCGGTTCACTCAAGTGGAGATGAAAGTGTGACTAGAAGTATTTTTATGGTCGTCTATACCCAATCAAAAGTAAATCCCAACTTAGCACTTAGAACAAGTATAGTGATTAAGTAAGGGTCGAACCCAAGAGAGTTAAGGTGTTTTAGATGCAATTATCGATTATAATGACAAGTGACACAAAGTGGGGGTTTTGGTTGAATTGATGCACAAAATCTTATGAAAACGATTAAGGCGACAATTAAGACAATAATAGATGAATCTACACTAGGTTGATTCTAAGCATGCAATTGCTACTTTGGTGCGTTCATTTTATAAATTCTTAAGTAATCTCCCGTATTGATCATACATATGTGTTGAGCCAACCGGCATCAACACAACTTAACTTATTAAAGTTCCATAAACCTACAAGAACAAATAACAAGTTAGCATTCAAACAAAGACTAAGGGGTATAAAGAGAAGATTAAAACCGTTAAACTTACCTTTATATTTGTCTTCCTTTTCTTTATGTAATTACAACCCGTTATTACTTAAAATTGCTACTAGATTAAAGACCCGAACCCGGAACTTGTTAATCCTAGTTGTTTACACGCACTTTAGAACCTAAGGTGATCAATCTCAAGTAATAGTTAACATGCAATTAAATAATGGAGATCAAGGAAACACAAAGCATTACTGAATAAAAACTTATATTAAAAAGAACTTACAACCAAAGTAACAAAACAGCTTCAAACCAACCCAATGTAGCAAGGGAGTTAGCAACTCATTACAATGGAAAAACTCAAGTCTAAAATGGATTTTTTAGGGAAAAGGATGGATGATTCTAGCTATCAGCCATGGACTATTTATACTACAAAAGACACTTAAATAGGAGTAAATAGCCGGCCTAAAACAGCCACCTTTAATGCCATAAAGGTGGTGTAAACAGCCGGAGTAAAGCTTCTGGCGTTACACCGCAGGGGCGGCCTTCAGGACCTGCAGGGGCGGTTTAGGCAGAATCGGTTGATCTTCTTCAGAACCGCTGGGGCGGCTACACAACTCCGCAGGGGCGGATCTTTAATGCACCTCAACATCTGACCTTTCGCCTTCTTGACGTTTCTGATGTCAAGGCACAGGGGCGCCTTAAGGCCAACGCCGGGGCGGTGACACAGACTCTTCACCTTCCAACTCCCAAGGCGAGGTGCAGGCAGAGCGCAGTGGGAGGCGCAGGGGAGCTGGTCTTCGTCTCGTCAAGGCAAGTCACCACAGGGGCGGCTGCAAGGACACGCAGGGGCGGTGAGTCAGCAAAAGCTTTGCTTTGTGATCGATCTTCACTCCTAAGTGCTTATAACTCCTTCTTTAGCTTCTTTTGATCTTCTTCTTCTGGACCAAGGAGTTAGTAGCATAAATCGACACTAATGAAACAAAAAGACTCTTAAAACTACCCTAATTGATAGTGATTCCATCACTTATCAAACTCCCCCATACTTAGACCTTTTACTCGTCCCGAGTAAAAACAAACGTCATCCACTAGACTCAAAAGCCTCAGAAAGCATGAGTGAGCAGAAAAATAATGGAAAACAAGAGAAAAGCCAAGAAGGAAAGAAGAATTAGAGAGGAAATGTGAGAAAAAGAGAAACTACCATCCTTATCGCTCCAAGATCCAGGTATCCTAAAGATCCAGGTAAAGCAATGTACGGTGAAGTTCCAAGGCATCTAATTGTGGCAATCGATTCAAGAATTACTAAAGAACTAAGGACAGAGTTAAGAGTTGCAAAGGTATGCTAAGGTAAAGCAATGTACGGTGAAGTTCCAAGGCTTTATATGACTTATCTAAAGACACTCTCTATAAAGGTTGTTGAGGCTTCAGTATAGAAAGGATCTAAAGAAAAGAATTAATCTCAAATACCCAAACTTGTAACCCAAGGATCAAAACTAACTAAAATAATTAAGGTTGTGACACTCGAAATCGAGGTAGAGGTTGTTGAGGCTTCACTACCACCTAGAAAAGGGCAAACCTAGACTAGATTAAAGCTAATCTTTAACCTTGGATCAAAATAAAAGCAAAGTTCGTAAACTAGGGTAAATCACTGGTAGATCTTGAGTTCCACGGCCGTGGAAGCTCAAGAACAGATCGTGATCTTGGTTCGTCGACGAGATCTCTCTAACTCTCAGGGTCCAATCAATTTACGATCGATCTATCATCATCTAAGCCACAACTATTAACCATTCACCTTAGAATTGCTATAGGGTTTTAGCCAATAACCATCATCACAAATTCAATAATCAAGTTTAAGAAGAATGAAAGATGAAAACCTTCGAAAACTCAAATATAACTCAAAGTCAATCTCAAATCCAAACACCAAAATAGAGGACTTAATGGATTTAGAATATAACACAAAACCTCACAATGATCCTAGGCAAACACGAAGAACGGGATGTCAATCCGTCTTCAATATCAAAACCTAAGAAGAAGGGCGCAACTTCCGCCACACAAGATTTTCCGAAACCCAAATTGCCGGCCCTTCTGCTAAGTCCTTCTCTAACTTTCTCAAGCAACCCTAGGCAAGGCTAAGCGATAAGCGTGGATCAGCAGGGATCCCTCTCAACTTCTCCCTAACGTCGGGGATCCAAATCCTGGGGCTGTCACCGTCCCTTGGAGAATTTGACTCTCCCTAAGTCTCCCCTTTTGGAGATTTTGGCTCCTTCTAATCTCCCTTTGACCCTTTTATAAGAAAGGATAAAAATAACCGTCCGGCCCATTGCGTAAATGATGTGGCAATAATTGGTTCGTCAAAAGATTGCCTAAATCACGGTCTCAAGGGGTTCCACGACCGTGGTTTAGAGCGTGGAAGTGGATTATGGTTTCATATTATTTCCACGACGGTACTTTTGACCGTGTAACTCTCTGGAATGCTCCACGTTCATGATGTCAAGATCCATGGCCGTGGTTTAGAGAGTGGACTTCTCTACGACCGTATTTTAGGGTGTGGAAGTGTAAATTGCTTGTGGTTTCCTTTGTGTCGTGCCATTCCTCATCCTAGCATCTCCTTTGGCTTCTTTGATGTGTTCCTAATCCTTGGATGTACTCAAATCTTCTCCTATCTCTCTCAAATTGTCCGGTTTTAGCTCTTATTCACCTATAATCAACACAAAGCTAATGTAGACCTCCATATCGAAAATATAGACAAACTAGCTAACAAATGCTTCAATGCCTTATCAATGAACACTATAATGGATGAAAAACAACTAGAAAAAGTGCCTAGAATATCGCAATATTTCATGCTAACAAAATACCCCATACTTGCCACTTGCTTGTCCCCAAGCAAGGTCTTTCGAAAGCTTTAGAACATAAAGTTAGGATGAAATATGCATGCAAACTTAAAAACAAAACATCTTTTAGGTAAATGTGCTTCTAATCAATAGATCATTCTCAAACCTTGCTTCATTCATTCTTGAAACGCTCATATACATAACCAAAGAATGTAGAGGAAAGAAACATCATGAATTGGTTAAACTTCAATGTAAACATCATAACCTTCAAGCATTATCAAAATCAAGCACAATAAACTTCAATTTGGATCACCAAGCCAAATAAACTCTATTGATCTTAAGGACTTCCAAATAAGGTCTAGAATGTGGAAGGGAGGGAAAACTTATAAGGAGTGTGGTGCATGAATCCGGGAAAGTGGATAACTAACTCTTTTCTTTTCATTTCGATTTGCAACACCATCAACTTTGAGCTTTGCTCTCTTCTTTTCACATCATTTTTCGACTTTACTTTTGGATTTATGGACAGCGGTGCACAAAAACCGAAACCTAGGAGATTGGCGTTTTTCAAATTTTGAATATGCCTCAAACCCTTGATGCATATACCATAATCCGTTAGGAATATCGCTCAATCCGACTTTGGCAAGACACAAACACCCGGCTATGTGAATGGTGCCGAGTTACTCATCGTCATGATTGACTTCCCCAAACCTATTATTCCTATTCTTTGAATGCAAATAATTGCTTTCATGGCCCTCCCACATCAAACATGCCAAAACATAACTCCTCCAAATTCCCGGATAGGTAAGGGAGGCAATTATTTCATTGAGGGGCTGGATGAATAAAGAAGAAGCAAGAAAAATCGAGGTGCCTTAATCATTTCAATAAGAAGTGTAAGAACTTATATGCAGTTTCAACCTTCAACACTCAACATGATTTAGAATGAAAGTAAATTATCAAACATGCATGAAATTCTAACAAAGTATTCAAATCGCACATATGTCATAAATCAATTCAAACATATAAGAATCATCATAGCTATTCCACTAAACAAATGTTATCCTAGAGATCATATCCATCCTAGAAGCACAAAACTTTTAAAATTTTTCAAAATTTTCAAAATCATATGATGCAAGACATAAAACATGCAAATGGTATTGCAAATACCTCCACCCCATACGTAAAACTGACATTGTCCCCAATGTGAAGAAAAGAAAAGATGAAAATGAATACTCACAATGTAAGATGGTGAATCCTTCAACGGGTGATGGTGGTGGGAATCCATATAAGCTCAATAGGGAATTCTGAATATTGCAATCGGTGTTGAAGAATGAAGAAGGGGAATGTCTTTCCGCCGAAAATTTTTCAGAAAAAAAAAAAAAAAATTTTGTTTTTTTTTCTGTCGGGAATTTCCACGGCCGTGGTTTTGGCCGTGGTTTTGACCGTGGAACTTTCTGTTGCTCTCCAAAATCACTTTCCACGACTTAATGCATAACCACGGTCGTGGTTTAGGTCGTGGAACTCTCTGATTGTGCCAAAAATCCAAGTTTCGTCATTCTTTTCGACTTTTCTCATCTTCTCTTGCTTATTCCTTATTCCTGACATCCAAAAACACAAACATACCGGAAGGTATCGAAGAAAAACAAACAAAAACAACTACTCTAATCTAAGAAAAAGAAAAGAAAAAAGCAAGAATGCATTACCTTGGGTTGTCTTCCAAGAAGCGCTTGGTTTAACGTCGCTAGTTGGACCTATGTCCATAGATGACTCAATGCACCTTGAACATCTTGGATTGCTCTTCAAATCCATCATTGAACTCCTCCAAAAAATCTCCGGTTCCTAATTTCACCGGCAAGTGGTAAGATCTCCCACGTACAAGCTTGTACTGTTTGATTCTCACCGGGATCCTCCTAGCTTTCCTATGCTTTAATGGGACATAATTCAGCCTTGTGTCCCATCCTTTCCTAGATCGAGAAATTAGTTTCTCGAGGATCCACTTAGCTTCCCCAACTCCAGCTTGGGGATAATGTATGGTATTCGTCATGTGAATGACCCCATACTTGAACAAGAAACACTTATTGGCATTAGCATTGAAGCGCTTGCCAAATTTACTCCTGGTAGTCCAAGGAGCATCTCCAGCAGTTCTAATGGAGGTTTCATCTTCACCTTGGGAGGTTCTTTTGGAAGAGACCTCAAACTCTCCGGTGCATTTCTGAAAAAAATAGAAATCTTAATAGGAATTTCAAAAGAAGTAAGAGAATGTACCTTGTAAAGTTCATCAAGGTTTGGGACAAGTTTCATGTTGGGATGATGATCCACACATGAAATATCTCCCAACTCAGCTGGATCTTCTTCAACCTTGGCCATACTTTCAGTAATTTCGCCAAGGTTCTCCACTTCTTCCTCTTCTTCTTCTTCTAGAACTTGTAGAGGAACATTGGGTTCAATAGGAGGAATGCTCAAGACTTGGAATTCTTTCTTGCTGGAAAAATGATTTTCCAAGGCTTTTTGAGCTTCAGAAATAGCCTTTATTTTGTCTTCCAACTTGTCCAACACTTTTAATATCTTTTCCAGCATGATTTGTGTCCCATCCTCGGATGGTTGTTGTGGAGTTTGCACTTGAGGAGGTTGTTCATAAAACGTATGAGGGGGATTAAGTTCATCCCAATATGCGAGCTCGTCCTCAACGGCTTCCTCTCTTTCTCTTTCGTCGCTAACACAATAATAGGCATACTTATGCTCCAAATATTCATAATGGTCTGCCCTAGCACCTTGCCATGCAAACCAGGCTGGATCAAATACAGGTTCATAGCTCCATGCAGCCATTGGTGAACCCTAACAACTCAAAAACTCATACCGAAAAGATTAAAAGCTAAAAGCTCTCAAGCCCGACAACCGAAAACCGAATTCGGCCTAAACAAAATCCCCGGCAATGGCGCCAAAAACTTGTTCGCTCCTAAGCGTGCGTGCAAATAAGCTTTCAATTTATAAAACTAGAATCAAGCAAGCGAACCCGCAGTGTACGGATCGGCGTAGTAAAGCAAGAAGTCCAGAGTATCGAACTAAGGGATTTGCGGGAAACAAATTCAGTTCGCAAATTGTCAAGCAAGTAAATGTATAAAGCTTTGCAAATGTTGGGGAAAATAGAAACCCTAAAGATCCAGGTATCTAATTGTGGCAATCGATTCAAGAATTACTAAAGAACTAAGGACAGAGTTAAGAGTTGCAAAGGTATGCTAAGGTAAAGCAATGTACGGTGAAGTTCCAAGGCTGTATATGACTTATCTAAAGACACTCTCCATAAAGGTTGTTGAGGCTTCAGTATAGAAAGGATCTAAAGGAAAGAATTAATCTCAAATACCCAAACTTGTAACCCAAGGATCAAAACTAACTAAAACAATTAAGGTTGTGACACTCGAAATTGAAGTAGAGGTTGTTGAGGTTTCACTACCACCTAGAAAAGGGAAAACCTAGACTAGATTAAAGCTAATCTTTAACCTTGGATCAAAATAAAAGCAAATTTCGTAAACTAAAGTAAATCACGGGTAGATCTTGAGTTCCACGGACGTGGAAGCTCAAGAACAGACCGTGATCTTGGTTCGTCGACGAGATCTCTCTAACTCTCAGGGTCCAATCAATTTACGATCGATCTATCATCATCTAAGCCACAACTATTAACCCTTCACCTTAGAATTGCTAAAGGGTTTTCGCCAATAACCATCATCTCAAATTCAATAATCAAGTTTAAGAAGAGTGAAAGATGAAAATCTTCGAAAACTCAAATATAACTCAAAGTCAATCTCAAATCCAAGCACCAAAATATAGTACTTAATGGATTTAGAATATAACACAAAACCTCACAATGATCCTAGGCAAACACGAAGAACGGGATGTCAATCCGTCTTCAATATCAAAACCTAAGAAGAAGGGCGCAACTTCCGCCACACAAGATCTTCCGAAACCCAAATTGCCGGCGCTTCCGCTAAGTCCTTCTCGAAATCTCTCAAGCAACCCTAGGCAAGGCTAAGAGAGAAGGGTGGATCAGCAGGGTCCCTCTCAACTTCTCCCTAACGTCGGGGATCCAAATCCTGGGGCTGTCACCGTCCCTTAGAGAATTTGACTCTCCCTAAGTCTCCCCTTTTGGAGATTTTGGCTCCTTCTACTCTCCCTTTGACCCTTTTAAAAGAAAGGATAAAAACGACCGTCCGGCCCATTGCGTAAATGATGTGGCAATAATTGGTTCGTCAAAAGATCGCCTAAATAACGGTCTCAAGGGGTTCCACGACCGTGGTTTAGAGTGTGGAAGTGGATTACGGTTTCATATGATTTCCACGACCGTACTTTAGACCGTGTAACTCTCTGGAATGCTCCAGGTTCATGATGCCAAGATCCACGGCCGTGGTTTAGAGTCTGGACTTCTCTACGACGTATTTTAGGGCGTAGAAGTGCAAATTGCTTGTGGTTTCCTTTGTGTCGTGCCATTCCTCATCCTAGAATCTCCTTTGGCTTCTTTGATGTGTTCCTAATCCTTGGATGTGCTCAAATCTTCTCTTATCTCTCTCAAATGGTCCGGGTTTAGCTCTTATTCACCTATAATCAACACAAAGTTAATGTAGACCTCCATATAGAAAATATAGACAAACTAGCTAACAAATGCTTCAATGGCTTATCAATGAACACTATAATGGATGAAAAACAACTAGAAAAAGTGCCTAGAATATCGCAATATTTGATGCTAACACCGCCTTTTCGGGTTTTCGGTTTATCCAAGGATTTTCATGCCTTTTTTTCACTTCTTTGGTGATAGCATGAATTATAGTCTATATTTTGGGGTTTGTTTGGACGTTTTATCTTTCATAATCTGCATGTTTGTATGTGCATTATGTGATTTTACTACCATTTCATCTACCTTTGCGAGGATCGAGGTCTACACCTAGTTTTGTTGTAATTGCAGGTAATTTGGTACGTTTTGCATCAAAAAGGAGCAAAAGGAGTCATGAGTCATTTGGAGCTACATCCAGGGAGCATAGCCATGGATTAAAGATTTACTTTGGAGCAGATTCAAGAGATTTCACATTCAGTTGTGACTCACCTCGGTTGACCAGAGATTCATCTCGACCGAGGTGATCCAGAGACGCCGACTCGACCGAGGCGAACACCTAGGACGCGGCGAGAATATTTTATTCATGGATGAGATCTTTTAAAATTGGAAAGTGATCTTATATTTTTGGGCTTGGCTCCTGGAAGGAAGGAGATATGCAGAATCGTATATTTTACCTATATTTATGGGAAAATATCTTTTTAAGATTTATTATCTTTGGAGGGTTATTTTCCTATAAAAAGGGTTGGATTTCCACAATTCCGGGGGCTCGCATACAGGCCGCTTACACCGAAAAATACGCAGCAGCAGCAGCATACTCCAGTTGGGAGTTTTGAAGAACCTTTTTGAAGGTTGAAGGAAGATTGAAGATCATAGCTTTTATTGCTTTTTGGAGGGTTTTGTAAGATTGTCTTCAATTCCCTCACTTGTTGTCTTGTCTTGTTGGATTGCTATCCAAGGAACGCTTTTGTTGTGATATTTGATTCAGTTATTGAAGTGTTTTCCTTAAATTCTTCTTTGTTCAAATATTCACTTTCTTCCCATATATTTAATACTTTCATAATGATGATGAGTGGCTAATTTCCTTGTGTGATTCTAGGGTGATTGGCTAAAGGTTGTGGGAAAAACAATGATAGAATAATCTTAGATTCCAGTAGGATCCTGAAAGTTCGAGTCTTTAACCTTAACCCTAAGCATCTCGTTCAGTCGATGAACATCTCGGCCGGGGTGGAAACTGGCTGATCGAGGTGACTTATCTGATCCATAACTGAGAGTTAAGTGTTAGAGTTTGCCAAATCCTATTCTTATTACACCTTTCCTGGTTCAAAGCAAGCTTAGGATGAGACTTACCCGGTAATTCCTTAGTTTGTGTACCAACGATCATAAGTGTAGGTAATAAAGGTTTATCCTTTATTGGGGTTTGAGTGTGCTTCCATCCCGTCTTTGTGAGTTAGCCTGAGACTTACCCGGTAAAGATTGATTCTATTCCCTTAGATGGTATGTTAGTTTGAGGTTATAGTTCTTTATCTTGATTCCTTGAGACTTACCCGGTAATAGGAGTTACGGTTTAGGATTAGTGTGTAGTGAGACTTACCCGGTGATCTACTCCACTTTAGAAACACCTTCCCCTTGCAAAAATCTCAGCTTTGTCCGCCTATCTATAGATCTTGAGTTGGAACCACAACTAGATGCTTTAATCCCTAGAATTGCATGTTTGCTTTATTGACTTCTTATTCATCTTTGATTGTGTTAATCACTCTTGTGGTTAGTATTGACATAAGCACACCGTATTGACTTTGTTTCACCGAGTCCCTATGATCGACCCCTGGAATTTTCTTGCTTTTACTACGATTAACCCGTACACTGCGGGTTCGCATCCTTGTTTTAAGCTTATGTCTAGGGTTATAAATTTAAAGCTTGCACACACCGTTTGGAGCGAACAAGTTTTTGGCGCCGTTGCCGGGGACTTGGTCTAGACCGAGCCGGTACGGTTTGCTCTTGGGGCGATTGCCCCGTTTCATCTAACCACTCTACTTGAGTGACTTTTGCAGGTTCTTTCTTAGGTATATGCGAAGAACCCGCGCTGGGAAGGAAATCGTTCCTTACGATCCCGAACCAGAAAAGACATACAAGCGACGCTTAAGAGAAGCGAAGATGGCCCAACAAGACGATCGTGATGTTGCGGCCCAATTGAAAGAGGCGCTAGAGCTGCTACGCCTCAGCAAGGAAGAACTCAGGCAAGAGAAAGAAGAGAATCGCACCAAGACTGCAGCAATCGAAGCTGAGATAGCAGTCATACGAGACCAGATTCTACTTCGACCGAGGGAAGATCCTCCTGTTGATCCTCGACCGATGCAGGATCCAGTAGTTGACCCGCGACCGAGGCAGATTCCAGTACCTGACGCCCCGGCCGATGTACTTCCACCTCGGATGCCAGTCCGAGATGTTCTTCTTGCAGGAATCCCACAAACCCTAGGTCAAAGGATGGACCCTAATCAACAGCTGAGGCGTCCAGGAGTGAACCTAGGAGATCCAGCAGATCATGACTACGAACTTCGACCGCAAGTTCTAGCCATGATTCGCCAATGCCAATTCGGAGGGCTAGAGAAAGAGTCGCCGCATCAACATCTTCAAAACTACGAGATCTTGATGGAAACCTTGCGACCTCCCAGAATTGAGAATAACAACTACAAGCTAAGACCTTTTTACTTTTCTTTAAAAGATAGAGCTCTTACTTGGTATCAATCTCTTCCTCCAGGAAAAATTAGCACATGGGAGGAGATGAGTACGGAATTCTTGACCAAATTCTTTCCCCCCTCAAAGACCGCTGAAATGAGAGGGAAGATCAACGCTTTCATTATGAAGGACAAGGAGAGCTTGTCCAAATCTTGGGAGCGGTTCAAAGATATCCTCTTGGATTGCCCACATCATGGGATTCCAAAGATCGAGTTGTTGGAGATCTACTTCAAAGGGCTGGACGGAAGCACCCAGTTCAATCTCCAACTACTCTCCGCCGGTACCTTCATTGACATGGCGATTGATGAGGCTTGGGACTTCATTGAGAAGCAAGCCTTGCACATGGAGAAATACACCCACCAAGGAGCTGAAGGTGGAGTTAAAAGAGTCAACTTTCAAGAGACTCAATCCAACAACAATCAACTCACGTCTTTGAAGAATGACGTGAAGCAATTGAAGGAGCTCTTGATGGCTCAAACTAAGAAGGAAGAGCAAGGGCAAAGGAACAACAACAATAACGGGTACCGTAACAACAACAACGGTCCCCGAAACAACAACTACAACAACAACAATAGAGGATCCAATAGCAACAACTGGAGGGCGAATAACCAAAACTACGGTAACAATCATTCAAACTCCAACTCTAATGATTCCTCTAACCCTTTCCTCTCTTCCCCTTCTTCTTCTTCTACTCCATTGAAAAGCCAAGGGCAAGGATCAAGTTCGTCTCAGCCAGAAAAGAAAGACGCAGTTCTGGAGGCAATCTTGATCAAGCTTAGCGCTATGGAGAATTCTATGACTTCATTTTCGAGGGCCCAAAAGTCCTTCGAACAACAACTTGCTAATAGGGCGAATGAAGCGCCAAGAGATCCAGGGAAGCTTCCAGCAAAGACGGAAACTAACCCTAAGGGCCAATGCATGGCCATAACGACGAGGAGTGGACTCAAAACTGCAGATCCAGTACCTCGCTCGACGCAGACCACCTCGGTCCAAATCCAGTCGAAGAACACCTCGACCGAGATGCCAACCGAGGTGGAGCAACAGAAAGTAGGAGGGACGACAGAAACTTATGTTCCACCTCCTGCATACAAACCACCACTTCCATTCCCTCAGTCCAGAGCCAGAGCACATCTAGACAAGCACTTTGGTAAGTTTCTTGACTTGATGAATAAGCTACATATTAATATTCCTTTCCTTGATGCTATTTTAGGTATGCCTGCCTATGGGAAGTTCTTAAAAGAAATCTTATCAAGGAAGAGGAAGCTGGAGGATGTTGGTGAAGTTAGGATGACATCTAAATCCTCGGAGCTTATCAAGATCATGAAGGAAAAGATGCCACCTAAGTTGAGAGATCCCGGCTCATTTTGCATTCCCATTCAAGTTGGGGACGTAACTTGTGAAGCCCTTTGTGATCTAGGAGCCAGCGTGAGCATCATCCCGCTGGAGCTATGCACGAAGATCGGTCTTGGAGAGCCCAAGCCGGTCAAGATTCGACTTTATATGGCGGATCGCTCCATTACCCATCCCGTGGGCATCTTGGAGGATGTTCCGGTCAAGTTAGGTAACTTCTATCTACCCATAGATGTTGTTGTACTTGACATTCCCGCAGATTATCCTGTTCCTATTATTCTCGGGAGGCCATTTCTAGCAACTTTGGGTTGCAACGTGGATTGTAAGAACGCCAAGTTGAAATTCAACGTTGGTGGGGATGAGGTGGAGTTCGCGCTACTTGCAGCCATGAAAGGGGAGCAACTAACTGATGATATCTTCAACATCTACGATGAAGAAGAATCAAGAGAATTGGTGAGCTCTATCCTTATAAACGATCCACTCGAAAGAGTTATTAGCTTCAGTTTAATGGAGGAAGGTATAGATGCTTCTTGTGATGCAGATATACGGAGCTTGAAGGCACTGGAAGAGGATCCAGGAGCTAAAACTGAGAAGCTAATCCAGGAGACGAAGATCTCCAGTCTCGGATCCACTAGCAGTACCTCGACTGAGGCACCTTCTGGACTGAGCGAGGCGACCGAAGAACATCTCGGTCAACGCTTATGCGCCTCGACCGAGGTCGATGGCGAGATGATGTCAACTGAGATTGCTAAGAATAACAAATTTCTTACTCCCTCCTTTGATATTCATCCACTGTTGGTGGAGCATTCCATCCACAAACTTTCTGATAATAAAGGTCCTTGGTACGCTGATATTGTGAATTATCTTGTTTGCCAGGAGATACCGCCCGGATTGACGTACTCTCAAAAGAAAAGATTCTTCAAGGAAGTACGACATTACTACTGGGACGAGCCGCTGCTATTCAAGCGCGGACCGGATGGGATGCTTCGAAGGTGCATTCCGGAGGATGAAGTTAATAGCGTCATAAGGCATTGTCATTCACTTCCTTGTGGGGGGCATGCTAGCACCGATAAAACATGCGCTAAGGTATTGCGTTCCGGTTTCTTTTGGCCTACATTATTTAAGGATGTGCAATCTTTTGTTGTCTCTTGTGATGCATGCCAAAGAACAGGGAACTTATCAAGGAGGAACGAGATGCCACTTAATAACATCCAAGAAGTGGAAATCTTTGATGTATGGGGGATTGACTTCATGGGACCTTTCCCATCCTCCGGAGGAAACCTCTACATTCTCCTTGCAGTTGATTACGTCTCTAGATGGGTTGAAGCCATTGCTTCTCCCACTAACGACGCCAAAGTGGTTGTGAAGTTCTTGAATAGAACTATCTTTCCACGATTTGGAACTCCACGCATCATCATTAGCGATGGAGGAACGCATTTCATCAACCGGAAGTTCAAAGCACTTCTATCGAAGTATGGGGTAACCCACAAGGTATCAACTGCTTATCACCCTCAAACTAGTGGACAGGTCGAGATCTCGAATAGAGAAATCAAGGCAATTTTGGAGAAGACCGTCTCTAGAACGAGGAAGGATTGGTCCATGAAGTTGGACGATGCTCTTTGGGCGTACAGGACCGCATTCAAGACTCCCATAGGTACCACTCCTTATAATTTGGTATACGGGAAGTCTTGCCATCTGCCCGTTGAATTGGAACACAAGGCATATTGGGCGATCAAATGGTTGAATTTCGACATCAAAGAGGCTGGTGAGAAGCGACTATTGGAACTCAACAAGCTGGAGGAGCTGCGTTTGAACGCTTATGAGAATGCCAAAATCTACAAGGAAAGGACGAAGAGATGGCATGACAAGCGTATCGTCCCAAAGGAGCTTAACGAAGGAGACTTAGTTCTACTCTTCAACTCCCGCCTCCGCCTTTTTCCAGGTAAGTTGAAATCTAGATGGACCGGGCCTTACGTTGTGAAACATGTTTTCCCTCATGGTGCAGTTGAGATATGGGGCGAAACTAGCGGAAGCTTCAAGGTCAACGGTCATAGACTTAAGAAATACCAACCGGAAACGCCGGTTGAGGAGGTTGGACCAATATACCTCATTTGAGACCCAGCAATGTCCAACTAGCGACCTTAAATCAAGCGCCTCTTGGGAGGCAACCCAAGGTATTGCTTTCTTTTCCCGTTTTCTAGTCTAGCTTAGATAGTTTTTGTTTTTGTTGTGCTTTGCTTTGTTTTTGGCGTTCTGGACAGACAACAGGGAATGTCTAAGGAAGGAACATAACTGGAAGGACGGAAGTTCGAGATTCTGAGAAGATAGAAGCACGTCGGTTACTGTCAGAGCACCTCGACCGAGTTGATTCTCGAGCAACCGAGGCGACTAGGGTTTCTGCAGAAGCACCTCGGTCCGTACCACCTCGGTCCAGTCGAGACCATCTCGACCGAGGTGACAGCAGATCCAGGAACAGTATAAAAAGGAAAAAAAATTTATTTTTCACTTTTTACTTTACCCACCTCGACCGCGGCGACTTCCACTTCGCTCCTTCTCAGATCTTGCCTGTTTTCGAAGATTTCTGCTTCTAAACTGTGATTGAAGGGTAGAGGAACCGATTGCAACAACAGATCTGCAAAGAAATCGAGCGAATCGACCGAAACGAGGTAAAACAAGTCGAAACCCTAACTCGTTCGTTCGCTTTGATTTGGGCTTTGGTTGCCCCTGATTCTGCTGAGAAAGGATTTAAGTACCCCATAGGAAGCAATTGTAGTGATTTCTGGGGGAAAAGAACTGAATTTCTGAGAATTGGAATCGTAACTGCTACGCCTCGGTCCGGTCGAACTGCATCTCGACCGAGGTGTTCTTGAGTCTTGTCAGTAACCGAGGTGGTCTGACAGTGTTAAGTGAAAATGAGTTCCGATCGCCGCCTAGCCCTGAGAGACAGATCCTCACCCTCCCCTTCTTCCTCCTCCTCCCGTCCTTACCGCCCGGTTATCCACGAGAGATGCCGGGTAGACTATGAGCGGATAGCTAGCCGTCCAGTTATCGCACCACGATTTCTGGACGTGTCGGCTATTGATTGCCTAGGGTTAGATGCTGACCTTAGGAGGATGATTGCTACTGTCGGGCTGGATCAGTTTACTGAGATCCGAGCCCCAGCTTACTTGGAGCCGACCTTAGAGTTTGTTAGCTCCTTCTCCTACCTCCCCACAGACCAGTCTGTGAAGTACCGGTTGATGAACCGGAACTTCATAGTTCCCTTAGATGTTTGGAGAGAGATTTTTGGTTTTTCTGAGCCCACCGCCACCGATTTCCCCTCCCGATCCGTAGCTAGGGAGTTCTGGGGGCAGATTGCCCATATTACTGAGCATGCAGACAGATGGCGCCCTGGAGATTCCAGGGAGAAGGTCATCTTCCACCCAGCTTTCAGACTAGCCCACAGGATTTTCAGCGAGACACTTCTGGCGCGTACTGAGACGCCCCAGAAGATCAGACAGGGCGAGCTCTTCAGCCTCTACTGCATGGTTACAGGAGGTTTCCCAGACTTTGGCTTGCTCTTGGCAGAGGATCTGCACAGGATCAAGGCCAAGGGGAAGGGAGACATTTGCTGCGGAGGTCTAGTCACCCATATCGCTACCTACCACGGGATGGACC
Source organism: Fagopyrum homotropicum (assembly GCA_033239125.1). NCBI lineage: Eukaryota > Viridiplantae > Streptophyta > Magnoliopsida > Caryophyllales > Polygonaceae > Fagopyrum > Fagopyrum homotropicum. Next base: position 111,255,270 of record BSWB01000002.1, read on the forward strand.
TCAGTGTTTGCACGATGGCGGCGGCTCCGAAGCCGCTGGGATTACAGGAGATGATCACACGGAGGATTCTGGTTCCCCGTGGTTTGACCACTCCATACGTCGCCATGCCTTGGGAGCGGACTGCACCACAGGGGATCCGCTGGTCTGCTCAGTTCACAGTCTTTGATCCGCATTATTGGCAGACAGCATGGGCTCCACTGATGGAGGATCACAGAGAGGCAGCAGCTGCCCCTGCTGAGGAGGAGGAGGATGACGACGACGAGGAGACGTTGGATGAGAGAGATGGTGGAGTCCCGATGGATACAGGGACAGATACTGCAGGTACGAGCGCGCCACCGATCATCGACTTGGATGATGAGGAGGATACTGAGCCAGCACCTGCTGCACCTCCTGCTAGATCTGCTAGGCGTCGGACACGCCGTCATAGAGACACTGAGGCTCATCGTCGGATCGATGATCTGACTGACCAGATGATAGATTCTTATGCTGCCCTTACTGTGGACATGCATGAGAGATTTGCTGCCCAGGACCGACACATTGACCGCTGGACTCATCAGATGTTAGAGGAGCAGCACTATCAGCGCAGGATGATGGAGCTACAGTTCCAGCAGACTATGGGCTATCCGTTCGACCCTACTCAGTATCCGTATGTGCCACCACCACCACCACCGGATCAGGATTATTGAGGAGCTGCAGGATTTTCTTTATTTTCTTTTATGCAGTTCGGCCATTTATCCGGTGAGTACTCTCATGTTTAGACTTTTTATTTGACCCACTAGGACAGTGTGTCCCAAGTATGGGGTGTTTGTACTTATCTGACTACGTGATGTATTTATTCGACTACCTTTTGATGTATGACACTTTATTTATCGGATATTTTCATATTTATGCTTCAGTTGCCTTTATATGATTATCTGATATTACATGCATAACAACAGGTTATTTGATTGAGAAAAAACGTCGAAACCGAAAAAAAAATGGTTTTAAAAAAAAAAATTTTTTGACCTCGACCGGGGAGATTCTGGCCAAACGAGGCATTTCACCTCGGTTGAACCAAGAACATCTCGACCGAGGTTGGTTACTGAGAGTTTTCGAAACGATTTTTTTTTGTGTTACTTATCTGGATATGATCTCAGTGAAGATTCTGTTTACCTACTGGTTTTAAATTCTTTATGTGTTTGAAAGGTTTTATAATATGTTTAAGTTGCTAAATGCTTTGTTTGAAATTATTGGCATGTTTAATACTTTGTTTTTATCCAAATTATGTTGAATTTGAAGGTTGACACCGCAGGTTAAGTTCTCTCACTTTCTTCTTGGAAAGACCAAGGCAATTCATTTTCTTCTTCTTCTTCTTGATCATGCTTAACCCCTCATATGCATTTTGCCTCCCTTTACCTATCCGGGAATTTGGAAGCAAGCGAAGTGGTGAAAGCAAGTGGAGTTAAAGTTGAGAAGTGGTTGGAAGTGAAAGTGTTAGAAAGCAATAATAGGTTTGGGGAAGTCAATCATGAAGATGAGTAACTCGGCACCATTCACATAGCCGGGTGTTTGTGTCTTGCCAAAGTCGGATTGAGCGATATTCCTAACGGGTCATTGTATGTGCATCAAGGGTTTGATGCATCTCAAGAAATTGATGATTGCTAATCTCCTAGGCTTCGGTTATTGTGCACCTCTGTCCATGCATCCCAAAAAGTAAAGTAAAAGAAAAAGTGTTAAATAAGCAAAGCTTATTGGTGGAAGATGTTGCAAGTCAAAGTGAAAGTGAAGTTCATCCTTTTCCCGGATTCTAGCACCACATTACCTTACACACATCCCCACCCTACACGTTTCTTCACCTTTTCTTTTGGGAAGCCCTTGAGACCTTGAGCTTGTTGATTGACTTAGCGGTTTAAATCGGATTATACATGATTAATTTTGATAATTATGATTTATTATGTATTCCATGATTTTATGCAAAGATGAACAACTTTCCTATATTTATAAAATGTTTTGATCATGTTGAGTTTTTAAATTCCAAGAAGTACTCTCTTAGAGTGATCTATGGTAGTTGCACACCATAAAATGTTTTTGAAAGATTTTTTTTCTTGACTTATAATCCATTCTATCTTGTCTTCTATATGCGGAACTTGCTTGGGGACAAGCAAGGGCTAAGTATGGGGTATTTTGATAGCATGAATTATAGTCTATATTTTGGGGTTTGTTTGGACGTTTTATCTTTCATAATCTGCATGTTTGTATGTGCATTATGTGATTTTACTACCATTTCATCTACCTTTGCGAGGATCGAGGTCTACACCTAGTTTTGTTGTAATTGCAGGTAATTTGGTACGTTTTGCATCAAAAAGGAGCAAAAGGAGTCATCAGTCATTTGGAGCTACATCCAGGGAGCATAGCCATGGATTAAAGATTTACTTTGGAGCAGATTCAAGAGATTTCACATTTAGTTGTGACTCACCTCGATTGACCAGAGATTCATCTCGACCGAGGTGATCCAGAGACGCCGACTCGACCGAGGCGAACACCTAGGACGCGGCGAGAATATTTTATTCATGGATGAGATCTTTTAAAATTGGAAAGTGATCTTATAATTTTGGGCTTGGCTCCTGGAAGGAAGGAGATATGCAGAATCGTATATTTTACCTATATTTATGGGAAAATATCTTTCTAAGATTTATTATCTTTGGAGGGTTATTTTCCTATAAAAGGGGTTGGATTTCCACAATTCCGGGGGCTCGCATACAGGCCGCTTACACCGAAAAATACGCAGCAGCAGCAGCATACTCCAGTTGGGAGTTTTGAAGAACCTTTTTGAAGGTTGAAGGAAGATTGAAGATCATAGCTTTTATAGCTTTTTGGAGGGTTTTGTAAGATTGTCTTCAATTCCCTCACTTGTTGTCTTGTCTTGTTGGATTGCTATCCAAGGAACGCTTTTGTTGTGATATTTGATTTAGTTATTGAAGTCTTTTCCTTAAATTCTTCTTTGTTCAAATATTCACTTTCTTCCCATATATTTAATACTTTCATAATGATGATGAGTGGCTAATTTCCTTGTGTGATTCTAGGGTGATTGGCTGAAGGTTGTGGGAAAAACAATGATAGAATAATCTTAGATTCCAGTAGGATCGTGAAAGTTCGAGTCTTTAACCTTAGCCCTAAGCATCTCGTTCAGTCGATGAACATCTCGGCCGGGGTGGAAACTGGCTGATCGAGGTGACTTATCTGATCCATAACTGAGAGTTAAGTGTTAGAGTTTGCCAAATCCTATTCTTATTACACCTTTCCTGGTTCAAAGCAAGCTTAGGATGAGACTTACCCGGTAATTCCTTAGTTTGTGTACCAACGATCATAAGTGTAGGTAATAAAGGTTTATCCTTTATTGGGGTTTGAGTGTGCTTCCATCCCGTCTTTGTGAGTTAGCCTGAGACTTACCCGGTAAAGGTTGATTCTATTCCCTTAGATGGTATGTTAGTTTGAGGTTATAGTTCTTTATCTTGATTCCTTGAGACTTACCCGGTAATAGGAGTTACGGTTTAGGATTAGTGTGTAGTGAGACTTACCCGGTGATCTACTCCACTTTAGAAACACCTTCCCCTTGCAAAAATCTCAGCTTTGTCCGCCTATCTATAGATCTTGAGTTGGAACCACAACTAGATGCTTTAATCCCTAGAATTGCATGTTTGCTTTATTGACTTCTTATTCATCTTTGATTGTGTTAATCACTCTTGTGGTTAGTATTGACATAAGCACACCGTATTGACTTTGTTTCACCGAGTCCCTGTGATCGACCCCTGGAATTTTCTTGCTTTTACTACGATTGACCCGTACACTGTGGGTTCGCATCCTTGTTTTAAGCTTAAGTCTAGGGTTATAAATTTAAAGCTTGCACACACCGTTTGGAGCGAACATTTGGCTTTTTCTTTTTTTTTTTCGAATGAAACTGAATTCAATAATGCAAAAACAAATGCAAAAAACAACTAAATCAACTGTACAAGCAATGATGTATATCCCTCCCCAATACTTGAAGTGCACTTTGTCCTCAAACTGGAAATGAGTCAAAGATAAATGTGGGAGAAGGGAAAGAAATGTACCCCTCACTGGGGTTGTCCAGATGGACCACCAGGACCCTCCTCCGGTGGGTAAGGGAAGTGACGGAAGAAATGCTCCTGGCGCTGGTAGATATCAACGACGCGGTCCTGCTGGGCAGACATCCGGTGACCAAAAGAGGTCTCAAAGCTGGCCTGCCAAGCCAGCTACTGAGCCTCCAGCTGCTGCTCTTGGGCTGCCTGCCAGGCCTCCTACCTCTGGTCAAAGTGTGAGGTCACGGAGGTGGCAAAAGTGTCCTGCCAGCTCTGCTGCTGCTCCGGCATAGTCCGCTGGTAGTCGAACTGCCAAGCCCGGTGCTAGGTCGTCATGGCCGCCAGTTGAGCCTGAAGGCTCGCAAGGGCCGGGTCCTCCTTTGGTGCCGCTGTGGGCATCTCCTCGTCATCTGGGACGGGCAGGTGCTCCTCCTGATGGGCCCAGCTGGAGCTGGCGGCATGCCTCTCCACAATGGCCACCTCGGCACGAAGGGATCTGCCGGTATGTAGAGCTCGGAGAGCTCACCTCCTAGTGGTAAAGGTCGGGGGAGGTAGGTGAGGTGGCTCCCATCTGCAAGGGAGATCCAAAACAGGTTCTCCTCGTCCCTCCGGAGGAGCTTGCACCTCCTAAGCATCCCCTCAGTGTAGAGAGGAGTTTCCATCCCATCCTCTAACTCGGACAAGTCCATCACTTGTGAGGCGATCAAAGAGATCACCCCACCGCCGACAATATCCTAATCCGCTTCAAAGTGGCGAGGAAGAGAGAGGGCCAATCCATCAACTGCTCGCTATGTGGAAGACAGGAGTAGAGCAGTGGGAGGTGCTTGAGAGCGACCTTGTTTTCCTCTTTGTGTCCACAGAAGACACTCATGAGGATCTTGGAAATAAACCTCAAATTGGGGTGAGTGAGTTTGTTGGAGTACTCACCCCCAGCATGGAACTCCGACCCGGTAGCTGCTCACCAAAACGCACATAGGTCGGGATATGTAGAAATCGTTGTAGTCAAGCGTGGAAATCAACCTCCCGTAAATCATTGTAGTCAAGCGTGTACTTCACCTTGTTGAACTTGAAGGTGAGGCCGGTACACACGTGGTCATCCTTTTGCATTGGAAAAGTGGCGATATATTGTCTGCTGAGCTCCGGATATGTCGGAGCACTCTTCTGGAGGAAGTCTCCGAGCCCAGTATTCGCCAAAAACGTTTGCATACTCTCTAGCATGCCCAATTTCTCCAAGGTCGGGATATGCAGAAATCGAGTTGCATACACAACTCGATCCTGCATGATCCTATATCGGTATTTCTCTGTTTTCGTCATCTTGTATTTCCTTGGGGCTTCCATTTTTGAAAAGATTTGAGCAAAGGATTAGTGAACGTTTGGAAAAAGGAAAAGAATCGACCTTCTATTGTGATTTCCGCAGGGGCAGCTGTGCAGGCGCAGGGGCGGTGAGGCACAGGGGAGGATGCTTGCAGGCGCATGCGTGGGAGAACTACAGAAGGCGATTTTGCGAATGCTTCGAAGGTGGTGGCGCCTTGGAGTGGCTCCGGTGGTGGTCTTTGGTGCAGGCGACGTTGAAAGTGGCGCAGGAGTGGGGAATCGATGCAATTGAAGGGAGGTGGCATTTGGCACGAGGGCAGGTGGCGCAAGGGCTATGGGGGTGTGTGTCCTTGGTGTTGGTGGCACAGGGGTGTCGGAGAGGGTGGTTGGGTGGTTTCGCTGAGGGCGCAGGGGCGTTCGCAGCTTAGAGAGCGAGAGAAGGTGCGAGGAGTTGTGGTTTTGCGTGGTGAGGAGGGTTGGTGGGTGGTGCGTGGTATGTATAGGCGTTTTTTCGAGATCCTATTTTTTTTCTTTTCTGGGTAAACCCGCAGGGGCGGGGGTTTGATACCGCAGGGGTGGCGACAAGGGAGAGGAGCACGCAGGCCCAGCGGCGGGGGCGGCGTTGGGAATTTGTGTCAAGGATGGCCGCCGCAGGGGCGTGGGGATGTCACCGCGGGGGTGGTGACAGGCGTGTTGTAGGCGCAGGCCCAGTGCCGGGGGCGGTGATGGCCTGAGTGTCACCGCAGGGGTGGGATACTAAACCGCAGGGGCAGTTTCTTGACAAAAGCTCCTCTTTTTATTCCTTCGGGTTGCCTCCCGAGAAGCGCCTTTGTTTTACGTCGTTGGCTCGACGTAAGATCTCTACTTCTCTGACTGTGCCTCCTTTAGTATCATCTCGTCAATCGGATCGTCCTTGACTCCTTCAAGGTAAAGCTATAGCCTTTGTCCGTTCACCTTAAACACCTTATGCGTTTGGGGGTCATAGAGATCCACAACCCCGTGAGGGTATACTTCGGCTACTATGAACGGCCCTGTCCATCTTGAACGCAACTTACCTGCAAAGAGTTTCAAACGTGATTGAAAGAGAAGTACCTTATTACCTAGCTTGAAGTCCTTCTGGAGGATGTTCCGGTCATGCCATGCTTTGGTCTTTTCTTTGTATGTGGTAGCATGGTCATATGCATCTAGCCTTAGTTCCTCCAACTCTTGCAATTGGAGCTTCCGGAATTCTCCCACTTCTTCTATGTTCATGTTGCACTTTTTTACCGCCCACCAAGCTTTGTGCTCTAACTCCACTGGTAGGTGGCAAGCTTTCCCAAACATGAGCCTAAAAGGAGACATCCGATGGGAGTTTTGTAGGCTGTCCGATATGCCCATACGGCGTCATTTAGCCTTGCACTCCAATCCTTCCGCCCGGGAGAAACCGTCTTTTCAAGGATGGTCTTTATTTCCAGGTTAGACACCTCAGCTTGGCCGTTTGTTTGTGGATGATAAGTTGTTGACACTCTTTCGTGAACATGGTATTTCTTAAGGAGAGTCGTGATCGTCTTGCTGCAAAAATGGCTACCCCTATCACTGATTAATGCTTTTGGGATTCCAAATCTTGCGAAGATATTTTCCTTTAGAAAAGCTGCAACTACTTTTAAATCATCAGTTTTGGTGGCCTTTGCTTCCACCTACTTGGAAACATAGTCCACCGCAAGCAAAATATATGTGTTCCTAAATGAAGTAGGAAATAGCCCCATGAAATCAATTACCCAAACATCGAATATTTCACAAAATATAAGAGAGGATTGGGGCATTTCATGTCTCCTTGAATGATTTCCCACCCTTTGGCATCTATCACACACTTTACAAAACGCAAAAGCGTCTCGAAAAATATGTGGCCAAAAGAAACCGGTATCCAAAACTTTTCTTGCAGTTTTGTTTGCTCCAAAGTGCCCCCACATTCTTCAGAATGACAGAAAGTTAGGACGGATTGCACGTCATTGTCCGGAATGCAATGCCGGATCACTTGGTCACCACAATGCTTCCAAACGTAAGGATCGTCCCAAACGTAGTGTCGAGCTTCAGCTTTTACTTTCTCTTGTTGTGCCTTGGTGAAGTCTGGAGGATACTCCTTCCTGACAATGAAGTTCACAATGTCAGCAAACCAAGGCTTAAAAGATGGAGCTTAAGACAAACCTCCGTCGACAATTCCGCAGGGGCGCCTAAAGGGAGCCGCAGGGGCGGCTGGCCGCAGGGGCGGCTGATGTGAGGCGCGGGGGCGGTTACAGAACAGAGAGTTGTGTAGAATGTATCGTCTGGAAAGCTCCCGACTATCTCTCTTTCTTTTCCTAGTTCTTCCTTCTCTTGCACTAGTCTGCTCAAATGATCTACCACCAGGTTCTCAGCTCCCTTTTTGTTCCTTATCTCTAGGTTAAATTCGCTTAGAAGGAGCACCCAATGAATTAATCGTGGCTTTGCCTTCTTCTTTGCCATGCAGTACCTAAGGGCTGCATGGTTACTGAAAATAATTACCTTTACCCCAAGTAAGTATTGCCTGAACTTCTCAAGGGCAAAAACTACCGCCAACATCTCCTTCTCGGTGGTGGAGTAATTCCTTTGTGCTCCATTTAGTGTCATAGACAAATAATGGATCACATGGGAGGCCCGTCCGTCTTTTTGTCCTAAGACAGCTCCGACAGCGTAGTCACTGGCGTCACACATGATTTCAAAAGTTTTCTCCCAATCAGGGGAACGGATGATCGGTGCGGTGGTGAGACATGACTTCAAAGTGTCGAAAGCCTTTTTGCAATCCTCATCCACTATGAAGGTTACATCTTTCTTGAGCAATTCACACAGGGGTGCTGAGATCTTTGAGAAGTCTTTGATGTACCTTCGGTAGAAACCTGCACGACGAAGAAAAGATCGAATTTCCCGAACATTAGTAGGATAAGGTAAATTTTGAATAACATCAACCTAAGCCTTATCTACCTCTATCCCTTTTGAGGATATTACATGTCCTAGCACAATTCCTTTTTCGACCATGAAATGACATTATTCCGAATTAAGAACTAAATTGGTTTCAACACATTTTTCAAGAACCAGTTTTAAATGCCCTAAACATGCGTCAAAACTGTCTCCATGGACGGTAAAATCATCCACGAAGACTTCAATGAAATTTTCTATGTATTCGGAGAAAATACTTATCATGCACCGTTGGAAAGTGCCCGGCGCGTTGCAAAGTCCAAAGGGCATTCTGCGATATGCAAAAGTGTCAAATGGGCAAGTGAATGTCGTCTTCTCTTGATCTTCTGGTGCGATGGCTATTTGGAAATATCCCGAATATCCATCCATGAAACAGTATTATTGATGACCTGCAAGACGTTCCAACATTTGATGAATAAAAGGCAATGGGAAATTGTCTTTTCGTGTAACCTTATTGAGCTTGCGGTAGTCAATGCAAACGCTCCGTCCAGTTTGTGTTTTGCTTGGGACCATCTCTCCATGTTGATTTTCCACCAAGGTGATGCCTCCCTTCTTTGGAACTACTTGGGTTGGACTAACCCAAGTGCTATCTGAGATAGGAAAGATCATGTCCGCTTGGAGGAGCTTCAAAACTTCCTTTTTGACTACATCCATCATTGGTGGGTTCAACCTCCTTTGAGGTTTCCTAGAGGGCTTGGCGTCGTCCTCAAGTAAAATCCTATGCATGCAAGTGGAAGGACTTATCCCCTTGATGTCCGCAATAGTCCATCTGAGGGCCGTCTTGTGCTCCTTTAGTACGTTCACCAACTTATCTTCTTGTCCGGTGGTCAACTTATTGGAGATGATTACTGGCAAGGTATTGTGTGCTCCAAGGAAAACATATTTGAGGTGTGACGGAAGGTCCTTCAATTCTATTTCCGGTGCCTGCACTATGGACGGAACAAGCTTCTCACTTGGGGTTAGTAAAGTGGGCCCAATGGCCAAATTGGAGATAGGTATCCTTTTATGCCCATCTAATTGGGCTAGGACCTCTTTCATGCTAGATGTTAACACATAATCTGATTTGAAATCATCAATGTCATGCTTAATCACATTTCTCAATTCATCCACGTCAGAGTTATCTAAAACATCTTGCACAAAATGTTCACGTCAATAGCACATAGAAAATGATCATCGCTAGGAAATTTCTTTGCATCATAAATGTCAAATTCCACTACTTCTCCATCAAACTCCATGGTTAATTTACCACTAACATAATCAATTTTAGTCCTAGCCGTTTTCAGAAACGGCCTACCTAACAGAATGGGTGCAGCATGCGAGTCATTTTCCATATCCATTACAAAGAAATCAGTAGGAAAAATTAGGTTGTCTACTATCACTAATACATCTTCAATTATCCTTTTCGGGTACACATTAGATCTATCAGCAAGTTGTACTACAATTCTAGTTTCCATTAGTGGCCCAAGGCCAAGTGGGTTGTAAATCGAATATGGAAAAACATTAATAGAAGCACCGAGATCAAGCGTTGCGTTGTCAAAGCGGGTTTCCCCTATAACACAAGGAATTCTTACCATGCCCGTATCGCTGCCTTTCTTGGGCATTCTCCGTTAGAAAACTGCCGATAGATGTTCACTCACTTGCACTTTCTGTTTCCCCTTTAGCTTTTTATTGCTCTTGATAGTGCAAAGTTCCTTCAGAAAACGAGCATACTTAGGGATACTTTTCACCAACTTAAGGAGGGGAATGTTTACCTCGCATTTAGAGAAAGTCTCAAAGAGGTCCTTGTCCTCTATGATTCTTCTTTCCTTTTAATGCTTCAGGAAAAGGAGCCGGTGGCTTTTCGGAGTACAGCGGCAGAAAGTTAGGCCGGACGTAAGTATCCTTTTCAGCAAGACCTTCTGTTGTGTTTTCCGCAGGGGCGTCAGCTTGAAGGCGAAGGGGCGTCAGCTTGAAGGCGCAGGGGCGGCTCAGGGGTTGTCATCGCAGGGGCGGGGGTAGCCAGCCGCAGGGGCGTCCTTCCTTCTGGATTGGGCGCAGCTGCAGCCGCCGGGGCAGCTATGGGTGCGGTCATAACAACAGAAGGTTCGCTTTGTGACGCTTTTGTTGGTTCTTGTCGGATTTGCTTCCCGCTCCTTAATGTTAGGGCACTAACATTCTCCTTGGGGTTCATAAACATCTGGGAAGGCAATCCTCCGGAAAGCCTTGATTCGGTCCTTGAAATAGCCTCCGCCATTTGACTAACATGTTGCTCAAGGTTCTTGATGCTAGATTCTGTTGTTTGGACATGAGTAGCAAAGTGTTTAGTCAAAACCTGCAACATATCTTCAGTTGAGTGATACTTACCTTAGTGGGGCTGTTGTTGTTGGTTTTGTTGATCCCTCCAATGAAAATTCTGTTGGTCACGCCAATTTGGCATGAAATTATGTGCATAGGGATCGTTCCTAGGTCTTTGCTGTTGTGGTTGTCCATTACCCATTGCGTTTACTTCAGCATCGTCATCTTCAACTTGTGGACACATGTCCGTTGGATGATACGGGTCAGCACAAACTCCACAAGCTTTGAACTGTTGCAGTGTTCCCATAAGTGTTAGCCTCTTCACCATTTCCTTCAATTCCGCCAGCTAGGTGGAAATCTCGCTCTTCCCGGAACTCACAACATGAACTCCTTTCTTAGCCGAGGTCCTTCCAAAGTTCCGAGTTCCTTCCGCTAGTTCCTGTATCTTTTCCAAAGCAAGATCAGGAGCAGAGTTAAGAATATTACCTCCACAAGCCGCATCGACGATCCTCCTTTCATTGTCTAGCAAGCCATTGTACAAGTACAAGACTAGATCTTGAGTTGAATATCCGTGAAAAAGATAGCTGGATCGGAGGCGTGCAAACCTTTCGATGTACTCGTAGAGAGTTTCGGTTGCCTCTTGCTCGATGTTGCTTATAGCTTTCTTTAAGCTATTGGCCTTTTTAGCAGGAAAGTATTTCTCCAAGAATGCTTTGTGAAGGTTCTCCCAAGTGTCAATACTCCCGGATGGAAGGTGGTAATACCAATCATCCGCCGAATCCTTGAGTGTGAAGCCGAATGCCCTCATCTTGATCTGTTCTTCGGTAATGTTGGCCTACTTCATGCTCATACAAACGGTGTGGAACTTCCCAAAGTGCTTGATGGGGTCTTCACCACATAGCCCATGGAAGGATGGAAGCAAGTGAATAAGGCCCGGCTTGAGCTCAAAGTTGACTCCTTCCCCTAGTGCCGGTATAGCGACCGCAAGAGGGTTTTGAGCCAAAGTGGGCTGCGTAAGTTGACGAAGAGTACGATCAGCCATCACTTGTTGTAGTTGTTGTTGTCTTTGTTGCCGGATGTGCGTCCTCTCAATTTCTGGATCAAAAGAAGCAAAGCCGGAATTAGTAGCACGGGTTTGAACCATAAAAATAGTTCAAACCAATAATCAATAATAACAATAAAACACAAAAACTCCCCGGCAACGGCGCCAAAATTTGACTAGAAGTATTTCTATGGTCGTCTATACCCAATCAAAAGTAAATCCCGACTTAGCACTAAGAACAAGTATAGTGATTAACTAAGGGTCGAACCCAAGAGAGTTAAGGTGTTTTAGATGCAATTATCGATTATAATGACAAGTGACACAAAGGGGGGGTTTTGGTTTAATTGATGCACAAAATCTTATGAAAACGATTAACGCGACAATTAAGACAATAATGGATGAATCTACACTAGGTTGATTCTAAGCATGCAATTGCTACTTTGGTGCGTTCATTTTATAAATTCTTAAGTAATCTCCAGTATTGATCATACATATGTGTTGAGCCAACCGGCATCAACAAAACTTAACTTATTAAAGTTCCATAAACCTACAAGAACAAATAACAAGTTAGCATTCAAACAAAGACTAAGGGGTATAAAGAGAAGATTAAAACCGTTAAACTTACCTTTATATTTGTGTTCCTTTAATTTATGTAATTACTACCCGTTATTACTTAAAGTTGCTTCTAGATTAAAGACCCGAACCCGGAACCTGTTAATCCTAGTTGTTTACATGCACTTTAGAACCTAAGGTGATCAATCTCAAGTAATAGTTAACATGCAATTAAACAATGGAGATCAAGGAAACACAAAGCATTACTGAATAAAAACATATATTAAAAAGAACTTACAACCAAAGTAACAAAGCAGCTTCAAACCAACCCAATGTAGCAAGGGAGTTAGCAACTCATTACAATGGAAAAACTCAAGTCTAAAATGGATTTTGTGGGGAAAAGGATGGATGATTCTAGCAATCAGCCATGGACTATTTATACTACAAAAGACACTTAATTAGGAGTAAATAGCCGGCCTAAAACAACCACCTTTAATGCCATAAAGGTGGTGTAAACAGCCGGAGTAAAGCATCTGGTGTTACACCGCATGGGCGGCCTTCAGGACCCGCAAGGGCGGTTTAGGCAGAATCGGTTGATCTTGTTCAGAACCGCTGGGGCGGCTACACAACTCCGCGGGGGCGGATCTTTAATGCACATCAACGTCTGACCTTTCGCCTTCCTGACGTTTCTGATGTCAAGGCGCAGGGGCGCCTTAAGGCCAACGCAGAGGCGGTGACACAAACTCTTCACCTTCCAGCTCCCAAGGCGAGGCGCAGGCAAGGCGCAGTGGGAGGCACAGGGGAGCTGGTCTTCGTCTCGTCAAGGCAAGTCACCGTAGGGGCGGCTGCAAGGACCCGGAGGGGCAGTAAGGCTGCAGAAGCCTTGCTTTGTGATCGATCTTCACTCCTAAGTGCTTATAACTCCTTCTTTAGCTTCTTTTGATGTTCTTCTTCTGGACCAAGGAGTTAGTAGCATAAACCGACACTAATGCAACAAAAAGACTCTAAAAACTACCCTAATTGATAGTGATTCCATCACCTATCAAAGTGCGAGTTGCATCTATGAAGTACGGGCTCACACCTAGGCGAACATGGCTCAGCAGAGGGATCTCGGATCTCCAATGCATCTAGACCGAGGTCCAAGCCAAGGTGTGGTCCTGTTGAGTTCATCGCGGACGGTTCTAGCACCATCTCTGTCGAAATAACCCTTCAGCATTTCCTTTTCCTTTGTGCTCGGATCCTGCACTTCACACCAATGACACCACAAGGTCAACCATGGCCTCCAACTACATCAACACTCATCACAACTCCGATAACCTATCATCAAAAACAAAAGAAAACACACACAAAAGCAAAAACGAAAACAAAAGCAAAACAAAAAGGGAAAGATGTCTACCAATGGGTTGCCTCACACCAAGCGCTTCTTTAAGATCTTTAGCTAGATCAAACTTTGGAGTGTCTCACTCTAGGTGAATCGAGGGAAACACATCAACCAGGGCTTCTGAAAAGTGTACACAACCGCTAGCAACTCCTTTTCGGTGGTGGCATATTTGAGTTGAGCCTCATCTAGCGTCTTGCTTACGTAGTAGATGGCATGTGTAAGCCCATCTTTCCTTTGTCCTAGCACGGCACCAACGGCCACATCACTGGAATCAAGCATCACTTCAAATGGTAAGCTCTAATTCGGAGGTTGCATAATCGGGGTGGTGATCAAAGTGTCCTTCAACCTACAAAAAGGTTCGAGACAATCCTTGGAGAAAACAAACTCAACATCCTTCATTAGTAGGTTAGTGAGAGGCTTAGAAATTATAGAGAAATCTTTAATAAACCTATTGTAAGAACCGGCATGCCCTAAGAAACTCCTTACCCCCTTCACCGAGGTAGGTGGTGGCAACTTCTCTATTGTCTCAATCTTAACACTATCAACCTCAATTCCTCGATGGCAAACCAAATGTCCTAACACTATACCTTCACTAACCATGAAATGACATTTCTCCCAATTTAAAACAAGATTAGTCTTTTCACATATTTTCAACACTAAAGATAGATTAGCAAGACAATCATCAAATGAAGATCCATAAACCGAGAAATTATCCATGAACACTTCCATGATATTTTTAATATTTTCAGAAAAATGGCCATCACACACCTTTGAAAGGTCGCGGGTGCATTACACAACCCAAATGGCATCCTTTTATATGCAAATGTGCCCCATGGACAAGTAAATGTAGTTCTTTCTTGGTCATTCGATGAACCGGAATTTGAAAAAACCCACTATAACCATCAAGATAACAAAAATGAGAATGGAGAGCTAACCTTTCTAGCATTTGGTCAATAAAGGGAAGAGGTAAAGAATCTTCCCTAGAGGCCACATTACGTTTGAAGAACCGTTAGGTGAACATAAAGGATATAAATACTCTATAAGGGGTTTTGATTAGAGTATGGGAACTTTTTGCAAAAACCTATCTCAAGGCTTTGATATGATTTCAAAGGCCTTGATGTCGATTTGAGCTCTTTGTGACACACTATGATTTCAAGTGCTTTGAAAGTGATTTCAAAGGCCTTGACTTTGTAAACCTGCAAAACAAAGTTAGTCACAATATAGCAGGATATAGTACGGAAATGAAAAGATCGATACGAGAATATGTTTACGAAGTTCAAATCTAAATAGCCTACTCTCCATCCCAGGTTATAGCCGTAGGATCTAACTATCTATTATCAGCTTTAAAGAGTCCTAGATACAACCTAGAAGAAATCCCCTTCTTCTCTCATTGTAGCCAACGCGACGATCTAGCTTTAACTCTTAGCCTAGCTTTAATAGCCTAGTTCCATCGCAGAGTAACACACACTCGAGTATAACACTCTTTAGATATGCCAATGGAGCTCTCGAGTTTTATCTCTCTCTAGGGGATAAAGCTTTTGTATAAAGAGAGAAAGAAAAACTTGTTTGATCGAATGAAGATGCTTTTGGATCGCTTGAAGACTTTAAATATTTCTGTGTAAGCTTGTGTCTTTTCTTCTTCAATTGACATCTTCATTTATAGTTCTTCGATAGAGAAGTCTTCTAGCCGTTGGAAAGATGACCGTTGTAGATGTTTCTTCTCCTCTATGGAAAACGCTTCTTGGTTGAGATGAGATAGCCATTGTAGATCTTCTTCATCTTCTTCATCTCCTTAAAGCACGTTGATTATTCTTCTCCATAATTTTCTCACGCTGTTTAAGATCTTTGTCTTTTGGGCATCGAGATCTTCAGATTTTGTTGAGACTTGTTGGATGAAGATCTCCAAAATCTATTGAGAAGAAATCTCGCGCTGTTGGTTGAGGATCTTTGTGAGATCCTATTTGAACCGAATCCTCAAGGCCGAGATCTTCTTGTTGGGCGTATCTCCTTGGAAGATCTTCTTTTTATTCTTGGTTAATTTAGTTGGTAGAGATTTATATTCCTTGAAGCCTTTTTGTTCTTTGAAACTCACTTCAATGCTTTGGCTTCTGATCCCTTGAAATGGCTTTAAAGGCCACCTTGTTGAACTTCTTCAAACTCTGCGTTTTTCCCTTGTATCTGATTTCAAGGCCTCCGTCTATCCCTTGAAATGCTTTACATGGCTTGCACACATTTAGAGAAACACCAAAAACCAAACAACTAGAAATACAATGGATATTTTGTTAGTATAAAAACCACTTATTTGTGTTAAGTCATCCATCATCACATATTCAATTATATACTCACGGTGTAGTTTTCAAAGTTTCCTACAGTCAATACACATCCTCCAACCCGTAACCGTCCTATTCGGGATAAGTTCATTGTTCTCATTAGTTACTACGGTCATACCACCCTTCTTAGGCACTACATGTACGGGACTAACCCACTTACTATCCGAAATCGGGAAAATGATTCCCGCATCTAGCAAATTTAAGATCTCCTTCTTAACGACCTCTTTCATGATTGGGTTCAATCTTGTTTGAGGTTGAATAGATGGCTTATGATTGTCTTCTATTAAGATTTTATGCATGCACAATGAGTGTTTCATGCCAACTAAGTCATCAATGATGTAACCTATAGCTCTCCTATGCAATTTCAATTCAATCAAAAGCTTCTCAAGCTCATCATCATTCAAAGATGCATTCAAAATCACCGCATATGTAGAATTATCACAAAGGAAAGCATAATTTAAATGAGAAGTGAGAGGTGTGAGATCAAGTTTAGGAGGACCTTTCTCAATGGGATGTGCTCCATATAGCTCAACATTAGATGAATCCAAAGCCATTGAAGACTCTCCCTTCTTCCAACCGAAGTCAAGCTCAGCTTTGCTCCTCTCTTCAATTTCAGCACTTGGTTCCTCTTCTAGTGCTTCAAATTCAGCATTTGGCTCTTCTTCTATTGCATCCAAGGCTCGGATTTAGTCATTGCAATGCTCTTCTAGACATTCCTCCATGATACTCATGCTAAGAACCTTCTCCAAATGGTCCTTGATCAAGATGGAACTCACCACCTCCCTAGACATCTCTTCACCCTCAATGTTATAGACATCATCATCTAGAGTTGGCCCTTTCACCATTGTGGCCAATTTAAACTTTAGGTACTCCTCTCCTATGTTGAATGAGAGGGTCAATTCTTACAATCAACTAGACATCCGGATGTAGCTATGAATGGCCTTCAAAAGATGATGGGAACGGGATAATCCTCCGGAATGTCTAGCACTACGAAGTCTATTGGTACATAGAACTTTTCGAGTTGCACCGGGATGTCTTTAAGTATTCCTACCGGATGGGTGATGGATCGGTCCTCCATGTTGAGGGTCATCTTGACCAGCTTTGGCTCCCCTATCCCAACCTTTTTACACAGTGCAAGCGGGATTATGCTTACACTAGCACCAAGGTCACAAAGGGCTTCGTATTGAACATCACCAACACCAATCGGTACACAAAATGAACCCGGATCTCGCAGCTTAAGAGGCATTTCCTCTCTCATTTTTTGTATCAACTCGGAACATCTCTTTGTCATCCTCACTTCACCATACTCCTCCAACTTCCTCTTGTTGGAGAGTATTTCTTTCAAGAATTTACCATAAGCCGGCATACCTAATATAGCATCCATGAACGGAACGTTAATATACAATTTAGACATAAGTTCAAGGAATTTACCAAAGTGCTTGTCCAACTGAGCTCTTGCTCGAGATTGAGGAAATGGTAGCGGTGGTTTGTATGGAAGAGGTGGAACATAAGTAGGCTCATCTTCCTTGCTCTTGCCACCTTCATCTTGCCTTGGTTCTTCTCCCACCATCACCTTCTACCCCTTTTCAACTCGCTTGGGCAAGGGATCATTTGTGCTCAATCTACTCCTAGTGATAATTGCTAAAACTTGCCCTCTCGAGTTATCTTCGGTTCTCCTGGGAAGCTTCCCCGGATCTCTTTGTGTCCCATCCGCCTTTTGGAACACTTGTGCTTCTAGAACCTTTTGAGCTTTGGAAATGGATGTCATGTTGGTCTCAAGACCACACAACCTCCCAAAAAGTTGTTCAAATATCATTTCGGTCCTATCCTTTGGAGGTTGAGCAAAACCGAGAGGAGGCTCTTGTGAAGCCCTTGGTGGTGGTGCTTGCCTTGTTGAAGCGGGAGGGTTTAAGGCACCATCCGGGTTAGAGTATGAGAACCAGGGATGGTTGTAGTTGGGGCAGTAGTTGTTGAAATTCCGGTTGTTGTTGAAGTTCCTAGGACCTTGATAGCCCTCATTGAAGTTGTTCCTCCCTATATAATTGACATCTTCCTCCTTAGAAGATAAGTTTGCTTGAGCTTGCACTTGTACTTGAGGAGTTGCTCGGTTCTTCAAAGTGG
Source organism: Fagopyrum homotropicum (assembly GCA_033239125.1). NCBI lineage: Eukaryota > Viridiplantae > Streptophyta > Magnoliopsida > Caryophyllales > Polygonaceae > Fagopyrum > Fagopyrum homotropicum. The sequence goes on from BSWB01000002.1 coordinate 111,273,330, forward strand.
TAGCACATAACTCTCTCAAGGACTTTAACTCATTGTTGATGGCATCAAGCTTGAAGTTACTCATGGTCACCTCATTCACTTCATAAGCTTCCGGTCTTCTCCCATCACTCTTCCTATGGGAGTATTTCTCTATCACCAAGGCTCTCTTCTCTATTAACTTCCAAGCCTCATCCACATTCTTCTCCATAAATGTACCTCCGGCAAGTGATTGGATCTTGAATTGACTATCTTCATCAAGCCCCTTGAAGTAAATTTCCATCAAAACTATTTTCGGAATTCCATGGTGTGGACAATCTAGGAGGAGATCCTTGAATCTTTCCCAAGATTTGAATAGGCTCTCTCTATTCTTCATGGTGAAGGCATTTATCTTCCCTCTTAGTTCAGTTGTCTTGGAAGGCGGGAAGAACTTTGTCAAGAACTCGGTTTTCATCTCCTCCCAAGTGGCCACTCATCCTTGTGGTATGGATTGGTACCAAGCCAAGGCCTTATCCTTAAGTGAGAAGGAGAAAGCCCTAAGGTTATGGTTGTTGTTCTCCAATCTAGGCGGTCTTATAGTCTCCATCAAAAACTCGTAATCCATCAAGTGTTGATGAGGTGACTCTCCTTCCATCCCTCCAAATTTGTTGTGTCTAATCATTTCTAGCACTTGAGGGCGGAGCTCATAGTCATGAGCTATGGGATCTCCTAAATGGACACCTGGACGGTGTACCCTTTGAGCCGGATCCATACGTTGGCCAAGTGTTTGTGGCTCCTCAATAATAATTGGCTCAAACCGAACATGTGCCGCCGGATGAGGCAGTGGTGGAGGCGGTGGTTGATAAAGATTAAGCTCCCTTTGCTCCAAAGCTTGCCTAATTTCCTCAATCTCCCTCCTAATAGCTTCTTGCCTCTCGTTTCCATGTCTCCTCTCATTTTTCAAAGTTTCATCCCTAAGTCACAATTTCTCTAAAGCTTCATCAAATTCAGCCCTAAGGTTTACTTCAGTCATCTCTTTCTTCTTCTTAGCACCATTGGATCTTGTTCTAAGGGTTTTCTCAGGTTCGGGATCGAATGGAGCTAAATCCTTGCCACGAGATCTTTGCATGCACCTAAAGAATAGGAGATGTCATGAAAAATCAAAGACACAAAATAAACAAGATCACAAGCAAAAGAAAGACCTAAACTATAAACAATCACACAATGATTCAATCTTAACCTAGTCCCCGGCAATGGCACCAAAGACTTCTTGATCGCTAGATAGGTGATGCTACAAATACAAGGCAAGAGTGCCAAGAACTTGTTCATCTAATCATGCACACACAAAGTCTTAAATTTATACTCGATATATCTCCTAAACTACCTAGCAAACCCCGGATTGTTCGAGTCATATAGTAGAAAGGGAAGCATTCCGAGGTCGAACACAAAGCCCGAGGTGAGATTCAACCATGCAATGATCAAAGATAGTTCAAGTCTAGACCAAGAAAAGAGATGGAAAGAAAGAAATGAAAATCATATGTTTTTGATGGGTTTTATGGTGATCAAGCAAAGATCAAAATCAAGCAACAATATCAACCAAACAACAAAGCAAACACAAGATAAAATATATGGAGAGCATATTCAAGAGATTTGGATGTCCGGTTATAGCAACGACTCAAGCTTCTAATCAACAGAGGAACGAGCTGTAGTATGTTGGGATAGAATGTTTCTCCAATGGGATCAATCACCAGATAGGTCTCATGGTCCACTAATCCCACACCCAAGGTTCTATCACCGGGTAAGTCACTAGGAACCTAAGGTTGCGAATTCTACAAAAACCGGATTACTACCTAAGGGTCAAACCTCTCCTTACCGGGTATGTCTAGGAAAAGCGAGTCCTAAACGACAATCCTAGCAAACTCAATCGAATAGCGGTTGTTGAGACTCACTACTAACTAATGTTTAACATCTTCTATACCTAAGAGCGGGAATTACCGGGTAAGTCTCATCCATCACCTAATTTACTAACATAGGTCACCCTAATGCTAGATTAGGCTAAAAAACACTAGGATTTCAACTCTCAAACTCGCTAACATGAAGATATAGCACTATAGGACCAACAACTCACACAACTCGGGTGGATCAAGATCATATCGGCCGAAATGGATGAAGAACATGCCGAGTTTGCAAAATGAGCTAAGGAATTCGAGCAAGCAACTATCCTAGGATGCATCTAAGTCCAGTCTATCATTATCCTAGCCGTAACCTTTCATCCATCTCCGTAGAATCACATGCTACTTAGCCAACAACAATCATCTCAAGATCATTCATCATTAAAACAACAAATAATCATGCGATAGCTCGATGAAGGTAAAGGAAGACATATAAAGCAAGGACAAGCTGAATAATAAGTTTAGAATAACCTTACAATCACCCAAGAGTAGACTCAGAACGAGATCAACAATCTCTACAACTTTCCTCACTATAAGTCTCTCAAAAATTCACTCTAAGACTATGGAAATGTGTTTTTCTTCTTCCCTTCAAAGGAGTTCTTCTCCTCTTCTCTTCTCCACACTTGGGATTCAAACTTCAGAATGTAAGAGAATGTGGAAGGATCCGAAGAAGTCCTGCAAAAGTTTGCAGCCTACAAACAAGACACCTCTCATCCATCATGGGAGAGAAAGTCGTGGGGTAGAAGTTATGTGACAAGTGTCAAGGTGGTCCGACATGCAAACTCGGATGGCCTAGAAATCATCTCGGCCGAGATGGGTGAGGGTTGGACCGAGATGAAGGGATGCATGGCTAAAATCATGGCTAAACACAAGCCGGTGCATGGCTCGAACCAACTAAGGTCGATTTCTTCTTGTTTTCTCCATGCTTGCTCCATTAGAACCTTGAATCTGGGCCGTCACGAGGCTTGAACCTCGGATATGATCAATAATGCATGAAAGCGCCCCAAAATACCTACAAAACCAAAATGCTCATGTAGACGTCTATTCCGATGATATGACTCGATAAATGTTCGCTCTCAGATGTGTGTGTATGGCGAACGATATAGCTTTATTTTTATAACCTAATATATAAACCTGAAACAATATTCGAACCCGCAGTGCACGGATGAATTATAATAATAGCAAATACTCCAAGGTCGAACACAAGGACTATGGTGAAACAAAGCACGTCAATTTAGGTTGTCGATAAAAAACAAGCAACAAAGCAAAGGTATCAAAGATGATGTAATTATCTGATAAAGAAAATGTAGATTCTAGAGGTCAAAGCATCCAATTGTAGTTCCGACTCAAGATCGGAAAGGATAACGTGGACAAAGCTAAGGTTTACAAAGGAAGATGTTTCTAAGGTGGGAATAGATCACGGGGTAAGTCTTACTACTCACTATCCCAAAACAAAGATCCTCTTACCGGGTAAGTCTTAAGGAAATAAGGAAAGGAACTATAATCTCAAACCAGCACACCACCTAAGGGGATAGAACTAACCTTTACCGGGTAAGTCTCACGCTAACTCACAAAGGTAGGATGAAGGCACACTCAAACCCTAACAAAGGATAAACCTTTATTACCTAACACTCATGATCTTGGGTATACAAGCAAAGGAATCACCGGGTAAGTCTCATCCTATGCTTGCGTATGGATCAGGAAAGGTGCAACAAGGATAGGATTTGGCAAACTGGAACCTCAACTCATATATGGATCAGAAAAGGAATCGCCTCGCTCAGTTCATGTTCCATCTCGGTCGAGATGTTCTATGAACGAACCGAGGTGAGGTTCTGTTAAGGTTTGGCTCGAGCTTTCAGTGTCCACTGGGGTAAAGTCTCATTCTTTCATCGTCTTTCCTACAACTTTCAACCAATCACCCTAGAATCGCACAAAGAACTTAGCCAACAATCATCATGATAATAACAATCAAATATATGAAAAGGGAATCAATATTCAAACAAAAAAACCTTAACACAAAGGTCTCAATAATCACTCAATCAAACAATCAAACAAACAGCAAATTGTGTTCCTCAATCACAAACCAAAAGACATCAATCAAACAATATAAGAAAACCTTACAACTTCCTTCAAAGCCTTCAACTTTATCTTCAAATCCAACTTCCTTCCTTCCTTGAATATCTTCAATCTTCCAAGCTAATCAGCTAACTAGCCATCCTTCCATCCAGAAAATACATCCCAATATATAGGAAAATCACTTGCAAAAAATAAAATATTTTATCCCATGAATAAAAGATCTTATGGGTCTTGAGCCGTCCGTCTCGATCCACCCCAACGGAGTCACCTCGGTCGAGATGGTACTTTAGCCATATAAGGTGATCCTCAGCTACATGCAAATCTCTCTAATCTGGTCCAAAATCAAACTTTTGTCCAACTTCCATGGTTCCTAAACCTTTCTTGTAGCTTTTCAATGTTCCATAATGTAGCTCCAATGACTCCTTAGATCACTTAGCTCCATATCGCTCCAAAACGTGTTATTTTTCCTACAATTACAACAAAACTAGGTGCAGACCTCGATTCTTGCAAAACTAAACAAAACAACATAATGATCAAGAATATACATACATGCATGCAGTTTCATGAAGTTAAAACGTCCAAACCAATCCCAAAATTGTAACACCCCAAATTCTGAGAACTCGGGGAGCTACTGGTTAGGACCTCACAATGGGTCCCGACCATAGTTTGACAACAATTTTACTTGGATCTTCCAACAAGGCACAAAAGTATTTAAAACATTTGAAAACTGTAAACAATATATACATGGAGAATATGTATCAGCCTTACAAGAAAAGCTACTAAAATTATGCATATGAAGAACATAAGACATCCCCGTCCCCAACTAAATGAGTACGTGGACCCGGCTGACCATTTCCTCCGGATCTCTCTACAACTGTCTTAACCTGCAAGGCATCTACAAGCGGTAACAAAACCATTAGCTAACATTCTATGCATAAGGATAAAGGTAAAATCACATACACACAACATACACAATCAACATGCAACACTCAATCCTTTTATTATCTCTAATTAGGTGATATGTCATTACTAATGATACTTATTTTGTGACACGAGGGATTCCCAAACCTCGCCCCTGTCCCCGTTTACCAACGCGGAATGGTACTAATGCATCTGAACGTCTACCGGACTAGGCTGGTCGCAGGGAACCTCCTAGACTTTCGCAAGAGCTAGGTAGATGATGTCACGACCCGTTATCATACACTTGGGTCAATTACGTAAATAATAAAGTCAGCCTAATCCGGTTTCATTGTTTATCATAACTAGCAAACACCACTCATACCCATTACACTCATACAAGAAAGCCAACTAAGTAAGTCCGTGGACTTACCAGAATCGAATCTCGCCTCTCTTAACACCACTCAATCAGTAACTGCAGAAAATCAGTTGCTTGTCAAAGGAGGCACGTGGGTCAATACATTTCCCTAGGTACTTAGAAGTCTGAAACTCCTAAGCTGTAAGATCCTATTTGGACATAATTTATTACAGTACTTATTTAAGGTAACATGACTATTTTACCCTTGGTCCCGAGACTTCCAAAACTCGTAATACGTACTTAAATTCTTACTTGAGGCTAATTAACCATATTCTACTCACTATGATGATTTTAGGTAAAACAAGAGAAACTACCCACTTTTCTATTTCACGAAAAGTCACTAAGGTCCAACTACAACTTCAAATATGAAATTAAAATAAACTTAGAAAACTTCTAAAATAAATCTCTAAATTATCTAGGATATCTAATCTACTCATAGGAGCAAGAATTTTCTAAAACTGTTCCATTATCACTTCTACAAAAATCCTTAAAGTTGGCTACAACACTAAAAACGTTCCTATACTTAGTCAAATTTCTAAGTACACTTTGAAAAATAATAACTCCTAAACCATTTGCTGGATTTATCCCAAATTTTGATATGTTCTACTATAATATGTCAACTAAATCATATCCAAAGTTCAAGTCAAACAGGGATCAAAATCATATTCAAAACTATCTCCCAAAACAGATCCAAAGCTGTTTTTCTCAACTCAGCACATTTATAAAAAAAACTGCATGAGGAGTCACTTTGCAACATCATAACTCTCAAACCGTAACTCTGATTCGTCCGAATATTTAGTATGATCTACTATGTACTACTGACTACAACATATCCAAAATTCAGCCAAAAAGAAGAAGTATAACTTACCCAAATCTGGAACCGAAGTTGACTGCTCGTCACTTCCGAAAACTGAGAAAAATGTAACAGCTCTCTGCTGTTGTTTTCTTGACTGAAATACATGGTTCCAAGATGGTTTAGCATCAGCTATAAGTACACATATGATTGAAGGAAAGCAAGGTTGAAAGAGTATGGTTACACTCAACTATAAAACTCGCCCACGAGGCTCACGAGGTTGCAAGGGATGTGCAGAAGGGTGAACGCTCCTGCTGTTGTGCAATGTTGGTGCTTCAATGGGGCTGCTGTTGTGCAATGTTGGTGCTTCAATGGGGCTGCTGAGATCTGCGTCGATACAGAAGAAGGGGAGGAGAGGTTTACGTGCATTTGGAAGCAAAGACGTTGCAACTCCTTCTCTTTTGGCGTGAATGTAGGGATGTTTCAGCTGTGGATTTGCCTCATTTATTCACTGCTGTTATGTGATATAGGGAAGGGAAAGAGCTGGCTATTACAACGTGGAAGATAGGGCAGCATCTCATGGGGTTATGGGCTGGAATTAACACTCTTCTGGGCTGCCGCATGCCTCATTAAGCAGTTGAGTGTGTGGGTTGCTGAAGGTGTGATTGTTGGGCCTCCTGGGCTGCTTGATCCGCCAGCAAAGGTTAAGGTAAGGGCTGGGAACAATCAAACCAATTAAGAAACAATGGGCTGAAATATGGCAAGAAATAAGTGGGCTGAAAGTTTGTCAAAAATCTGTCAAAACTCGTCATGGCCTTGTCAGGCCCATGAATGAGTTTGTCACAGATTTGTCGGGCTTTGTCATGGCCTCGTCTCAGCTTACTCATGATCTCGTCACAACTTGTCATGATCTCGTCTAAAGTCATCTATAAGAATGAATTATAATAACTAGGGTTTGATATAAATCTATCATTTTATGTGAATTAAATTCTACATAAAATAATACATAATTATAAGAATTAGGATTTGATATAATTCTATCATTTTATGTAAATTAAATTCTACATAAAATGATAAATAATTATAGGAATTAGAGCTTGATATAATTTTATCATTTTATGTGAATTAGCTTCTACATAAAATGATAAAATTTGTGAAGAAAGAATTGCTAGATAGAATGGCAAACCGTCAACGGCTCGAAGTCCGATTTGATTCGGAATTAAACGGAAATAAAAATTCCGGATATTACAAAAATATAGACTATAATACATGCTATCAATAAAGCATAAAACATCCCGAACATGTGTAAAACCATGCATGAATGAATGTTTAAACTACCAAAAAGAGTGTCTAAAATAGTGTCATAAATCACATCATCATCTTCTTTTTATGTACTCTTGCACAGGGTGCACTTTGACTCTTCAAATTATGCCTCAAAAATTTCTCGAAAAATTGACAACAGTAGCAATCTTGGGTGAAAATCTCCGCCGAGATTCCCTGATGAACTGGCCGAGATTGTTGAAAATCGATGATTCATCGTTGACGATTAACAATCACTTCTGGTGTACTACTACCTGGTTGCCTAGGGATCTTTTAATTATGGAGAAGCGTATATATCGTTTGTTGAAAAGCTTTGATCAGATCTCACCTACTAAATAAGATATTTAGCCATAATATCTTGCAAAACTCTCTCATCCTTGAATCAACAGTTGGATATCTATTAGAATTGACTCAAATCCAATATATATGATCTTTAAACTAGATAAGAAAATTTTACGAAACTTGGAAAACAAGTAACATAAAGATCTCAAATATAGGTACGGTTGGGTGAGATGGTTGAAAGGTTAGTGGGTGGCTTTGTGTTTGGCTATGGCATTTCTCTCTTCCAAAAGACATAAGTCAACACACGTTATTCTCAAATAATATCGCAAAATAAACGGAACAAGAAAAGACTCAATTTTTATATGACTCAAACCTTAGGTGGACTTCAACGCTTAGCTCTTATACCACTTTGATGCAAGGTTGATTCCACAGTTCTCGATCTAGATTGAAAGTCCTCAAATTGAACAACAAAATGAAATCTCGGGTAACATAGACAAAATCTCGGGCGAGATTTAGGCAAGAACAGGCCGAGATTTCTTGTAAATTGGAATGCAGAGTAATAGATGATATCAAAAGAGAAGAAGATGCTAATATGGAATGATAAATGATAAATATAGGAAGATTGGACTATTATAAGATTTGCAAAGAACCTACAACCTTGATCAATTATGTGTCAAAACCCGATAAAAAGAATTACCTTTCATCCTTCCTTCTTTAACCTTATAGAAGCCTTCTAAATAAGACAAGTATAAGGAGGAACTACTTTGACTTGAAGCACCAACCTTTAAAAAGATTAACACACAAGAACAACCTAGCAAGGATTCACAACTTTTGAATAAAAAACACTCCTTTTGAATGCATAAAAATGATAAAATACAAACTTCATTAATGAAATCACAAGTCTCTCACAATAATGTGGATGTATTAATCAAATTCAGTTTTCCTAAAAATCTCTTCTTTAAGGCTATTTATAAGAGAGACTTTTCTATTTTAAACTAGAAAATATATCTTTAAAAGATAATCTAGGAAAGATATGTTTTAAAGATAATCTAAAAACGTAAAGATATAATCTTATAAGATAATACTAACAATTACCTTGAATAATGTTTGAGTTCTTTTAAGGAAATAAAATAATAAAAGATAGTTCTTCCAAAAAAAGAAGATCTTGGCCGGATCTTCTAACTCGCACCAAGCTTCAAATCTCTTATGAAAATCTCGGCCGGGGTTTTGGGTTGTTGGCCTTTTTTTTTGCATCTTCCATGTAATCCTCTGTTCTCTCAAATCCTCCCATGTTGGCAGCTTGCAAGAAACCTTTTCTTGAGTCTCTCCTGCTCTTGACTTAGTGAAGGATCCATGTAATGTAGGTGCAGATGTTATCAAGGATGGTCCTGCATCATAGTAGGACGGCATATTGGGTTTATTTATTATCAAACTATTTTTCCGCATTTGTTGTCTTTGGATATTTGCCCTCATGTTGTTCTTGAGTGACAGTCTTTTCTTTTAGCATCATGACCTTATTGCATTTTATATCTTATTCGGTTTTCCTTTATTTGTGCCTTATTAAGATCCGATGAAGTTGTTGTCAAGGTAGGGTCGGGACCCATTGTGAGGTCCTAACCGGTAGCGCCCCGAGTTCTTAAAATTCAGGGTGTTACACGGATTCGATGGGGATTTTAATGAAAAATTCTATTTGAATATCTAGGTATTCGGATCGGATCGGATCGATCCATTTCCCAACCCTATTATGTTCCGCAAAAGGTGACTTGAATTTAGGTTCATAACTCCATGCTTCGTTTGTTATGATCATTTGACTACGATTGAGGCATATGGAAATTTATGGTGATAGCATCGATGTACTACAAATACAAAAACCTTTTGTGCATGTTGTTAGGCCCCACAAATACAAGACTTCGGTTTAGCCCCTGTTTTTAAAGAAGAAAAATAAAATAAGCAAAATTGAAATGAAAACGCATGTTGTTTTTTTCTACATGTCACAAGTTAACCCTAGCCTTGTCATAAATTTGAAAAAGAGTAAAAAGGCTAAACTACCATGTTGGGTAAGTAAAACCAATATAATCTAGAGACAAAAGCTTCATTAATTCTTTTGGGTTAGGCTTTTTGGTTTACCGATCCTGAAACTAACAAAATCATAACATCAACAAAGTGATCAAACAATAAAATGATCTGTTTATTCACGTACGTATGTCAAGTGTTCATTGTTTTTCTCACAAGTATGGTTTCTTGATTTACAATTGCAACCGAAGTTATTCACTTGTGTATGTCAAGTGTTCCGTATTTTGCGGTGGAGTCTTCCGAGTTTTGAGCTAGTTTTTGGTGGCAAGTCGACTTTGCTCTTTTAAAAGGGCTCTTGTATTTGTGATCGACTTTTGAAGGCTCTGCTTTGAGTACACAATTGAGGTGTCCATTGTTGTTCCCAAATATTCATTCTTGTGCACTTCATTCTTTTAAGAACATTGTTCTCTTCGCTTTCCTTCGATTGGCTTGATCTTCCTTTCCCTTGAAGATCTCTTTACTCCAGGTTTACTTGATGCACTTTTGTGTATCTCTTTGTTTTTTCCGTTTGTTCTAGTTCTTCACGAAGTTTATCCATCTTTCATGTTGTCGGTCTTTCGACCCATTAGACGGCATGTCATCTAGTGCATTAAACTTCTATTCATTATCTTCATCTTATATTTGATTATTATAATAGTTATAGAGGTCATTTTGGTGAAGAATATTTGTGAGTAGATGTAAGTTAGAGAAGCTATGATTGGATGTTTCTAAAGAAATTAGAGAAGACATAGGGTTTCAAAACTTGAGTTTGATGCCGATGCTCGTAAACTCACATTTGCCTTCGGCAAAAGCTCTCTCATCTTTAGATCTACCAACAACGAGTTCATCAGGGTTTAAGCTTGTGATCGTCCCGGCCACCCTACTTAGCTCTGTCGGGACTACAAAAAGTTGTAAACAGTATAAGTACAAAAGGGATGGCTGGTTGTGTTGTGTTTGTATGAAAATGGGTTTTTATGGTCGACCATTCAATCTTTCATACACTACGGTCTTAGGAAAGTAGGACGACCCGTTTGAACAACAACTCTTTTTCTAGTAGTCTGCTCATATTGTTATCCTTGTACCTCAACAACACTCTGACCAGCAAGTGTATGTTAAATCTCGAGGTTGGTTTTGGCATTATGCTTGCTTCTCGACAATCTCTAGCATGGACGACCACTATTTGCTCCAATCAATAAGTTCAGAAATTGTTGCATTGATCCTTCAAGAAACAGGTTCGATTCTACACGATTTGCAACCCTAAGAAATTTCTGTTTCAAAATTTTAGGTTTATACTATTGAATAGGGGTGTTAATTGGGTCTGGTTCCTAACAGAACCGTTGGAACCGAACCGGATTATAGTAGTTCGGTTCGGTTCCTAAAACTATTGTTTTGGATTTTTTGGAACATGACTTTTTACATACGGTTTGATCTTGTCCGTTTCGAATTTTTTTATAAGAACTAAAAACATTTGGAACCGTTTATTTTAAAAAGGCGTTATCGGTTCTCAATTCTTACTTCTCGCGCATCTTGTAACGTCCCAAATTTTTGCGCGTTTGTGTTTTGTATTTTCTAGGATTTTATCGATACTTTAAATGCCTTAAATAATTTTACGAGTATTTTTACGTCGTAAATTAAATTCTACGAGTATATATATACATCGACGAATATTATTACCGTGTTTAAATTATTAAATAATCTCTTGAAATAAAATTAGGAGAATGGTTTTTGAATTTCAAAGTATATTTTATGAGTTTGTTTATATACTCGATCAACATATATTACCCGTATACTTAATTTTGGAAATGTTCGGAAAAGTTCCCGATCAGGAATTCCCGTTCCCTTTACGTTGGATCGAATTTCCCTTTTATTCTTCTTTTCTTCTTTACTTCTTTTTTTCTTTAAGCTCCCGCCTCTCTTCTTTGGCCAGTGAGCGAATGTAGGGTCGACCCCTCGTTTCTGCCTGCCGCCATCTGAGGCACCCCGACCCCTTGCCTCTACAACCCTCGGCTCCCCGTGTAGGTAGTGACCTGCAAGTCTGCATCCTAACCCCTCGTTTACCTCCTAACACATCAACCCTCGGTGTTCCCTCCTTTCGTTTTACTTAGTCCTCTTCCTCCTCTATTCATCCATACCACCACAAGCAACCAAGGTCTCCTCATCAATCACTGATAGAATATGTAATTAGAGATAAATAGAGGGTTGCCTATTGTAATTATGTAAAGCTGTTTATTATTAATACGAGTCGTCTGTTGACGGAAACCCTAAGGGGAATTATTCACAATCTCACATGGTATCAGACTTTTACGATCCATAATTTTTTTTTCCGCTTCCGCAATCTTCTTCTTTTTCGCTGGCGCCATCATCTACCGCCGTTGCATTCTTTCCCCTTCCTCCACCACGTACTATGACTACGGAGAAGAAGCAAACGTTTCATTCCGCCCTTGGCATCTCCAACATCAAGAACAACATCGCTCTTGTTCTCGATCATGACACGCCATAAGCTTCCTGGGTTACCCTTTTTCGCGTCACCGCCAAGGCACATAACGTCTTGGATCACATTGACGCCAAAATCCCTCGTCCGGTTGACATTGATGACGCTCTTTGGAATCAAGTCGACGCAACGGTTCTCCAATGGATCTATAGTACCGTGTCCAAAGACATTCTTCTTCAAATTCTTGATCCTGACGACAACGCTCTTAAGGCATGGGGTCGAATTCAAGACATTTTTCAACATAATAAGCACACACGTGCAGTTTATCTAGAACATGAATTCTCCAACTGCAAATTAGCGGCTTTTGCTTCTATGTCGGCCTACTGTCAGCACATGAAGGCGTTATCGGATCAACTCAAAGGTGTTGAGTCTCCAATTACGGAAAACATGTTAGTTCTTCAACTCCTATCTGGGTTGCCTGCTGAATACAATGCTGCCGCAAGTTATATTCAACAATCGGATCCTTTACCGACGTTTCAAAAGGCAAGGTCGCAACTCATTCTTGAAGAGACTCGAATGGCTAAACAACCATCAACGGACAAGTATATTACTGCGTTAAATGCATCCTCCGGTGGAGCTCCGTCCAAACACCGCAACAACGGCCCAACCTCCGCCGGAGACGCCCAGTCGGACACCAGCTCCCGCCAACGTGGCCGTGGTCGGAAGGGTCGCAGCCGCCAGTCTGGAAACACGCAGCAACAATCCTCACCGTCGGTGTCTAGGTTTGTGTTCACACCTCCCTATGATTGGCTGCCCATTGCAGCTGGGCCAAGCCCAACTCCTCCCTTCTGGCCTACAACCCAGAACGGCCCCCAATAGTGGCAAGGCACGCAGCAGGCAATTGCTCCAGCCGGCCCACAACAGGCCCATCTGCAGGGCATTCTGGGCTCTTTTCCTGGACAGGTCCATTGCCATAATGTTGATGTGCAACAGCCTACGTCTTTGGATACGGCATTTTCCTCGATGACATTAAATCCCGCTCACAATCTTTGGTATATGGACACCGGTGCTACAGCTCACATGACCAATTCTTCAGGTAAACTCTCGTCCATTTTATATAATGGTTCATTAAATTCGATAATTGTTGGAAATGGCATGCGGATACCATCTACAGGTCTAGGAGAAGCCAAACTTAGTACACCTACCCGTCCACTTAACCTATCCAACATTCTTATAGCTCCTCAAATAGTCAAAAAGCTTGTATCCGTCCGTCGTTTCACCACAGATAACCATGCTAGTGTTGAATTTGACCCGTTTGGTTTTTCTGTGAAGGATCTACACACGGGCAACATTCGCCTGAGATGCAATAGCTCCGGGGATCTTTATCCGGTTACCACCAGTACTGAGTCGGCACATGCTCTTTCAGCTCAGTCTTCCAGACTCAGGCATGCTCGTTTGGGTCATCCTGGCACGCCAATTCTAGACAGTCTTAGGAGTTTTTCTTTTCTTCAATTTAATAAAGACCGTGTGTCTACGCTTTGTCATGCTTGTCAACTAGGAAAATATCATAGACTACCTTTTGAACATTTTGTTACTACTACAATTGCGCCTTTTGATATTATACACATTGATCTTTGGACCTCCCCGATTCCAAGTCAAGAGGGTTTCAAATACTACTTATTATTTCTTGATGATTTCTCCCATTTTCTTTGGGTTTTTCCCATCAAACTCAAATCTCAAGTATATGATCATTTTGTGTAATTTCACAAGTTCATCAAAACACAATTCAATTTGTCTATCAAAAATTTCCAATGTGACATGGGACGTGAATTTAACAACCATCAATTTCACTCCTTTTTCACTCTCAACGGCATCAATTTTCGGTTCTCATGCCCTCACACCTCCCCACAAAATGGCAAGGTTGAACGCGTTATTCGCACCATCAACAACATGATGCGTACAATCATGTTTCATGCATCTATTCCCGTCTCTTTTTGGTCTCATTCTCTTGATATGTCTTGCTAACTTTTAAACATTCTTCCATCCACCACCATCAATAATCGATCTCCGACTCAAGTGTTGTATAATTCAACACCTTCGTATGATCATCTCCGCGTTTTTGGGTGTCTTTGTTACCCAAATCAAAGCGCAACTATTGCTCACAAATTTCACCACCGCTCCATGATAACACGATTTATAACAAGTTTTAGGTGTACATTTAGATAGAATTCTCGCTCATTCATGCATGATCTAGCATTAGTTCAAGACGTTTTGCACCCAATTCACATATTTTGTCGAGATAGACGTCTACACGGACTTGTGCGCATTTTGTAGGTATTTCGGGAAGTTTAGGAGCTTAAACGATGCGTTTGAGGATCGTTCATTTAGATGGCACACCCTCGGACACACTAGGATACAAGCCAAGGGCTAAGGAGAACTCATGGAGCCTTGCCAACACAAGCCATGCACCAAATCACAGCTTAATGATTCAAGGCGGAGTTTCTGCATAGAATCACGGTCCTCTGACGAACCACGGCCGTGGAAATGACCGTGGATTTTGCCAGATTCTCGTGACAGCTGTGCCACGACTCTCATGGCCAGCTCATGAAGGATTTGTTATAAATGTGGTCCTGCATGGGTTGTTTGAGGCAGCTGGGGTAGTTTGGGAGCAGCTCATCCATTATCAATTTCTCTAACAAAATATATTCTCAAAAATCAAGAGGTTTTTCTAGGAAGGAAAGTGCCAAAGAGAAGGAGAAGAACTCCATTGAAGAGGAGGAGAAGAATACACCATAGCTTTCTTGTATTTCGGATTTCGTTTTCTAGAGATTGTATGAGTCTTTGAACCTTCTTTTGGAAGGGTTTTAAGTGGTTCTAATTATAATCTTCAGCTTGGTTTTGAATTAAATTCACTTGTACATCTCTTTTCCTTTATTATCTTGCAATGGATGATTTGATTTTATGTTTGTTTGTCTCGATTTTTGTTATGAATGTTGTAGGCTAAATTGATGTGGTTCTAGGGTAAGGAAAGGATGGTTATGGCTAGAACTATGATAGGATGAACTTAGATTTACCTTTGGATGACTTTTGCTTATGAACGTAGTTTCTGTTAGAAATCACGGGTAGTTCTTGAAGAACCACGGCCGTGGTTTCGGTGGAACAAACCGTGATTTTCCCTGGTTCGAAGGATCTTGCCTTAGACCTATGCAATGTTGAAACCCTAAGTGTTTGCTGAGTTTAACCTATCCTAGGGTGACCTAGTGTAGTGACTAAGTGTTAGGAGAGACTTACCCGGTAATCCTTACCCTTAAAATCTAAAATAGCAACCCTTAGGTAGTGTTGAGCCTAATAAGCCGCCATTAGATTAGATGTGCTAGGATAGTTGTTTAGGACTTTCCCTTCCAAAGACTTACCCGGTAAGGATAGGTTAGATCCCTAATTAACAATTCGGTTTGTGTAGAATTCCTATCCTTAGGTTCTTAGAGACTTACCCGGTAATGAGACCTTAGGTGTGGACTAGTTGGACCATGAGACCTACCCGGTAATTGATCCTCAAATTAGATACACTTAATCCCAACATATCATAGTTAATCCAAGGAACGATTAGATAACTTGAGTTCTATGCCATAACCGGAACTTCCGACCCCTAGAATCCATCTTTTCTTCCCTTGATCATTACCTTGTCTAGTTTGTTTATTTGTGCTGATTTTTAGTTTAATTTGATAGTTTACTTTGCATGAATTGTGATCTTTGATCGATCACCAAAACCAACCAAAAACAATTTGAGATTTTCATTTCTTCGTTTTTCCCCTTTTCTAACCTTAGACCCTCACTAAATTTAATCACAAAAACCGAATCAATTTCACCTTAGTCTTTGTGTTCGACCTCGGAATACTATCCATACTACAAACGTCCCGTACACTGCGGGTGCGCTAGAAGTTAGGATAAATATAACGAGTATAAATTTAAGGCTTATTGCGTGCACACTTTTTAGCGTAACAAGTTTTTGGCGCCGTTGCCGGGGACTAGGTCTAGATTGAGTCTAATTTGTGATTGTTTCTAGTGTAGATCTTTCTTGTTGCTTTTGATCTCTCTTTGGTTGGTGTCTTTGCTTTTCAGGACATCTATTACTCTTTAGGTGTATGCGAAGATCTCGTGGAAAGGATTTAGCTCCATTCGATCCCGAACCGGAGAAGACCCTTCGATCTAGATCCAAGAACATCCGAAAAGAGAGAGAGATGGCCGGTAGAAATCTTCAAGCTGAGTTGGATGAAGCCTTAGAGCAAATAAGGCTAAGAGATGAGCTCTTGGAGGAAGAAAGGAGACTTGCCAATAAGAGGCAAGAGGAAACAAGGAGGGAGATTGAGGAGATTAGGCAAGCCCTCGTTCAAGGAGAGCTTAATCGCCGACAACCTCCACCTCCTCCATCACAACCGCAGCCGGCGGCAAATGTTAGGGTTGTTCCCATTGCTATCGAGGAGCCACAAACCCTAGGGAGACGTATGGATCCGGCGCAAAGAGCACACCGACCGGGTGTGAATCTAGGAGATCCCGCAACCCACAACTATGAGCTCCGCCCTCAAGTTCTACAAATGATCCGGCACAATCAATTTGGAGGGATGGAAGGAGAGTCTCCTCACCAACATTTGATGAACTACGAGATTTTGATGGAGACTCTTAGACCGCCAAGATTGGAGAGCAACAACCATAAGCTTAGGGCTTTTTCCTTCTCTTTTAAGGATAAAGCCTTGGCTTGGTATCAATCTATTCCGCAAGGGCGAGTTGGTACTTGGGAGGAGATGACAACCGAGTTCTTAACCAAGTTCTTCCCACCTTCCAAGACCACCGAATTAAGGGGAAAGATCAATGCCTTCGTGATGAGGGATAGAGAAAGTTTGTTCAAGTCTTGGGAGAGATTCAAGGACCTTCTCCTAGATTGTCCTCACCATGGCATACCAAAAATTGAGCTATTGGAAATCTACTTCAAGGGACTTGATGAAGATAGCCAATTCAAGCTTCAATCCCTCTCCGGTGGGACTTTCATGGAGAAGCATGTAGATGATGCTTGGGAGTTTGTGGAGAAGCAAGCTCTAGTGATTGAGAAGTACTCTCATAGGAAGAGTGAAGGAAGAAAGGCGGGAGCATATGAGGTGAGCGAAGTCACCATGAGCAATTTCAAGCTTGACGCCATCAACAACGAATTGAAATCCTTGAGAGAGTTTTGTACTACAACCTTGAAGAGCCAAGCAACTCTTCAAGTGCTTCAACAAGCTAACTTGTCTTCCAAGGAGGAGGATGTGAATTATATGGGAAGGGGCAACTTCAACAATTACCAAGGCTCAAGAAATTTCAACAACAACCGGCAATTCAACAATTACCGGCCCAACCACAACCATCCCGGGTTTTCATACTCTAACCCGGATGGAGCGTTGAACCCTCCCGCCTCCTCAAGCACAACTCCACCACAAAGAGCTTCACAAGAACCTCCACCCGGTTTTCCTTAACCTTCAAAGGATAGAACCGAAGTCATGTTTGAGCAATTGCTAGGAAGGTTGAGTGGACTTGAGAGCACCGTGACTTCAATTTCTAAAGCTCAAAAGGTCTTGGAAGCACAAGTCTTTCAAAAGGCGGGTGAAGCACATAGAGATCCGGGGAAGCTTCCCGGAAGAACCGAAGACAACCCAAGAGGCCAAGTGTTGGCTATCACAACAAGGAGTGGGTTGAGTATGAAGGATCCTTTGCCCAAGGACCAAGCTAAGGGAAAGCAAGTAGTGGTAGAAGAGGGAAGAAGGCAAGAAGATGGAGGCAAGAGCAAGGATGTAGAGCCAACTTATGTAGCACCGTCTCCATACAAGCCGCCACTACCGTTCCCACAATCAAGAGCAAGAGCTCGTTTGGACAATCACTTTGGTAAGTTCCTTGAACTAATGTCTAAGTTACATATTAACATTCCGTTCATGGATGCCATCTTAGGAATGCCGGCATATGGGAAATTTTTGAAAGAAATACTCTCCAACAAAAGGAAGTTGGAGGAGTATGGGGAGATAAGGATGACCAAGAGATCCTCGGAATTGATCCAAACCATGAAGGAAGAAATGCCTCCCAAGCTAAGGGATCCGGGATCCTTTTGCGTCCCAATAGGAGTGAGAGATGTGAAGTACGAGGCCCTTTGTGATCTTGGGGCGAGTGTAAGCATCATACCGCTTGCACTTAGCAACAAGGTCGGGTTAGGAGAGCCAAAGCCGGTAAAGATGACCCTCTATATGGCGGACCGTTCTATCACTCATCCGGTTGGGATTCTAGAGGACATTCCGGTGCAACTAGGAGGATTCTACGTGCCTATTGATTTTGTAGTGTTGGACATTCCGGCGGATTATCCGGTTCCTATCATCTTAGGAAGACCTTTCCTAGCTACTTCCGGTTGCCTAGTGGATTGCAAGAACGGGACTCTCTCCTTCAACATAGGGGAAGAGAGCATCAAGTTCAAGCTTTCCACAATGATGAAAGGGCCAACCCTTGATGAAGATATCTTCAACATAGTCGAGCAAGAAGAATCTAGAGAGATTGTGAGCTCGATCTTGATCAAGGATCCTTTGGAAAAGGTTCTCACCTTAAGCATGATGGAGGAAGGTGTTGAAGAGGCCTGCAATGAAGAGATCAGAGCTTTGGAAGCTTTGGAAGAGGAGCCAAGGGTTGGATTTGAAAGCCACGAAGAGGTGGTGAACAGCTGTAAGTTCCACGGTCGAGATTTACAAACCACGGCCGTCAAACTTTCTGGACAACTCCGAGAAGCAAGCTTGGCAAGAACCACGGCCGTGGAAGATGAGCAACCCGTGTTTCCAACCGTGGTTTTCCCTGAATCAGCTGTTGATGATGATCACGCTTTTAGGAACCATGGGGAGTCTTCCTTTGCTTTGGGTTCATCTCATCCAACCTTATTTGGATCGTCTTCAACCGATAAAGGTCCTCCCTCACTTAAACTTAAACCCCTTCCCTCTCATTTAAAGTATGCATTTCTTGGTGATAATTCTACGTATCCTGTGATTGTTAATGCATGCTTGAGTGATGATGAACTTGCTAAATTGCTGCATGAACTAAGATTGCATAGGAAAGCCATTGGTTATACTATTGATGATTTGGTTGGCATTAAGCCATCTTTGTGCATGCATAAGATAATGATGGAAGATAACCACAAACCCTCTATTGAACATCAAAGGAGATTGAATCCTATAATGAAAGAGGTGGTCAAAAAGGAAATCATTAAGTTGCTAGATGCGGGAATTATCTACCCTATCTCGGATAGTAAGTGGGTTAGCCCCGTTCATGTAGTGCCTAAGAAGGGTGGAATGACGGTAGTAACTAATGAGAATAATGAACTAATACCGACTAGGACGGTTACGGGGTGGAGAATGTTTATTGATTATAGGAAATTGAACATGGCCTCTAGGAAAGATCATTTCCCCCTCCCCTTCATTGACCAAATGCTAGAAAGGTTAGCTCAACACTCTCATTTTTGCTATTTAGATGGGTATAGTGGATTCTTCCAAATCCCTATCCACCCCGATGACCAAGAGAAAACGACTTTTACATGTCCATGGGGTACCTTTGCATATAGGAGAATGCCATTTGGGTTGTGTAATGCACCCGCCACCTTCCAAAGGTGTATGATGGCTATCTTTTCGGAATACATAGAAAATATCATGGAAGTGTTCATGGATGATTTCTCTGTTTATGGTTCTTCTTTCGATGATTGCTTGGCTAACTTGTCATTAGTGTTGCAAAGATGTGAGGAGACAAATCTTGTCTTAAACTGGGAAAAATGCCACTTCATGGTAAGTGAAGGGATTGTGTTAGGACACTTGGTGTCTAACCGTGGCATTGAGGTTGATAGGGCTAAGATTGAAACGATAGAGAAGTTGCCACCACCTACCTCGGTGAAGGGGGTAAGGAGTTTCTTAGGGCATGCCGGTTTTTACCGGAGGTTTATTCAAGACTTCTCTAAAATTTCTAAGCCTCTCACTAACCTACTAATGAAAGATATTGATTTTGTTTTTTCCAAGGATTGTCTTGAAGCTTTTTGTAGGTTGAAGAACGCCTTGATCTCCGCAACAATCATGCAACCTCCGGATTGGAGTCTACCATTTGAGATGATGTGCGATGCAAGTGATGTGGCCGTTGGGGCCGTTTTAGGGAAAAGAAAAGAAGGGCGCACTCATGCTATTTACTATGCTAGCAAGACGCTAGATGATGCCCAACTCAACTATGCTACCACCGAGAAGGAGTTGTTGGCGGTAGTGTATGCATTTGAGAAATTCCGCCCATACCTTGTTGGAGCGAAGGTCATAGTTTATACGGATCATGCGGCGATCCGTTTTCTACTTACAAAGAAGGATGCCAAACCAAGGTTGATTCGGTGGATCCTTCTTCTTCAAGAGTTTGACTTGGAGATACGAGATAAGAAGGGATCCGAGAACTCCATGGCGGATCACCTTAGTAGACTCCCACCATTGGAGCTTGGGAAAGACAACATCCCGATAGATGATTCATTCCGGGATGAACAATTGCAAATGGTGGAGGAATGTTTGTTCCAAGTGGCTAGAGGAAGTGAGCCGTGGTACGCCGACATTGTGAACTACTTAGTATGTGAGGAAGTACCTCCCGGACTTACATATGCACAAAGGAAGAAGTTCTTCAACGATGTAAGGCATTACTATTGGAGTGAGCCACTTCTATTCAAGAGAGGCCCGGATGGGGTGCTTAGAAGATGCATACCGGAGGATGAGGTGGAAAGTGTGATCCGGCATTGCCACTCCTTACCATGCGGAGGCCATGCTAGCTCACACAAGACGTGTGCAAAGGTATTGCAATCCGGTTTTTATTGGCCTAACTTGTTTAGAGATGTGCAAGGTTTTGTAGCGGCATGTGATGATTGCCAAAGGACGGGCAACATCTCAAGGAGGAATGAAATGCCTTTGAATAACATCCAAGAAGTTGAGATTTTTGATATGTGGGGTGTAGACTTCATGGGACCATTCCCTTCTTCATGTGGAAATCTCTACATCCTATTGGCGGTGGACTATGTGTCAAGATGGGTAGAGGCAATCGCCTCTCCTACGAATGATGCCAAGGTGGTAGTGCGATTCTTCAACTGGGTGATCTTCCCTAGGTTTGGAACACCAAGGGTAATCATTAGTGATGGAGGGAAGCACTTCACAAATAGGAACTTTGGAGCACTTTTGGCCAAGTATGGGGTGACTCATAAGGTGGCAACACCCTACCATCCCCAAACTAGTGGTCAAGTGGAGATCTCCAACCGAGAGATCAAGGCCATCCTCGAGAAGACGGTGTCTAGGACAAGGAAGGATTGGGCTATGAAGCTCGATGACGCACTATGGGCGTATAGAACCGCCTTCAAGACGCCAATTGGAACCACCCCCTACAAGTTGGTCTATGGCAAGTCTTGCCATCTTCCGGTGGAAATGGAGCATAGAGCTTATTGGGCCATTAAGTGGCTAAATTTTGACCTCAAGGAAGCGGGAGAAAAGAGATTGCTTGATATCAATGCCCTTGAAGAGCTCCGGTTGGAAGCTTATGAGAATGCCCGGATCTACAAGGAGAGAACCAAAAGGTGGCATGACAAGAGGATCGTTCCAAAGGAGTTGAGTGAAGGAGATCTTGTCCTCCTCTTCAACTCAAGGCTAAGGCTTTTCCCGGAAAGCTCAAATCAAGATGGACCGGGCCATATGTGGTGAAGAAGATCTTTCCCCATGGAGCTATTGAAATAGGAGGGGAGCATTGTGGAAATTTCAAGGTGAATGGACATCGCTTGAAGAAATATATTCCGGGAGCCCCGGTAGACATGATTTCCCCGCTTCACCTCGAATAGACGCTCCCGAGTTTGGTCAAGCTAATGACCTTAAAGAAGCGCTTGGTGGGAGGCAACCCATTGGTAACATTTTTCCCTTTTCATTTTTGCTTAGATTTTTGTGTTTTTATGTGCTTTGTGTGTGTTTTGTCTACCTTCGTGTGTGTGCTAGAGCATTAGTGGCATTGGAAGCCTCTCTTGGCAATGAAAATGATGATGATGACACCCTCACCAATTATGGGTGGAGCGGACGCGGAACTTGGACGGCTAGCGGTGCCTAGCGCGGGTTCCGAAGCTTTGAAGGATGCTTAGAGCTCTCTACCATGGTTGAAAGGATCATCCAACATCAATTCACTTGAGAATTCCAAAATACCATAGCAAACAATTTTACATTGTGAGAACCTTCTTTCACTCTCTTTACTTGAATAACACATTGGGGACAATGTGTTTCTAAGTATGGGGTGGGGTTTGCATGATCCTTTGCATGATGAGCATCTAGGATAGGCTAATATTTTGCACATGTCTTGCATTGTACATACTTAAAACGAAAATCCCATAAAAATCAGAAAATTTAAAATTTTTTTGTGCTTTCTAGGCTTGGATATGATCCTAATGATGAAACTTGTCTTGTGATTGGCTATGAATGGCCTTATGTGTTAAATTGATAAATACATATGTAGACTTGAACTACTTCTCTTAAATTATACGAATGACTTGTGATCATGATGATTGCCTAGAATGGATTGAGTATTGAAAGTCGAAATTACATGATAGTTCTTGCATACCATTTAGGAATGAATGAGGCATTTCATCTTTCTCTACTTCTCATCTTGATCATGATTGCTTGAGCACCTCAATTGATATAAAATCGACCTCCTTTAAACCCATCCGGGAATAGGAGCATGCTAGTGTGTTGAAATGTGCGAAAAGCAAGTGCGGGGTGAAGACGTAATGAAAAGAATGTCGTGAATGAAATGTTGAAATTATTGTGGAAGTGTAGCCAAAATATAGGTTTGGGGGCGTTGGTTTAAATGACAAGTAACTCGGTACACTTCACATAATCGGGTGTTGGTGCCTTGCCAAAGTCAAATGAACCAATATCCCTAACGAGCTTTGGTATGTGTGCCCGGTGTGGATGCACCTCGAAAAAGAGAAAAAGCCCGAGGATGGCTAATCACCGAGGTTTCGGCTATTGTACACCAATGCCATTGTCTCAAAAAAAATGAGTTAAAGAAAAAGAAAAGAAAGCAAGATAGGGAAAAATATACACTTGGGGGAAGTTGATCGAGGACAAGGATGTGGAGTTAGTTCCATTCCCGGATTAGCATCACATAACCTAGAGAATCTCCCGCCCAATTGCAACGTTTCTTGGCCTTTTATGTCACAAGCCCTTATGACCTACTTGCATGTTTGTAAGACTTAGTAATCTAGATTGGATAGACTCTTGATCTTCTTGACCTCTTCATCTTCACATTTAATGCATGCTTTTGAGTTAAGTACAATTGCCTTTCCATGCCCTTATTGTTTGATACATAATTGCTTATCCAATTGCCATTGATCATGACTATGAAGGTGATCCAATAGTAGAAGCACAAACCCAAAAAGATTTTGCCATTTTTCTGCATACATAAATCATGTCATCTTCTAGTCTATATGTGGGAATTTGCTCGGGGACGAGCAAACCTTAAGTATGGGGTATTTTGATAACACGATTTATAACAAGTTTTAGGTGTACATTTAGATAGAATTCTCGCTCATTCATGCATGATCTAGCATTAGTTCAAGACGTTTTGCAGCCAATTCACATATTTTGTCGAGATAGACGTCTACACGGACTTGTGCGCGTTTTGTAGGTATTTCGGGAAGTTTAGGAGCTTAAACGATGCGTTTGAGGATCGTTCATTTAGATGGCACACCCTCGGACACACTAGGATACAAGCCAAGGGCTAAGGAGAACTCATGGAGCCTTGCCAACACAAGCCATGCACCAAATCACAGCTTAATGATTCAAGGCGGAGTTTCTGCATAGAATCACGGTCCTCTGACGAACCACGGCCGTGGAAATGACCGTGGATTTTGCCAGATTCTCGTGACAGCTGTGCCACGACTCTCATGGCCAGCTCATGAAGGATTTGTTATAAATGTGGTCCTGCATGGGTTGTTTGAGGCAGCTGGGGTAGTTTGGGAGCAGCTCATCCATTATCCATTTCTCTAACAAAATATATTCTCAAAAATCAAGAGGTTTTTCTAGGAAGGAAAGTGCCAAAGAGAAGCAGAAGAACTCCATTGAAGAGGAGGAGAAGAACACACCATAGCTTTCTTGTATTTCGGATTTCGTTTTCTAGAGATTGTATGAGTCTTTGAACCTTCTTTTGGAAGGGTTGTAAGTGGTTCTAATTCTAATCTTCAGCTTGGTTTTGAATTAAATTCACTTGTACGTCTCTTTTCCTTCATTATCTTGCAATGGATGATTTGATTTCATGTTTGTTTGTCTCAATTTTTGTTATGAATGTTGTAGGCTAAATTGATGTGGTTCTAGGGTAAGGAAAGGATGGTTATGGCTAGAACTATGATAGGATGAACTTAGATTTACCTTTGGATGACTTTTTCTTATGAACGTAGTTTCTGTTTGAAATCACGGGTAGTTCTTGAAGAACCACGGCCGTGGTTTCGGTGGACCAAACCGTGATTTTCCTTGGTTCGAAGGATCTTGCCTTAGACCTATGCAATGTTGAAACCCTAAGTGTTTGCTGAGTTTAACCTATCCTAGGGTGACCTAGTGTAGTGACTAAGTGTTAGGAGAGACTTACCCGGTAATCCTTACCCTTAGAATCTAAAATAGCAACCCTTAGGTAGTGGTGAGCCTAATAAGCCGCCATTGGATTAGATGTGCTAGGATAGTTGTTTAGGACTTTCCCTTCCAAAGACTTACCCGGTAAGGATAGGTTAAGTCCCTAATTAACAATTCGGTTTGTGTAGAATTCCTATCCTTAGGTTCTTAGAGACTTACCCGGTAATGAGACCTTAGGTGTGGACTAGTTGGACCATGAGACCTACCCGGTAATTGATCCCCAAATTAGATACACTTAATCCCAACATATCATAGTTAATCCAAGGAACGATTAGATAACTTGAGTTCTATGCCATAACCGGAACTTCCGACCCCTAGAATCCGTCTTTTCTTCCCTTGATCATTACCTTGTCTAGTTTGTTTATTTGTGCTGATTTTTAGTTTAATTTGATAGTTTACTTTGCATGAATTGTGATCCTTGATTGATCACCAAAACCAACCAAAAAACAATTTGAGATTTTCATTTCTTCGTTTTTTCCCCTTTTCTAACCTTAGACCCTCACTAAATTTAATCACAAAAACCGAATCAATTTCACCTTAGTCTTTGTGTTCGACCTCGGAATACTATCCATACTACAAACGTCCCGTACACTGCGGGTGCGCTAGAAGTTAGGATAAATATAACGAGTATAAATTTAAGGCTTATTGCGTGCACACTTTTTAGCGTAACACTCCACCCCATGTGTCTTCCTTGGATATCCTAAATATCATAGAGGATATAAATATCTAGAGTTAGGTTCAAATCGCATTATCATTTCAAGGCATGTTACTTTTGATGAGTCCGTCTTTCCCTTCTCCAAGTCCGTTCCAAAATCTTCTCCCACTACGGTGGTACTGGATTCAGACCCGGACATTTCACCATATAATTTGGCCTACCGGAATGCATCTCAGCGGAATGATCCTGCAACGTCTATTACTGATTCCATGTCACCATCCGTTGCAGCTCTTCCCAGCCCAGCTCCTCCAGTCCGGCCCACTTCCCCACCTTTTCCTGCAGCCCATTCCCGGCCTACACATGATAATCCCAGGTCCTCCAGTCCGGCCCATGCCCCAGCATTACCTCCCGCCTCTGGCCCGCCTGTTGATAGCCCACCTCTTCCTGGCCCACCTCTTCCTGGCCTATTTTCGGCTGATACAAATTCCAGCCCACTTCCAACTGCTCCCACATCAACTACAGCGTCCAGCTATGTCGACCCAGCTCCAAATATAAACCCATCAAATCGCCCTACCACTCTATCAATTAGCGGTATTTTTAAACCTCATCAAATTTTTAATCTAAATACCATTACCACACCCGGCCTATCTCCAATACCCACATCCCATAAGTTGGCTCTCCAAGATCCGAAATGGTCCAAAGCCATGACCGACGAATATCGAGCCCTTATACGGAATGGTACTTGGGTTCTTGTTCCTCGTCGTCCACGGACTAACATTGTGAGGTGTATGTGGATTTTTCGTCATAAGCTCCGATCTGATTGTTCCCTTGAGTGTTATAAAGCGTGACTTGTTGCTAATGGTTGGTCCCAGCAGGTTGGAATAGATTGTGATGAGACTTTTAGTCCAGTTGTCAAGCCTGCCACTATCAGGACAGTTCTCAGTCTTGTTGTTTCGCATTCTTGGCCTATTCACCAGCTGGACGTTAAGAATGCTTTTCTACATGATCATCTCAACGAGACAGTATACATGTTTCAACCTCCAGGTTTCGTTGATTCCGCTCGCCCTTCTCATGTATGTCCTTTGAAGAAAACATTATATGGTCTCAAACAAGCACCCCGGGCATGGTATCAACGGTTTGCAGGATTTCTTCTCAGCATTGGATTTATAGGCAATAAGTGCAATTCATCTCTATTCATCTATAAACAGGGAAGTCACCGTACTTATCTTCTCTTGTATGTTGATGATATTATTCTGACCGCCTCATCTGAAGATCTCCGCCTGACTCTCACTACTTCCTTCAGCAAGGAGTTTGCTATGTCAGATCTAGGTCAATTATCTTATTTCTTGGACATCTCTGTTCAGCACTCCTCTTTAGGTCTCTTTTTATCCCAGGATAAATATGCTTGAGAAATTATTGCACGGGCAAAGATGACAAACTGTAAGCCTGCAGCTACACCTGCTGAACCCTCCATCAAGCTTAGCGCTTCTTCTGGACCACCTGTCGATGATCCAACATTATGTCGGAGCTTAGCAGGGGCGCTTCAGTATCTTACCTTTACTAGGCCTGACATCAGTATTGCGATCCAGCAAATTTGTTTATTCATGCATGATCCGCGGGAACCACACTTTACTGCGCTTAAACGCATCATTCGATACATATCAGGCACGTCTTTACTAGGCATCAACATTTCTCCATCACCAAAATCAAATCTCATTGCCTATACAGATGCTGACTGGGCCGGATGTCCTGATACACGGCGCTCTACATCAGGTTTCTGTGTCTTCATCAATGACACACTGATCCCATGGTCTGCAAAAAGACAATCTGTCGTTTCCCGTTCCAGTGCAGAAGCAGAATATAGAGGAGTTGCCAACGTAGTTTCTAAGTGTTCATGGCTCCGCAATCTATTACTTGATCATCATTTCCCGCTTGCCAAGGCGTCCATCGTATGTACTGACAACATATCTGCTACCTATCTTGCCAGCAATCCGGTTCAACACCAGCGGACTAAACACATTGAAATTGACATTCATTTCGTCCGAGACAAGGTTGCTCGGGATCACGTTCGAGTTCTTCACGTCCCCTCGGCTTTTCAGTACGCAGACATTTTTACAAAAGGCCTCCCTAGACAACTATTTTTAGAGTTTAGATCCACTCTCACTGTTATTTCTCCTCCCGTTTCGACTGTTGGGTATGATAGAATATGTAATTAGAGATAAATAGAGGGTTGCCTATTGTAATTATGTAAAGTTGTTTATTATTAATACGAGCCGTCTGTTGACGGAAACCCTAAGGGGAATTATTCACAATCTCACAATCACCTCCCCTGCTTTCCGTCATCGACACTAGGAGCAAACATCTCCCCCCCTCCTAGCTTGGGAGCGAGCCCCTGCAGCCTCGTCTACTCCACACTATCTTCGCAGTATCTCCCCAATCTCTTCGACCCCGGCTCTGAACTCTTAATGTTGTTGCAGAAAGATCCAAGCTTCAGAAGAATGTCTTATTTATGGATGAGGTCGATTGCATGTCTGCAGGAGATAGAGGAGGGATCCAAGGTGAAGAACCTCGACTTACTCAGCCTTGTTACCTCCCTTCGCGCTAGACGCAGACAAGAGCAAGCTTCGTATGCCGATTGAAGCTTCCGGGCAACACAAGTTACGCCATCACTTGAGAAACCTCGGTAAGGGGCCGCTGATGTAACCCCCCAAAATTTTGGCGCGTTTGAGATTTTTATTTTCCGGCTTCTATCGATATTTTATTAGCTCAATTATTTTATTGAAAGTATTTTAAGGCGTAAAATATTTTTCCGAGTATAATTATATTTTTTTGTATGTTTTTTGGAAAAGTTCGAGAATATTTTCCGATTCGGAAATCCCGTTCCGAATGCTTCGACCGAGTTCATTCTTTTAATCTTTTTCATTTTCAATTATTATATTTTGTTTCTTTTTCTTTCCTCCTATTCCTTCTTTCCCACTTCTCTGCACGCAGATGGGCGACCTCTCACCATTGGTACCACCTCTCCTCTGCACCCTGGCCTTTTGCCCCGTCTGAGTAACCTGCAACCCGACCCTTCAGTCCACCACCCCGACCCCTCGTCACCTCTGTTCCTCTCACACTCTCTAGCAAGCCACTGCCTCACCCTTCCTCTGCAACTGTGTCCATCCTTCTCTCGATCTCCTTCTTCTGAAACACTAGGACTGTTGCAACATTGGGCTGGAGCTTCGCCCCGCTAGAGCCCACACCACTTTCTCCGCCCTCTATCGCCCCATCCTACGACTCACAACCACCATCCTTCGCAACTAGGAAGAACAAGGAGCGCTCATCTCCATTTCACCTTTCTCCCTCTTATCTTCTGTCGAGCCTCACCAAATAGCCATCTCCGCAACTCCGTCAGAGTGAGACGATGTAGATACCACCGTCAACCATCTCCTCTGCATCATCTCCAATCTGTTGTCCTCACGAGACCTTGCTCGAGCCGGATCAATGCCACCAGTTACTTCGTCTAATGCCCAAAGCCACTGTAGTCTTAGCCGCTCTACTCCGCCGAGAAGAAGACGTTGTGCCCAGACCCTGGAGAATCCTCTCCTTGTGTCTTCGCTCTCGCCGGAGCCTCGGCGCCGCCAGTGTGGCCTCAAGCCGCCGTCTTTGTTCTTTCACTTTCTCGAGATTGCTATTCGTACCCACGTATTCATGCTATTCGTACCCTCACTACGCGTACGCAATACGTAGCCGTAGCAAGAAGCTCATTTCGTTCAAAAATAAAGGAAAATGGTTACGACTACGCATGGCCGATGCGTAGTCGTACTACGCGTACGCGATGCGTAGTCGTAGTTGTACTACGACTACGCATCGCGTACACGTAGTAGTCCGTAACATATATTCTCTTCGAAAAATGAAGGAAAACTTACTACGCCTACGCAATCCGTAGGCGTAGTAAGGTATTATAAAAAAAATGTATATGGTGGTACGAATAGCAAGAACCCACTTTCTCCAACCCTGCGTTTGTTTCAAAGGAAGAAGGAACCCTTTACATTAATTAAATCGTGCCCCCTAACTTTAGCTATAATTGCAAATGTTACCCACTTCTTTGTATTTACAATATTTACCCAGGTTTTTATAATGTATCAATTATACCCCTGCTGGACTTAATTACAGTTTTGGCCCAAAGTTTTATTTTCTGAAAATGCCCATGTTTATATAAGTGTATAAATTGCCCCGAAAAATGTGTTAGCGGGTTTTAACATTGGATTTTAATTGCCGGGATATTCTTATAATTATATACCATATATATTATGCCCTTGATGGATTAATTGTGGGTTATGGCTCAAATGTTTAATTACGGGATTTTAACGTTGACTTTGAAAGCGAGCTTTACCTTGAGCTTATGATGTTATACAATTTGCCCACAATATATATTTACGGTTTTTAACTTGAGTTTTAAAAGTGGCCTTTTCCTTAGATTTAGATATGTTAATTATTCCGTTTAAATTTAGCGTATATACTAAATTTGTTTAGATTTGGTGTTAGGTCCGGAAGCGCACGGATAATGGCCTAACGAGTCCAAGTTCGACATCCGTCTTGACGTCGTGTGAGTATTCTCTTCCTCGATTTAGTTATGTTTAGTATTAATATCATGCTAGCTGGATAATCGAGCATAACTTAGAGAGAATGCCAAGTAGTGGCTTTGGACCTTAGGTGAGCTTTGAGGATTTATGTTTGTACTAAGGCTTTAGTTGGGTTGTTATCTTGTGAGGATTGTTAAGGATTTGTGCTTTATGGTTGATCTTGTGAATCTTGTGGCTTGAGGTTTGTGGTTACATTATCTTTGAGATTGTGGAGACTAGGTCATGAGTATCCTAGCCTAGCGCTTTAGATCGGGGAGATTATTGAGACTACGAGTGTTTTGTCCTAGCATGTGAGTTGTATGACCTTGTTGAGGTCATTTGGGCAAGAAGTCTAAGGAGTTCTAGCATGAGAGATAAATGTTGATGTTTTGCCTCGTTTGGTAAGGCTGAGAGTATCTTCCTGAGGGAAGCAGAGTTCGGTATATTTTTGGGTTGAGCGTTGGTGACAAGTAAGTCTCCGGACTTACTTAGCTCGTATTCCTTGTATTAGTATTGATGTGGGTTTGGTGGTGTGTGTTTATTCATTATTGTTTATAACAACTAACCCGGTAATAGGACCACCGACCTTATATTATTTTGGGCCCAAGTGTTTGATAACGGGCGTTGACATCATCTGCCTAGCTCTTGTGAGAGTCTAGGAGGTTCTCGGCGACTAGGCCGTGTTTGTTAGACGGTCGGAGGCACTTGTACCGTTCCATGCCAGTAAGTAGTGACCGAGGCGGGACTACGGTGGTCTCGTGTCACCAAACTAAGATGAATTAGAACGGGATACGACAGA
Organism: Fagopyrum homotropicum; assembly: GCA_033239125.1. Lineage (NCBI taxonomy): Eukaryota > Viridiplantae > Streptophyta > Magnoliopsida > Caryophyllales > Polygonaceae > Fagopyrum > Fagopyrum homotropicum. The sequence goes on from BSWB01000002.1 coordinate 111,304,283, forward strand.
ATAATAATAAAGATAATAAACCGGATTGGTGTGCTTTTGAGTATGTTGTGTGTTTATGATGACTTACTTGTGTTTGTGCCTTTCCCATTGATTCTAATGCTTCGAATATTAGCTAACTGTTTTATACCGATTGTTGTAGATTGCCTTGCAGGTTAGGATTGCAACCGAGAGATCTGGAAGAGTAGGCAGCCAGGTTTCCGTACATTTTATGAGGGGTTTTGGGTTGGAGTCATTTTGGGCATTTTGTATATTGTATCTTTGTATGGCATTTGGATTTTGGAGTTGTTTTCGGCTGAAGTCTTTTATTTTGTTTGGTTTTGGGTTTCATTGCATTGCATAAAAATGTGTTTCGATTTTGCCTTTATTTGTACCATGTTTGAAAGGTCTGGTGAAATTGTTGTCAAGTTAAGGGTCGGGACCCATTGTGAGGTCCTAACCCATAGCGCCGAGTCCCGCGGATTCGGGGTGTTACAAAAGTGGTATCAAAGTCCTAGGTTGACAACAATGGCACTCGCAATCTTCTAGAGGCCGAATAGAGGGAAACGGAACCCTCAAGGGTTCCGAGTTTTAAAATGAATTTATGTTCGCTCCAAACGGTGTGTGCAAGCTTTAAATTTATAACCCTAGACTTAAGCTTAAAACAAGGATGCGAACCCGCAGTGTACGGGTCAATCGTAGTAAAAAGCAAGAAAATTCCAGGGGTCGATCACAGGGACTCGGTGAAACAAAGTCAATAACGGTAAGCTTCGTGAATACTAACCACAAGAGCAATTAACACAGTCAAAGATGAATAAGAAGTCAATAAAGCAAACATGCAATTCTAGGGATTAAAGCATCTAGTTGTGGTTCCAACTCAAGATCTATAGATAAGCGGACAAAGCTGAGATTTTTGCGTGGGGAAGGTGTTACTAAAGTGGAATAGATCACCGGGTAAGTCTCACTACTCACTAATCCTAAACCGTAACTCCTATTACCGGGTAAGTCTCAAGGAATCAAGATAAAGAACTATAACCTCAAACTAACACACCATCTAAGGGAATAGAATCAACCTTTACCGGGTAAGTCTCAGGCTAACTCACAAAGATGGGATGGAAGCACACTCAAACCCCAATAAAGGATAAACCTTTATTACCTACACTTATGATCGTTGGTAAACAAACTAAGGAATTACCGGGTAAGTCTCATCCTAAGCTTGCATTGAACCAGAAAGGTGTAATAAGAATAGGATTTGGCAAACTCTAACACTTAACTCTCAGTTATGGATCAGATAAGTCACCTCGATCAGAAGAATTCCACCTCGGCCGAGATGTTCATCGACTGAGCGAGATGCTTAGGGTTAAGGATAAAGACTCAAACTTTCAGGATCCTACTGAAATCTAAGATTATTCTATCATTGTTATTCCCACAACCTTCAGCCAATCACCCTAGAATCACACAAGGAAATTAGCCACTCATCATCATTATGAAAGTATTAAAGTATATGGGAAGAAAGTGAATATTTGAACAAGAAGAATTTAATGAAAAGACTTCAATAACTGAATCAAATATCACAACAAAAGCATTCCTTGGATAGCAATCCAACAAGACAAGACAACAAGTGAGGGAATTGAAGACAATCTTACAAAACCCTCCAAAAAGCTATAAAAGCTATAGACTTCAATCTTCCTTCAACCTTCAAAAAGGTTCTTCGAATCTCTCCCAACTGGAGTAGGCTACTGCTGCTGCGTGCTATAAACCCTGATCGACGGTATAGCGTGATTGTATGCGGCCTCCTTGATTTGTGGAAATCCAACCCTTTTTATAGGAAAATAACCCTCCAAAGATAAAATATCTTAGAAAGATCTTTTCCCATAAAATTAGGTAAAATATTAGATCTTCTTCCTTCCAGGAGCCAAGCCCAAAAATATAAGATCACCTTCCAAAGATAAAAGATCTCAACCAAGAATAAAATATTCTCGCCGCGTCCTAGGTGTTCGCCTCGGTCGAGTCGGCGTCCATGGATCACCTCGGTCGAGATGAATCTCTGGTCAACCGAGGTGAGTCACAACTGAATGTGAAATCTCTCAAAACTGGTCCAAAGTAAATCTTTAATCCATGGCTATGCTCCCTGGATGTAGCTCCAAATGACTCATGACTCCTTTTGCTCCTTTTTGATGCGAAACGTGCCATTTTACCTACGATTACAACAAAACTAGGTGTAGACCTCGATTCTCGCAAAGGTAGATGAAATGGTAGTAAAATCACATAATATACATACAAACATGTAGATTATGAAAGATAAAACGTCCAAACAAACCCCAAAATATAGACTATAATTCATGCTATCAAAATACCCCATACTTAGCCCTTGCTTGTCCCCAAGCAAGTTCCTCATATAGAAGACAAGATAGAATGGATTATAAGTCATAAAAATCAATGAAAAAGTCTTTCAAAATTATTTTATGGTGTGCAACTATGATAGATCACTCTAAGAGAATACTTCATGGAATTTAAAAACTCAATATGCTCGAAACCTTTTATAAATATAGGAAAGTCGTTCATCTTTGCATAAAATCATAGAATGCATAATAAATCATAATTATCAAAATTAATCATGTATAATCTAGTTTAAACCGCTAAGTCAATCAACAAGCTCAAGGTCTCAAGGGCTTCCCAAAAGAAAGGTCAAGAAACGTGTAGGGTAGGGATGTGTGTAAGGTAATGTGGTGCTAGAATCCGGGAAAAGGATGAACCTTACTTTCACTTTGACTTGCAACATCTCCCACCAAAAAGCTTTGCTTATTTCACACTTTTTCTTTTACTTTACTTTTTGGGATGCATGGACAGAGGTGCACAATAACCGAAGCCTAGGAAATCTGCAATCATCAATTTCTCGAGATGCATCAAACCCTTGATGCACATACCATGACCCGTTAGGAATATCGCTCAATCCGATTTTGGCAAGACACAAACACCCGGCTATGTGAATGGTGCCGAGTTACTCATCTTCATGATTGACTTCCCCAAACCTGAAATTGCTTTCTAACACTTTCACTTCCAGCCACTTCTCAACCTTAACTCCACTTGCTTTCACCACTTCGCTTGCTTCCAAATTCCCGGATAGGTAAAGGGAGGCAAAATGTATATGAGGGGCTAAGCATGATAAAGAAGAAGAAGAGAATGAATTGCCTTGGTCTTTCCAAGAAGAGAGTGAGAGAACTTAACCTGCGGTGTCAACCTTCAAATTCAACATAATTTGGATAAAAACAAAGTATTAAACATGTTAATAATTTCAAACAAAGCATTTAGCAACTTAAACATATTATAAAACCTTTTAAACACATAAAGAATTTAAAACCAGTCAGTAAACAAGATCTTCACTGAGATCATATCCAGATAAGTAACACAAAAATCGTTTTCGAAAACTCTCAGTTAACCCACCTCGGTCGAGATGTTCTTGATTCAACCGAGGTGAAACGCCTCGTTTGGCCAGAACTGCCCCGGTCGAGGTCCAAAAAATTTTTTTTAAAAACCAGTTTTCTTTCGGTTTCGACGTTTTTCTCAATCAAATAACCTGTAGGTATGCATGTAATATCAGATAATCATATAAATGCAGAAGTGAAGCATAAATAAAATATCCGATGAAATGTCATACATCAAAAGTAGTCAAATAACATCAAGTAGTCATAATAAATACAAACACCCCATACTTGGGACACACTGTCCTAGTGGGTCAAATATAAGTCTAGAAATGAGAGTACTCACCGGATAAATAGCTGAACTGCATAAAAAATATAATAAGAAAATCCTGCAGCTCCTCAATAGTCTCGATCCGGCGGTGGTGGTGGTGGTATGTACGGATACTGAGTCGGATCGAAAGGATAGCCCATGACACGCTCGAACTGAAGCTGGGCCATGATGTGCTGATAGTGCTGCCGCTCCTGCATCTCGCAGATATCCAGCGATAATGCAGCATACGAGTCAATAACCTGATCCGTCAGGTCATCGATCCGTCTGTGAGCAGCTCGATCTCTCACTCCATGCCTCCTGCGTCTAGCAGGTCTGACTGGAGAAGTCTCAGCTGGTGTAGGCTCTGTCTCCTCCTCGTCATCCAAGTCGATGATCGGTGGCGCGCTGGTACCTGTAGTATCCGTCCCTGTATCCATCGGGACTCCACCATCTCTCTCATCTACCGTCTCCTCGTCGTCGTCATCCTCCTCCTCCTCAGCCTCAGCTGGGGCAGCTGCTGCCTCCCTATGATCCTCCATCAGCGGGGCCCAAGCTGTCTGCCAGTAATGCGGATCGAAAACTGTGAACTGTGCAGACCAGCGGATCCCCTGTGTCGCAGTCCGCTCCCATGGCATAGCAACAAATGGAGTGGTCAGACCACGGGGAACTAGAATCCTCCGTGTGATCATCTCCTGTAATCCAAGCGGCTTCGGAGCCGCCACCATCGTACATACACTGAGGTCCATCCCGTGATAAGCAGCAATATGGGTGACTAGACCTCCGCAGCAAATGTCTCCCTTCGCTTTAGCCTTGATCTTGTGCAGGTCCTCTGCCAAGATCAAGCCAAATTCTGGGAAACCCCCCGTGACCATACAGTAAAGGCTGAAGAGCTCGCCCTGTCGGATCTTCTGGGGCGTCTCAGTACGCGCCAGAAGTGTCTCGCTGAATATCCTATGGGCTAATCTGAAGGCCGGGTGGAAGATGACCTTCTCCCTGGAATCTCCAGGGCGCCATCTGTCTGCATGCTCGGTAATATGGGCAATTTGCCCCCAGAACTCCCTAGCTGCGGATCGGGAGGGGAAGTCGGTGGCGGTGGGCTCAGAAAAGCCGAAAATCTCTCTCTAAATCTCTAAGGGAACTATGAAGTTCCGGTTCATCAACCGGTATTTCACAGACTGGTCTGTGGGGAGGTAGGAGAAGGAGCTAACGAACTCTAAGGTCGGCTCCAAATAGGCTGGGGCACGGATCTCAGCAAACTGATCCATCCCAACAGTGGCAATCATCCTCCTAAGGTCACCATCTAACCCTAGGTAATCGAAAGCTGACACGTCCAGGAAACGTGGTGCTATGACTGGACGGCTGGCTATACGCTCATAATCTACCCGGCATCTCTCGTGGATCACCGGGCAGTAAGGACGGGAAGAAGAAGAAGAAGGAGGGGAAGGTGAAGATCTGTCTCTGAGGGCTAGGCGACGATCGGAACTCATTTTCTCTCAACACTGTCAGACCACCTCGGTCACTGACAAGACTCAGAAATCACCTCGGTCGAGATGCAGTTCGACCGGACCGAGGCGCAGCAGTTACGATTCCAATTCTCAGAAATTCAGTTCTTTTCCCCCAAAAATCACTACAATTGCTTCCTAAGGGGTACTTAAGCCTTTTCTCAGCAGAATCAGGGGCAACCAAAGCCCAAATCGAAGCGAATGAACGAGTTAGGGTCTCGATTGTTTTTACCTCGTTTCGGTCGATTCGTTCGATTTCTTTGCAGATCTGTTGTTGCAATCGGTTCCTCTACCCTTCAATCGCAGTTTAGAAGCGGAAATATTCGAAAACGAGCAAGAAAAGAGAGAGAGCGAAGTGGACTGTCGCCGCGGTCGAGATGAAGAAGGTAAAAAGTAAAAACTGAAATTTTTTTTTTTATACTGCTCCTGGATCTGCTGTCACCTCGGTCGAGATGGTCTCGACTGGACCGAGGTGGTACGGACCGAGGTGGTTCTGCAGAAAACCCTAGTCGCCTCGGTTGCTCAAGAATCAACTCGGTCGAGGTGCTCTAACAGTAACCGAGATGCTTCTGTCTTCTCAAAATCTCGAACTTCTGTCCTTCTAGTTATGCTCCTTCCTTAGATATTCCCTGTTGTCTGTCCAGAACGCCAAAAACAAAGCAAAGCAAAGAAAAAACAAAAACTATCTAAGCTAGACTAGAAAACTGGAAAAGAAAGCAATACCTTGGGTTGCCTCCCAAGAAGCGCTTGGTTTAAGGTCGCTAGCTGGACCATAATGCGTCTCAAATGAGATATATTGGTGCAACCTCCTCAACCGGCGTTTCCGGCTGGTATTTCTTAAGTCTATGACCGTTGACCTTGAAGCTTCCACTAGTTTCGCCCCATATCTCAACTGCACCATGAGGGAAAACATGTTTCACAACATAAGGTCCGGTCCATCTAGATTTCAACTTACCTGGAAAAAGGCGGAGGCGGGAGTTGAAGAGTAGAACTAAGTCTCCTTCGTTAAGCTCCTTTGGGACGATACGCTTGTCATGCCATCTCTTCGTCATTTCCTTGTAGATTTTGGCATTCTCATAAGCGTTCAAACGCAGCTCCTCCAGCTCGTTGAGTTCCAATAGTCGCTTCTCACCAGCCTCCTTGATGTCGAAATTCAACCATTTGATCGCCCAATACGCCTTGTGTTCCAATTCAACGGGTAAATGGCAAGACTTCCCATATACCAAATTATAAGGAGTGGTACCTATGGGAGTCTTGAATGCGGTCTTGTACGCCCAAAGAGCATCGTCCAATTTCATGGACCAATCCTTCCTCGTTCTAGAGACGGTCTTCTCCAAAATTGCCTTGATTTCTCTATTCGAGATCTCGACCTGTCCACTAGTTTGAGGGTGATAAGCAGTTAATACCTTGTGGGTTACCCCATACTTCGATAGAAGTGCCTTGAACTTCCGGTTTATGAAATGTGTTCCTCCATCGCTAATGATGATGCGTGGAGTTCCAAATCGTGGAAAGATAGTTCTATTCAAGAATTTCACAACCACTTTGGCGTCGTTAGTGGGAGAAGCAATGGCTTCAACCCATCTAGAGACGTAGTCAACTGCAAGGAGAATGTAGAGGTTTCCTCCGGAGGATGGGAAAGGTCTCATGAAGTCAATCCCCTATACATCAAAGATTTCCACTTCTTGGATGTTATTAAGTGGCATCTCGTTTCTCCTTGATAAATTTCCTGTTCTTTGGCATGCATCACAAGAGACAACAAAAGATTGCACATCCTTAAATAATGTAGGACAAAAGAAACCAGAACGTAATACCTTAGCGCATGTTTTATCGGTGCTAGCATGTCCTCCACAAGGGAGCGAATGGCAATGCCGTATAACGCTATTAACTTCGTCTTCCGGAATGCATCTTCGAAGCATCCCATCCGGTCCGCGCTTGAATAGCAGCGGCTCATCCCAGTAGTAATGTCGTACTTCCTTGAAGAATCTTTTCTTTTGAGAGTACGTCAATCCGGGCGGTACCTCCTGGCAAACAAGATAATTCACAATATCAGCATACCAAGGACCTTTATTATCAAAAAGTTGGTGGATGGAATGTTCCACCAACAGTGGATGAATATCAGAGGAGGGAGTAAGAAATTTGTTATTCTCGGCAATCTCAGTTAGAATCGTCTCGCCATCGACCTCGGTCGAGGCGCAGAGGCGTTGACCGAGGTGTTCTTCAGTCGCCTCGCTTAGCCCAGAAAGTGTCTCGGTCAAAGTACTGCTGCTGGAACTGAGGTTGGAGATCTTCGTCTCCTGGATTAGCTTCTCAGTTTTAGCTCCTGGATCCTCTTCCAGTGCCTTCAAGCTCCGTATATCTGCATCACAAGAAGCATCTATACCTTCCTCCATTAAACTGAAGCTAATAACTCTTTCGAGTGGATCGTTAATAAGGATAGAGCTCACCAATTCTCTCGATTCTTCTTCATCGTAGATGTTGAAGATATCATCAGTTAGCTGCTCCCCTTTCATGGCTGCAAGTAGTGCGAACTCCACCTCATCGCCACCAACGTTGAATTTCAACTTGGCGTTCTTGCAATCCACGTTGCAACCCGAAGTTGCTAGAAATGGCCTCCCGAGAATAATAGGAACAGGATAATCTGCGGGAATGTCAAGTACAACAAAATCTATAGGTAGATAGAAGTTACCTAACTTGACCGGAACGTCCTCCGAAATGCCCACGGGATGGGTAATGGAGCGATCCGCCATATAAAGTCGAATCTTGACCGGCTTGGACTCTCCAAGACCGATCTTCGTGCATAGCTCCAGCGGGATGATGCTCACGCTGGCTCCTAGATCACAAAGGGCTTCGCAAGTGACATCCCCAACTTGAATGGGAATGCAAAACGAGCCGGGATCTCTCAACTTAGGTGACATCTTTTCCTTCATGATCTTGATAAGCTCCGAAGATTTAGATGTCATCCTAACTTCACCAACATCCTCCAGCTTCCTCTTCCTTGATAAGATTTCTTTTAAGAACTTTCCATAGGCGGGCATACCTAAAATAGCATCACGGAAAGGAATATTAATATGTAGCTTATTCATCAAGTCAAGAAACTTACCAAAGTGCTTGTCTAGATGTGCTCTGGCTCTGGACTGAGGGAATGGAAGTGGTGGTTTGTATGCAGGAGGTGGAATATAAGTTTCAGTTGTCCCTCCTGCTTTCTGCTGCTCCACCTCGGTTGGCATCTCGGTCGAGGTGTTCTTTGACTGGATCTGGACCGAGGTGGTCTGCGTCGAACGAGGTACTGGATCTGCAGTTTTAAGTCCACTCCTCGTCGTTATGGCCATGCACTGGCCCTTAGGGTAAGTTTCCGTCTCTGCTGGAAGCTTCCCTGGATCTCTTGGTGCTTCATTCGCCCTACTAGCAAGTTGTTGTTCGAAGGACTTTTGGGCCCTCGAAAATGAAGTCATAGAATTCTCCATAGCGCTAAGCTTGATCAAGATAGCCTCCAGAACTGCGTCTTTCTTTTCTGGTTGAGACGAACTTGACCCTTGCCCTTGGCTCTTTAATGGAGTAGAAGAAGAAGAAGGGGAAGAGAGGAAAGGGTTAGAGGAATCGTTAGAGTTGGAGTTTGAATGATTTTTACCGTGAGTTTGGTTATTCGCCCTCCAGTTGTTGCTATTGGATCCTCTATTGTTGTTGTTGTAGTTATTGTTTCGGGGACCGTTGTTGTTGTTACGGTACCCGTTGTTGTTGTTGTTCCTTTGACCTTGCTCTTCCTTCTTAGTTTGAGCCATCAAGAGTTCCTTCAATTGCTTCACGTCATTCTTCGAAGACGTGAGTTGATTGTTGTTGGATTGAGTCTCTTGAAAGTTGACTCTTTTAACTCCACCTTCAGCTCCTTGGTGGGTATATTTCTCCATGTGCAAGGCTTGCTTCTCAATGAAGTCCCAAGCCTCATCAATCGCCATGTCCATGAAGGTGCCGGCGGAGAGTAGTTGGAGATTGAACTGGGTGCTTCCGTCCAGTCCCTTGAAGTAGATCTCCAACAACTCGATCTTTGGAATCCCATGATGTGGGCAATCCAAAAGGATATCCTTGAACCGCTCCCAAGATTTGGACAAGCTCTCCTTGTCCTTCATAATGAAAGCATTGATCTTCCCTCTCATTTCAGCGGTCTTTGAGGGGGGAAAGAATTTGGTCAAGAATTCCGTAGTCATCTCCTCCCATGTGCTAATTTTTCCTGGAGGAAGAGATTGATACCAAGTAAGAGCTCTATCTTTTAAAGAAAAGTAAAAAGGTCTTAGCTTGTAGTTGTTATTTTCAATTCTGGAAGGTCGCAAGGTTTCCATCAAGATCTCGTAGTTTTGAAGATGTTGATGTGGCGACTCCTTCTCTAGCCCTCCGAATTGGCATTGGCGAATCATGGCTAGAACTTGCGGTCGAAGTTCGTACTCATGATCCGCTGGATCTCCTAGGTTCACTCCTGGACGCCTCAGTTGTTGATTAGGGTCCATCCTTTGACCTAGGGTTTGTGGGATTCCTGCAAGAAGAACATCTCGGACTGGCCTCCGAGGTGGAAGTACATCGGCCGGGGCGTCAGGTACTGGAGCCTGCCTCGGTCGAGGATCAGCTACTGGATCTTGCATCGGTCGAGGATCAACAGGAGGATCTTCCCTCGGTCAAAGTAGAATCTGGTCCCGTATGACTGCTATCTCAGCTTCGATTGCTACAGTCTTGGTGCGATTCTCTTCTTTCTCTTGCCTAAGTTCTTCCTTGCTGAGGCGTAGCAGCTCTAGCGCCTCTTTCAATTCGGCCGCAAGATCGCGATCGTCTTGTTGGGCCATCTTTGCTTCTCTTAAGCGTCGCTTGTATGTCTTTTCCGGTTCGGGATCGTACGGAACGATTTCCTTCCCAGTGCGGGTTCTTCGCATATACCTAAGAAAGAACCTGCAAAAGTCACTCAAGTAGAGTGGTTAGATGACACGGGGCAAGCGCCCCAAGAGCAAACCGTACCGTCTCGGTCTAGACCAAGTCCCCGGCAACGGCGCCAAAAACTTGTTCGCTCCAAACGGTGTGTGCAAGCTTTAAATTTATAACCCTAGACTTAAGCTTAAAACAAGGATGCGAACCCGCAGTGTACGGGTCAATCGTAGTAAAAAGCAAGAAAATTCCAGGGGTCGATCACAGGGACTCGGTGAAACAAAGTCAATAACGGTAAGCTTCGTGACTACTAACCACAAGAGCAATTAACACAATCAAAGATGAATAAGAAGTCAATAAAGCAAACATGCAATTCTAGGGATTAAAGCATCTAGTTGTGGTTCCAACTCAAGATCTATAGATAAGCGGACAAAGCTGAGATTTTTGCGTGGGGAAGGTGTTACTAAAGTGGAATAGATCACCGAGTAAGTCTCACTACTCACTAATCCTAAACCGTAACTCCTATTACCGGGTAAGTCTCAAGGAATCAAGATAAAGAACTATAACCTCAAACTAACACACCATCTAAGGGAATAGAATCAACCTTTACCGGGTAAGTCTCAGGCTAACTCACAAAGATGGGATGGAAGCACACTCAAACCCCAATAAAGGATAAACCTTTATTACCTACACTTATGATCGTTGGTAAACAAACTAAGGAATTACCGGGTAAGTCTCATCCTAAGCTTGCATTGAACCAGAAAGGTGTAATAAGAATAGGATTTGGCAAACTCTAACACTTAACTCTCAGTTATGGATCAGATAAGTCACCTCGATCAGAAGAATTCCACCTCGGCCGAGATGTTCATCGACTGAGCGAGATGCTTAGGGTTAAGGATAAAGACTCGAACTTTCAGGATCCTACTGAAATCTAAGATTATTCTATCATTGTTTTTCCCACAACCTTCAGCCAATCACCCTAGAATCACACAAGGAAATTAGCCACTCATCATCATTATGAAAGTATTAAAGTATATGGGAAGAAAGTGAATATTTGAACAAGAAGAATTTAATGAAAAGACTTCAATAACTGAATCAAATATCACAACAAAAGCATTCCTTGGATAGCAATCCAACAAGACAAGACAACAAGTGAGGGAATTGAAGACAATCTTACAAAACCCTCCAAAAAGCTATAAAAGCTATAGACTTCAATCTTCCTTCAACCTTCAAAAAGGTTCTTCGAATCTCTCCCAACTGGAGTAGGCTGCTGCTGCTGCGTGCTATAAACCCTGATCGACGGTATAGCGTGATTGTATGCGGCCTCCTTGATTTGTGGAAATCCAACCCTTTTTATAGGAAAATAACCCTCCAAAGATAAAATATCTTAGAAAGATCTTTTCCCATAAAATTAGGTAAAATATTAGATCTTCTTCCTTCCAGGAGGCAAGCCCAAAAATATAAGATCACCTTCCAAAAATAAAAGATCTCAGCCAAGAATAAAATATTCTCGCCGCGTCCTAGGTGTTCGCCTCGGTCGAGTCGGCGTCCATGGATTACCTCGGTCGAGATGAATCTCTGGTCAACCGAGGTGAGTCACAACTGAATGTGAAATCTCTCAAAACTGGTCCAAAGTAAATCTTTAATCCATGGCTATGCTCCGTGGATGTAGCTCCAAATGACTCATGACTCCTTTTGCTCCTTTTTGATGCGAAACGTGCCATTTTACCTACGATTACAACAAAACTAGGTGTAGACCTCGATTCTCGCAAAGGTAGATGAAATGGTAGTAAAATCACATAATATACATACAAACATGCAGATTATGAAAGATAAAACGTCCAAACAAACCCCAAAATATAGACTATAATTCATGCTATCAATTTCGTTTTCAAAATCATGAGCATAGTCAGTTGGGGTAGAATGTACGGACCACCAATCCTTCCGCGGATCTCGGAAGCGTAGTTATTGGATTTTAGTATATATATAGATATGTGTATATGTAGATATGTATCGTGGACCTAGAATGTTTTTGGACTATTATTATATGCTAATTATAGTTATGCATGAAGGACTTGTTATGTTGTTATGGTGACATGACCTATATATTGATATGAGTGGTAGATATGGCATGATAGTATTATATTAGTGCTTGGAACTCGTTCTATGAGAATAGTTTCCTTGGATGTGTTATGGTGATAGCATGTAGACATAGGACTTACATAGTTATATACGTATACAAGGATACATAGTGACATATTGATGCGAGACCTTATAGTCGAGATGATAGAAATATATCATCCCCTCTTGGATGACGCCCTTCGGCTTAGGATAGTGTTCATACGAGGAGGAATAAGCTCGAGTATCGAGTTTGAGCATTACGTTCGGACGAATACCATGACGTTTCTCGCATTCCTTTAAACGGATATTGTTCGGCTCAAAGTGTGCGTGCAAGTAACTTTTAAATTATTAAACTGAAATCAAAGCAAGCGAATCCGCAGTGTACGGATCGGCATAGTAAAGCAAGAATTTCAGAGTATCGAACTCAGGAATTTGGGGGATCAAATTTAGTTCACAAATGTCGAGCAAATAAAATATAGAAGCTTTGCAAATATTGGGAACTCAGAAATCCTAAAGATCCAAGTATCCAATTGTGGCAATCGATTAAAGATATTCTATAGATGTAAGGGCAAAGTTGAGATTGCAAAGCTATAAGCAAGGTAAGGTAGAGTACGGTGAAGTTTCAAAACCTTATATGTCTAACCCATTGACTCTCTCTATAAAGGTTGTTGAGGCTGTAGTATAGAAATGATCTATAGGTAAGATTTAATCTCAAATACCCATGCCCAAATACAAGGAATCAAAGATAAACTAAAACGGTTAAGAATGTGACACTCGAAATCGAAATAGAGGATGTTGAGTCTCACTACTACCTAGGAAAGGCAAGCCAATGCTACGTTAAAGCAAATCTTTAATTTTGGATTAAAGTAAAAGCAAGGGTCAAAAAAAGAGAAAATCACGGTTGGATCTTGAAGAACCACGGCCGTGGTTTTCAAGAACAGACCGTGAAAAAGGCTGTTGACGAGGTTTCTCACACTCTCAGGGTCCAATCTGTTTATGATCGATCTATCATCATCTAAGCTACAACTATCAACCCTTCACCTTATAATTGCTAAAGGGTTTTAGCCAATAATCATTGTCATTGAATCAAATATCAATTTAACAAGAAAGAAAGATAAAAACCCTCGAAAACTCAATCACCAATCAAAGTCAATCTCAAATCCGAACAATAAAGTAGTATATTTAATGAATTAAAAATATAAAACAAGAATCCTCACAGCAATCTTAGCAATCTTAGGGATCAATGAAGAACGCAGTGTCAATCCGTCTCCGAAAGCAAAACCCTAAGAAAATCTCCAAAGTACGCAATCTTCAATATCGCGTCTTTCACAAGCCACAATCCAAAATCTCCAATCTCCGTCTCGACTCTCCACCGAGTTGCAAGCGCAAGTCAAAATGAAACCCTAAGCGACCCCCGAAAAGCGTTGGATGCAAGCCGTTCTCAACTTCTCTCTGATGTCGGGGCTCCAAGTCCGCCCTTCAATATTGAAGGCTATCCGATATTTGTAGGGATAAAATCTAGGGTTTAAAGACAAAACCCTAAATATTTGGGCTGAAAAGTAGTCGAGCCCGCTGGTATCAGAAAATACTCTAGCCCGTGTCAGACGGTATCAGAGAATACTTTAGCGCGTCAGACGGTATTGGAGAATACTTTGGTGCGTCAGACGGTATCACAAGATACTTTGACGCGTCCTAGCTTCCTTTTATGCTCTTTTTTTTTCCCGCTTCAAGGTTTGATCCATAAATATGTCATTTTGCTCCAAAATTCGCCAAATTACCTACAAATGCATTAAAACTCTGTGTGGACCCCTATTCTTGCAAAGTAGGTGAATATAACCATAAATGCCTTGAATGTATGTCTATGCATGCAAAATAAAGAGAAAATTTATATAAATACATGCCTAAAAATAGGTCATAATTCATGTCATCAAAATACCCCATACTTTCCTCTTGCTTGTTCTCAAGCAAGGTTTAAACTTAAGATACAAGATGATATGGATTATGAATATGCAAAAACAAAGAAAAACCACAATATTTTGGTTGTGCTTCTATTCATAAATCACCCTCAAATAGGTGCTTCATAGCTAATAACAATCATCATATGGTTAAAAGGAATTACATCATGGAAATGATAATCACACTATGTACATAAATCATAACATACATCATAACTTGCAATAAATCAAAATCAATCATGAGGAATTCAATATAGACCATAAAGCCAAACAACATACTCAAAGATCTTAAGGTCTTTAAAGCCAAGGTCAAGAACCGTGAATAGGTGGGAAACATATAAGGGAATGTGGTGCAAAAATCCGGGAAAAAGGATCAACACAACACAACTTTTTTTTGCAAACTTGAATCAACCACCATTGAGAGCTTTGCTCTCCCTTTTCAACACAAATTTCTTTTTCGACTTTACTTTTGGAAGTATGGACAGCGGTGCACAAAAACCGAAGCCTAGGAGATTGGCGTTTCTCAATTTCGAGATGCCTCAAACCCTTGATGCACATACCATAATCCGTTAGGAATATCGCTCAATCCGACTTTGGCAAGACACAAACACCCGACTATGTGAATGGTGCCGAGTTACTCATCATCATGATTGACTTCCCCAAACCTATTTTTCTATACTTTGAATGCACAATTTTCTTTCATGGCCCTCCCACATCAAACATGCCAAAATTACACTCTTCCTAATTCTTGGATAGGTAAAGGAGGCAAATAATTTCATTGATGGGCTAAATGAATACAGAAGAAGCAAGAAAAATCGAGGTGCCTTAATCATTTCTCAAAGATGTGCAAGAACTTTATAATGCGGTTTAAACCTTCAATACTCAACATGATTTAGAATGAAAGCAAATTATCATTCATGCATGAAATTCTAACAAAGTATTCAAATCCCACATATGTCATAAATCAATTCAAGCATTCAAGAATCATCATAGCTATTCCATAAAACAAAATTCATCATAGAGATCATATCCATCCTAGAAGCACAAAAATTTTAAAATTTTTCAAAATTTTCAAAATCAAAAATTTCAAGACATAAATCATGCAAATGGTATTGCAAATACCTCCACCTCATACTTAAAACTCACATTGTCCCCAATGTGAAGAAAAGAAAAGATGGAAAAGAATACTCACAATGTAAGATGGAGAATCCTTCATCGGGTGATGGTGGTGGGAATCTACATAAGCTCAATAGGAAACTCTGGATATTCCAATCGGTATCAAAGAGCGTTGCTGAATGAAGAAAAGGAAACGTCGCCCGGCCAAAAAAAATTTTCCAAAAAAAAAAAAAATTTCCACGGTTTATTGGGCATTTCCACGGCCGTGGTTTTGGGCGTGGAACTTTCTGTTGCTCTCGACATAACATTCCACGGTACAAAATATCATTCCACGGCCGTGGAACTATACGAACACCCATGGAATCCTCTGATGTTCGCCAAAAATTCAAGTTTCGTTGCTCCTTTGGCTTCCTTCACTTCTTTTGGTCCTTTCTCAACTCTGACATCCAAAGACACAAACATACCGGAAGGTATCGACGAAAAACAAACAAAAACAACTACTCTAATCTAAACTAAGAAAAAGAAAAGGGAAAAAGGGATGCATTACCTTGGGTTGCCTCCCAAGAAGCGCTTTGTTTTAGGTCCTTAGCTAGACCAATCTCCATAGATGACTCAATACACCTTGAACATCTTGGATTGCTCTTTAAATCCACAACTAAACTCTTCCAAAAAATCTCCGGTTCCTAATTTCACCGGCAAATGGTAAGATCTCCCACGTACAAGCTTGTACGGTTTGATTCTCACAGGAATCCTCCTAGCTTTCCTATGCTTTAATGAGACATAATCCAGCCTTGCGTCCCATCCTTTCCTAGATCGAGAAATTAGTTTCTTGAGAATCCTCTTAGCTTCCCCAACTCCAGCTTGGGGATGATGTATGGTTTTCGTCATGTGAATGACCCCATACTTGTACAAAAGACACTTCATCGCCTTAACAATGAAGTGCTTGCAAACTCCACTCCTTGTAGTCCAATGAGCATCTACGTCCAGCAGTTTTAATGGAGGTTTCATCTTCACCTTAGGAAGTTCTTTTGGAAGAGACCTCCAACTCTCCGGTGCATTCCTGAAAAAATTAGAAATTTTAATAGGAATTTCAAATGAAGTAAGAGAATGTACCTTGTTAAGTTCTTCAAGGCTTGAGACAAGTTTCATGTTGGGATGATGATCCACACATGAAATATCTTCCAACTCAGCTGGATCCTCTTCAACCTTGGCCACAATTTCAGTAATTTGGCTAAGGTTCTCCACTTCCTTCTCTTCTCCAATGAGGACTTCAAGAGGAGCTTCAAATTCGAGCGGAGGAACGCTCGAAACTTGTAGTTCTTCCTTGCTAGATAAATGTTTTTCCAAGGATTTTTGATCTTTTGAAATGACATTTATTTTGTCTTCCATCTTGTCCAACGCTTTTAATATCTTTTCCAGCATCATCTGTGTCCCATCCTCGGATGGTTGTTGTGGAGGCTACATTTGAGGAGGTTGCCCATAAAACGTATGAGGGGGATTAAGTTCATCCCAATATGCGAGCTCGTCCTCAATGGCTTCCTCTCTTTTCCTTTCGTCGCTAACACAATAATAGGCATACTTCTCCTCTAAATATTCATAATGGTCCACCCTAGCACATTGCCATGTTGTCCAGGCTGGATGTTGATGCAGGTTCATTCCATGCAACCATTGGTGAACCTGAAAACTCAAAAACTCTTACCGAAAAGATTAAAAGCAAAAAGCTCTTAAGCCCGACAACCGAAAACCGAATTTGGCCTAGACCAAATCCCCGGCAACTGCGCCAAAAACCTTTTCGCCACAAAGTGTGCGTGCAAATATGTTTTAAATTATAAAACTGAAATCAAAGCAAGCGAACCCGCAGTGTACGGATCGGCGTAATAAAGCAAGAATTCCGGAGTATCGAACTCAAGGATTTGGGAATCAAATTCAGTTCACAAATGTCGAGCAAATAGAATATAGAAGCTTTGCAAATATTGGGAAAACAACAATCCTAAAGATCCAAGTATCCAATTGTGGCAATCGATTCAAGATATTCTATAAATATAAGGACAGAGTTGAGATTGCAAAGGTATAACTAAGGCAAGGTTGAGTACGGTGAAGTTCCAAAACCTTATATGTCTAACCCAAGGACTCTCTCTAGAAAGGTTGTTGAGATTGCAGTATAGAAAGGATCTAAAGGTAAGAATTAATCTCAAATACCCATGCCCAAACACAAGGAATCAAAGATAAACTAAAACAGTTCAAGTTTTGACACTCGAAACCGAAATAGAGGATGTTGAGTCTCACTACTACCTAGGAAAGGCAAGCCATGGCTAGGTTAAAGAAAATCTTTAACTTTTGATTAAAGCAAAAGCAAGGGTCGTAAAACAGAGAAAATCACGGCTGGATCTTGAAGAACCACGACCGTAGTTTTCAAGAACAGACCGTATAAAGGTTGTCGACGAGGTTTCTCACACTCTCAGGGTCCAATCTGTTTATGATCGATCTATCATCATCTAAGCCACAACTATCAACCCTTCACCTTAGAATTGCTAAAGGGTTTTAGCCAATAATTATTGTCATTGAATCAAATATCAATTTAAGAAGAAAGAAATATAAAAAATCTCGAAAACTCAATAACCAATCAAAGTCATTCTCAAATCCAAACAATAAAGTAGTATGCTTAATGAATTCAAAATAAGGAACAAGAATCCTCACAGAAATCTTAGCAATCTTAGGGATCAATGAAGAACGGAGTGTCAATCCGTCTCCGAAAGCAAAACCCTAAGAAAATCTCCAAAGTACGCAATCTTCAATATCGCGTCTTTCATAAGCCACGATCCGAAATCTCCAATCTCTGTCTCGATTCTCCACCGAGTTGCAAGCGCAGGTCAAAATGAAACCCTAAGCGACCCCCGAAAAGCGCTGGATGCAAGCCGTTCTCAACATCTCCCTAACGTCGGGGCTCCAAGTCCGCCTTTCAATATTGAAGGCTATCCGATATTTATAGGGATAAAATCTAGGGTTTAAACACAAAATCCTAAATATTTGGGCTGAAAAGAAGTCGAGCCCACTTGTATAAGAAAATACTCAAGGCCGCGTCAGACGGTATCAGAGAATACTTTGGCGCGTCAGACGGTATCAGTGAATACTTTGGTGCGTCAGACGGTATCAGAAGATACTTTGGCTCGTCCTAGGTTCCTTTTATGCTCTTTTTTTCCCTCTTTAAGGCTTGATCCATAAATATGTCATTTCGCTCCAAAATTCGCCAAATTACCTACAAATGCAATAAAACTCTATGTAGACCTCTATTCTTGCAAAGTAGGTGAATATAACCATAAATGCCATGATTAGTATGTCTATGCATAAAAAATAAAAGGAAAATATATATAAATACATACCTAAAAATAGGTCATAATTCATGTCATCAGATATCGAAAAGGAGGATTAGAGATGACATAACCAAAGGACGAACAAGTGGAAGGAAAATCCGAGATAACTTAAAAGGAATTGAGACGGGGACCATACAAGAAGTGGAGTAACTTGAAGTTGTGGAAGTAGTTACAAAGAGACAAAATTGGAAAGATAACGGGATCAATAGAGATAACAACCTTTTGTTCTTCAAGAAGACGCATGGACAACTAAATATGCGAATCGAGGAGGAAATAGGTACATCTTAGCAAGGTTAAAGGTGGTATTCCATTAAGATGTGGAAGTTCCCTTAGGCGCTCCTAAGCATTGGAGTCGAGATGAGAAAAGTGATTGAACCATTTGCAGAAGATTTAAGATACCGTAAATTAAACTTACAAGTTACCAATAAGTGAAGTGTCAACATTACGAGAGTTATGAGAAGAATGGTATGACGGGGATTCACGTGGAGTTGACCGGTTACCGTTATGATGATAAGGCTAAGAAATTCTAAGAAGGAGGAGGTGTGTGTTGATGATGATCTCAAGCAGATCAAAGATGAAACAAGGAGCTTTGATCGAAAGCCTAAAATATGAAAGGTCAGAATTTAACTCACGGAATTATGTTCCGGAATTAAAGTTCCGAATACAAAAAGACTTATTATTAAATTGCCGAAATAATTATAACTGTCTTTAAAACGTGCGGGTCCTTCTAGCCGGAAACACGGATGGCGATGCCATCCGGAGGTGTATCATTCTCCTCCCCTTAAATGTGAAACGTCCTCGTTTCACCGTCAAAAAAAAGAAAGGAGTCACTTGAGGAACAAGACCCTTGACATGCAGCACTGGATGCTCATTGTTGAAGTCGGTCGGCTTGCACTTGTAGTCTTTCAAATGAGCGGTGGAGCCGTCAAGCTTGTGGAACAAAAAGAGGACAAACTCCGGATCGGGAGGCTCAAACTTGTAGTTCCACATGGTGGTGACGCGGTGGACTTTGCCTCTTATGCCGTAATTGGTCTTGACTTTGAATGGCGGAGGCAAACTGAAAATTTTCAACGGCAAGTCGGGAGGTAAGTTAGTTGGCAATGTAAAGACCAACCTCGGATCATACGACTCGGATTAGTAGTCCATCAACATGATGTGGTCATTGTCGGGACGGATGACTTCGTCTTCCTCGATGGTGATCTCATCTTTGTCATCTTGAAAATATTCTCCACATAACGGGTTGACAAGATGAATTGGAATAATCGGGGAGACCTCTTGAATGATGACTTTTCCCACATCTTTGAGTTCATCACACAATGGTCGGACAACCAACTCACTCCGTGGCCGTGACATCGCTTCAGGTTCTTCTTGTTGGGTGGCCGTCATGAGGGAAACCATTTGTGCCTTCACTTTTGCAATCTCTTCCCTTAAAGACTTATTCTCTTCTTGTTGTTTCTTGTAGGGATTTTCTTCAAGATAGGCGCTTTGTCCTGGAGCAACATAGGTATCCTCATTATATTCTTGCCGGTGTGGATACCGTCGGTGCCCGTTCATCGAAAAGTCGGCCTAGGTGGGTCCAGAGGAGGCAACCACTCCTCATCCTCAAAATATTGTCTTCGTTGGTACCTCCGGGAGATTTGTCAGGCCGTTTTGAGCTTTAGTTCATGAGGAGAAGGCAACCATTCTCCATACAAATCAAATTGATCATCATCATCATAGAACATGATGAACGATGAAGAACACAATGAAGATCTTCGATGAACGCCAAAGAACACTTGAAGATCTTCAAAGAACACCAAAGAGAGAGAAAACAAATTTGATGAACAATCAAGAACACCAGTAAAGAACTTGACGTCGATCCCTTGCTCTAATACCAATGATAGAAATACAGGCGATCTAGATCGAGGAGAAACTTCAACTAGATCGAGGAGAAACTTCAACTACTCCTTCTTAATTGTTTGAGTTGGATCAAACTATGAGTTTGGGTGGCGAAAGCGTATAGTTGATCCTTCAAAAGGATCCTCGAGTTTGAATGCTTGGATCAAAGACTAGATCCAAGATGAAACTTTAAGAGGGTGGAAGAAGAAGTCATTCTTAAACCAAGTAAGAGGATTTTCCCTTCACAATACTTAGATTTCAACTTAGACATGATTGTACAAATGAGCCAAGCCATCCTTATATAGTGGATGGGGGCTAACCAAAGGTTCAAACATAAATGAAAAAATTAAAGTCGAAATTAAGTTCCGAATATGAAAAGCCTAAAATATGAAAGGTCGGAATTTAATTCACGGAATTAAGTTCCGGAATTAAAGTTCCGAAAACAAAATGACTTATTATTAAATAGTCAAAATAATAATAACTGTCTTCAAAATGTGCGGGTCCTTCTAGCCGGAAACACGGATGACGATGCCATCCGGGGGCGTATCATCTTGTGAGGATTGTTAAGGATTTGTGCTTTTATGGTTGATCTTGTGAATCTTGTGGCTTGAGGTTTGTGGTTACATGATCTTTGAGATTGTGGAGACTAGAACATGAGTATCCTAGCCTAGCGCTTATGATCGGGGAGATTATTGAGACGACGAGTGTTTTGTCCTAACATGTGAGTTGTACGACCTTGTTGAGGTCATTTGAGCTAGAAGTCTAAGGACTTCTAGCATGAGAGATAGATGTTGATGTTGTTCCTTGTTTGGTCAGGTTGAGAGTATCTTCCTGAGGGAAGCAGAGTGCTGTATATTTTCGGGTTGAGCGTTTGTGACAAGCAAGTCTCCGGACTTACTTAGCTCGTATTCCTTGTTTTAACATTGATGTGTGTTTTGTGGTGTGTGTTTATTCTTTATTGTTAATCACAACTAAACCGGTAGTATGACCACCGACTTTATATTATTTTTGCCCAAGTGTATGATAACGGGCGGTAACATCATCTGCCTAGCTCTTGCGAGAGTCTAGGAGGTTGTCGGTGACTAGCCCGTGCTGGTTAGACGGTGGAGGCATCCGTACCATTCCATGGCGGTAAGTAGGGACCGAGGCGGGACCATGGTGGTCTCGCATCACAAAAATAAGTTGAATTAGAACGGGATACGACTTAATAATAATAAAGATAATAAACCGGATTGGTGTGCTTTCAAATATGTTGTGTGTTTATGATGATTTACTTGTGTTTGTGAAATTCCCATTGATTCTAATGCTTTGAATATTAGCTAACAGTTTTATACCGATTATTGTAGATTGTCTTGCACGTTATGATTGCGGCCGAGAGATCCAGAGGAGTTGGAAGCCGGGGTTCCGTACATTTTAGGAGGGGTTTTTGGTTGGAGTCTTTTTGGAGTTTTGTATATTGTATCTTTGTATGGCGTTTGATCTTTGGAGTTGTTTTCGGCTGAAGTCTTTTGTTTTGTTTGGTTTCGTGTTTCATTGCATTGCATAAAAATGTGTTTCGGTTTTGCCTTTATTTGTGCCATGTTGGAAAGGTCCGGTGAAATTGTTGTCAAGCTGTGGTCGGGCCCATTGTGAGGTCCTAACCCGTAGCGCCCCAAGTCCCGCGGATTTGGGGTGTTACAGGCGAAGCGTCTACTGCCACCTTCGATGCGCCGTACCACTGGATGGAGCAGCCGGAGCCATGGAGGCAGCCCATTCTTTTTTTTCCTTTGTGCTGTCATCGATAGGGTTAAGAAACCCTTTTTAACTAATTAAATGAGGCCCCC
This sequence comes from Fagopyrum homotropicum, assembly GCA_033239125.1. Taxonomy (NCBI): domain Eukaryota; kingdom Viridiplantae; phylum Streptophyta; class Magnoliopsida; order Caryophyllales; family Polygonaceae; genus Fagopyrum; species Fagopyrum homotropicum. Next base: position 111,326,662 of record BSWB01000002.1, read on the forward strand.
TCATTTTTGTGTTAATTGTAGAATGTACCTAGTATTTTGTTATTACAGTTTTGACCCATATTTATAGATTGTTGCTTTTATGCCCTCTCTTGGGTTATTTTCAGAAAATGCCCCAAGGTTTTAATTACGGATGATGGCATATTTTTTGTAAATGAATAATATGCCCCGGAAAATGTGTTATTGGTTTTTAACCTTGGATTTTAATTACAAGGGTATTCTTATATTTACATATACTATATATTATGCTTTTGTTGGATTAAATTCGGTTTACGCCTCAAGGTTTTAATTGCGGTTTTATGACCAGGGGTTTTAGAATTTCATATTGTGCCCGGAAGGTTTATTCACGGGATTTTTACGTTGGCTTTTGGAAATGTGTTTTCTGTAAACCTATATATTTTATTTATTCCATTCAAATTTAGCGTATGAGCTAAATTTGTTTAGTTTGGTGTTAGGTCCGGAAGCGCCCCGATAAAGGCCTAATGAGTCCAAACTCGACATCCATAGATCGTCTTCCGCCTTTTGACGTCGTGTCAGTATCTTTTCCCTCGAACTAATTATGTTTAGTAGTATCATGCTAGGTTGGATCTAGCATAACATAGAGTGAATGCCATGTAATGGCTTCGAACCTTAGGTGAGTTTTGAGGATTCAATATTGCTTGATGGATTGATGTTGATTCTAAGATTAAAGTGGTATTACGGTTTAGTGAGGTTGTTATAAGGGTTCGAGTATATGGTTTGATCTTGCGAGATCCTCGAGACTAGGAACGTGTTATCCTAGTATGCGAGTGTATGACCTTGTCGGGGTTATTTTTGGGCTAGAGTTCTAAGGACTTCTAGCATGAGAGATAGATATTGATCGTGTGCCGTTTTGGCCAGGAGTGGAGTTTCTTCCTGCGGGAAGTTGATAGCTTGTTGATCGGTTTAGATTCGGGACGAGGTAAGTCTCCAAACTTACTTAGCTCGTATTCTTTGTATAGTATGGATGTGTGTTTGATGGTGTGTGTTTGTTGTTTATGTTATAACAACTAAACCGGAAATAGGACCACCGACCTTTATATATTATTTGGCCCAAGTGTATGATAACGGGCGGTGACATCACTGCCTAGCTCTTGTGAGAGCAAGGAGTTTCTCGGCGACTAGCCCGTGCAGGTAGACGGTCAGATGCATCAATATCATTCCTTTTCGGTAAGTAGGGACCGGGGCGAGATCATTGGGATCTCTTGTCACAAAAGAAGTTGAATTAGAATGGGATATGACTTAATAATAAAAAGATAATAAACCGGACTTGTATGTTTTGGAGTATGTTGCGTGTTATGTTTATTTATGTGTGTTTGTGCCATCACCTTGATTCTAACGGTTTAATATTAGCTAACGGTTTTATATCGATGTTGTAGTTGCCTTGCAGATTAGGATTGCGGCAGGGAGATCCGGAAGAGTGGGCAGCCGGGGCTCCGCACATTTAGGACGGGTTTGGTTGAGAGTCTTGGTTATGTTATCTTGTGTTGTTGTATTTTACGTTAGTCTTGGAGTTGAGAACCCGGATGGAGTCTTTTGGTTGTTTTTATGTTTTTGGGATCATAACATTGCATAAAAATGTATTTCGGTTTTGCCTTTATTTTTGTCTTGTTGCAAGATCCGGTGAAATTGTTGTGAGGCTAAGGGTCGGGACCCATTGTGAGGTATCCGTTAGTAGCACCCCGAGTCCCGTGGATTTGGGGTGTTACAAATCTCACTGTCACTTTTAGTCTTTTACTATTTTACACAACTTAGGCATAGGGTTTCCTCATATCTCGCATCTCGCCGTCTGTTGCTGCGCTGCCCGTCCGTCGTTGCCAGTCTTCGATCACCGGTAGCGGTAAGTTTTTAAGTGGGGTTCTTCACTTCTTCATCTTGTTCTTCTTCTTCTTCTTATTCTTCTTCTTCTTCTTCTTTTAAGTGGGGTTCTTCACTTCTTCATTGGGTGCTTCTTCTACTCTTCTTGTAACACCCCAAATCCGCGGGATATCGGAATGCTACGGACGAGACCTCAAAATGGGTCCCGAGCCTTAGCTTGACAACAATTTCACCGGACCTTTCCAACAAGGCATAAATAAAGGCCAAAACAAAAATAATTTTAATACAACGATATGATTCCCGAAAACAACAAGAAAGAAAGGACATCAACTGACTATACAACAACACCAACAATACACGATATACAATAACGATACACAGATCCAAACCCCCATACTCGACCTATGATGTACGGAACCTCGGTGACCGAAGGTATTTCTATGGTCGTCTATACCCAATTAAAAGTAAATCCCAACTTAGCACTAAGAACAAGTATAGTGATTAAGTAAGGGTCGAACCCAAGAAAGTTAAGGTGTTTTAGATGCAATTAACAATTGTATTGACAAATGACACAAAGGGGGGGGTTTGGTTGAATTTATGCACTAAAACTTATGAAAACGATTAATGCGACAAGTAAGACAATAATGGATGAATCTACACTAAGTTGATTCTAAGCATGCAATTGCTACTTTGGTGAGTTCCTTTTACAAGTTTTCAAATAATCTCCCGTCTCGATCGTATATATGCGTTGAGCCAACCGGCATCAACACAACTTAACAGGTTAAAGTTCCGTAAACCTACAAGAACAAATAACAAGTTAGCTTTCAAAAAAAGACAAAGGGATATAAAGAGAAGATTAAAACCGTTAAACTTATCTTTATATTTGTCTTCCTTTTCCTCAAGTAATCACAACCCGTTATTACTTAAAGTTGCTACTAGATTAAAGACTCGAACCCGGAAACTATTAATCCTAGTTGTTTACATGCACTTTAGAATCTAAGGTGATCAATCTCAAGCAATAGTAAACATGCAATTTAGACAATGGAGATCAAGGAAACACAAAGTATTACTAAATGAAAACTTAGATTAAAAAGAACTTAAAACCAAGGTAACAATGTAACTTCAAACCAACCCAATGTAGCAAGGGAGTTAGCAACTTATTACAAGGAAGCAAGACAATCTAATTGGATAATTTGTTGACTAACTAGATAATAAGATGGATGATTCTAGCAATCAACCAAGGACTATTTATACTACAAAAGACACTAAATAGGAGTAAATGGCGGGCCCAAAACCGCCACCTTAAATATCATAAAGGTGGTGTAAACAGCCGGAGTAGAGCTCTGGCGTTAAACCGCAGGGGCGGCCTTCAGGAACCGTGGGGGCGGTTTAGGCAGAATCGGTTGAACTACTTCAGAGCCGCCGGGGCGTCCCTATGTCAACGCAGGGGCCTTTCGCCTTTTCTGACATTTCTGATGCCCAGCCGTTGGGGCGTCCGTATGTCAACGCAGGGGCGGTGACACAACCTCTTCGTCTTCCAGCTCCCATCTTGAGGCGCAGACAGTGCCGCAGTGGAAGGCGCAGGGGAGCTGGTCTTCGTTTGTCAGTGGATGACACGGCAGGGGCGCCAAGGAGTGGCGCAAGGGCGGTGACATGCTTCGTGGTTGGCGCTGGTGAAAGCGCAAGGAGCGCTCCGAAGTAAGACGTCACCCGCAGGGGCGGCTGCAAGGATCCGATGGGGCGCTGAGGCAGCAGAAGCTTTGCTTCGTGATCAATCTTTACTCCTAAGTGCTTATAACTCCTTCTTTAGCTTCTTTTGATCTTCTTCTTCTGGACCAAGGAGTAAGTAGCATAAACCGACACTAATGCAATAAAAAGACTCTAGAAACTACCCTAAATGATAGTGATTCCATCACCTAACAAACTCCCCCATACTTAGACCTTTTACTCGTCCCGAGTAAAAACAAATGACATCAAGTAGGATCAAAGGCCTCATGAAGCATGAGTAAGCAGAAAGATAATGAAAAACAAGAGAAAAACCAAGAAAGAAAGAAGGAAAAGAGAGGAAATGTGAGAAAAAGAATCACTACCATCCTTATAGCTCCAAGAGTGGCCTACCCGGATAAACTCCTTATGACTCCCGTTCTTATGTCGCCAAAATGCCGGAAGGGAAACCTACACTCGGTGTCGCTCATTTTGCCAAGGCGCCCTTTTGGGTTTTTACCTTGCCACTCTTCTTCTTTTCTCACTTAAACTCACATACCTCAAGTCCAATTTTGCACCAACCTAAGGTTGGTCGGACTACCTTCTTTTTACCTAAACCGCCCTTTTGGGTTTTCGGTTTATCCAAGGTTTTCCATGCCTTTTTTCACTTCTTTGGCTTTTTTTAAATATCAAACTGAATTTAACAATGCAAACACAAATTCTAAAATAACTCAATGAACTTTACAACCAATGATATGTCCCTCCCCCATACTTGAAGTACACTTTGTCCTCAAAGTGGAAATGAGTCAAAGATAAATGCGGGAGAAGGGAAAGAAATGTACCCCTCACTGGGGTGGTCCGGATGGACCACCCGGACCCTCCTCCGGTGGGTAAGGGAAGTGGCGAAAGAAGTGCTCCTGCCGGCGGTAGATGTCATTAATGCGGTCCTGCTGGGCAGACATCCAGCGACCAAAAGAGGTCTCAAAACTGGCCTGCCAAGCCAGCTGCTGAGCCTCTAGCTGCTGTTGTTGGGCTGCCTGTCAGGCCTCCTGCCTCTAGTCGAAGTGTGAGGTCATGGAGGTGGCAAAACTGGTCTGCCTGCTCTGCTCCTGCGCCAGCATAATCCGCTGGTAATCAGACTGCCATGTCCGGTGCTTGGTCGTCATAGCCGCCATCTGAGCCTGAAGGCTCGCAAGGGCCGGGTCATTAGAGATGGGAAGATGCTCCTCCTGATTAGCCCGGCTGGAGTTGGCAGCATGCCTCTCCACAATGGCCACTAGTGGCCTCCTCGGCACGAAAGGATCTACCGGAGTGTAGAGCTGGAAGAGCTCACCTCCTAATGGTAAAGGCCGGGGGAGGTAGGTGAGGTGGCTTCCATCTGCAAGGGAGATCCAAAATAGGTTCTCCCCGTCCCACCGGAGGAGCTTGCACCTCCTAAGCATCCCCTCACTGTAGAGAGGAGCCGCCATCCCATCCTCTAACTCGGACAGGTCCATCACTTGTGAGGTGATCAAAAATATCACCCCACCGCCGACAATATCCCTCGGCTCATCCCTCCTTATCCGCTTCAAAGTGGCAAGGAAGGGAGAGGGCCAATCCATCACCTTCTCGCTGTGTGGAAGGCAGGAGTGGAGTAGTGGGAGGTCCTTGAGAGCGACCTTGTTTTCCTCTTTGTGTCCACAGAAGACACTCATGAGGATCTTTTCAACCTCAAACTGGGGTGAGCGAGCTTGTTGGAGTACTCACCCCCACCATGGAATTCCGACCCGTTAACTACTTGCCAGAACTCGCACAGGTCTGGGGCCGGGACTGGATCCCACCAGTTCTCAGAGGGGTTTAGAGTCACCCCAAAAGCTTCCCGTAGATCGGCATAGTCGAGAGTGTATTTCACCTTGTTGAACTTGAAGGTGAGGCCGATGCACACGTGGTCTTCCTTCTCCATTGTGAAACTGGAGATAAACTGTCTGCTGAGCTCCGGATATGTCGGAGCACTCTTTTGGAGGAAGTATCCGAGCCTGGCATTCGCCAAAAACGCTTGCATGCTCTCTAGCATGCCCAGTTTCTCCAAAGTCTTGATATGTAGAAATCGAGTTGAATACACAACTCGATCCTGCACAATCCTATAACGCTCCTTCTCTGCGTCGGTCATCTTGTATTTCCTTGGGGCTTCCATTCTTGAAAGTATTTGAAGCAAAGGATTAGCAAATGTTGAAATGAGAAAAAGAAAACGACCTCTCTAGTGTGATTTCCGCAGGGGCGGCTGTGCAGGCGCAGGGGCGGTGAGGCGCAGAGGCGGATGCTTGCAGCCGCAGGTACGGGAGAAGTGCCGAGGCGATTTCTTAGGAGCGATGGATATGGTGTTGTTGAGGTTGCTCCGGTGACGTCCTTGGTGGTGTAGCCTCGTCGGTGGTGTAGCTGGAGTGGAATGGGTGAAGTGAGTGAGTGAGGAAGGCCGTAGGGCAGTGAGAGAGTATGGTGGTAGTGGGAGGAAGTGGCGCAGGGGCGTTTCGACTGGTGGCCAGCTGTCGGAGGCGGCGCAGGGGCGTCGGCGAGATGGTTGGTGGGCAGAGGGCGAGGGGCGTTGAGGGTGTTTCTAAAGGAAGGGAGTTTGGAGGGTATGTATTTGGTGAAGAAGGTTGGTGGGTGGTGTGTGGTAGGTGTAGGCGTTTTTTGAAATCCTCTTTTTTTTCTTTTCTGGGTAAACCCGCAGGGGCGGGGGTTTGACACCGCAGAGGCGGCGACAAGGTAGAGGGGCACGCAGGCCCAACGCCGGGGGCGGCACTGGGAATTCGTGTAAAGGATGGCCGCCACAGGGGCGTGGGGATGTCACCGTGGGGCGGTGACAGGTGTGTTGTTGGCGCAGGACCAGCGCCGGGGGCGGCGCTATGCCTGAGTGTCACGGCAGAGGCGGGATACAAAACCGCAGGGGCGGATTCCTTGACAGAAGCTCCTCTTTTTATTCCTTCGGGTTGCCTTCCGAGAAGCGCCTTTGTTTTACGTCGTTGGCTCGACGTAAGATCTCTACTTCTCTGACTGTGCCTCCTCTAGTACCATCTCGTCAATCGGATCGTTCTTGACTCCTTCAAGGTAAAGTTTTAGCCTTTGTCCGTTCACCTTAAACACCTTGTGCGATTGGGGGTCATAGAGATCCACAACCCCGTGAGGGTATACTTCGGCTACTATGAATGGCCCTGTCCATATCGAACGCAACTTACCTGCAAAGAGTTTCAAACGGGATTAAAAGAGAAGTACCTTATTACCTCCCTTGAAGTCCTTCTGGAGAATGTTCCGGTCATGCCACGCTTTGCTCTTTTCTTTGTATGTGGTAGCATGGTCATATGCATCTAGCCTCAGTTCCTCCAACTCTTGCAATTGGAGCTTCCGGAATTCTCCCACTTCTTCTATGTTCGTGTTGCATTTCTTTACCGCCCACCAAGATTTGGGCTCTAACTCCACCGGTAGGTGGCAAGCTTTCCCAAACACGAGACTAAAAGGGGACATTCCGATTGGACTTTTGTAGGCTGTCCGATATGCCCATAGGGCGTCATTTAGCCTTGCACTCCAATCGTTCCGCCCGGGAGAAACCGTCTTTTCAAGGATGGTCTTATTTCCCGGTTGGACACCTCAGCTTGGCCGTTTGTTTGTAGATGATAAGCTGTTGATACTCTTTGGTGAACATGGTACTTCTTAAGGAGAGCCGTGATCGTTTTGTTGCAAAAATGGGTACCCCTATCATTGATTAAGGCTTTTGGGATTCCAAATCTTGCAAAGATATTTTCCTTCAGAAAAGCAGCAACTACTTTTGAATCATCAATTTTGGTGGCCTTTGTCTCCACCCACTTGGAAACATAGTCCACCGCAAGCAAGATACATGTGTTCCCACATGAAGTAGGAAACGGCCCCATGAAATCAATTCCCCAAACATCAAATATTTCACAAAATATAAGAGAGGATTGGGGCATTTCATGTCTCCTTGAAAGATTTCCTACCCTTTGGAATCTATCACACACTTTACAAAATACAAAACGTCTCGAAAAATGTGTGGCCAAAAGAAACCGGCATCCAAAACTTTTCTTGCAGTTTTGTTTGCCCCAAAGTGCCCCCCACATGCTTCAGAATGATAGAAAGTTAGGACGGATTGTAACTTACTGTCTGGAATGCAACGCCGGATTACTTGGTCACTACAATGCTTCTAAAGGTAAGGATCGTCCCAAACGTAGTGTCGAGCTTCAACTTTTACCTTCTCCCATTGTGCCTTGGTGAAGTCTGGAGGATACTCCTTCCTGACAATGAAGTTCACAATGTCAGCAAACCAAGGCTTAAAAGATTGAAGCTTAAGACAAACCTCTGTCGATAATTCCGCAGCGGCGCCTAGACAGAGTCGCATGGGCGGCTGGTGTGAGGCGCGGGGGCGGTTACACAACACAGAGTTGTGTAGAAGGTATCGTCTGGAAAACTTCCGGCTATCTCTCTTTTTTCTGGATCTTCCTCCTCTTGCACTAGTCTACTCAGATGATCGGCCACCAGCTTCTCAACTCCCTTCTTGTCCCTTATCTCTAGGTTAAACTCTCTTAGAAGAAGCACCCAACGGATCAATCGTGGCTTTGCCTCTTTCTTTGCCATGAGGTAACTAAGGGCTGCATGGTCAGTGAAAATAATTACCTTTACCCCAAGTAGGTACTGTGGAATTTCTCAAGGGAAAAAACCACAGCTTACATCTCCTTCTTGGTGGTAGAGTAATTCCTTTGCGCTCCATTGAGTGTCATAGACGCATAATGGATCACATGGGCAGCCCGTCCTTCTTTTTGTCCTAAGACAACTCCGACGGTGTAGTCACTAGCGTCACACATGATTTCAAAAGGTTTCTCCCAATCCGGGGAACGGATGATTGGTGCGGTGGTGAGACATGCCCTCAAAGTGTCGAAAGCCTTCTTGCAATCCTCATCCACTTTGAAGGTAACATCTTTTTTGGGCAATTCACACAGGGGTGCTGAGATCTTTGAAAATCTTTGATGAGCCGTCGGTAGATACCTGCATGACCAAGGAAAGATCGGATTTCCTGAACATTAGTAGGATAAGGTAAATTTTGAATAACATCAACTTTTCCCTTATCTACCTCTATCCCTTTTGAGGATATTACATGTCCTAGCACAATTCCTTGTTCGACCATGAAATGACATTTTTTCGAATTAAGAACTAAATTGGTTTCAACACATTTTTCAAGAACAAGTTTCAAATTCCCTAAACATGCGTCAAAATTGTCTCCATGGACGGTAAAATCATCCATGAAGACTGCAATCAAATTTTCTATGTATTCGGAGAAAATACTTATCATGCACCGTTGGAAAGTGCCCGGTGCGTTGCAAAGTCCAAATGGCATTCTGCGATATGCAAAAGTGCCAAATGGGCAAGTGAACGTCATCTTCTCTTGATCTTCTGGTGCGATGGCTATTTGGAAATTACCCGAATATCCATCCAGGAAACAGTAGTATTGATGACCTGCAGGACGTTCCAACATTTGATCAATAAAAGGTAATGGGAAATTGTCATTTCGTGTTACCTTATTGAGCTTGCGGTAGTCAATGCAAACTCTCCTTCCGGTTTGTGTATTGCTTGGGACCATCTCTCCATGTTGATTTTCCACCAAAGTGATGCCTCCCTTCTTTGGAACTACTTGGGTCGGGCTAACCCAAGTGCTATCCGAGATAGGAAAGATCATATCCGCTTGGAGGAGTTTCAACACTTCCTTTTTGACCACATCCATCATTGGTGGGTTCAACCTCCTTTGAGGTTGCCTAGAGGGTTTGGCTTCGTCCTCAGGTAAAATCCTATGCATGCAAGTGGAAGGACTTATCCCTTTGATTTTCGTAATAGTCCATCCAAAGGCCGTCTTGTGCTCCTTTAGTACTTTCACCATCTTGTCTTCTTGTCCGGTGGTTAACTTGTTAGAGATAATCACCGGCAAGGTATTGTGTGCTCCAAGGAAAACGTACTTGAGGTGTGACGGAAGGTCCTTCAATTCTATTTCAGGTGCCTGCACTATGGACGGAACAAGCTTCTCGCTTGGGATTAGTAAAGTGGGCCCAATGGCCAAATTGGAGATAGGTAGCCTCTTATGCCCATCTAATTGGGCTAGGACCTCTTTTATGCTAGACGTTATCACATAATCTGATTTGAAACCATCAATGTCATGCTCAATCACATTCCTTAATTCATCCATTGCAGAGTTATCAAAAACATCTTGCACAAAAGGTTCAACAATGTAAACAGCATATAAAGAATGATCATCACTAGGAAATCTCATTGCATCATAGATGTCAATTTCCACTACTTCTCCATCAAACTCCATGGTCAATTTACCACTAACATAATCAATTTTAGACCTAGCCATTTTCAGAAATGGCCTAGCTAACAGAATGGGTGCAGCATGCGAATCATTTTCCGAATCCATTACAAAGAAATCAGAAGGAAAAATTAGGTTGTCTACCATCACTAATACATCTTCAATTATCCCTTTCGGGTACACATTAGATTTATCAGCAAGTTGTACTACAATCCTAGTTTCCATTAGTTGTCCAAGGCCAAGTGATTTGTAAATCGAATATGGCAAGACATTAATAGAATCACCCAAATCAAGGATTGCTTTGTCAAAGCGGGTTTCCCCTATAACACAAGGGATGCTTACCATGCCCGGATCGTAACACTTCTTGGGCATTCTCCGTTGGAAAACTGCCGACACATGCTCACTCACTTGTACTTTTTGTTTCCCCTTTAGCTTTTGATTCCTCTTGATAGTGGAAAGTTTCTTCAAAAAACGAGCATACTTAGGGATACTTTGCACCAACTTAAGGAGGGGAATGTTTAGCTCGCATTTGGAGAAAGTCTCAAAGAGGTCCTTGTCCTCTATGATTCTCCTCTCTTTCAAGGCTTCAGGAAAAGGAGCCGGTGGTTTCTCGTAGTACATCGGCGGAAAGTTAGGCCGGACGTAAGTATCCTTTTCAGCAAGACCCTCTGTTGTGTTTTCCGCAGGGGCGTCAGCTTGAAGGCGCAGGGGCGGCTCAGGGGTTGTCACCGCAGGGGCGGGGGCAGCCAGCCGCAGGGGCGTCGTCCGCTCTGTGTTGAGCGCAGCCACAGCCGCAGGGGCGGCTGTGGGTGCGGAAAAAACGATAGAAGGCTTGCTTTGTGATTCTTTCGTTGGTTCTTGTTGGATTTGCTTCCCGCTCCCTAATGTTAGGGCACTAACATTCTCCTTGGGGTTTATAAACATTTGGGAAGGAAATCCTCCGGAAAGCCTTGATTCGGTCCTTGAAATAGCTTCCGTCATTTGACTAACCTGTTTCTCAAGGTTCTTGATGCTAGATTCTGTTGTTTGGACATGAGTAGCAAAGTGTTTAGTCAAAACCTGCAACATATCTTCAGTTGAGTGATACTTACCTTGGCGGGGCTGTTGTTGTTGGTTTTGTTGATCCCTCCAACGAAAATTCTATTGGTCACGCCAATTCGGCATAAAATTCTGTGCATAGGGATCGTTCCTAGTTCTTTGCTGCTTTGGTTGTCCATAACCCATTGCGTTTACTTCAGCATCGTCATCTTGAACTTGTGGACACATGTCCGTTGGATGATACGGGTCAGCACAAATCCACAAGCTTTGAGCTATTGCGGTGTTCCCATAAGTGTTAGTCTCTTCACCATTTCCTTCAATTCCACGAGCTCGGTGGAAATCTCACTCTTCCTGGAGCTCATAGTATTAACTCCTTTCTTAGCCGGGGTCCTTCCAAAGTTCCGAGTTCCTTCCGCTAGTTCCTGTATCTTTTCCAAAGCAAGGTCAGGAGTAGAGTTAAGAATATTACCTCCGCAAGCCGCATCGATGATCCTCCTTTCAATGTCTAGCAAGCCATTGTACAAGTACAAGACTAGATCTTGAGTTGAATATCCATGAAAAGGACAGGTGGATCACAGGCATACAAACCTTTCGAAGTACTCGTAGAGAGTTTCGGTTGCCTCTTGCTCGATGTTGCTTATAGCTTTCTTCAAGCTATTAGCTTTCTTAGCTGGAAAGTATTTCTCCAAGAACGCTTTGTGAAGGTTCTCCCATGCAAACCTTTTGAGCTCAAAGTTGACTCCTTCCCCTAGTGCCGGTATAGCGACCGCAAGAGGGTTTTGAGCCAAGGTGGGCTGCGTAAGTTGATGAAGAGTACGGTCAGCCATGTCTTGTTGAAGTTGTTGTTGTCTTCATTGCCGAATGTGTGTCCTCTCAATTTCTGGATCAAAAGAAGCAAAGCTGAAATTAGTAGCACGGGTTTGAACCATAAAAATGGTTCAAACCAATAATCAATAATAACAATAAAACACTAAAACTCCCCGGCAACGGCGGCAAAATTTGACCGAAGGTATTTCTATGGTCGTCCATACCCAATGAAAAGTAAATCCCGACTTAGCACTAAGAACAAGTACGGTGATTAAGTAAGGGTCGAACCCAAGAGAGTTAAGGTGTTTTAGATGCAATTAACGATTATAGTGACAAATGACACAAAGGGGGGGGGGGGGGGGTTTGGTTGAATTGATGCACTAAAACTTATGAAAACGATTAATGCGACAAGTAAGACAATAATGGATGAATCTACACTAGGTTGATTCTAAGCATGCAATTGCTACTTTGGTGAGTTCCTTTTACAAGTTTTCAAGTAATCTCCCGTCTCGATCGTATATATGCGTTGAGACAACCGGCATCAACACAACTTAACAGGTTAAAGTTCCGTAAACCTACAAGAACAAATAACAAGTTAGCTTTCAAATAAAGACAAAGGGATATAAAGAGAAGATTAAAACCGTTACACTTATCTTTATATTTGTATTCCTTTTTCTCAAGTAATCACAACCCGTTATTACTTAAAGTTGCTACTAGATTAAAGACCCGAACCCGGAACCTATTAATCCTAGTTGTTTTTACATGCACTTTAGAACCTAAGGTGATCAATCTCAAGCAATAGTAAACATGCAATTTAGACAATGGAGATCAAGGAAACACAAAGTATTACTGAATGAAAACTTTGATTAAAAAGAACTTACAACCAAGGTAACAATGCAGCTTCAAACCAACCCAATGTAGCAAGGGAGTTAGCAACTCATTACAAGGAAGCAAGACAATCTAATTTGATAATTTGTTGACTAACTAGATGATAAGATGGATGATTCTAGCAATCAACCAAGGACTATTTATACTACAAAAGACACTAAATAGGAGTGTTACGCTAAGATCGTGTGATGTGCACGCAATAAGCTTTAAATTTATATTCTCGTTATATTTATCCTAACTCCTAGCGAACCCGCAGTGTACGGGACGTTTGTAGTAGGGATAGTATTCCGAGGTCGAACACAAAGACTAAGGTGAGATTGATTTGATTTATGATTAAGTTTAGTAAAGATCTAGGTTAAGAAAAGAGAGAGAAATAAAGAAATGAAAATCTAAATGTTTTTGGTGGGTTTTTAGGTGATCAATCAAGGATCACAAATCATGCAAATAAACAAATCAACTATGCTAACAAATCAACTCAAACAAACAAGCTAAAACGAGATATAGATCAAAGAGAGAAAAGCGGATTCTAGGGGTTGGAAAGTCCGGTTATGGCAAAAGACTCAAGCTATCTAATCATTCCTTGGATTAACTAAAATATGTTGGGAGTGAGTGTTTCTAGATTGGGATCAATCACCGGGTAAGTCTCATGGTCCACTAGTCCATCCCTAAGATCTCATCACCGGGTAAGTCTCTAAGAACCTAAGGGACGGAATTCTACACAAACCGGATTGTCACCTAGAGATCGAACCTATTCTTACCGGGTAAGTCTCGAAAGGGTCAATCCTAAGCAACTATCCTAGCACACTTAGTCCAATGGCGGCTTATGAGGCACACCACTACCTAGAGTTTGTCATCTTTGGAACCTAAGAGGAAGGATTACCGGATAAGTCTCTCCTAACACTTAGTTGCTAACACTAGGTCACCCTAGGATAGTTTTAACTCAACAAACACTAGGATTTCAACATTCTAACAATCTAAAGCTAGATCCATCGAACCACGGAGAATTACGGGCTGTTCTACCACTTCCATGGCCGTGGTTTGGCTAGAACAAACCGTGGATCCTAACAGAGGCAACGTCCAAGCAAGTGAGTCATCCAAAGGCTAATCTAAGTCCATCCTATCATAGTCCTATCCATAACCATTCCTTCCTTACCCTAGAATCACATCTATTTAGCGTACAACATTCATCATAGCAATCAAAATCATCAAACATAAAATCATGGCTTCCATTTGCAAGGTAATGAAGAGAAAGAGATGAAGAAGTGAAGTAAACAAAACCAAGCTGAAAATAGAATTAGAATGACTCACAACCCTTCTTAAAGAAGGTTTAAATGGTTCATACAACTCTAGGAATCGATTCCGAAATCCTTCACTACAAAGCTATCAAAGTCTATCAATGGTGTGTTCTTCTTCTTCTCCAATGAAGCTCTTCCTCCAATGGTAGCTTCCTTCTACCTCCTTCTTCCCAAGAATCTTCTTGTTGAGAGAATATTTTGATTGGATGATAGTGGATAATGGAGAGCTGCTCCAAGATGATTCTCTCAGCCAATGCAGGACCACTTTTATACTACAACTTTGCAAGAGCTGGCTAAGAGATCGTGGCACAGTTGTCACGAAAACCTGGCAAAATCAACGGGCAATTCCATGGCCGTGGAGTGTTAGTGAACCGTGATCTTGTGCTTCAGTTTTGCCCTTTGATCATTAAGCTTCGATTTGGTGCATGGCTTGTGTTGGCAAGGTTCCATGAGTCCTCCCTAACCTTTAGCTTGCATCATAATGGGTCCGAGGGTGTGTCATCTTGATGAACGATCCTCAAACGTATCATTTTAGCTCCTAAATCTCCCGAAATACCTACAAAGCAATGCACAAGTCCGTGTAGACGTCTATCTCGACATAATACGTGAATTGAGTGCAAACGTCGTGAACAAGTGCTAAACCATGCATGAATGAGCGAGAAATCTATCTAAATGATTACCTAAACCTAAGTCATAAATCGTGTTATCAAAAATACCCCATACTTAAGGTTTGCTCGTCCCCGAGCAAATTCTCGACTATAGACTACAAGATAACATGATTTATGTATGAAGAAAAATGGCAAAATCTTTTTGGGTTTGTGCTTCTACTATTTGATCACCTTCATAGTCATGTTTCATGGCAACGGACAAGCAATTATGCATCAAATAAATGAAGGCATGGAAAGACAATTGTACTTAACTCAAAAGCATGCATGAAATATAAAAATGAAGAAGCCAAGAAGATCAAGAGCATATCCAATCTAGATTACTAAGTCTTACAAACATGCAAATAGGTCATAAGGTCTTATGAATTAAAAGGCCAAGAAACGTTGTGATTAGGTGGGGATTTTTCTAGGCTATGTGGTGCTAATCCGGGAATGGAACTAACTCCTGAATCTTGTCCTCGATCAACTTCCCTCAAGTGTGTATTTTTCTCTATCTTTTCTTTCTTTTTCTTTTTCTTTCACTTATTTTTGAGACAATGGCATTGGTGTACAAAAGCCGAAACCTTGGTGATTAGCCATCCTCGGGCTTTTTCTATTTTTCGAGGTGCATCCACACCGGGCACACATACCAAAGCTCGTTAGGACTATTGGTTTATTTGACTTTGGCAAGGCACCAACACCCGATTATGTGAAGTGTACCGAGTTACTTGTCATTTAAACCAACGTCCCCAAACCTATATTTTTGGCTACACTTTCACAACAATTTCAGCATTTTATTCATGACATTCTTTCATCAACATCTTCACCCCACACTTGCTTTTCACACATATCAACACACTAACATGCTCCTATTCCCGGATGGGTCAAAAGAGGTCAATTTATATCCATTGAGGTGCTCAAATAATCACGATCAAGATGAGAAGTAGAGAAAGATGAATTGCCTCATTCATTCCTAGATGGTGTACAAGAACTAGCATGTAATTTCGACCTTCAATATTCAATCCATTCTAGGCAAGCATCATGATCACAAATCATTCATGGGATTCAAGAGAAGTATTTCAAGTCCACATATGCATCATCAATTTAACACATAAGGCCATCCATAGCCAATCCACAAGACAAGGTTCATCATTAGGGTCATATCCAAGCCTAGAAAGCACAAATTTTTTTTTAAATTTTCTGATTTTTTTGGGATTTTCGAAATGAATATGTACAATGCAAGACATGTGCAAATATTAAACTACCCTAGATGCTCATCATGCAAACCCCACCCCATACTTAGAAACACATTGTCCCCAATGTGTAAATGAAGTAAAGAAGAGTGAAAGAAGGTTCTCACAATGTAAAAATGGTTTGCTATGGTATTTGAGATTCTCAAGTGGAATTGATGTTGGATGATCCTATCAACCATGGTAGAGAGCTCAAAGTATTCATCAAGGCGTCGGGACCCGCGCTAGGCACCGCTAGCCGTCCAAGTTCCGCGTCCGCTCCACCCATAATTGATGAGGGGTTCATCATCATCATTCACTTGCCAAGCAAGGCTTTCAATGCTACTAAGGTTCTAGCACACACAAATCACACACAAAAAACACGCAAAAACAGAAAAATCACAAAACAAAAACAAAACGAGAAAAGGAAAACGATACCAATGGGTTGCCTCCCACCAAGCGCTTCTTTAAGGTCATTAGCTTGACCAAACTCGGGGCGTTTACTCAAGGTAAAGTGGGGCAATCATATCCACCGGAGCTCCCGGAATATAATTCTTCAACCGGTGCCCATTCACCTTAAAGTTTTCACAATGCTCCCATCCTATCTGAATAGCTCCATGGGGAAAGATCTTCTTCACCACATATGGCCCGGTCCATCTTGATTTGAGCTTTCCGGGAAAAAGCGGCAGCCTTGAGTTGAAGAGGAGGACAAGGTCGCCTTCACTCAACTCCTTGGGGATGATCCTCTTGTCATGCCACCGCTTGGTCCTCTCCTTGTAAATCCGGGCATTCTCATAAGCATCCAACCGGATCTCCTCAAGTGCGTTCATATCAAGCAACCTCCTCTCTCCGGCCTCTTTGAGATCAAAATTTAGCCACTTGATGGCCCAATGTGCTCTATGCTCTATTTCTACCGGAAGGTGGCAAGACTTGCCATAGACCAACTTGTAAGGAGTAGTGCCAATTGGTGTCTTGAAAGCGGTCCTATATGCCCATAAGGCATCATTGAGCTTCATAGCCCAATCCTTTCTAGTTCTAGATACCGTCTTCTCGAGGATGGCCTTTATCTCCGGGTTGGAGATCTCCACTTGGCCACTAGTTTGGGGGTGGTAAGGTGTTGCCACCTTATGAGTCACCCCATACTTAGCCAAAAGTGCTCCAAAGTTCCTATTGGTGAAGTGCTTACCTCCATCACTTATGATCACCCTTGGTGTTCCAAACCTAGGAAAGATCACTCGGTTGAAGAACCGCACCACAACCTTGGCGTCATTTGTAGGAGAAGCGATTGCCTCCACCCATCTTGAAACATAGTCAACCGCCAATAGGATGTAGAGGTTGCCACATGAAGAAGGGAATGGTCCCATGAAGTCCACACCCCACACATAAAAAATTTCCACTTCTTGTATGTTGTTCAAGGGCATCTCATTCCTCCTTGAGATGTTGCCCGTCCTTTGGCAAGCATCACAAGCTACCACAAAGCCTTGCACATCCTTGAACAAACTTGGCCAAAAGAAGCCCGATTGCAACACTTTGGCACATGTCTTGTGCGAGCTAGCATGCCCTCCACATGGCAAGGAGTGACAATGGCGGATCACACTCTCCACCTCATCCTCCGGTATGCATCTTCTAAACATTCCATCCGGCCCTCTCTTGAACAAAAGTGGTTCACTCCAATAGTAGTGCTTCACATCCTTGAAGAACTTCTTCCTTTGGGCAGATGTCAAACCGGGAGGCACCTCCTCACACACTAAGTAGTTCACAATGTCGGCAAACCATGGCTCGCTTCCTCTAGACACTTGGAACAAGCATTCCTCCACCATTTGCAATTGCTCATCCCGGAACGACTCATCAATCGGGATGTCATCTCCTTCACGCTCTAATGGAGGCAATCTACTAAGGTGATCCGCCACAGAGTTCTCGGATCCCTTCTTGTCCCGGATTTCCAAATCAAACTCTTGAAGAAGAAGGATCCACCGAATCAACCTAGGCTTGGCATCCTTCTTTGTAAGTAGATAACGGATCGCAACATGATCCGTATAAACTATGACCTTCGCTCCAACAAGATATGAGCGGAACTTCTCAAATGCATACACAACCGCTAGCAACTCCTTCTCGGTGGTAGCATAATTGAGTTGGGCATCATCTAGCGTCTTGCTAGCATAATAAATAGCATGAGTGCGCCCATCTTTCCTTTTCCCCAAAACAGCCCCAACGGCTACATCGCTTGCATCACACATGATTTCAAACGGTAAACTCCAATCCGGAGGTTGCATGATAGGTGCGGAGATCAAGGCGTTCTTCAACCTACAAAAACCTCTAGACAATCTTTGGAAAAGACAAAATCAACATCCCTCATTAGTAGGTTAGTGAGAGGCTTAGAAATTTTAGAGAAGTCTTGAATAAACCTCCGGTAAAAACCGGCATGCCCTAAGAAACTCCTTACCCCCTTCACCGAGGTAGGTGGTGGCAACTTCTCTATTGTTTCAATCTTGGCCCTATCAACCTCAATGCCACGGTTGGACACCAAGTGTCCCAACACAATACCTTCACTTACCATGAAGTGCATTTTTCCCAATTTAAGACAAGATTTGTCTCCTCACATCTTTGCAATACTAATGACAAGTTAGCCAAGCAATTATCAAAGGAAGAACCATAAACAGAGAAATCATCCATGAACACTTCCATGATATTTTCAATGTATTCCGAAAAGATAGCCATCATACACCTTTGGAAGGTGGCGGGTGCATTACACAACCCAAACGGCATTCTCCTATATGCAAAAGTTCCCCATGGACATGTAAAGGTGGTTTTCTCTTGGTCATCGGGGTGGATAAGGATTTGGATGAATCCACTATAGCCATCTAAGTAGCAAAAATGAGAATGTTGAGCCAACCTCTCTAGCATTTGGTCAATGAAGGGGAGAGGGAAGTGATCTTTCCTAGAGGCCATGTTCAACTTCCTATAGTCAATGCACATTCTCCACCCCGTAACAGTCCTAGTTGGGATTAGTTCATTGTTCTCATTAGTCACTACGGTCATCCCACCCTTCTTAGGAACTACATGAACGGGACTAACCCACTTACTATCCGAGATAGGGTAGATTATCCCCGCATCTAGCAACTTAATGATTTCCTTTTTGACTACCTCTTTCATTATAGGATTCAATCTCCTTTGATGTTCAATAGAGGGTTTGTGGTTATCTTCCATCAATATTTTATGCATGCACAAAGAAGGCTTAATGCCAACCAAATCATCAATAGTATAGCCAATGGCTTTTCTATGCAATCTTAGCTCATGCAACAACTTAGCAAGTTCATCATCACTCAAGCATGCATTAACAATCACCGGATATGTTGAATTATCACCAAGAAAAGCATACTTCAAATTAGAGGGGAGGGGTTTAAGATCAAGTCGAGGAGGACCTTTTTCGATCGGAGACGATCCAAATAGCGTTGGATGAGATGAATCCAAAGCAAACGAAGACCCTTCAAGGCTCCTTGAAGCTTGATCATCAATAAGGTCTGATTCAGGGGAAACCACGGCTGGAACCACGGTTGGCTCCACTTCCACGGACGTGGACCTTGCCTGGCTCATCTGTTGAGGCTCTACAGAAAGTTGGACGGCCGTGGAACCACTTCCACGCCCGTGGAACTTGCAGTTGTTCAGCTCCTCTTCATGGTCTTCATCTTCAACTCTTGCCTCCTTTTCTAATGCTTCCAAGGCCTTGATTTCTTCATTGCAAGCCTCCTCAACACCTTCCTCCATCATACTTAGTGTAAGAACCTTCTCCAAGGGATCCTTGATCAAGATCGAGCTCACAACTTCTCTAGATTCCTCTTGCTCGACTATGTTGAAGACATCCTCATCAAGGGTTAGCCCTTTCATCATTGTGGACAACTTGAACTTGACGTTCTCTTCTCCAATGTTGAAGGAGAGAGTCCCATTCTTGCAATCCACTAGGCACCCGAAAGTGGCTAGGAAAGGTCTTCCTAAGATAATGGAGACCGGATAGTCCGCCGGAATATCCAAGACAACAAAATCAATTGGCACATAGAATCCTCCTAGTTACATCGGGATGTCTTCTAAGATCCCAACCGGATGAGTGATAGAAGGGTCCGCCATATAGAGGGTCATCTTGACCGGTTTTGGCTCTCCTAGCCCAACCTTGTTGCAAAGTGCAAGCGATATGATGCTTACACTTGCCCCAAGATCACAAAGGGCCTCATACTTCACATCTCCCACTCCTATTGGGACACAAAAGGAACCCGGGTCTCTTAGCTTGGGAGGCATCTCCTCCTTCATTATTTGGATCAATTTTGAGGACCTCTTTGTCATTCTTATCTCCCCATACTCCTCCAACTTCCTTTTGTTGGAGAGTATCTCTTTCAAGAACTTGCCATATGCCGGCATTCCTAAAATAGCATCCATGAACGGAATGTTAATATGCAATTTAGACATTAGTTCAAGGAACTTACCAAAATGATTGTCCAAGCGAGCTCTTGCTCGTGATTGTGGGAACGGTAGTGGTGGTTTGTATGGAGGTGGTGCCACATAAGTTGGCTCTACATCCTTGCTCTTGCCTCCATCTCTTTGCAAACTCTCTTCCTCTATCACCACTTGTTTCCCTTTAGCATTCTCCTTGGGCAAAGGATCTTTCATACTCAACCCGCTCCTTGTAGTGATGGCCAACACTTGGCCTCTTGGGTTGTCTTCGGTTCTTCCGGGAAGCTTTCCCGGATCTCTATGGGCTTCACCCGCTTTTTGGAACACTTGTGCTTCCAAAACCTTTTGAGCTTTAGAGATTGAAGTCACGGTGCTCTCTAGACCACTCAACCTTCCAAGCAATTGCTCAAACATCATTTCAGTTCTATCCTTTGGAGGTTGAGTAAATCCGGGTGGAGGTTCTTGTGAAGCTTTTGGTGGTGGAGTTGTGCTTGTGGAAGCGGGAGGGTTCAAGGCTCCATCCGGGTTAGAGTAGGAAAATCCGGGATGGTTGTGGTTAGGCCGGTAATTGTTGAATTGCCGGTTGTTATTGAAGTTCCTTGGGCCTTGATAATTGTTGTAATTGCCCCTTCCCATGTAATTCACATCTTCCTCCTTGGAAGATAAGTTAGCTTGTGGAAGTACTTGAGGAGTTGTTTGGTTCTTCAAAGTTGTAGCACACAACTCCCTCAAGGATTTTAGCTCGTTGTTGATGGCGTCAAGCTTAAAATTGCTCATGGTGACCTCACTCACCTCATATGCTCCCGCCTTTCTCCCTTCACTCTTCCTATGGGAGTATTTCTTAATCACTAGAGCTTGCTTCTCCACAAACTCCCAAGCTTTATCTACATGCTTCTCCATAAAAGTCCCACCGGAAAGAGATTGGAGCTTGAATTGGCTATCTTTATCAAGTCCCTTAAAGTAGATCTCCAATAGCTCAATTTTTGGTATACCATGGTGCGGACAATCTAGGAGAAGATCTTTGAATCTCTCCCAAGACTTGAACAAGCTTTCTCTATCCTTCATCACAAAGGCATTGATCTTCCCTCTTAGCTCGGTAGTCTTGGAAGGTGGGAAGAACTTAGTCAAAAATTCGGTTGTCATCTCTTCCCAAGTACTCACTCGCCCTTGTGGAATAGATTGATACCAAGCCAAAGCTTTATCCTTAAGAGAGAAGGAAAAATCCCTAAGCTTATGGTTGTTGCTCTCCAATCTTGGAGGTCTAAGAGTCTCCATCAAGATCTCATAGTTCATCAAGTGTTGATGAGGAGACTCTCCTTCCATCCCTCCAAATTGATTATGCCGGATCATTTGTAGAACTTGAGGGCGGAGTTCGTAATCATGGGCTGCGGGATCTCCTAAGTTCACACCCGGACGGTGTGCTCTTTGTGCCGGATCCATACGTTGCCCTAACTTTGTTGCTCTTCCATAGCAATGGGCACAACCCTAATATTCACCGCCGCCGGCTGCGGTTGAGGTGGAGGTGGAAGAGGTTGTTGACGGTTAAGCTCTCTTTGCACAAGAGCTTGCCTAATCTCCTCAATCTCTCTCCTAGTTGCCTCTTGCCTCTCATTGGCAAGTCTCCTTTCATTCTCCAAAGCTTCATCTCTTATCCTAATTTGCTCTAAAGCCTCATCCAACTCGGCTTGGAGATCTCTTCCGGCCAACTCTTTTCCCTTTTTAATGCTCTTGGATCTAGATCTAAGGGTTTTCTCCGGTTCGGGATCGAATGGAGCTAAATCCTTGCCACGAGATCTTTGCATACACCTAATGAGTGAGATGTCCTGAAAAGCAAAGACACACACCAAAGAGAGATCAAAAGCAACAAGAAAGATCTACACTATAAACAATCACAAAATAGACTCAATCTAGACCTAGTCCCCGGCAACGGCGCCAAAAACTTGTTACGCTAAGATCGTGTGATGTGCACGCAATAAGCTTTAAATTTATATTCTCGTTATATTTATCCTAACTCCTAGCGAACCCGCAGTGTACGGGACGTTTGTAGTAGGGATAGTATTCCGAGGTCGAACACAAAGACTAAGGTGAGATTGATTCGATTTATGATTAAGTTTAGTAAAGATCTAGGTTAAGAAAAGAGAGAGAAATAAAGAAATGAAAATCTAAATGTTTTTGGTGGGTTTTTAGGTGATCAATCAAGGATCACAAATCATGCAAATAAACAAATCAACTATGCTAACAAATCAACTCAAACAAACAAGCTAAAACGAGATATAGATCAAAGAGAGAAAAGCGGATTCTAGGGGTTGGAAAGTCCGGTTATGGCAAAAGACTCAAGCTATCTAATCATTCCTTGGATTAACTAAAATATGTTGGGAGTGAGTGTTTCTAGATTGGGATCAATCACCGGGTAAGTCTCATGGTCCACTAGTCCATCCCTAAGATCTCATCACCGGGTAAGTCTCTAAGAACCTAAGGGACGGAATTCTACACAAACCGGATTGTCACCTAGAGATCGAACCTATTCTTACCGGGTAAGTCTCGAAAGGGTCAATCCTAAGCAACTATCCTAGCACACTTAGTCCAATGGCGGCTTATGAGGCACACCACTACCTAGAGTTTGTCATCTTTGGAACCTAAGAGGAAGGATTGCCGGGTAAGTCTCTCCTAACACTTAGTTGCTAACACTAGGTCACCCTAGGATAGTTTTAACTCAACAAACACTAGGATTTCAACATTCTAACAATCTAAAGCTAGATTCATCGAACCAGGGAGAATTACGGGGTGTTCTACCACTTCCACGGCCGTGGTTTGGCTAGAACAAACCGTGGATCCTAACAGAGGCGACGTCCAAGCAAGTGAGTCATCCAAAGGCTAATCTAAGTCCATCCTATCATAGTCCTAGCCATAACCATTCCTTCCTTACCCTAGAATCACATCTATTTAGCCTACAACATTCATCATAGCAATCAAAATCATCAAACATAAAATCATGGCTTCCATTTGCAAGGTAATGAAGAGAAAGAGATGAAGAAGTGAAGTAAACAAAACCAAGCTGAAAATAGAATTAGAATGACTCACAACCCTTCTTAAAGAAGGTTTAAATGGTTCATACAACTCTAGGAATCGATTCCGAAATCCTTCACTACAAAGCTATCAAAGTCTATCAATGGTGTGTTCTTCTTCTTCTCCAATGAAGCTCTTCCTCCAATGGTAGCTTCCTTCTACCTCCTTCTTCCCAAGAATCTTCTTGTTGAGACAATATTTTGATTGGATGATAGTGGATAATGGAGAGCTGCTCCAAGATGATTCTCTCAGCCAATGCAGGACCACTTTTATACTACAACTTTGCAAGAGCTAGCTAAGAGATTGTGGCACAACTGTCACGAAAACCTGGCAAAATCCACGGGCAATTCCACGGCCGTGGAGTGTCAGTGAACCGTGATCTTGTGCTTCAGCTTTGCCCTTTGATCATTAAGCTTCGATTTGGTGCATGGCTTGTGTTGGCAAGGTTCCATGAGTCCTCCCTAACCTTTAGCTTGCATCGTAATGGGTCCGAGGGTGTGTCATCTTGATGAACGATCCTCAAACGTATCGTTTTAGCTCCTAAATCTCCCAAAATACCTACAAAGCAATGCCGCAGTGGAAGTCTATCTCGACATAATACGTGAATTGAGTGCAAACGTCGTGAACAATTGCTAAACCATGCATGAATGAGCGAGAAATCTATCTAAATGATTACCTAAACCTAAGTCATAAATCGTGTTATCAAGGAGTAAATGGCCGGCCCAAAACCGCCACCTTAAATGCCATAAAGGTGGTGTAAACAGCCGGAGTAAAGCTTTTGGCGTTAAACCACAGGGGCGGTCTTCAGGAACCGCAGGGGCGGTTTAGGTAGAATTGGTTGAACTTCTTCAGAGCCGCTGGGGCGGCTAGACAATTCTGCTGGGGCGGATCTTCAATGCTCTTCAACGTCTGACCTTTCGCCTTTCCTGACGTTTCTGGTGCCCAACCGCCGGGGCGTCCCTATGTCAACGCAGGGGCGGTGACACAGCCTCTTCGTCTTCCAGCTCCCATGTTAACGCGCACGCAGTGCCGCAGTGGAAGGCGCAGGGGAGCTGGTCTTGGTTTCGTCAGTGGATGACACCGCAGGGGCGCCAAGGAGTGGCGCAGGGGCGGTGACATGCTTCGTGGTTGGGATCCGCTGGGGTGGTGAAGCAACAGAAGCTTTGCTTCGTGATCGATCTTCACTCCTAAGTGCTTATAACTCCTTCTTTATCTTCTTTTGATCTTCTTCTTCTGGACCAAGGAGTTAGTAGCATAAACCCACACTAATGTAATAAAAAGACTCTAAAAACTACCCTAAATGATAGTGATTCCATCACCTATCACTCGGCTGCCCACTCCTCTAGATCACTCAGCCACACCTAACCTGCACAATAACTACAACAATTGGTATAAAACCGTTAGCTCACATTCTAGGCATTATATAGATAATATAGCACAAACAAACACATAAGAACACATAACACACAACATGCTCATATACATACACATCTGGTTCTTATACTTTTTTAAGTTATTGCATTACTAATTCCATTCGTTGAAGTGTGACACGATAGTCTTATAACTCTTGCCTTTGTCCCCGTGTAACCAACAGGAATGATGGGCGCTCAACCCGTATACCATGAGGGAGTGATGAAGAAGCCCACTCGTATACCATGTATGGCCTGCTCGCAAAGATCATCCCCGTCTCCATCGGGAGCTGGGCACTGATGTCACCGCCCGATAATTATAATAAAAATGGGCCAAACAATATTGCTAGTCAAGTAATCCTAATCCGGTTTCATGCTCAAAAGCGCTAAACACACACCAGCATAATGTATCCAAATAATGCGTAAAAGCGGCTAAGTAAGTTTGAGGACTTACCTCGTCTCAAGGCTATCGTAAAAACAATCGGTCTCAACTTCCCGTAGGTAAAACACCTCAAGCCTGATCATAACGAGTCATACATCAATAACGATCTCAACAACTCAACTCAAGGACTTCCAAAACTAACAACCGAACACGAGTCCTAGCAAATTATAAGCTAGGAAACGCTCCTAGATCCTAAGAGGTCATCACTCGATAAAACTGAGGAAGGGTACCACAACAGCCAACATCCTATATAAGGTTAAAACACTACCCAAAGCTGGAGTAAGGCCACAAGGTAGAAGAGACCATATGTTCAACACACACATAAACGATCAACATCGATCCAACGAGTTCTAAGGAGCACCTAGGTTCATAACCACTAGGTGGCATTCTTAATCTATCCTAGGTCCATCCTAGGCATGATACTAACATGATAGAACCTCAAAGATAAGGAAGGAACGAAGAGAAAGGGAGAGGAAAGCCTATCGTTGAAGGAAACGCAACCGCGGAAACAAGTTGGCGCGACTGCATGTTGAAGGTCACGGCCCCCGCGGCACTGTTCATCCGCCCCCGCGGTGCCTGAAAATCCTGACTCCACCCCCGCGGAGCCGCTCACCACCCTCGCGGTTTGCTGAATCCGCCCCCGCGGCTCACAAAGTTCGCCCCCACGGCTGAACTCCTGAAGCAACGTCTTCTTCGTCTTCGACTGTGGATCTTGGGCTCCAATGTCCTCCTCTTCTTGCTGGGTCTTATCCAAACACCAACCACTGACCTTAGACTCCTTCTTACGGCCTAATCGAGCTAAGAACAAGCACATGCAAAGGATTTAAGGAAAAAGCTTCTCAAGAGCTTCATCCATGACAATGGATGAAGGAGGGGAGAAGAAAGGGTGAACAACAAAGAAGGGAAGGGACGAAGGGGAAGAAACTTACCAAGATGGATCTTGAATCTCCTCTACTGCACCCGACACACAAGCAAGATCTCCAAATGAGGAAGAAGAGAAAAGAGAGAGAGAAGAGAGGAAGAGGAAAAAGAGAAGCATGAAATGAAAATCAAAGAGAGAGAGAGAGGGAATACTAGGCTGCAAAAGGTTGGTGGGAAAGAAGGGGTCAACAGACCTCTTGTTCCCTTGGCACAACCAACGAAGGGTCCGAAGCAAAGAGGAAGAATGAGGGGTCGGAACGGAATAAAATCCGGTTACTCAGCATCCCGTGCCTGTGGGAAAACTGAGCCGCGCCTGCGGAAATGTTGAAACACGCTAACCATCCAGAACAAAAATTCCGGATGTTACACTTCTTAAGATCTTAATCTATTCAGTAATCAACATTGACGGATTAACCATTAACATCATATTTTTATTTAGATTCTTCTGTTTGTTGGTAATTGGTAAGTCCTCTACTCTCGGCTTTACAAATCTCCTAGTTAACGATTATGATCTTTGATATTGTAATTTGTGAAATTGTGTTCGTCAAATTTGAGTTGTCTGTATGCATACATTAACAAGAAAATTCAAATATCGAAAAGTTGTGCTTGAATTAGTCTCTAGACTGTCAATTGAGTAAAAACAACGAATGGCGTAAATGTCTCATTGTCTTTAGATTCATAGTGCTTGGTCTTCTTTTTGGTTTCCTACACAACAAATTCAGTTGACAAAAAGTCAAGAAACTTGTACTGAGCAAATCTTGCAAAGCATGTAACTTCAACATAACTCATAATTCAGTCGATTTTGCATTACTTTAATTGTTTGGACTATTATTTGCAGCCATGTGTAAAGGTGGTGTTATTTCTTGCAAATGGTTATGTATGGTTCCGGTTCCAAACGGTTCATCTCGGTCCGGTTCCAAACGGTTCTCCATATTTATTAAATGGTCCGGTTCCGGTTCAGGAAAAACTGGTTCATGACCGGTCTGGTTCCAACCGGTTCCATCCAAAGAAAATGGAACCTTACTGTTTACCTTTGGCGGTTCGGTTAGTTCCAAAAAAAATTGGAGCCGTTAATAACCCTATTGTTGAATAGAAGTGTTATGTATCTAGTTAGTTTCTTGCAAATCAACTGCATATGCTATAACTGTATCATTTTTCCTGTATTTTAATCGCTCGAGTTTAGGTTGATTTGGTTTATGGTTAAGCTATTGGTTTTCTAGATTTGATTATATTTGGGAATCATTGTTGCTAATAGTTTTCTAAGAGTAATTGGTTATTTTTGTTGCCCACCAAGTGTTTGATTATTTGACCTAAATAATAATGTAAATTTTGTGTGTGAAGGTCAGCTAAGGTTTCATATGACAACGAAGGGTAATGGTTGCCAAACAAGAGAAACCTCTACTTCCTTCTCTACCACCACCACACCCATGAAAGGAACTAAGCGGACAACAGAGAAAACCATTACCGCGCAATCTCTTCGTAAGGTTTGAGATGAGCATTTTACGGCTATTGCTAAAGTTTTGTGCTCTTTTGGAGTAGCTCCTTATAGTGATGAGACTTTGGAGGCGTTGAAGGCTAAACACCCCGATAAGCCTCTTCCTTTTAAGCCTTGCACTACCTTTCTTGAACCAACCCTTGTTGTTGATGTTGATTTGATCTTTAATTGCATAAAGTCCTTTCCCAAAGGTACCTCTTGTGGTAGTTGTAGGGATTGTTTGAGAGCACACCACCTTTTAGATGTTATGTGTGGTTAGGATTATGTGGTTTCCACGGGTTTTTGACAATGCTTTCATCAATGGTTATTGTGGTTGGGAGGTAATTGTCCGCTAAGTTTGGCTGAGTTTGTGGCTTCGGCGCCTCTTACACCGCTATTGAAGCCTGATAATGGAGTTCAACCCATTACAGTGGGTATTGTTTGTGGGCAATTGGTGTCCAAAGTCACCATGAAGGAGTAGGTATTTGCTGGCAATTGGTGTCCAAAGTCACCATGAAGGAGTAGGTAAAGATATGAGAGATTATCTTGGAGATTATTGGTTTTCGGTCGGTGTTCAAAGTGGTGTAGAGGCTATACTACATAATGTTAACAAGGTTTTGAGCGAGCCTTCAACCTGGTTGAGCGAGCGACACTGATGGTTCTTTGGTTATGTTGACCGTGGACTTTTCTAATGCCTTCAACCTGGTTGGTAGAACTGTTTCGCTGAGGCAAGTAAGGGAAATATGTTTGTCGATCTCTTTAAAAATTGAAATCCTGTATGGTCAGGTTGTCTGATTATACATTGGTGATGCTTTTAATTGGTCGGCCAACGGTGTGCAACAATGATACCCTTTGGGGACACTTCTTTTTTTTTTCCTTGTCTTGCACACGCTTCTTCGTAGGATCAGAGACAATTGCACGCCTCATCTACATACTTGGTGTCTTCATGATGATACTAATATTGGCCGGTCAAAGAAAGTGGCTAGAGCACTTGATATCATTCGAGAGGTTGACCCGGGTTTTGGTCTTGAGTTGAATGTTTGCAAGATTGAGCTCTTTTGGCCTTCGTGTGATAGATCGAAGCTTATAGAAGGACCCTTCCCTCGTGGGATTAGGAGGCCGGAGTTGGGTGTTAAGTTGTTGGGTGGGGTAGTGAGTAAAGATGGCGGGTTTGTCAAAGAGCTTTTCATGGAGAGAGTTCTTAAGGCGGTTGAGTTGATGCACCTTCTTACACAATTGCGGGACACATAAAGTAAGCTTCTTTATCTTAGGTCTTGTATGGGTGTTGCTAAGATATATTTTAGTCCGAGGACTTGTCTACTAAAGCATGGGGAGTGTGCAACAACTTATTTTAATTCTATGCTACGTGGATTGATCTTGGTTATAGTCGTTTGTGGGGTCCCTTTTTCAGGGATCTTCAATGGCAACTTTCTTCTATACCTATTCGGTTTGGAGGTCTTCGTTTATACTCATGTATGGAGACATCTTGTTTTGCTTGTGTGGCCTCCAATGCCCAATCTTGTACCCTTCAAGAACATATATTGTGGGACAGTGGAGTAACTAATATGGGCCTTGAGTTTTTTTAGAGTGTTGCCCAAACATCAAACTTCTATTCCTAATTTCGATATTTCTAGTTTTATTGTCAAGAACACCGTCCCCCCTAAAGCTAATAGCATGTATTATAGTCTATATTTTGGGATTGGTTTGGACGTTTTATCTTCATAAATGTGCATGTATGGATGTATATTCTTTGATCATTAGGTAGTTTTGTTTACCTTTGTAAGAATCGAGGTCTACACCTAGTTTCGTTCTAATTGTAGGAAAATAGCACGTTTCGGAATGATATGGAGCTAAGGAGGCTATGGAATCTTTAGAGCTACATTATGGAGCATTGAGAAGCTACAAGAAAAGCTCAGGAACCATGGAAATGGGACAGAAGATTGATTTTGGGTCAGATTAGAAAGATTTACACTCAGTTGAGATTCACCTCGGGTGGTTACAGTTTCACCTCGACCGAGGTGATCTTCAGGATGGGCTGGACCGAGGCGAATAATCCGCCGGCCACGAGATCTTTATTTTTGGCTGAGATCTTATATATTTGGTAAGTGAATATCCTATATTTTAGGCTGATTTATTTGGAAGATTGCAAGATATTCTAAGGAAGGAAATTGCCTTTGAAGATATTTTATCTTAGGAAGGTGATTCCCCTATATAAAGAGGTGTGTTTTCTAGATATAAAAATATCTCGGAGCGGCAGATCTCCATATCAGAAGGCAAGTTGAAGGAAGTTTGGAAGGTTTAAGGAAGGAAGAAAGTTAGCTTTAAAGGAAGGTTGAAGGAAGTTGCAAGATTTTCTTAGTTTCTTTGATTTGTTGTCTTTCTAGTTGTGATTGAGGAACGTAGTTTGATTGTCTGATTGAGTTATTGTGACCTTTATGTTAAGGTTATCTTGTTTGAATATTGATTCCTTTCTTATATATTTGATTATTGTTATCATGATAATTGTTGGCTAAGTTCTTTATGCGATTCTAGGGTGATTGACTGAAGGTTGTGGGGAAGACTATGAAAGAATGAGCCTTTATCCAAGTGGACCCTGAACGCTCGAGCCTTTACCTTAATCGACGAACACCTCGGTCAGTCGTGGAACATCTCGACCGAGATGGAATATGAACTAAGCGGGGCGAGACCTTTCTTGATCCTTATCTGAGTTGAGGTTTCAGTTTGCTAATCCTATCCTTGTTATACCTTTCTTGGTTCAATGCAAGCCTAGGATTAGACTTACCCGGTGATTCCTTTGTTTGTATACCCAAGATCATGAGTGCATATAATAAAGGTTTATCCTTTATTGGGGTTTGAGTATGCCTTCATCCCATCTTTAAGAGTTAGCTTGAGACTTACCCGGTAAAGGTTAGTTCTATCCCCTTGGGTGGTGTGTTGGTTTGTGATTATAGTTCCTTTTCTTAGTACCTTGAGACTTACATGGTGATCTTTTTCAATGAGTTTTGTAGTTTTCAAGACGAAGTTCGGTATTTGGTTGTCTAGCTTGGAAGCTTTTTTTTTGCATTTGATCTTTTTCAATGAGTTTTGTAGTTTTCAAGATTTCCAATGGCTGCAAGTCGCTATGATCTTGCATTTGATCTAGTTTGGAGAGCAAGACAACTTGCTAGGGGGGACCATTATGAATATTTCGAGGAGAAGTATGCCTACTAGTGGTTTAGTGACGAAAGAAAAAGAGAGGAAGCCATTGAGGATGTGCTTGCCTATTGGGATGAGCTTAATCCCCCTCATACGTTTTATGAGCAAGGACACATCTCTTATATGCCTCAAGTGCAACCTCCACAACAAACCCCCAAGGATCGGATGCAGATGATGCTAGAAAAGATGTTAAAAGTGATGGACAAGATGAAAGATGACATGAACGCAATTTCTGAATCTTATAAAACCTTGGAAGATCATTTATCCAGCGAGGAAGAATTCCAATCAAACCCGATGTTCCTCTACAAGTTCTTGAAGAAGAAGAAGAAGAAGAAGAAGAAGTAGAAGAAGAAGAAGAGGAGGAGGAGGAGGAGGAAAAAGTGGAAAACCTCGACCCAATTGCTGATATTGCGGTCGAGATCGAAGAAGAATCGGTTGAGTTGGAAAAAGAGGAAGATGTATAGAACCTTGGCCAAATCATTGAAACTATGGGCAAGGCTGAAGAAAGATCAACTGAGTTGGGAGAAATTTTATGTGTGGATTGTCATCCTAACACAAATCTTGTCCCAAGTTTTGAGATGTTTTACAAGGTACTTTCTCTTAATCCCTTTGAAATTCCTATTAAATTTTCTAAATTTTTCAAGAGTGCACCGAAGAGTTCGAGGTCTTTTCCGAAGGAAACTCTAAAGGTCAAGATGAAACCTCCCTTATATCTGTTGAAAGAAGATGTTCCTAGGACTACGAGGAATGGAGCTAGTAAGCACTTCACAGTTAAGGTGATGAAGTCTTCTTTGTTCAAGTATGGGGTCACTCATGTAATAAAGACCATATGTCACCCCAAGCTGGAGATGGGGGAGCTAAGTAGATTCTCGAGAAGCTGATTTCTCGATCTAGGAAAGGATGGGACGAAAAACTAAGTTATGTCCCATGGAAGAATATGAAGATCGGTAGGATTCCGGTGAAAACCAAACCGTACAAGCTTGTACGTGGGAGATCCTACCATTTTCCGGTGAAATAAGGAACTGGAACCTTCTTGGAAGAGTTTTATTGTGGATGTGATGAACAATCCAAGATATTTGAGGTACATTGTGTAATTCCATGGAGATAGGTCCAATTGGCGCCTTAAACCAAGCGCTTCTTGGGAGGAAACTGAAGGTATTGCTTTCTGACGAGGCTATATACCTATGGTCATTGTATTTTAGCTTAGGTCAAAGTAGAAATCCTAATGCTACAGTAACAAATTCTTTTATAGTGCAAGTAAGGGTCGAACCTAGTTCTTTGAATGCAATTAAACACTAAGGTGATCAAACTAAGTGATAAGAAACATGCAATTAGATAAGAGAAGCACAAGGAATACAAAACATATACTGAATAATACTTATATTAAAAAGGACTTACAACCAAAGCAACAATACAGCTTCAAAACAACCCAATGTAGCAAGGAAAGTAGAATCTTATTACACAAATGGAGCAAGGGGAAAAGAGAGAATAATGTGAGAGAATGGTGGTTGATTCTAGCAATCAGCCATGGACCTATTTATACTACAATTGGCACTAAATGGGAGTAAATGACCAGCCTAAAAAACCACCTTTAATGCCATAAAGGTGGTGCAAACAGCCGGAGTAAAGTCTCTAACGCTAAACCGCAAGGGCGGGCTTCAGGACCGCAGGGGCGGTTTAGGCGAAAACGCTTGGAGTTCTTCATGGACATAGGGGAGGCCTGACAATTCCGTAGGGGCGGGTCTTTAATGTTCTTCAAATGTCTAACTCTTCATCTTTTTGTCGCTTCTGATGTCGAGCCGCAGGGGCAGCCCAATGTCATCGAAGGGGTGGTAACACTGGCTCTTCGGCTTCACATCTCTACAGTGTCACCCGCAAGGGCGGTGACACTGCTCGGCGGCGGCGGTGAGTTACCAGAAGCTTGTCTTCGTGAATGGCCTTCAACTCCCAAGTGCTTCGAACTTCTATTTTAGCTTCTTTTAGACTTCTTCTTCAGGATTAAGAAGTTAGTAGCATAAACCGACTCTAATACAATAAAAAAAATGACTCTAAAAACTAACCTAAATGATAGTGATTCCATCACCTATGAAACTCCCCCATACTTAGACCTTTTACTCGTCCCGAGTAAAACAAATAACAACAGTTTAGACTCAAAGGCCTCAGGAAGCATGGGTAAGAGCCATAAATAATGGAGACAAGAGAAAAACCAAGAAAGAAAGAAGGGAAAAGAGAGAAAATATGAGAAGAAATTGAGAAAGCTACCATCCTTATTGCTCCAAGAGTGACCTACCCGGACTACCTCCTTATAACTCCCCTTCTTATGTCGCCAAACGTCGGAAAGGAAACCTACACTCGGTGTCGCTCATTTTGCCAAGGTGCCCTTCCGGGTTTTCACCTTTCCACTCTTCTTCTTTTCTTGATGATCACACTTAATCCTCACATCCCTCAAGTCTATTTTTACACCAACCTAATTTTTGTCGGACTACCTTCTTTTTGCCTAAACCGCCATTTCGGGTTTTTGGTTTATCCAAGAATTTTCATGCCTTTTTTCAACTTCTTTGGCTTTTTCTCTCTTTTTTTTTTACTGAATTACAAATCATGAAAAATCAAACCAAACACAATTCAAACACTCACACAAAACTATACATGCAAATGATATTCCCTCCCCCACACTTGAAGCACACTTTGCCCTCAAAGCAGAAAATGAAAGCAAAGATTAATGTGGAGAAGGGAGAAAGACAATACCCACTAGTGGGACGGTCCGGCTGGACCTTCCGGACCCTCCTCCGGGGGATATGGGAAGTGGCTGAAGAAGTGCTCCTACCAGCGGTAGATGTCGTCGAGACGGTCCTGCTGGGCGATCAGCCGGCCTCAAATGGTGGTTTCAAAGTTCGCTTGCCAAGCCAACTCCTGAGCCTCGAGTTGCTGTTGCTGGGCTGCCTGCCAAGCATCTTGCCTCCGGTCAAAGTGGGTGGTCATGCTAGTGGCAAAGATGGACTGCCAAGTCTGTTGCTGCTCCAGCATGGCCCACTGACACTCGGTCTGCCAGGCCTGATGCTGAGTGGTCTAGGTATCCATCTAAGCCTGGATGCTCCTAAGCTCGGATCCGTCATCACCCGCTACAGTAGGCATCTCCTCATCATCCGGGATGGGCATGTGGTCCTCATAGTGAGCCCGGCTGGCGCTCGCAGCATGTCTCTCTACAGTGGCAACTTGAGGCCACCTCAGCACAAACGGATCAGCCAGGATGTAGAGGTCGGAGAGCTCATCTCCAAATGTTAAAGCCCAAGGGAGGTAGGTGATGTGGCTCCCATCTGCAAAGGAAAGCCAAAATAGGTTCTCCCCGTCCCGCTTGAGGAGCTTGCACCTCCGAAGCATACCTTCCGCATAGAATTGAACTATCATCCCGTCCTCGAGGTCGGAAAGGTCCATCACCAGCTCGGCAATCAGGGAGATTACCCCACCGCCCACAATATCTCGTGGCTCGTTCTTCCTAATCCGCTTCAAAGCGGTAAGGAAGAGGAACGGCCAACCCGGCACCTTCTCACTCATTGGTAGGCCGGCATAGAGGAATGGAAGGTCCTTAAGAGCGACCTTGTTCTCTTCCTTGTGTCCACAAAAGACACTCATGAGGATCTTCGAGAGGATTCTCAAGCAGGGGTAAGTGAGTTTGTTGGAACACACCCCCGGCATGAAACTCGGAGCCAGTGGCCGCCTGCCAAAACTCACATAGGTCCGGGGTAGGAATGGGCTCCCATTAGTTCTCGGAGGCGTTGAGAGTCACCCCAAAGGCCTCCTGCGGCTGGGAGTAGTCAAGTGTTTACTTCTTTTGAACTTCAAGGAAAGTCCAATACACACGTGATCCTCCTTCTCCATGTTGAAGGTGGCGATGAACTGTCCGCTTAGCTCGGGATATGTGGGAGCACTCTTCTTCAGAAAGTCCCCGAGCCCAGCGTTGTTGAGGAACGATTGCATGCTCTATAACATGCCTAGCTTCTCCAATGTTGGAATGTGCAAAAACCGAGTTGAATACACAACCCGATCTTGCACAATCCCGTAGAGGGTCTTCTCAATCTCTGACATCTTGTATTTCCTTTATGGTTCCATTTCATTTAAGGTATTGAGCAAAGGAGTTAGTACTTTCAAAGATAGAAAAAGAAGATGAACCCTATGCTGTTATTTCCGCAGGGGCGGCTGTGAGATGGGCAGGGGCGGTGAGACTCAGGGGAGGATCCTTGTGAGCACAAGGGCGGGAGAATAGGAGGAGGAGATTTTTGACAACTTCGAAGGTGGTTGAGCTGGGGAGCGTTCCGGTGGCTTCTGGTTGGTAGAGATGTTGCCGGAAGTGCTGGAGAGTGGAGGGAGGAGGTTGTTGGTGGTGAGGAGTTGTGAGGAGTGTAGTACGGTGAAGGTTTGTGAGATTGAGGGTGGTGATGGTTGTGAGAAGGGAGAGGGTTGTGTAGGGGCGTCGGAGGTCGTGGCAGCGTGGGTGAGGTGGCGCAGGGGGCGTGGGCAAGGGTGGTGTGGCGAGAGGTTGAGAGCGCAGGGGCGTTTGAGAGGGAGAGATTTGGGAGAGACGAGTGATAGGTGAGGAGAGAGAGAGAGGGGTTTGTGGGGTAGGTGTAGGGTCTTTTGGTTTTTATCTTTTTTTTTTTTTCTAGGTAAACCCACAGGGGCAGGGGCGGTGACAAGGAAGAGGGGGACGCAGGCCCAGCGCCGGGGGCGGCGCTAGGGATGCATGTCAAGAGTGGCCGCCGCAGGGGCGTAGGGATGTCACCGCGGAGGCGGTGCCAGAGTTGTTGCAGACGCAGGCCCAGCGCCGGGGGCGGCGTTGGGAAAGGGTGTCACCGCAGGGGCGGTGACAATGAGCCATAGGGGCGGTTTTCTTGACAGAAGCTCCTCTTCTTATTCTCTCGGGTTTCCTCTCGAGCAGTGCCTTTGTTTTACGTCGTTGGCTCGACGTAAGGACCCTACTTTTCTGCTTGGGCTTCCTCCAACACCATTTCATCAATGGGATCATTCTTCACTCCTTCAAGGTAGGGCTTTAGCCTTTGTCCGTTCACCTTGAATATCTTGTGCGTTTGTGGATCGTAGAGATCCAGAGCGCCGTGTGGGTACACTTAAACTATCACATACGGACCTTTCCACCTTGAACGCAACTTGCCTGCAAAAACCTTCAAACGAGATTGGTAGAGAAGAACTTTGTTACCTACTTTGAAGTCTTTCCGGAGGATGTTCCGGTCATGCCACGCTTTAGTCTTTTCTTTGTTTATTGTGGCATGTTCATATGCATCGAGCCTCCATTCTTCCAACTCTTACAATTCGAGATTCCGGAACTCTCCTACCTCCTCCATATTCATGTTGCACTTCTTCACCGCCCACCATGCCTTGTGCTCAAGCTCCACCTTCCGGTTGAAAACTTTTCCGAACACAAGCCGGAATGGAGACATCCCTACAGGAGTCTTGTATGTTGTCCGGTTGGCCCATGGAGCGTCATTTAGCCTCAAACTCCAATCCTTCCTTCCGGGAGAAACCGTTTTTTAAAGAATGGTTTTTATTTCCCAGTTGGATACCTCCGCTTGACCATTTATTTGCGGATGGTATGTTGTTGACACTCGTTGGTGGACGTGGTACTTCTTAAGGAGAGGGGTGATTGTCTTGTTGCAAAAATGGGTGCCCCTATCAGCTATCAACGCCTTTGGGATGCCAAATCTTGCAAAGATATTGTCCTTAAAAAAAACTGCATCTACTTTGGAATCATCAGTTTTGGTGGCCTTTGCTTCCACACACTTGGATATATAGTCCACCGCAAGCAATATATAAGTGTGCCCAAAAGAAGTAGGAAAAGGACCCATGAAATCTATCCCCCAAACATCAAAAATTTCGCAAAAGATAAGAGAAGATTGAGGCATTTCATTTCTTTTGGATATGTTACCTACTCTTTGGCACCTATCACACACTTTACAAAACGCAAAAGCGTCTCTAAAGATGTTTGGCCAAAAGAATCCCGCATCTAAAACCTTTCTAGCACTTTTGTTGGCCCCAAAATGCCCCCACATGCTTCAGAATGACAAAATGTAAGGACAGATTGTACCTCATTGTCCGGGATGCAACGGCGTATTACCTGATCACTACAATGCTTCCAAAGGTAGGGATCATCCAAAACGTAGTGTCGAGCTTCGGCCTTCACCTTCTCTCGCTGTGCCTTGGTGAAGTCTGGAGGGTACTCACTCCTAACAATGAAATTAACAATGTCAGCAAACCAAGGCTTAAATGATTGAAGCTTAAACAAAACCTTTGTCGAGTTCTGCAGGGGCGCCTAGTTCGAGCCGTTGGGGCGGGTCTCTTGAGGCGCAGGGGCGGTTACACAACAAAGGGTTGTGTAGAAGGTGTCATCTGGAAAGCTTCCAATTATGGCCCTTTTTTTGGTTTGATCCTCTTCCTCCTCGACCAGTTTGCTCAAATGGTCGGCCACAAGGTTCTCAGCCCCTTTCTTGTCCCGTATCTCCAAGTTAAATGAAACACCCCAAATTCTCAGAACTCGGGGAGCTATTGGTTAGGACCTCACAATGGGTACCGACCTTAGTTTGACAACAATTTTACTAGGATCTTACAACAAGGCACAAATGGATTTAAAACAATTCCAAAACATATTATTTTTAATGTATGAATGTACGCATATTACGGCCTTACAAAAACATATATATAGATACATAACATGCATGCCGTATGAGAGACTCCCCTGTCCCCATCTAATGAATACGTGGACCCGGCTGACCATCAGTTCCATATCTCTCTACAACACGGATAAAACCGTTAGCTAACATTCTAAGCATAAGTATAAAGGTAAAATCACAAACACACAACATGCACAATCAACATGCAACACTCAATCTTTTTATTATCTTTTAATTGGGTGATATGTCCTTACTAATGATACTTATTTTGTGATACGAGGGATTCTCAAACCTCGCCCTTGTCCTCATTTACCAACGATGAATGGTACTAATGCATCTGACCGTCTACCTGACTGGGCTGGTCGCAGGAAAC
This sequence comes from Fagopyrum homotropicum, assembly GCA_033239125.1. Classification (NCBI taxonomy): domain Eukaryota; kingdom Viridiplantae; phylum Streptophyta; class Magnoliopsida; order Caryophyllales; family Polygonaceae; genus Fagopyrum; species Fagopyrum homotropicum. Next base: position 111,364,443 of record BSWB01000002.1, read on the forward strand.
CTCCTAGACTCTCGCAAGAGCTAGGCAGATGATGTCACGACCCGTTATCATACACTTGGGTCAATTACATACTATAATAAATTTGGCCTAATCCGGTTTCATTGTTTATTATAACTAACAAACACCACTCATAAACATTACACTCATACAAGCAGCATGCTAAGTAAGTCTGTGGACTTACCTGAATCAGATCTCGACTCTCTTTATCACAACTCGATCTGTAACTGTAGAAACTCAGTCGCCTGTCAAAGGAGGCATGTGGATCAACACATCTCCTAGGTAGTTAGAAATTTAAGACTCCTAAGATGTAAGATCCTATTTGAACAGAAACTATTACAATACTCATTTAAGGTAAAATGACTATTTTATCCTTGGTCCCAAAACTCCCAAAAATCTCATAATTTATGCTTAAACACTTATTTGAGACTAACATGCCATATTCTAACTCTTAAGGATGAGTTTTGGTATAAACTAGAAAACTACACAATTTCCTATTTTCCAAAAAGTCACTAGGATCCAACTTTGGCCCCAAATATGAAGCTCGAATAAGTTTATGAAAATTCCGAAATAATTCTCTAGATCATCTATTATATCCATCTACTCCTAGGAGTAAGAACTTTTTAAAACTGTTCAACCATCATTTTCTATAAAAATTCCCAAAGTTGGTTACAACACCTATACTTAGCCAAAATTTTCATTGCTAGAAAATCAGCTTAACTACCCCACTTTGGGAGCTTATAACTTATAATCTGACCGTTCATTTCTTCGCAAATTTTAACACGGTAAACTACATATATCCATCTATGATCTATCAAAATTTCAACGGTGGATCTTCAATATAACCCCTTAACATTGGTCTGCAATATTGACAGTTTCTAACTTCCCCCAAAACTGAAAAAAAACGAGTTTACAGCAGGTTCTTGGTTCCACCATTCGTGACAGCATAACTCAAAAGCTACTCTTTACTGACACACCTCTTGACTCAACACTCATAACCAACCACAAATTCTACACATCCTAACCCATCATCCAACATCAAAATATCTACTAACTAATTCTCTCTATCTATATAACATAGCTACAAGTGAAACAGATGGGGAACTTACTCAGCAATGATGCAGGAAGAATCCTAGTGATGCTATTGAAGAACCGTTATGTGATATAAATAATATAGATAATACTCTAAAAGGGGGGGTTGAATTGAGTATGTGAACTTTTCGCAAACCAAATCTCAAGGCCTTGAAACTCCTTTCAAGGGTCTTGATGTCAATCTGTGTTACTAGTGAAACTTTGATTTCAAGGGCTTTGAAAATCAATTTCAAGGGCCTTGACTTCTTGCTCCTGCAAAACAAAGTTAGTCACAGTAACACTTATATAGTGCAAAATTGAAAAGATTTACACGAGGATATGTTTACGAAGTTCGGCTCTAAATAGCCTACTCTCCGTCCCAAGGTATATCCGTAGGATCTAACTATCTATTATCAGCTTCCAAGAGTCCTAGATACAAACTAGAAGAAATCCCCTTCTTCTCTCACTTGTAGCCAATGCTACCATCTAGCTCCAAATCTTAAACTAGCTATAATAGCCTAGTTACTTCGCAGAGTAACACACACTAGTATAACACTTTTTAGATCTACTAATGGAGCTCTTGTGTTTTCTCTCTCTCAAGGGGGATAAAATGTTTACGTAATTGTGAGAAAGAAAAACAACGAATGAAGATGATTATGTTGCTTAAGGATGCAAAGATGTTTTCCGATGTAGGCTTGTGTATCTTCTTCTTCGACCATCATCTTCATTTATATCTTCTATAGAAAATCTTCTAGCCGTTGTAGAGATGACCGTTTGAAGATCAGCCTTCTTTTCTATAAAGATCATAAGATAGATGTTGCACGTCTTCGATCCTACGAACACGTTGAGTCTTTTACTCCTTCATCTTCTCATCTTCTGTTGGATAAGAGAGAAAAGATATTTGTGCCGTTTTTGTTGTTTAGAGAATCTTCTCGAAATAATTCTCTATCCTTCGGTTGAGATCTTCTTTGGTTGACAAAGCCTTTTTTTGATAAGATCTTCTTGTTACCGAATCTTCAACGAAGATCTTCAATATATTTGAATCCTTTGTTCCGTGCACTTTAGATTCCAAGGCCCTTGAACTTCGTCTTTTTGAACTTGTTCTTAAATTCCAACTTCAAGGCCCTTGACATGCAAATATAACCTGCACTGAATTCAAACCAAACATCTAGAAATATAATCAAGTACATTGTTAGTATATCCAACTGTTATATTTGTGTGAAGTCTTCCATCATCAACACTTGTAAACCATTTCAATCAAGGTGGAGTTTTCAATCTCCCCCTTGATGAAAGACAACACAAATTTTCGTACCTGCATTTGTTAGTTTAGCAATGCATATGAAAATCTCAAAAACTAAAAATGCAGAATGCAGTATATCGAAAATATGTCGGATCATATTACTCCCCCTTTGTCTTTCAACAAGGGAGAAGAAGAAATGTCAAAACAGGAAGTCTTAAAAACATATTACAGACTCAAACATAAAAGTAGTTTCAACAAGGTTCGAAAAAGCTATAACACCCCGATTCCGCGGGACACGGGGCGCTACGGGTTGGGACCTCACAATGGGTCCCGACCCTTAGCTTGACAACAATTTCACCGGATCTTGCAACAAGGCAAAAATAAAGGCCAAAACCGAAATACATTTTTATGCAATGTAAGAAAACCCAAAAGAAAACAAACAATGGACTTCAGCCGAAAACAACTACAAAGACCAAACGCCATACATGCGGCATACAATATACAATATACAAAACTCCAAACATGACTCCAACCCAAAAACCCCTCCTATAATGTACGGAACCCCGGCTGCCCACTGTCCCGGATCTCTCGGCCGCATTCCTAACCTGCAAGGCAATCTACAACATTCAGTATAAAACCGTTAGCTCATATTCGAAGCATTAGAATCAATGGGGAAAGGCACAAACACAAGTAAATATTCATAAACACACAACATTCTCAAAACACACAATTCCGGTTTATTATCTTTTTATTATTAGGTCATATCCCGTTCTAATTCAACTTAGGTTTCTGACACGAGACCACCGTGGTCACGCCTCGGTCCCTACTTACCGGCATGGAACGGTACTGATGCCTCCGACCGTCTAACCAGCATAGCTAGTCGCCAAGAACCTTCTAGACTCTCGCAAGAGCTAAGCAGATGATGTCACCGCCCGTTATCATACACTTGGGCGAAAATAATATAAGGTCGGTGGTCCTATTTTTAGCATGAAATATTGTGATATTTTAGGCACGTTTTCTAGATGTTTTTCATCCATTATAGTGTTCATTGATAAAGCATTGAAGCAATTGTTAGCTAGTTTGTCTATATTGTCGATATAGAGGTCTACATAAGCTTTTTTTTTATTGTAGGCGAATAAGAGCTAAAACCTAACAAATTAATAGAGGATGGAGATGAATTGGGCACATCCAAGGATTGAGGACACCACAAAGAAGCCAAGGAAGATGCTAGGATGAGGAATGGCACAAAACAAAGGAAAGTACGAGCAATCTATGCTTCCACGCTCTAAAATACGGCCGTAAAGAAGTCCACGCCGAAAACCACGGCCGTGGAACTTGGTAACATGAACGTGGAGCATTCTAGAGAGTTACACGGTATAAAGTACGGCCGTGGAAGTTGTGGAGAACCGTAACCCACTTCCACGCTCTAAACCACGGCCGTGGAACTCCATGAAACCGTGATTTAGGCAATCTTTTGACGAATAAAATATGGACACATTGTCTACGCATATGGGCCGGACGGTCATTCTATCTTTCCCTATAAAAGGACTGAAGGAGGGAGAATTCGGCACCTTCGCTTATGCTCGCTTGCACGTGCCTAGGGTTTCATTCATTACATGTGCGGAGAATTGCAATTTTGCAACGGAGATTTACGCAGGCTTGAAGATTTGGAAGTTGCATTTTTGTTCCTAGGTTTGATTAGAAGACGGATTGACATCCCGCTCTTCGTTCTTATCAAGGATTGTGATTGGTTTGTGTTATTCCAAATCTGATATACATTATACCCTTGTTTGTGGATTTGAGATTGATTTGAAGTTTTTCGAAGGTTTTCATCTTTCATTCATCTTAATCTTGAATTTGATATCATAATGACTGTTGTTGGCTAAAACCCTTTAGCAATTCTAAGGTTAAGGGTCGATAGTTGTGGCTTAGATGATGATAGATCGATCGTAAACAGATTGGACCCTGAGAGTTAGAGAGATTCGCCGACGAACCAAAATCACGGTCTGTTCTTGAGGTTCCACGGCGGTGGAACTCAAGATCCACCCGTAATTTACATCAGTTTACGAACCTTGTTTTTACTTTAATCCAAAGTTAAAGATTTGCTTTAACTTAGTCTTGGCTTGCCATTTCTAGGTAGTAGTGAAGCCTCAACAACCTCTACTTCGATTTCGAGTGTCACAACCTTAATCGGTTTAGTTAGTCTTGATCCTTGGGTTAAAAGTTTGGGTATTTGATATTAATTCTTGTTTTAAGATCCTTTCTATACTGAAGCCTCAACAACCTTTATAGAGAGTATTTCTAGATAAGTCATATAAAGCCTTGGAACTTCACCGTACATTGCTTTACCTTAGCATACCTTTGCAACTCTTAACTCTGTCCTTAGTTCTTAGTATATCTTGAATCGATTGCCACAATTAGATACCTGGATCTTTAGGGTTGCTGTTTTCCCAATATATTTGCAAAGCTCATACATTTACTTGCTTGATGATTTATAACTGGATTTAACCCCCCAAATCCCTGTGTTCGATACTCTGGAATTCTTGCTTAACTACGTCGATCCGTACACTGCGGGTTCGCTTGCTTGATTCTAGTTTTATAAATTTAAAGCTTATTTGCACGCACGCTAAGTGGCGAACAAGTTTTTGGCTCCGTTGCCGGGGATTTGGTCTAGGCCGAATTCGGTTACCGGTTGTCAAGCTTGGGAGCTTAGCTCTTGTTATTTGATATCTCTTGTGAGTGATATTTGCAGGTTACCATAGGTTTATGCGCAGGTCTAGGAACAACACGGACCTCTTACCTCTTGATCAAGAACTTGAGAAGACTTTGAGGAAGAAGCTCAAAGAAAGAAAGATGGCTGAAGAAAGAGAAAGAGATTACCAAACGGAGTTAGCGGAGTCCGAAGCTCAACTTAGATGGAGCGAGAAGACTCGCAAGGAGGAATCAGAGCGTCATCAATCGAAAGTTGATGATCTAACGGATATGATATTTCAAATAAGGATGGAATTGAGCGACCTTAAGAAAAAGAAGAGTAGGAAATCGTCAAGATCGGTTAGAATCAATTCATCCGAAGAGGATAGCGACTCTTCCATGCCACCACTAGAGGACATTGATCCGACGATCAATGAGAACCCATTTGTTCCAAGACCAGCTGCCAATCGTCGCGTTCCAGCTGGGGATGCGAGAGCTGCTCGTGTAGATGGAGAGCCAAGAACTCTTGGCCAAAGGATGGATCCAATTCAGCAACCACGCCGTGTAGGTGTGAACTTTGATGCGGATGATATGCAAGGGTTTAGCTTCAACCCACAAGTTATTACCATCGTTCGCCAAAATCAGTTTGGAGGAACGAGTGCTGAATCTCCACATCAACATTTATAGAATTTCGAGATCATGATAGAGACAATGAAGCCAAAGAATGCAACCACAAACAACTACAAGATCAAGCCATTCTTCTTCTCTTTGAAAGGGAAAGCTTTATCTTGGTATCAAGCTCTTCCAAATGGAAGGATCTTTCTGCGGAATTCCTCACCAAATTCTTTCCGCCATCCAAGACGGCGGAGTTGAGAGGTAAGATTAATGCATTTTCTATGAGATCTAACGAAATTTGTTTCAATCTTGGGAAATATTTCAGGACTTATTATTGGATTGCCCACACCATGGCATTTCAAAACTGGGTTTATTGGAGATATACTATAAGGGGATGGATGTGGAAACACAATTCAAGCTCGAATCCCCTTCATGCGGTACATTCATGGACATGAGGGAAGTTGACGCTTGGGACTTCATTGAGAAGCAAGCCCGAGTCATAGAAAAGTATTCTCACCGGAAAGTAGAAGCAAATCAAGTGGAGCAAGGAGCAAAGTTATCACAAGTTGCTCAAACTCAAATCTTTTCTCTCAATACCGAGATTAAGAGTTGAAGGAAGCCATTAAAACCAACTTTCCAAAGCAAAAGGGGCAAGATGTGGGTTATTTGGGAAACAATAATAACCACAATGGGAATGAGAATACAAATCGCAACAACCGGAACAACAACCGGAACAGTTGGAACAACAACAACAACCGGAATAACAATTGGAACAACAATAGGGGTTCAAACAACAACATGGCGGTCCAACCAACAACACAATTCCGGTAATTCTTATCCCAATTCAGGAAATTCACTAACTCCACCTTCTTCTTCTTCCATTCCCTTGAAAAGTTAGGAACAAGCATCTAATAGCGGAAGCACTTCGGGGAAAGAGTAGTCCGATCCCATGTTGGAAACAATTTTGGGAAAGCTTCAAGGATTGGAGAGTCGCATCATTAAGGTCGATGATCACATTACTAAGGTTGATAAAGCCCAAAAGGTTTTAGAAAACCAAATGTTTAGTCAAGATGAGGAAGTTCCTAGGAATCAAGGAAAACTTCCAGGAAAGACGGAGGATTACCCGAAAGGAAGGGTGATGGCTATCACAACTAGGAGCGGAGAAACAACCACCGATCCGCAGCCCAAGTTTGTAGAAGTTCCCGTCGAGAAGGAGAAAGAGAAGGGGAAGAAAGACATCTACGTTCCTCCTCCAGCTTTTAAACCTCCCCTACCATTCCCGCAATCTAGAGCAAGAGCGCGTCTAGACAAGCAATTCGGTAAGTTTATTGAACTCATGAGCAAACTGCATATTAATATACCTTTCATTGATGCAATTGTAGGTATGCCAGCTTATGGAAAGTTCCTAAAGCAGATCCTCTCTAACAAAAGAAAATTAGAGGATTTTGGAGAGGTTAAGATGAGTTCGGATTCATCGGATCTCATCAAGACAATGAAGGAAAAGATGCCCCAAAAGCTGAAGGATCCGGGGTCATTTTGTATTCCCATAGGAGTGGGGGATGTCACATATGATGCATTATGTGATTTAGGAGCAAGCGTGAGTATCATTCCGCTTGCCTTATGCAGGAAGATCGGTTTAGGCAAACCTAAACCGGTGAAGATGACGTTATACATGGCGGATCGATCCATAACTCGCCCCGTCGGCATAGTTGAAGACGTCCCGGTCAAGCTTGGTAAGTTCTATGTTCCTATAGATTTTGTTGTCCTTGTCATTCCTGCAGATAGTCCGGTCCCAATCATACTCGGAAGACCGTTTCTTGCAACATCCGGTTGCAAGAATGCTAGACTCGCCTTCGACATAGGAGAAGAAAAGGTAGAGTTCGTTCTCTCCACTTTGGTGAAAAAACCAGCTTTCGATGAGGATATATTCAACATCCATGACGAAGAGCTATCTAGAGAGGAAGTAAGTTCGATTCTCTTCAAAGATCCCTTGCAAAAAGTTATTTCTATGAGCATTATGGATATAGGGGAAGAAGAGGAATTCAATGAGGAAATTGAAGCTTTAGAGAAGCAAAAAGAAGTGTATGAAGAAGAATTTGAGAAACTCTTCGATGGGTTAGAAAACGTAAGAAATCACAGTCGGTCGTGCTATTCCACGGCCGTGGAATCCACCAACACAACCGTAATTAGCTATTCAGAGGACTCTAGTGAGTTACACGGCCAAAACCACGGCCGTGGAACAAACAGAGGCACCGTAATTGAATTCCACGCCCAAAACCACGGCCGTGGAGGAAACAGTGGAGCCGTAATTTTGGGTGAATCTGAAGGAAATTGTGTTTTCTCCGCCACTTCTCTTGATTCTTCTCCAACATCTTCTACTTCCTTAGACGCTTCTAAGGAAGCATTGGATACTCTTCAAGAGCCATTAGAGACTCCTATATTGATGGAATTGCAGCCACTTGTTAGCATGAAATATTGTGATATTTTAGGCACGTTTTGTAAGTGTATTTGATTCATATTGATAGTCTTTGATTTAGCATTGTTGCATTTATGAGCTAGTTTGCCTATATTGTCGATATGGATGTCTACACTAGCTTTCTGTTGATTATAGGTGATTGAGAGTCATTTCCAAACGGAATCGAGCAAAGACGAGTTGATTGAGTATGTCCATGGATTGAGGGCATTATTAGGAGCAAAATGGATTTCAACTTGAGGAATGCACGAGGCTAGGGAAGAATCACGTTCTTGCCCTAAACCACGCTCTAAAATACGGCCGTACTACAAACCACGTTCAGTTCCACGGCCGTGGAACCTTGCAAAGAGAGGCGTGATGCATTCCAGTAACTATTATGGTCGTGGAATCCATGGTTCAAGCCGTGACACTTTCCACGCTCTAAATTACGGTCGTGGAACCTTCCACGACCGTGATCTTGGCGATCTTTTTCGCCACATTTTGAAGCCACGATCTTTTGAAGATTGGGCCGGGCCGGTATTTTATCTTGCCCTATAAAAAGACAGACGAAGAGAAATTCCGTCACCTCGCTTTAGACCTTGGCTTGCGCCTTTGCTTAGCAGCAAAAACCTTCGCTTAGAAGCATTTACATCTCCATTGGAGATCGAAGTTCGTGTTGGGATTTGCCATAATCTCCCACTTTTGGTGGAGATTGCTGTTGAGATTTCCGGATTGGCGGAAGATCGAAGTTTTTGGAAGATTGTTGCAAGAAGATTTCTCTTCTTGTTTAGGTTTGATTTAGAAGACGGATTGACATCCCGTTCTTCCTTCTTTCCTAAGATTGTGTTTGTTTGGCTCATTCTAAATCTATTGACAATATTCGTTCTTGATTGTGACTTTGAGATTGGTTTGAAGTTTATTGAAAGTTTTCGGAAGTTTTCATCTTTCAATCTTTTAATCTTTGAATTTGATATCAATATGACTGTTATTGGCTAAAAACCCTTAACAATTCTAAGGTGAAGGGTTGATAGTTGTGGCTTAGATGATGATAGATCGATCGTAAACAGATTTGACTCTGAGAGTTAGAGAGAATCGTCGACGTACCCTAAATCACGATTTGTTCTTGAGTTCCTCGGCCGTGGAGTCTCAAGATCTAACCGTAATTTCCCTTAAGTTTACGAACCTGCTTTTACTTTAATCCAAAGTTAAAGATTTGCTTTAACTTAGTTTAGGCTTGCCTTTTCTAGGTGGTAGTGAAGCCTCAACAACCTCTACCTCGATTGTGAGTGTCACAACCGTAATCGGTCAAGTTAGTCTTGATTCTTGGATTGCAAGTTTGGGTATTTGACATTAATTCTTGCCTTTAGAACCTTTCTATATTGAAGCCTCAACAACCTGTATAGAGAGTGTCTTGTAGGTGAGTCATATAAGGTTTTTGGAACTTCACCGTACGATTACCTTACATTAGCATACCTTTGCATATCTTAACTCTGTCTTTATATCATTAGTATATCTTGAATCGATTGCCACAGCTGGATACTTGGATCTTTAGGATTGTTGTTTTCCCAATATTTGCAAAAACTCTCATATTTACTCGCTTGAAAATCTGCAATTGGATTTGTTCCCACCCTAATCCCTATGTTCGATACTCTCGAATTCTTGCTTAACTACGTCGATCCGTACACTGCGGGTTCGCTTGCTTGATTCTAGTTTTATAAATTTAATGCTTATTTGCACACACCTTTAGGGGCGAACAAGTTTTTGGCGCCGTTGCCGGGGATTTGGTTTCGGCCGAATTCGGTAGCCGGTTGTCAAGCTTGGGAGCTTGCTCTCGTTATTTGATATTACTTTGAGTGCATGCGCAGGTCTAGGAACACCGAAGATCTCTTACCTCTTGATCAAGAGTTAGAGAAAACTTTAAGGCAAAAGCGCAAGGAAAAGAAGATGGCTGAAGGACACGAACGTGATCTTCAAGCGGAGTTGGTGGAGAAGGAAGCTCAACTCCAATGGAATGAGACCCTCCGCCAGGATGAAATGGATCGTCATCAATCTCAAGTTAACAATCTACAAGACATGATCTTCCAAATGAGGATAGAGCTAAGCGACCTTAAGAATAAGGGAAGCAAGAAATCCTCAAGAAGAGCATCAAGGTCTAGAAGAAAAGGTCACTCATCCGCTGATGATAGTGATTCTTCCATGCCACCGTTAGAGGAGATTGATCCCACGATCAATGTAAATCCTTTCCATCCACGAGGAGCTGCCAATCGTCGTGTTCCACCAAAGAATGCAAGGATCGAACGTGTAGATGAAGAGCCAAGAACTCTTGGCCAGCGGATGGATCCAACACAACAACCACGCCGTTTGGGCGTGAACTTTGATGCTGATGATGTGCAAGGGTTTAGCTTCAACCCTCAAGTCATTACTCTTGTTCACCAAAACCAATTTGGCGGGAAAAGCGCTGAATCTCCACACCAACACTTGCAGAACTCTGAGTGTATGATGGAGACAATGAGGCCAAAGAGCGCTACTACCAACAACTATAAGCTCAAGCCTTTCTTCTTCTCCTTGAAGGGGAAAGCATTGTCTTGGTACCAAGCTCTTCCTAGGGGGAAACTAGACACGTGGGAAGACCTCTCCGCGGAGTTCCTCACCAAATTCTTTCTGCCATCCAAAACGGCGGAACTTAGAGGTAAGATCAATGCATTTTCCATGAGATCTAACGAAAGTTTGTTTCAATCTTGGGAAAGGTTTCAGGACTTGTTATTGGATTGCCCTCATCATGGCATATCCAAGCTTGCATTGCTAGAGATCTACTACAAGGGGCTGGATGCGGGGACGCAATTCAACCTCCAATCCCTCTCATGTGGAACATTCATGGACATGAGAGAAGATGACGCTTGGGACTTCATTGAGAATCAAGCAAGGGTCATAGAGAAATATTCCCACCGGAAAGTGGAGGGAAATCGTGTGGAGCAAAGAGCAAAGCTCACACATGAAGCTCAAAATCAGATTTTCTCCCTCAACAATGAGATCAAAGAGTTGAAGGAGGCTATCAAGACCAACTTCCCAAAGCAACAAGGGAAGGATGTTGGTTATTTGGGCAACAACAATGGCGGCGACAACAATAACCGGAACAACAAGCGGAATAACAATTGGAATGGAAACAACAACAACCGGAACAACAATTGGAACAACAATAGGAGTTCAAACAACAACAATTGGCGCTCCAATCAACAAAATTCCGGTAACTCTTATCCTTCCAATTCTAATTCACTAACTCCACCTTCCTCTTCCTCTACTCCTTTGAAAAGCTAGGGGCAATCATCTAATGGAGGAAACAATTCGGGAAAGGAGAAGCCCGATCCCATGTTGGAAACGATTTTGGGAAAGCTTCAAGGGTTGGAGAACCGCATCATTAAGGTTGATGATCAAATTTCCAAGGTTGACAAAGCTCAAAAAGTTTTGGAAAACCAAATGTTCAACCATGCGGAGGAAGTTCCTAGGAATCAAGGGAAGCTTCCAGGAAAGACGGAGGACAACCCTAAGGGAAGGGTTATGGCAATCACAACTAGGAGCGGAGTGACTACCACCGATCCGCAGCCTAAGTTCGTTGAAGTCCCCGTAGAGAAAGACAAAGAGAAGGGGAAGGAGAAGGAAGATGTCTACGTTCCTCCTCCAGCTTATAAACCTCCCCTACCATTCCCTCAATCTAGAGCGAGAGCGCGCCTAGATAAACAATTTGGTAAGTTCATAGAACTCATGAGCAAGCTGCATATTAATACACCATTTATTGATGCTATTGTAGGTATGCCGGCTTATGGCAAGTTCTTGAGGGAGCTCCTCTCTAACAAGAGGAAGCTAGAAGACTTCGGAGAGGTTAAGATGAGTTCGGATTCTTCGGATCTCATAAAAACCATGAAGGGGAAAATGCCCCCAAAGCTAAAGGATCCGGGGTCATTTTGCATTCCCATAGGAGTGGGAGATGTCACATACGATCCGTTATGTGACTTAGGAGCAAGTGTGAGCATCATACCACTTGCATTGTGTAGGAAGATCGGTTTAGGCGACCCTAAACCGGTGAAGATGACGTTGTACATGGCGGATCGATCCATCATTCGCCCCGTCGGTATTGTAGAAGACGTCCCGGTCAAGCTAGGTAAGTTCTTTGTTCCCATTGATTTTGTCGTGCTTGATATTCCTGCAGATAGTCCGGTCCCGATCATACTCGGAAGACCGTTTCTTGCAACTTCCGGCTGCATAGTCGATTGCAAGAATGGTAGACTCGCTTTTGATATAGGAGAGGAGAAAGTAGAGTTCGTTCTTTCTACTCTAGTGAAGGAGCCAATCTTTGATGAGGATATTTTCGATATCCAAGATGAAGAGGGTTTATCTAGGGATGAGGTAAGTGCGATTCTCTTTAACGATCCTTTACAAAAGGTTATCACTATGAGTCTAACCAATGTAGGGGAAGAAGAAGAGTGCAATGAGGCAATTGAAGCCTTAGAAGCACAAGAAGAGATAGGTGAAGTGGAGTTTGAAAAACTCCACGATGAAGCAGAAAACGTGAGAATCCACGGTTATACCCTGTATTCCACGGCCGTGGATTTCACAACCAAAACCGTGCCTCACTCCAGAGAGTTATACGGTCGTGGAGAAGATGTGACAACCGTATTTCCCTTCCACGCCCTAAACCACGGCCGTGGAGGCCATGAGGAACCCGTAATTTTGGGCGTGGAAAGGAGTGATCGAGACACTTCGTCAACTTCTTCTAACTCTTCTCCCACACACTCATCACCCTTAGAAACTTCTAAGGAGACATCGGACGCTTCTCAAGGATCATTGGAAGCTCCGAAAGCAATGGAACTCAAGCCACTTCCTACTCATCTAAGGTACGCTTTTCTAGGATCTAAATCTACCTTTCCAGTTATTGTTAGTTCCGATCTAAGCATAGATGAACATAATCAGCTCATGATTGTCCTTAGGAAACATAGGAAAGCTATAGGCTATACTATTGAGGACTTAGTAGGAATTAAACCCTCCCTATGCATGCATAAGATATTAATGGAGGAAGATTTTAGAACTTCAAGACAACCTCAAAGGCGGTTGAATCCGACCATGAAGGAGGTTGTCAAGAAGGAAATTCTTAAGCTTCTTGATGCAGGTATCATCCACCCTATCCGATAGTAAGTGGGTGAGCACGGTTCAAGTAGTTCCGAAGAAGGGAGGAATGACGGTCATCACCAACTAGAACAACAAACTCATTCCTACCCGAACCGTGACTGGATGGCGGATGTGCATAGACTACCGCAAGCTCAACAATGCAACGCGGAAGGATCATTTTCCATTGCCATTCATTGATCAAATGCTTAAAAGGTTAGCACAACATTCACATTTTTGCTACCTTGACGGTTATAGTGGTTTCTTTCAGATTCCGATACACCCGGATGATCAAGAGAAGACCATATTCACGTGCCCATGGGGTACGTTTGCTTATAGGAGAATGCCGTTCGGGCTTTGCAACGCCCCAGCCACCTTCCAACGGTGCATGATGGCCATCTTCTCCGAATACATAGAGGAAATCATGGAAGTCTTCATGGATGACTTCTCCGTATACGGTTCCTCTTTTAACGATTGCCTTTCTAACCTTTCTCTTGTTTTGCAAAGGTGTGAAGACACTAACCTAGTTCTTAATTGGGAGAAGTGTCAATTTATGGTTAAGGAAGGAATTGTATTAGGCCACTTAGTCTCTAGTAGAGGGATAGAAGTAGATAAGGCTAAGATAGAGACCATAGAGAAGCTTCCTCCCCCAATTTCGGTGAAAGGGATAAGAAGTTTCTTAGGACATGCTGGATTTTATAGACGTTTCATTAAGGACTTTTCTAAGATATCGAAACCTCTCACTAATCTATTGATGAAGGATGCGGTTTTTGAGTTTTCGCAGGAATGTTTGGATGCGTTTAACACCATTCGGCAAGCTCTAATTTCAGCACCTATTATCCAACCCCCGGATTAGACTCTTCCCTTTGAGATTATGTGCGATGCTAGTGACGTAGCTATTGGAGCTGTTCTTGGACAACGAAAGGAAGGGCGAACCCATGCCATATACTATGCTAGCAAGAAACTAGATGAAGCGCAGCTCAACTACGCCACTACCGAAAAAGAGTTTTTAGCCATTGTCTATGCTTTTGACAAGTTTCGCTCTTATCTTGTAGGTGCAAAGGTGATTGTCTACACGGATCATGCTGCGATCCGATACCTCCTTGCGAAGAAAGATGCGAAGCCAAGGCTAATTAGATGGATTCTTCTCCTACAAGAATTCGATCTTGAGATCCGCGACAAGAAAGGTTCAGAAAATTCTGTTGCGGATCATTTGAGTCGCCTAACACATCTAGAGGACGACCATTTACCCATCGACGACTCCTTCCCGGACGAACACCTACACCTTATTGAGGAGTGTATCGATGTGATCTCCAAAGGTAACGAACCATGGTTTGCTGATTTTGTTAACTATTTGGTTTGTCAGGAGATACCACCCGGATTATCCTACGCACAAAGGAAGAAGTTCTTTAAGGACGTCCGGGAATACTATTGGAACGAGCCTCTCCTCTTTAAGAGAGGTCCGGATGGCATCATTCGGCAATGTGTGCCGGAAGATGAGATGCAAAGTGTCATCCGTCATTGTCATTCACTACCTTGTGGAGGACACGCTAGTTCGAACAAGACTAGCGCAAAGGTATTGCAATCTGGATTCTTTTGGCCTACTTTGTTTAAAGATGTGCAATCCTTTGTTTCTTGCTACGATGCTTGTCAAAGAACAGGCAATATATCTAGAAGGAATGAGATGCGCCTCAACAACATCCAAGAGGTGGAGATTTTCGACGTTTGGGGAGTTGATTTCATGGGACCATTCCCATCCTCTTGTGGAAACCAATACATACTATTGGCGGTGGACTATGTTTCTAGATGGGTGGAAGCAATTGCCTCTCCCACCAATGATGCCATGGTGGTGGTTAAGTTCTTCAACAAGACCATTTTCCCACGATTTGGGACGCCAAGGACGATCATTAGTGATGGAGGTTCTCACTTCATTGCCCGGCGCTTTGAAGCTCTTCTAGCTAAGTATGGGGTTACTCACAAGATCGCTACTCCTTACCATCCACAAACGAGTGGACAAGTTGAGATCTCAAATAGGGAGATCAAAGGAATCTTAGAGAAGACAGTTTCAAGGACTAGGAAGGATTGGTCCTTGAAGCTTGACGATGCATTGTGGGCATACCGGACTGCATACAAGACTCCCATAGGAACCACACCATACAACCTCGTGTATCGGAAGTCTTATCACTTGCCGGTAGAGTTGGAGCACAAAGCGTTTTGGGCTATCAAGTGGTTGAACTTCAGCATGAAAGAAGCGGGAGAGAAGCGTCTCCTAGACATCAATAAGCTGGATGAACTCCGCTTGAATGCTTATGAAAACGCTAAGATCTATAAGGAGAGAGCAAAGCGTTGGCATGATAAGCATATCATTCCAAAGGACTTCAAAGAAGGAGATCAAGTTCTCCTATTCAATTCAAGGCTTCGTCTCTTTCCAGGTAAGCTTAAATCTCGTTGGACCGGACCTTTTCTAATTAAGCGTATTTTCCCCCATGGTGCAGTTGAAGTATGGGGTGAAGCGAGCGGAACTTTTAAGGTGAACGGCCAACGACTCAAGAAGTATACGCCGGAACTCCAAGCTGAGGAGTTTGCGCCTACCGCACTCGAATAAGTGCGAGATTGGTCTAGCTACGGACCTTAAACAAAGCGCTTCTTCGGAGGCAACCCAAGGTATTACATTTTTGTTCTTGTTTTCGATTCATAGATTTGCTTAGTATAGACGTTTTTGCTTTGTTTTTGCCTCGATTCCTTCCGGTATGTTCGTGTTTTTGGATGTAGGAACGATGGAAAAGGAAAAGAGGAGGATGATGTTGAAGAAAAGTGACGAAATTTGGACTTTGGAGCTTTACAAAGAGTTCCACGGCCTAAACCACGGTCGTGACAGCTACAGTACCCGTAATTTCCAAAAGCCTTTGAAAAATCACAAAAACCACGGTTCCGTACACTTCCACGGCCGTGGAACACCCCGACAGACCGTGATTTTCAAAAATTTTGCCTGTGCCAATATAAACCACATTCTTCACAAAAATCATCCCAAAAACCCCTCTTCCACGCCCTAATAGCCGAAATCCACGACCCTCTCTCAAATCCTCGTTTCTTAATCGTTTTTAACGATTCTTCCTCCTAAACTGAAGCAAACTCGACCACCAACAAGATCCAAGCGACAAATCGAGCGGAAATTCACCAAGGAACGCACAATTCGGATTTTTCAATCCAAAAAATAGGTTTGTCCTCTCTTCTTGATTCTTGTCGATTCGGCTCGTTTTTGTTAGAGATTTTAGGAAGAACTGATTGAGATTGGAAGAAATTAGATTAGGACTGCCTATTTGTGAAGATTGTGTGTTGATTTGCTGAGATTTGCGACTTTCTGACACGAATCACGGTCTTTGGAGGAATTACGGCCGTGGTTTCCATAGAACAGCCCGTAATTTTCGACAGAATGGACTTTGTAAGGAGAGTTTCGGGGAGGATCAAAGAGAAGAAGAATGATCAGAATAAGAAAAGGAAGGGTAATCCCTCCTCCTCCTCATCCTCTAGGGCACCACCACCCTCTTCCCCTTCACCTCCATCCTCACCTTCACCTCCATCCTCACCTCCTCACCCTAGAGTCCCGACCATACACGACGATCATCTCGATGCACTCGAGAGGATCAAGGAGAGGCCTGTGATTGGCCCTAGGTACTTGTTGTTGGAGGATTTAGCTCCTCTCAACATAGTTGATGACCTTACTTGGCTCTTGGATAGAGCCGGACTGATTGTCTTCTCGGCTATCCGAGAAGACGCTTGTGAGGAGAATACACGGGAGGTTGTGACATCTTTTGAGCACAGCCATGTAGACAGGACCGTCTCTTTCCGTCTCAGGGAAAGAGACTATCATTTTAGCATCCGTGAGTTTGGGACCATTTTCGGGTTTCAAGAGACCTTTAACGGTCGCTTTCATAGTGGCGTTTACGCCAAGGGTTTTTTGGGGGAGGTGGCGATGATTTACGCTAGCGAGGACCGCTGGCAGCCCGCTGACACCAAGGCTAGGTTGATGTACCACCTAGCCTTGAAGATTGCTCATCGTGTTCTTTTGGAGTGTCTCTTTCCTAGGACGGAGACACCCCAAAAGATCAAGACGGATGAGCTCTTTTTACTCTACTCCATGTTGTATGGACGCCGTGCTGATTGTGCTACTCTCTTGGCTGCTACTATGAGCAAGCTCAAGAACAAGAAGAAGGGCAACATCGGATATGGTGGGATGGTTACCCACATTGCTAGGAGCTTAGGTGTTGATTTTTCTGGTTGCACCCGTATACCGGCCGTACCTTTAGGGCTACATGCTTTCATGACTAGTGGTCTCATTTTCCCCACACATAGAGGTCCGCCTTATGCGGGCATGCCATGGGAGAGCAGGACGGGTAGGGGTATAGAGTGGCTAGCGGAGTACTCCATTATGGCGGGACGCCATAATTGGAAGGAGACGTTCGCTGCCATGCATGCTGTTCGCCCCTAAAGGTGTGTGCAAATAAGCTTTAAATTTATAAAACTAGAATCAAGCAGCGAACCCGCAGTGTACGGATCGACGTAGCTAAGCAAGAATTCCAGAGTATCGAACACAGGGATTTGGGTGGGAACAAATTCGATTGCAGATTATCAAGTGAGTAAATATGAGAGTTTTGCAAATATTGGGAAAACAACAATCCTAAAGATCCAAGTATCCAGCTGTGGCAATCGATTCAAGATATACTTAATGATATAAAGACAGAGTTGAGATATGCAAAGGTATACTAATGTAAGGTAATCGTACGGTGAAGTTCCAAAAACCTTATGTAACTCACCTACAAGGCACTCTCTATACAGGTTGTTGAGGCTCAATATAGAAAGATTCTAAAGGCAAGAATTTATGTCAAAATACCCAAACTTGTAACCCAAGGATCAAGACTAACTAAACCGATTAAGGTTATGACACTCACAATCGAGGTAGAGGTTGTTGAGGCTTCACTACCACCTAGAGAAGACAAGCCTAAACTAAGTTAAAGCAAATCTTTAACTTTGGATTAAAGTAAAAGCAAGTTCGTAGACTTAAGGGAAATCACGGTTAGTTCTTGAGGTTCCACGGCCGTGGACTCAAGAACAGGCCGTAATTTAGGGTTGTCGGCGATTCTCTCTAACTCTCAGGGTCTAATCTGTTTACGATCGATCTATCATCATCTAAGCCACAACTATCAACCCTTCACCTTAGAATTGTTAAGGGTTTTTAGCAAATAACAGTCATGTTCATATCAATTCAAGAATTAAAAGATAGAAAGATGAAAACTTTCAAGAACTTTCAATAATCTTCAAACCAATCTCAAAGTCACAAAGAGAACAAGTATTGTCAAAGGATTCGGAATAAAACAAACAATCACAACCTTAGGAAAGAAGGGAAAACGGGATGTCAATCCGTTTTCCAACTCAAACCTAAACAAGAAGCGAGATCTCCTTGTAAAATCTTCCAAGAGCTTCGATCTTCCACCAATCCGGAGATGAACGATCCTAAGCGTCGATAAATGCCGCTAAGCGAAGATGGCGGGTATAAGCCGGTATGAGCGGGTATGAGCGGGGTTAAGCGGTGATGATGAAATCTTGCTTCGTCCGTCTTTTTATAGGGCAAGATAAAATATCGGCCCGGCCCAATCTTCAAAAGATCGTGGCTTCAAAGTGTGGCGAAAAGATCCGCCAAGATCACGGTCGTGGAAGTTCTCACGACCGTAATTTAGGGCATGGATTAGGTCACGGTTTGTACCATATATTCCACGGCCGTAATAGTTACTGGAATGCATCACGCTTCCTTTGCAGGGTTCCACGGCCGTGGAACTAAACGTGGTTTGTAGTACGGCCGTATTTTAGAGCGTGGTTTAGGGCAAGAACGTGATTCTTCCCTAGCCTCGTGCATTCCTCAAGCTAAAACTCCAATTTACTTCCAAAGAGTGTCCTCAATCTATGGACATATCAAATCAACTCTCCTTTGCTCGATTCTGTTCGGAAATAGCTCCAAATCACCTATAATCAACATAGAACTAGTGTAGACATCCATATCGACAATATAGGTAATACTAGCTCACATATGCACAAAGTTCAATCAAAGACTATCAATATGAATCAAATACGTTTAGAACACGTGCCTAAAATATCACAATATTTCATGCTAACAAATAACCCCATACTTAACACTTGCTTGTCCCTAAGCAAGGTCTTTCAAAAAGTTTTAAACATGAGTTAGGATGAAATATGTGTACCTTCTTTTTGGATGAACGTGATTTCTAAAGAATAGATCATTCTCAAACCTTGCTTCAATCGTTTGTCAAACGTTCACACACTCAATTTAAGAGTAAAAAGCAAAGAAAATTTATGAACCAATTTGACTTCTAAACAAGCATTATACCCTTCAAACATTATCAAAATCAATCACAAGAAACTTCAATTTAGATCACCAAGTCATATAACATTCTTTTGATCTTAAGGACTTTCAAAGAAAAGGTCTAGAATATGGAAGGGAAGAGAAAACTTTAAGGGAAAGTGGTGCATAAATCCGGGAAAGTGGACAACTACCTTCTTCTTCTTATGCGGTTCCGGCAACACTTCAACTTAGAGCTTCGCTCTCTCCTATTTATTTTTCGACTTTACTTTTGGAGTTATGGATAGAGGTGCACCAAAACCAAAGCCTAGGAGATCGGCGTTTCTCAATTTTCCAAGAGATGCTTCAAACCCTTAACGCACATACCATAATCCGCTAGGAATATCGCTCAATTCGACTTTGGCAAGACACAAACACCCGGCTATGTGAATGGTGCCGAGTTACTCATCGTCATGATTGACTTCCCCAAACCTACAATTTCTTTCTATTCATTTGATTGCAAATAATTGCTCTCATGGCCCTCCCACATCAAACATGCCTTTTTCTCATTCATTTCTCCAAATTCCCGGATAGGTAAAGGAGGCTAATATTTCAATGAGGAGCTAGATGATCAAAGAAAGAAGAAAGAAAGTATCGAATTGCCTTAATCATTTCAACAAGAAGTATAGGAACTTATAATGTGATTTCAACTTCAATTTCCTAGCATGATTTAGGTAACATTTTCACATTATAAGGCTTTGCAAAAGAGGTAAAATTTATTCATTCAAATTCTTTTCAATTCACAATCCTTTTAAGCATGCAATTGTCATCAAACTCAATTCACAAGTAGTGATTATCATGGAAATCATCTCAATTCATTAGAAGCTCAAATTTTTCAAATTTTATGGGTTTTTCAAGTCACTTTTCATGCAATGCAATAAGGAAACGTGCAACACATAATGAACATGCAACGATAGTCTCAATTGAAAGCGAACATAGTAAGTAGAGTTATTACAAACTTTTTAGTACATCCCACCCCATGCTTAGGACGAACATTGTCCCTAATGTTCAAAAGAAAGAAGGAAAAGAAAGAAAAGAAAATAAACTCACAAAGTGGTGGCGGGAATGTCTAAAACGAACGGTCATGCATCGAATCACTACGGCGCCGGCGGAGGCGGGAATGGGGAGAAGCTGGAGTCGTAGTGCCGCCCAAACTGCTGGTGGTAGACGTCCCTCATCATGTGGTCGAGGTCGTCGAGGCGTCCGTCTCTAGCGTCGGCCCGGATCTCCAACGCTCCAACTCTCTCTGAAAGTCCGGTAGCCCAATCCGGCATCTGCTCGTACCATCCCGGGGCGTGATTGTACCATGTTGGGGCATCGGATGGTGCTGGTGCTGGTGGTGGTGCTGCTGGATACTCCATGGACCAAGGAGGGGGAACGCCATACCATGTGGGAGGTGTGGTCATCCACGTGGGCCTCTCACTCACGCTAGCGCGGCGAGATGACGAGCCTGAGGCTCTAGCTGGACGTGGAGAGCGTCTAGGTACATCTGGGGCCGCCTCTGGCTGGTCCGGAAACGTGCCAAACTCCTGCTCCGCTCCTCCTCTACTCTGAAACTGATCTCCCATATCCTCCTCCTCGACAACCGGTGGTGGGACGTAAGGGGGAGCTACTATCCTGTTCGCATGCATCGCAGCGAACGTCTCCTTCCAATTATGGCGTCCCGCCATAATGGAATACTCCGGCAGCCACTCTATACCCCTACCCGTCCTAGTCTCCCAAAACATGCCCGCATAAGGCGGACCTCCATGTGTGGGGAAAATGAGACCCCTAACCATGAATGCATGTAGCCCTAAAGGAACGGCCGGTATGCGGGTGCAAGCAGAAAAATCCACACCAAAACTCCTAGCAATGTGGGTAACTATCCCACCATACCCGATGTTCCCCTTCTTCTTGTTCTTGAGCTTGCTCATCGTAGCAGCCAAGAGAGTAGCACAATCTGCACGGCGTCCATAAAGCATACAATAGAGCAAGAATAGCTCATCCGTCTTGATCTTTTGGGGCGTCTCCGTCCTAGGAAAGAGACACTCCGAAAGAACACGGTGAGCTATCTTCAAGGCTAGATGGTACATCAATCTAGCCTTGGTATCAGCGGGTTGCCAACGGTCCTCGTCGGCATAAACCATAGCCACTTCCTCCCAAAAGTCCTTGGAGTAAACTCCGCTTGGAAATCGACCATTGAAGGTCTCATGAAATCCAAAAATAGTCCCAAACTCAACAATACTCAAATGGTAGTCTCTTTCCATGAGACGGAAAGAGACGGTCCTATCTACGTGGATGTGCTCGAAAGATGTCACAACCTCCCGTGTAATCTCCTCATATGCGTCTTCACGAATGTTCGTGAAGACAAGTAATCCGGCTCTATCCAAGAGCCATGTAAGGTCATCAACAATGTTGAGAGGAACTAGATCCTCTAACAACAAGTATCTAGGGCCAATCACTGCCCTCTCCGTGATCCTCTCAAATGCAGCAAGATGGTTCTCATGTATGGTCGGGATTCTAGGGTGAGGAGGTGAAGATGGAGGTGAAGGTGAGGATGGTAGTGAGGGAGATGATGGTGGTGGTGCCTTAGAGGATGAGGAGGTGGAGGGATTGCCTTTCCTTTTCTTATTCTGCTATCCCTTCTTCTCTTTTATCCTTCCCGACATTCTCCTTACGAAATCCATTCTACACCAAAAATTACGGTCTCTTCTTCAGGAATTACGGCCGTGGTTTACCCAGAGACCGTGATTCGTCCCAGAATTTAACGAATCTCAGCAAATTCACAAGCAATCACCACAACAAGCAGTCCTAGTCTAATTCCTTCCAGTCTCTATCAGTTCATCCTAAAAATCTATAGCAAAAACGAACCAAATTGGCGAGAATCAAGAAGAAAGAATAAACCTCTTTTTTTTATTGAAAAATCCGAAATGCGAGTTTGTTGATGAATTTCCGTTCGATTCGTCGCTTGGATGTTGTTTGTGGTTGAATTTGCTGCAGTTTAGGAAGAAGAATCGTTAGAAACGATTAAGAAACGAAGAATTTGAGGAGGTCGTGGAATTCCGGCAATTAGGTCGTGGAAAGAGGGGTTTTTGGGGTGAGTTTTGTTAAGAACGTGGCTTATATAGTTGAAGGCAAAATTTTGAAAATCACGGTCTGTCGGGGTGTTCCACGGCCGTGGAAGTGTACGGAACCGTGGTTTTGGTGATTTTTCAAAGGCTTTTGGAAATTACGGCCACTGTAGCTGTGACGACCGTAATTTAGACCGTGGAACCTCCTGTAAAGCTCCAAAGTCCGAATTTCGTCGCTTTTCTTCAACATTACTCTCCTCTTTTCCTTTTCCATCGATCCTACAACCAAAAACACGAACATACCGGAAGAAATCGAGGCAAAAACAAAGAAAAAAGAACGTCTATTCTAAGCTAAACTATGAATCGAAAACAAAACGAAAATGCAATACCTTGGGTTGCCTCCCAAGAAGCGCTTTGTTTAAGGTCGTAGCTAGACCAAACTCGCACTTATTCGAGTGCGGTAGGTGCGAACTCCTCAGTTTGGAGTTCCGGCGTATACTTCTTGAGTCGTTAGCCGTTCATTTTAAAACTTCCGCTAGCTTCACCCCATACTTCAACTGCACCATGGGGGAAAATGCGTTTAATTAGAAAAGGTCCGGTCCAACGGGATTTAAGCTTACCTGGAAAGAGGCGAAGTCTTGAATTGAAGAGGAGAACTTGATCTCCTTCTTTGAAGTCCTTTGGAATGATATGCTTATCATGCCAACGCTTTGCTCTTTCCTTGTAGATCTTGGCGTTTTCATAGGCGTTCAAGCGAAGTTCATCCAGCTTATTGATGTCTAGGAGACGCTTCTCTCCCGCTTCCTTCATGCTGAAATTCAGCCACTTGATAGCCCAAAACTCTTTGTGCTCTAGCTCCACCGGCAAGTGACAAGACTTCCCATACACAAGGTTGTATGGTGTGGTTCCTATGGGAGTCTTGTACGCAGTCCGGTACGCCCATAATGCATCATCTAGCTTCAAGGACCAATCCTTCCTAGTCCTTGAAACCGTCTTTTCTAGAATTCCTTTGATCTCCCTATTTAATATCTCAACTTGTCCACTAGTTTGTGGATGATAAGGGGTAGCGATCTTGTGAGTAACCCCATACTTAGCTAGAAGAGCTTCAAAGCGACGGGCTATGAAGTGAGAACCTCCATCACTAATGATAGTCCTTGGTGTTCCAAATCGCGGAAAGATGGTCTTGTTGAAGAACTTAACGACCACCATGGCATCATTTGTGGGAGAGGCAATTGCTTCCACCCATCTAGAAACGTAGTCTACCGCCAATAGTATGTATTGGTTTCCACAAGAAGATGGGAATGGTCCCATGAAATCGACTCCCCAAACGTCGAAAATCTCCACCTCTTGGATGTTGTTGAGGGGCATCTCGTTCCTTCTAGAGATATTGCATGTTCTTTGACAAGCATCGCAGCAAGAATCAAAGGATTGCACATCTCTAAATAAAGTAGGCCAATAGAATCCGGATTGCAATACCTTTGCGCTAGTCTTGTTCGAACTAGCGTGTCCTCCACAAGGTAGTGAATGACAATGGCGGATGACACTTTGCATCTTATCTTCCGGCACACACCGCCGAATGATGCCATCCGGACCTCTCTTAAAGAGGAGAGGCTCGTTCCAATAGTATTCCCGGACGTCCTTAAAGAACTTCTTCTTTTGTGCGTAGGATAGTCCAGGCGGTGTCTCCTGACAAACCAAGTGGTTAACAAAATCAGCAAACCACGGTTCGCTACCTTTGGAGATCACGTTGATGCACTCCTCTATGATGTGTAAGTGTTCGTCTAGAAAGGAGTCATCAATGGGTAGATGGTCGTCTCCTAGATGTGTTAGGCGACTCAAATGATCCGCAACAGAATTTTCTGAACCTTTCTTGTCGCGGATCTCAAGATCGAATTCTTGTAGGAGAATAATCCATCTAATTAGCCTTGGCTTCGCATCTTTCTTCGCAAGGAGGTACCGGATCGCAGCATGATCCGTGTAGACAATCACCTTTGCACCTACAAGATAAGAGCGAAACTTGTCAAAAGCATAGACAATGGCTAAAAACTCTTTCTCGGTAGTGGCGTAAATGAGCTGCGCTTCATCTAGCGTCTTGCTAGCATAGTATATGGCATGGGTTCGCCCTTCCTTTCATTGTCCAAGAACAGCTCCAATAGCTACGTCACTAGCATCACACATAATCTCGAAGGGAAGAGTCCAATCCGGAGGTTGGATAATAGGTGCTGAAATTAGAGCTTGTAGAATGGTGTTAAACGCATCCAAACATTCCTGTGAAAACTCAAAAACCGCATCCTTCATCAATAGATTAGTGAGAGGTTTTGATATCTTAGAAAAGTCCTTAATGAAACGTCTATAAAATCCAGCATGTCCTAGGAAACTTCTTATCCCTTTCACCGAAATTGGGGGAGGAAGTTTCTCTATGGTCTCTATCTTAGCCTTGTCTACCTCTATCCCTCTACTAGAGACTAAGTGACCTAATACGATTCCTTCCTTAACCATGAATTGACACTTCTCCCAATTAAGAACTAGGTTAGTGTCTTCACATCTTTGTAAAACAAGAGAAAGGTTAGAAAGACAATCGTTAAAAGAGGAACCGTATACGGAGAAGTCGTCCATGAAGACTTCCATGATTTCCTCTACGTATTCGGAGAAGATTGCCATCATGCACCGTTAAAAGGTGGCTGGGGCGTTGCAAAGCCCGAACGACATTCTCCTATAGGCGAACGTACCCCAAGGGCACGTGAATGTGGTCTTCTCTTGATCATCCGGATGTATCGGAATCTGAAAGAAACCACTATAACCGTCAAGGTAGCAAAAATGTGAATGTTGTGCTAACCTTTCAAGCATTTGATCGATGAATGGCAATGGAAAGTGATCCTTCCGCGTTGCGTTGTTGAGCTTGCGGTAGTCTATGCACATTCGCCATCCAGTCACGGTTCGGGTAGGAATGAGTTCGTTGTTCTTGTTGGTGATGACCGTCATTCCTCCCTTCTTCGGAACTACTTGAACTGGACTCACCCACTTGCTATCGGAGATAGGATAGATGATACCTGCGTCAAGAAGTTTAATAATTTCCTTCTTGACAACCTCCTTCATGGTCGGATTCAACCGCCTTTGAGGTTGTCTTGAAGTTCTAAAGTCCTCCTCCATTAGTATCTTATGCATGCATAGGGAGGGTTTAATTCCTACTAAGTCCTCAATGGTATAGCCTATGGCTTTCCTATGTTTCTTAAGGACAATCATGAGCTGTTCATGTTCATCTATGCTTAGTTCGGAGCTAACGATAACCGGAAAGGTAGAATTAGATCCTAGAAAAGCGTACCTTAGATGAGTAGGAAGTGGTTTGAGTTCCATCACTTTCAGAGCTTTCAATGATCCTTGAGGAGCATCCGACGTTTCCTTAGAAGTTTCTAAGGGTGTTGTGTGAGTTGGAGAAGAATCAAAAGAAGTTGAAGAAGTATGCCGATCACCTTCTTCCACGGTCAGAAATACGGCCTCTCCATATGTTCCACGGCCGTGTAATCCCCTGGAATGGAGGTCGATTTTGGTTGTGAAATCCACGGTCGTGGAATATAGGGTATGACCGTGGATTCTTACATTCTCAGCCTCATCGTGGAGTTTCTCAAACTCCACTTCATGCATCTCTTCTTGTGCTTCTAAGGCTTCAATTTCCTCTTTGCACTCTCCTCCTTCCCCTACATCTAGCTTGACGGGGACGTCTTCTACAATACCGACGGGGCGAGTGATGGATCGATCCGCCATGTACAACGTCATCTTCACCGGTTTAGGGTCGCCTAAACCGATCTTCCTGCACAATGCAAGTGGTATGATGCTCACACTTGCTCCTAAGTCACATAAAGCGTCATATGTGACATCTCCCACTCCAATGAGAATGCAAAATGACCCCGGATCCTTCAACCTTGGGGGCATTTTCTCCTTCATGGTCTTGATGAGATCCGAAGAGTCCGAACTCATCTTGACCTCACCAAAATCTTCTAGCTTCCTCTTGTTGGAGAGGAGCTCCTTCAAGAACTTGCCATAAGCCGGCATACCTACAATAGCATCAATGAAGGGTATATTAATATGCAGCTTACTCATGAGTTCTATGAACTTACCGAATTGTTTGTCTAGGCGCGCTCGCGCTCTAGATTGAGGAAATGGTAGGGGAGGTTTGTAAGCTGGAGGAGGAACATAGACATCTTCCTTCTCCTTCCCCTTTTCTTTGTCCTTTTCTACGGCGACTTCTACGAACGTAGGCTGCGGATCGGTAGTAGTTACTCCGCTCCTAGTTGTAATCGCCATCACCCTTCCCTTAGGGTTGTCCTCCGTCTTTCCTGGAAGTTTCCCTTGATTTCTAGGAACTTCCTCTGCGTGGTTGAACATTTGGTTTTCCAAAACTTTTTGAACTTTGTCAACCTTAGAAACTTGATCATCGACCTTGATGAGGCGGTTCTCCAACCCTTGAAGCTTTCCCAAAATTGTTTCCAACATGGGATCGGGCTTCTCCTTTCCCGTATTGTTTCCTCCATTAGATGATTTCCCCTGGCTTTTCAAAGGAGTAGAGGAAGAGGAAGGTGGAGTTAGTGAATTAGAATTGGAAGGATATGAGTTACCGGAATTTTGTTGATTGGAGCGCCAACTGTTGTTGTTTGAACCCCTATTGTTGTTCCAATTGTTGTTCCGGTTGTTGTTGTTTCCATTCCAATTGTTATTCCGGTTGTTGTTCCGGTTATTGTTGTTGTTGTTGTTGTTGCGGTTGGTGTTATCACCGCCATTGTTGTTGCCCAAATAGCCAACATCCTTCTCTTGTTGCTTTGGAAAGTTGGTCTTGATAGCCTCCTTCAACTCCTTGATCTCATTGTTGAGGGAGAAAATCTGATTTTGAGCTTCATGAGTGAGCCTCGCTTCTTGCTCCACACGATTTCCCTCCACTTTCCGGTGGGAATACTTCTCTATGACTCTTGCTTGTTTCTCGATGAAGTCCCAAGCGTCATCTTCTCTCATGTCCATGAACGTTCCACATGAGAGGGATTGGAGGTTGAATTGCGTTCCCGCATCCAGCCCCTTGTAGTAAATCTCTAGCAAGGCAAGCTTGGATATGCCATGATGAGGACAATCCAAGAGCAAATCCTGAAACCTTTCCCAAGATTGAAACAAACTTTCGTTAGGTCTCATGGAAAAAGCATTAATCTTACCTCTAAGTTCCGCCGTTTTGGAGGGTGGGAAGAATTTGGTGAGAAACTCCGCGGAAAGGTCTTCCCACGTGTCTAGTTTCCCATTAGGAAGAGCTTGGTACCAAGACAACGCTTTCCCTTTCAAAGAGAAGAAGAAAGGCTTGAGCTTGTAGCTGTTGGTGGTAGCACTCTTCGGTCTCATCATCTCCATCATACACTCAAAGTTTTGCAAGTGTTGGTGTGGAGATTCAGCGCTTGTCCCGCCAAATTGATTTTGGCGAACAAGAGTAATAACTTGAGGGTTAAAGCTAAACCCTTGCACGTCTTCAGCATCAAAATTCACGCCCAAGCGGCGTGGTTGTTGTGTTGGATCCATCCGCTGGCCAAGAGTTCTTGGCTTATTATCCACACGTTCGATCCTCACATTCCTAGGCGGAATGCGGCGATTAGTAGCTCCTTGTGGATGGAAAGGATTTACATTGATCGTAGGATCAATCTCCTCCAGCGGAGGCATGGAAGAATCACTATCATCAGCGGATGAGTGACTTTTTCTTCTAGATCTTGATGCTTTCCTTGAGGATTTCTTGCTTCCCTTATTCTTAAGGTCGCTCATCTCTACCCTCATCTGGAAGATCATGTCTTGTAAACTGTTAACTTGAGATTGATGACGATCCATCTCATCCTGGCGGAGAGTCTCGTTCCATCGGAGTTGAGCTTCCTTCTCCGCCAACTCCGTTTGAAGATCACGTTCGTGTTCTTCAGCCATTTTCTTTTCCTTGCGCTTTTGCCTCAAGGTTTTCTCTAGCTCTTGATCAAGAGGTAAGAGATCTTCGGTGTTCCTAGACCTGCGCATGCACTCAAAGGAATATCAAATAACGAGAGCAAGCTCCCAAGCTTGATAACCGGCAACCGGATTCGGCCGAAACCAAATCCCCGGCAACGGCGCCAAAAACTTGTTCGCCCCTAAAGGTGTGTGCAAATAAGCTTTAAATTTATAAAACTAGAATCAAGCAGCGAACCCGCAGTGTACGGATCGACGTAGCTAAGCAAGAATTCCAGAGTATCGAACACAGGGATTTGGGTGGGAACAAATTCGATTGCAGATTATCAAGTGAGTAAATATGAGAGTTTTGCAAATATTGGGAAAACAACAATCCTAAAGATCCAAGTATCCAGCTGTGGCAATCGATTCAAGATATACTTAATGATATAAAGACAGAGTTGAGATATGCAAAGGTATACTAATGTAAGGTAATCGTACGGTGAAGTTCCAAAAACCTTATGTAACTCACCTACAAGGCACTCTCTATACAGGTTGTTGAGGCTCAATATAGAAAGATTCTAAAGGCAAGAATTTATGTCAAATACCCAAACTTGTAACCCAAGGATCAAGACTAACTAAACCGATTAAGGTTATGACACTCACAATCGAGGTAGAGGTTGTTGAGGCTTCACTACCACCTAGAGAAGACAAGCCTAAACTAAGTTAAAGCAAATCTTTAACTTTGGATTAAAGTAAAAGCAAGTTCGTAGACTTAAGGGAAATCACGGTTAGTTCTTGAGGTTCCACGGCCGTGGACTCAAGAACAGGCCGTAATTTAGGGTTGTCGGCGATTCTCTCTAACTCTCAGGGTCTAATCTGTTTACGATCGATCTATCATCATCTAAGCCACAACTATCAACCCTTCACCTTAAAGTTGTTAAGGGTTTTTAGCAAATAACAGTCATGTTCATATCAATTCAAGAATTAAAAGATAGAAAGATGAAAACTTTCAAGAACTTTCAATAATCTTCAAACCAATCTCAAAGTCACAAAGAGAACAAGTATTGTCAAAGGATTCGGAATAAAACAAACAATCACAACCTTAGGAAAGAAGGGAAAACGGGATGTCAATCTGTTTTCCAACTCAAACCTAAACAAGAAGCGAGATCTCCTTGCAAAATCTTTCAAGAGCTTCGATCTTCCACCAATCCGGAGATGAACGATCCTAAGCGTCGATAAATGCCGCTAAGCGAAGATGGCGGGTATAAGCCGGTATGAGCGGGTATGAGCGGGGTTAAGCGGTGATGATGAAATCTTGCTTCGTCCGTCTTTTTATAGGGCGAGATAAAATATCGGCCCGGCCCAATCTTCAAAAGATCGTGGCTTCAAAGTGTGGCGAAAAGATCCGCCAAGATCACGGTCGTGGAAGTTCTCACGACCGTAATTTAGGGAATGGATTAGGTCACGGTTTGTACCATATATTCCACGGCCGTAATAGTTACTGGAATGCATCACGCTTCCTTTGCAGGGTTCCACGGCCGTGGAACTAAACGTGGTTTGTAGTACGGCCGTATTTTAGAGCGTGGTTTAGGGCAAGAACGTGATTCTTCCCTAGCCTCGTGCATTCCTCAAGCTAAAACTCCAATTTGCTTCCAAAGAGTGTCCTCAATCTATGGACATATCAAATCAACTCTCCTTTGCTCGATTCCGTTCGGAAATAGCTCCAAATCACCTATAATCAACATAGAACTAGTGTAGACATCCATATCGACAATATAGGTAATACTAGCTCACATATGCACAAAGTTCAATCAAAGACTATCAATATGAATCAAATACGTTTAGAAAACGTTCCTAAAATATCACAATATTTCATGCCAACACATGCGAACAGGATAGCAGCTCCCCCATATGTCCCACCATCAGTTGTTGAGGAGGAGGAGATGGGAGATCAGTTTGAGGGTGGAGGAGGAGCTGAGGAGGAGTTTGGCACGTTTCCGGATCAGCCGGAGGCGGCCCCCGATGCACCTAGACGTTCTCCACGTTCAACTAGAGCTTCAGGCTCGTCTTCTCGCCGCGCTAGCGTGAGTGAGAGGCCTACGTGGATGACCACACCTCCTACATGGTATGGCGTTCCCCCTCCTTGGTCTACAGAGCAGACAGCAGCACCAGCACCACCACCAGCACCATCCGACGCTCCAGCATGGTACAGTCAGGCTCCGGGATGGTACGAGCAGATGCCGGATTGGGCTACCGGACTATCAGAGAGAGTAGGAGCATTGGAGATCCGAGCCGATGCTAGAGACGGACGCCTAGACGACCTCGACCACATGATGAGAGACGTCTACCGCCAGCAGTTTGGGCGGTTTTATGATCCTAGCTTCTCTCCATTCCCGCCACCACCAGCGCCGCAGTGATGAGGGTTTGATGATTGACCGTTCGCTTTAGACATTCCGCCACCACCTTGTGAGTTTCTTTTTCTTTTCTTCTTTTCTTTCTTTATTTTGAACATTAGGGACAATGTTCGTCCTAAGTATGGGGTGCGATGTACTAAAAGTTTGTAATAACTCTTACTCACTATGTTTGCTTTTATTCGAAACTATCATTGCATGTTCATTATATTGTTGCACGTTTCATTATCGCATTGCATGAAAAAGAACTTGAAAAACCCATAAAAATTGAAAATTTTTGAAAATTATGTGTTTCTAATGAATTGAGATGATTTCTATGATAATCACTACTTGTGAATTGAGTTTGATGACAATTGCATGCTTAAAAGAATAGTGAATTGAAAAGAATTTGAATGAATGAATTTTACCTCTTTTGCTAGTTTCATAATGTGAAGAATGTTACCTAAATCATGTTGAGAAATTGAAGTTGAAATCATACTATAAGTTCTTACACTTCTTGTTGAGATGATTAAGGCAATTCGATTTTTCTTTCTTCTTTCTTTGATCATTTTAGCTCCTCATTGAAATATTGACCTCCTTTACCTATCCGGGAATTTGGAGAAGTGAATGAAAAAGGCATGTTTGATGTGGGAGGGCCATGAGAGCAATTATTTGCAATCAAAAGAATAGAAAGAAATTCTAGGTTTGGGGAAGTCAATCATGATGATGAGTAACTCGGCACCATTCACATAGCCGGGTGTTTGTGTCTTGCCAAAGTCGGATTGAGCGATATTCCTAGCGGATTATGGTATGTGCGCTAAGGGTTTGAGACATCTCATAAAAATTGAGAAACGCCAATCTCCTAGGCTTCGGTTTTTGTGCACCTCTATCCATAACTCCAAAAGTAAAGTCGAAAAATGAAAGGAAGAAGAGCGAAGCTCTAAGTTGAAGTGTTGCGGAAACCGCAAAAGAAGAAGAAGGGTAGTTGTCCACCTTCCCGGATTCATGCACCACATTTCTTAAAAGTTTCCTTCCCTTTCCACGTTCTAGACCTTTTCTTTGAAAGTCCTTAAGATCAAAAGAATGTTATATGACTTGGTGATCTAAATTGAAGTTTCTTATGATTGATTTTGATAATGTTTGAAGGTTATGATGCTTGTTTAGAAGTTTAATTGATTCATGAGTTTTCTTTGCTTTTTACTCTTTGGATAAGTGTATGAAAGTCTTATAAACAATTGAAGCAAGGTTTGAGAATGATCTATTCTTTAGAAGGCACATTCCTCCAAAAGAAGTATTGCTTTGAGAAGGTACACATATTTCATCCTAACTTTTGTTTAATGCTTTTTGAGAGACCTTGCTTAGGGACAAGCAAGTGTTAAGTATGGGGTTATTTGTTAGCATGAAATATTGTGATATTTTAGGCACGTTTTCTAAGTGTATTTGATTCATATTGATAGCCTTTGATTTAGCATTGTTGCAATTGTGAGCTAGTTTGCCTATATTGTCGATATGGATGTCTACACTAGCTTTATGTTGATTATAGGTGATTGAGAGTCATTTCCGAACGGAATCGAGCAAAGAAGAGTTGATTGAGTATGTCCATGGATTGAGGGCATTATTAGGAGCAAAATGGAGTTCAACTTGAGGAATGCACGAGGCTAGGGAAGAATCACGTTCTTGCCCTAAACCACGCTCTAAAATACGGCCGTACTACAAACCACGTTCAGTTCCACGGCCGTGGAACCTTGCAAAGAGAGGCGTGATGCATTCCAGTAACTATTACGGTCGTGGAATCCATGGTTCAAGCCGTGACACTTTCCACGCTCTAAATTACGGTCGTGGAACCTTCCACGACCGTGATCTTGGCGATCTTTTTCGCCACATTTTGAAGCCACGATCTTTTGAAGATTGGGCCGGGCCGGTATTTTATCTTGCCCTATAAAAAGACGGACGAAGAGAAATTCCGTCACCTCGCTTTAGACCTTGGCTTGCGCCTTTGCTTAGCGGCAAAAACCTTCACTTAGAAGCATTTACATCTCCATTGGAGATCGAAGTTCGTGTTGGGATTTGCCCTAATCTCGCACTTTTGGCGGAGATTGCTGTTGAGATTTCCGGATTGGCGGAAGATCGAAATTTTTGGAAGATTGTTGCAAGAAGTTTTTGGAAGATTGTTGCAAGAAGATTTCTCTTCTTGTTTAGGTTTGATTTAGAAGACGGATTAACATCCCGGTCTTCCTTCTTTCCTAAGATTGTGTTTGTTTGGCTCATTCTAAATCTATTGACAATATTCGTTCTTGATTGTGACTTTGAGACCATTGTTTGAAGTTTATTGAAAGTTTTCGGAAGTTTTCATCTTTCAATCTTTTAATCTTTGAATTTGATATCAAAGATGACTGTTATTGGCTAAAAACCCTTAACAATTCTAAGGTGAAGGGTTGATAGTTGTGGCTTAGATGATGATAGATCGATCGTAAACAGATTTGACTCTGAGAGTTAGAGAGAATCGTCGACGTACCCTAAATCACGATTTGTTCTTGAGTTCCACGGCCGTGGAGTCTCAAGATCTAACCGTAATTTCCCTTAAGTTTACGAACCTGCTTTTACTTTAATCCAAAGTTAAAGATTTGCTTTAACTTAGTTTAGGCTTGCCTTTTCTAGGTGGTAGTGAAGCCTCAACAACCTCTACCTCGATTGTGAGTGTCACAACCGTAATCGGTCAAGTTAGTCTTGATCCTTGGATTGCAAGTTTGGGTATTTGACATTAATTCTTGCCTTTAGAACCTTTCTATATTGAAGCCTCAACAACCTGTATAGAGAGTGTCTTGTAGGTGAGTCATATAAGGTTTTTGGAACTTCACCGTACGATTACCTTACATTAGCATACCTTTGCATATCTTAACTCTGTCTTTATATCATTAGTATATCTTGAATCGATTGCCACAGCTGGATACTTGGATCTTTAGGATTGTTGTTTTCCCAATATTTGCAAAAACTCTCATATTTACTCGCTTGATAATCTGCAATTGGATTTGTTCCCACCCAAATCCATATGT
The DNA here is from genome assembly GCA_033239125.1 of Fagopyrum homotropicum. Classification (NCBI taxonomy): domain Eukaryota; kingdom Viridiplantae; phylum Streptophyta; class Magnoliopsida; order Caryophyllales; family Polygonaceae; genus Fagopyrum; species Fagopyrum homotropicum. Next base: position 111,398,508 of record BSWB01000002.1, read on the forward strand.
TCGATACTCTCGAATTCTTGCTTAACTACGTCGATCCGTACACTGCGGGTTCGCTTGCTTGATTCTAGTTTTATAAATTTAAAGCTTATTTGCACACACCTTTAGGGGCGAACACCACTTCCTACACATCTAAGGTACGCATTTCTAGGACCTAATTCTACCTTTCCGGTAATTGTTAGTTCTGATTTGAGTGTAGATGAACATAGTAAGCTCATGGTTGTTCTTAAGAAACATAGGAAATATGAGAGTTTTTGATTTCTCGCAGGAATGCTTAGATGCGTTTAATATGATCCGGAAAGGATGCAGTTTTTGATTTCTCGCAGGAATGCTTAGATGCGTTTAATATGATCCGGAAAGCTCTAATCTCAGCCCCGATTATTCAACCTCCGGATTGGAATATTCCATTTGAGGTTATGTGTGACGCAAGTGACGTAGCCATAGGGGTTGTGCATGGGCAAAGAAAGGAAGGACGAACCCACGCTATCTACTACGCTAGCAAGACGCTAGATGAAGCGCAGCTCAACTACGCCACTACCGAAAAGGAATTTTTAGCAATTGTATATGCATTTGAAAAGTTTCGCTCTTATCTTGTAGGTGCTAAGGTGATTGTGTACACGGATCATGGTTCGATCCGGTATTTGATTGCAAAGAAAGATGCGAAACCAAGGCTGATTAGATGGATTCTTCTCCTACAAGAATTCAATCTAGAGATCCGTGACAAGAACGGTTTGGAAAATTCTGTCGCGGATCATTTGAGTCGTCTACCACATCTAGAGGACGACAATCTACCTATAGATGACTCCTTTCCGGACGACCAGTTACATATCATAGAGGAGTGCATCGACGTGATCACCAAAAGTAACGAACCATTGTTTGCTGATTTTGTTAACTATTTGGTTTGCCAGGAATTACCACCCGGATTATCCTACGCACAAAGAAAGAAGTTCTTTAAGGATGTTCGGGAATACTTTTGGAACGAACCTCTCCTCTTTAAGAGAGGTCCGGACGGCATCATTCGGCGATGTGTGCCGGAAGATGAGATGCAAAGTGTCATCCGTCATTGTCATTCACTACCTTGTGGAGGACACGCTAGTTCGAACAAGACTAGCGCTAAGGTATTGCAATCTGGATTCTTTTGGCCTACCTTATTTAAAGATGTGCAAACCTTTGTTTCCTGCTGCGATGCTTGTCAAAGAACAAGGAACATATCTAGAAGAAACGAGATGCCTCTTAACAACATTCAAGAGGTGGAGATCTTTGACGTTTGGGGAGTAGACTTCATGGGACCTTTCCCATCATCTTGTGGAAACCAATACATACTTTTAGCCGTAGACAACGTTTCGAGGTGGATTGAAGCAATTGCCTCTCCCACTAATGATGCCATGGTTGTGGTTAAGTCTTTAACAAGACCATCTTCCCACGATTTGGGACACCACGGACAATCATTAGTGATGGAGGTCCTCACTTCATTGCCCGATGATTCGAAGCTCTTTTAGCTAAGAATGGGGTGACTCACAAGATCGCCACCCCTTATGATCCACAAACTAGTGGACAAGTGGAGATCTCGAACAGGGAGATTAAAGGGATCCAAGAGAAGAAGGTTTCAAGGACAAGGAAGGATTGGTCTTTGAAGCTAGATGACGCATTATGGGCATACCGGACTGCATATAAGACTCCCATCGGAATAACACCATATAACCTTGTGTATGGGAAGTCTTGTCACTTGCCGGTAGAATTGGAGCATAAGGCGTATTGGGCAATAAAGTGGTTGAACTTCAGCATGAAGGAAGCGGGAGAGAAGCGTCTCTTGGACCTTAACGAGCTTGAAGAACTCCACTTGAACGCCTACGAAAACGCCAAGATCTATAAAGAAAGAGCGAAGTGTTGGCATGATAAGCATATCATTCCAAAGGACCTCAAAGAAGGAGATCAAGTTCTCCTCTTCAATTCAAGACTTCGTCTGTTTCCAGGTAAGCTTTAATCTCGCTGGACTGGACCTTATCTAATCAAACGTGTTTTTCCCCATGGTGTAGTTGAAGTATGGGGTGAAAAGGGTGGAAGCTTTAAGGTGAACGGTCAACGACTCAAGAAGTATTCGCCGGAACTCCAAGCTGAAGAGTTCGCGCCCACCGCACTCGAATAAGTGCGAATATGGTCTAGCTACGGACCTTAAACAAGCGGTTCTTGGGAGGCAACCTAAGGTATTCCACTTACGTTTTTGTTTTTTGATCCGTAGATTAGAATTGTTTAGACGTTTTTGTTTTGTTTTGTCTTCGATACCTTCCGGTATGTTCGTGTTTTTGGATGTAGGATTAGTGGAAGAGGGAAGAAAGAAGAGAAACTTAGAAGAAATTGACAAAACTTGGACTTTGGCACATTATAGAGAGTTCCATGGCCAAAACCACGGGCGTGACAGCTACAGTGACCGTAATTTGCAAAAGCCTGAGAAAAATCACCAAAACCACGGTTCCGTACATTTCCACGGTTGTGGAAACCCCCGAGTGACCGTAATTTTCCAAAAAATTTACGGTCACTATAAAAACCACGTTTCTTCACAAAACACACCAAAACTCCATTTTTCACGCCCAAAAACAACGAATAAATCCCCCTCTCTCAAATCTCCATTCGTTAATCGTTTCGAACGATTATTTAACCCAAACTGGAGAAAATTCGATCATCTACAAGATCCAAGCAACGATTCGAGTGAACAATCGCCGGAGAAGATGAAATTTGGATTTTAAAATCCAAAAAACTAGGTTTTTCTTCTCTTCTCTCACTTTGTCGATTCGATTAAGTTTTTGCAAGATATATTAGGAGAACTGATTAGAATTGGATTGAAATTAGTCTAGGGCCGCTATCTACTGATTGTGGTGTTGATTGAGTGATTTTTGAGGATTTACGAACCGAATCACGGTCTCTGGGTATTCCACGGCTGTGGAAACTAAAGAACAGACCGTGGTTTTGAACAGAACATGGATTTTGTTAGGAGAATGTCTAATAGGACCAAGAAGAGGAAAGGTAATGCTTCTCTTCCTCCCAGACACCCCCTAGTGAACCACCCTCACCACCATCACCCCCACCCCCTAGAGTTCCATAAATTCATGATGATTATCAAGATGCTTTAGAGAGAATTGTGAAGAGACCGGTCATAGGACCTCGTTATTTACTGCTTGAGGATCTAGAGCCACTGAATGTGGTAGGTGACCTTACTTGGTTGCTTGATAGAGCCGGTTTGATCATCTTCTCCGCTATTCGGGAGGATGCATATGAGGAGATCACTAGAGAGTTTGTGATCTCATTTGAGCATAGTCATGTAGATAGGACAGTTTCTTTCCGGCTGATGGAGAGGAAATATGAGTTCTCGATCCGAGAGTTTGGAGCCTTCTTTGGGTTCCATGAGACCTTCAATGGTCGATTTCCTAGTGGCGTGTACGCCAAAGATTTTTGGGAGGATATTGCTATGGTATACGGCAGCGAGGACCGCTGGCAACCTGCTGATACCAAGGCTAAGTTGATCTATCACTTAGCCTTGAAAATTGCCCACCGAGTGCTTTCTGAGTGTCTCTTCCCTAGGACGGAGACTCCTCAGAAAATCAAGACTGATGAGTTGTTTCTGCTGTACTGTATGCTGCACGGTAGGCCGGATGACTGTGCCACCCTCTTAGCTTCTACCATGAGTAAGCTAAAGAATAAGAGGGCTGGCGATATTGGATATGGTGGGATGGTCACCCACCTTGCTAGACAGTTTAGTATTGACTTCTCCGCGTGCACTAGGATAGCTAGACCTCTAGGACTTCAGAGCCTCATGACTAGAGGTATTATCTTTCCTAGGCATAGAACTTCACCTACCGCTGCCATGCCCTGGGAGGGTAGAGGAGGTAGAGGTGTTTCATGGCTTCCCGAGTATTCCATTATGGCCGGACGCCATAACTGGAAGGAGACATTCGCTGCTATGCATGCGAATAGATTGGTAGCACCTCTATATGTTCCCCCAGAGATACCAGCTACAGATGAGGAGGTTATGAGAGGAGATGATGTGTTTGAGGGAGGAGGTGAGGAGCACGATTTTGGTATCTTTCCGGATCAGCCGGATACATTTCCCGACCTCCCTAGATACTCTCCCCGCCCTACTAGAGCTTCCGGTTCTTCCTCTCGCCGTGCTAGCGTGAGTGAGAGACCGACATGGATGGCGACCCCTCCTGAGTGGTATAGCACGCAGCCGGAGTGGATGAGAGCTCCACCGACTTGGCATGCACAGCCACCGCCTGCACCAGCACCATCAGATGCACCAGCTTGGTATAGCCAGGCGCCGGAGTGGTACGAGCAGCTGCCGGAGTGGGCCACCGACCTTTCTAGTAGAGTCAGAGCCTTGGAGATCCGCGCGGATGCTAGGGATGCACGAGCCGATGCACATGACCGGATGATGAGAGACATTTACCGCCATCAGTTTGGGCGGAACTATGACCCCGGCTTCTTCCCGTTTCCACTACCACCGGCACCCCAGTGAGGACGATGACGATCTACCGCTTTAGCCACTCCACCACCGTCTTGTGAGTTCATTTTCTTTCTTTCTTTTCTTTATTTCTTTTTGAACATTAGGGACAATGTTTGTCTCAAGTATGGGGTGGGGTGTAACTATTTGTTTGTAATAACTATACTCACTTTTGCTTGCTTTGATCGAGAACACTTTGCATGTTTCATTCCATGGTTACACGTTTCATTATCGCATTGCATGAAAAAGCTTTTGAAAAAACCATAAAAATCGAAAAATTTTGAAAATTTTGTGCTTCTAAGAATTGAGATGATTTCTATGATAATCACTACTTGTGAATTGAGTTCTTGATGACAATTGTATGCTTAAACAAATAATGAATTAAAAAAAATTGGATGTGTTGGTTATTCCTCTTTTGCAAGTTTCATAATGTGAAGAGTTTTATCTAAATCATATTGAGAAGTCAAGGTTGAAATCACATGATAAGTTCCTATACTTCTTGTTGAAATGATTAAGGCAATTCGATTTTCTTTCTTCTTTCTTTGATCATTTAGCCCCTCAATGAAATAATGGCATCCCTTACCTATCTGGGAATTTGGAGGAGTTGATATTTGACATGTTTGATGTGGGAGGGCCATGAAAGCAAAATTTTGCATTCAAAGAATAGAAAGAAATTGTAGGTTTGGGGAAGTCAATCATGACGATGAGTAACTCGGCACCATTCACATAGCCGGGTGTTTGTGTCTTGCCAAAGTTGGATTGAGCGATATTCCTAACGGATTATGGTATGTTCATCAAGGGTTTGAGGCATCTCGCAAAATTGAGAACCCCCAATCTCCTAGGCTTCGCTTTTTGTGCACCTCTGTCCATAACTCCAAAAGTAAAGTCGAAAAATTATGTGCAAAAGAAGAGAGCAAAGCTCTAAGTTAAAAGTGTTGCAAAACCGCAAGAGAAAAAGAAAAGATTTGGTTATCCACTTTCCCGGATTCATGCACCACATTCCTTATAATTTCCTTTCCCTTTCCGCATTTTAGACTTTACTTGAAAGTCCTTAAGATCAAGAGAATGTTATATGACTTGGTGATCTAAATTGAAGTTTCTTATGATTGATTTTGATAATGTTTAAAGGTTATGATGCTTACATTGAAGTTTGATCAATTCACGATGTTTCCTTTCTCTTTATTCTTTGCTTGTGTATATGAAAGTCTCGTGAATGAATGAAGCAAGGTTTGAGAATGATCTATTGACTAGAAGCACATTCACCTAAAAGATGTTTTGTTTTTGAGATTGCATGCATATTTCATCCTAACTTGATTTCTAAAGCTTTTGAAAGACCTTGCTTGGGGACAAGCAAGTGGCAAGTATGGGGTATTTTGTTAGCATGAAATATTGTGATATTTTAGGCACGTTTTCTAGATGTTTTTCATCCATTATAGTGTTCATTGATAAAGCATTGAAGCAATTGTTAGCTAGTTTGTCTATATTGTCGATATAGAGGTCTACATAAGCTTTGTGTTGATTGTAGGCGAATAAGAGCTAAATCCGAACAAATTAATAGAGGATGGAGATGAATTGGGCACATCCAAGGATTGAGGAAACCACAAAGAAGCCAAGGAAGATGCTAGGATGAGGAATGGCACGAAACAAAGGAAATTACGAGCAATCTATGCTTCCACGCTCTAAAATACAGCTGTAAAGAAGTCCACGCCCAAAACCACGGCCGTGGAACTTGGAAACATGAACGTGGAGCATTCCAGAGAGTTACACGGTATAAAGTACGGCTGTGGAAGTTGTGGAGAACCGTAACCCACTTCCACGCTCTAAACCACGGCCATGGAACTCCATGAAACCGTGATTTAGGCAATCTTTTGACGAATAAAATATGGACACATTGTCTACGCATATGGGCTGGACGACTATTCTATCTTTCCCTATAAAAGGACTGAAGGAGGGAGAATTCGTCACCTTTGCTTACGCTCGCTTGCACGTGCCTAGGGTTTCATTCATTGGATGTGCGGAGAATCGCAATTTTGCAACGGAGATTTACGAAGGCTTGAAGATTTGGAAATTGCGTTTTTGTTCCTAGGTTTGTTTAGAAGACGGATTGACATCCCGCTCTTCGTTCTTATCAAGGATTGTGATTGGTTTGGGTTATTCCAAATATGATATACATTATACCCTTGTTTGTGGATTTGAGATTGATTTAAAGTTTATTGAAGGTTTTCATCTTTCATTCTTAATCTTGAATTTGATATCATAATGATTGTTGTTGGCTAAAACCCTTTAGCAATTCTAAGGTGAAGGGTCGATAATTGTGGCTTAGATGATGATAGATCGATCGTAAACAGATTGGACCCTGAGAGTTAGAGATATTCGCCGACGAACCAAAATCACGGTCTATTCTTGAGGTTCCACGGCCGTGGAACTTAAGATCCACCCGTAATTTACATCAGTTTACGAACCTTGTTTTTACTTTAATCCAAAGTTTAAGATTTGCTTTAACTTAGTCTTGGCATGTCTTTTCTAGGTAGTAGTGAAGCCTCAACAACCTCTACCTCGATTTCGAGTGTCACAACCTTGTGGAGGACACGCTAGTTCGAACAAGACTAGCGCTAAGGTATTGCAATCTGGATTCTTTTGGCCTACCTTATTTAAAGATGTGCAAACCTTTGTTTCCTGCTGCGATGCTTGTCAAAGAACAAGGAACATATCTAGAAGAAACGAGATGCCTCTTAACAACATTCAAGAGGTGGAGATCTTTGACGTTTGGGGAGTAGACTTCATGGGACCTTTCCCATCATCTTGTGGAAACCAATACATACTTTTAGCCGTAGACAACGTTTCGAGGTGGATTGAAGCAATTGCCTCTCCCACTAATGATGCCATGGTTGTGGTTAAGTCTTTAACAAGACCATCTTCCCACGATTTGGGACACCACGGACAATCATTAGTGATGGAGGTCCTCACTTCATTGCCCGATGATTCGAAGCTCTTTTAGCTAAGAATGGGGTGACTCACAAGATCGCCACCCCTTATGATCCACAAACTAGTGGACAAGTGGAGATCTCGAACTGGGAGATTAAAGGGATCCAAGAGAAGAAGGTTTCAAGGACAAGGAAGGATTGGTCTTTGAAGCTAGATGACGCATTATGGGCATACCGGACTGCATATAAGACTCCCATCGGAATAACACCATATAACCTTGTGTATGGGAAGTCTTGTCACTTGCCGGTAGAATTGGAGCATAAGGCGTATTGGGCAATAAAGTGGTTGAACTTCAGCATGAAGGAAGCGGGAGAGAAGCGTCTCTTGGACCTTAACGAGCTTGAAGAACTCCACTTGAACGCCTACGAAAACGCCAAGATCTATAAAGAAAGAGCGAAGTGTTGGCATGATAAGCATATCATTCCAAAGGACCTCAAAGAAGGAGATCAAGTTCTCCTCTTCAATTCAAGACTTCGTCTGTTTCCAGGTAAGCTTTAATCTCGCTGGACTGGACCTTATCTAATCAAACGTGTTTTTCCCCATGGTGTAGTTGAAGTATGGGGTGAAAAGGGTGGAAGCTTTAAGGTGAACGGTCAACGACTCAAGAAGTATTCGCCGGAACTCCAAGCTGAAGAGTTCGCGCCCACCGCACTCGAATAAGTGCGAATATGGTCTAGCTACGGACCTTAAACAAGCGGTTCTTGGGAGGCAACCTAAGGTATTCCACTTACGTTTTTGTTTTTTGATCCGTAGATTAGAATTGTTTAGACGTTTTTGTTTTGTTTTGTCTTCGATACCTTCCGGTATGTTCGTGTTTTTGGATGTAGGATTAGTGGAAGAGGGAAGAAAGAAGAGAAACTTAGAAGAAATTGACAAAACTTGGACTTTGGCACATTATAGAGAGTTCCACGGCCAAAACCACGGGCGTGACAGCTACAGTGACCGTAATTTGCAAAAGCCTGAGAAAAATCACCAAAACCACGGTTCCGTACATTTCCACGGTTGTGGAAACCCCCGAGTGACCGTAATTTTCCAAAAAATTTACGGTCACTATAAAAACCACGTTTCTTCACAAAACACACCAAAACTCCATTTTTCACGCCCAAAAACAACGAATAAATCCCCCTCTCTCAAATCTCCATTCGTTAATCGTTTCGAACGATTATTTAACCCGAACTGGAGAAAATTCGATCATCTACAAGATCCAAGCAACGATTCGAGTGAACAATCGCCGGAGAAGATGAAATTTGGATTTTAAAATCCAAAAAACTAGGTTTTTCTTCTCTTCTCTCACTTTGTCGATTCGATTAAGTTTTTGCAAGATATATTAGGAGAACTGATTAGAATTGGATTGAAATTAGTCTAGGGCCGCTATCTACTGATTGTGGTGTTGATTGAGTGATTTTTGAGGATTTACGAACCGAATCACGGTCTCTGGGTATTCCACGGCTGTGGAAACTAAAGAACAGACCGTGGTTTTGAACAAAACATGGATTTTGTTAGGAGAATGTCTAATAGGACCAAGAAGAGGAAAGGTAATGCTTCTCTTCCTCCCAGACACCCCCTAGTGAACCACCCTCACCACCATCACCCCCACCCCCTAGAGTTCCATAAATTCATGATGATTATCAAGATGCTTTAGAGAGAATTGTGAAGAGACCGGTCATAGGACCTCGTTATTTACTGCTTGAGGATCTAGAGCCACTGAATGTGGTAGGTGACCTTACTTGGTTGCTTGATAGAGCCGGTTTGATCATCTTCTCCGCTATTCGGGAAGATGCATATGAGGAGATCACTAGAGAGTTTGTGATCTCATTTGAGCATAGTCATGTAGATAGGACAGTTTCTTTCCGGCTGATGGAGAGGAAATATGAGTTCTCGATCCGAGAGTTTGGAGCCTTCTTTGGGTTCCATGAGACCTTCAATGGTCGATTTCCTAGTGGCGTGTACGCTAAAGATTTTTGGGAGGATATTGCTATGGTATACGCCAGCGAGGACCGCTGGCAACCTGCTGATACCAAGGCTAAGTTGATCTATCACTTAGCCTTGAAAATTGCCCACCGAGTGCTTTCTGAGTGTCTCTTCCCTAGGACGGAGACTCCTCAGAAAATCAAGACTGATGAGTTGTTTCTGCTGTACTGTATGCTGCACGGTAGGCCGGATGACTGTGCCACCCTCTTAGCTTCTACCATGAGTAAGCTAAAGAATAAGAGGGCTGGCGATATTGGATATGGTGGGATGGTCACCCACCTTGCTAGACAGTTGGGTATTGACTTCTCCGCGTGCACTAGGATAGCTAGACCTCTAGGACTTCAGAGCCTCATGACTAGAGGTATTATCTTTCCTAGGCATAGAACTTCACCTACCGCTGTCATGCCCTGGGAGGGTAGAGGAGGTAGAGGTGTTTCATGGCTTCCCGAGTATTCCATTATGGCCGGACGCCATAACTGGAAGGAGACATTCGCTGCTATGCATGCGAATAGATTGGTAGCACCTCTGTATGTTCCCCCAGAGATACCAGCTACAGATGAGGAGGTTATGAGAGGAGATGATGTGTTTGAGGGAGGAGGTGAGGAGCACGATTTTGGTATCTTTCCGGATCAGCCGGATACATTTCCCGACCTCCCTAGATACTCTCCCCGCCCTACTAGAGCTTCCGGTTCTTCCTCTCGCCGTGCTAGCGTGAGTGAGAGACCGACATGGATGGCGACCCCTCCTGAGTGGTATAGCACGCAGCCGGAGTGGATGAGAGCTCCACCGACTTGGCATGCACAGCCACCGCCTGCACCAGCACCATCAGATGCACCAGCTTGGTATAGCCAGGCGCCGGAGTGGTACGAGCAGCTGCCGGAGTGGGCCACCGACCTTTCTAGTAGAGTCAGAGCCTTGGAGATCCGCGCGGATGCTAGGGATGCACGAGCCGATGCACATGACCGGATGATGAGAGACATTTACCGCCATCAGTTTGGGCGGAACTATGACCCCGGCTTCTTCCCGTTTCCACTACCACCGGCACCCCAGTGAGGACGATGACGATCTACCGCTTTAGCCACTCCACCACCGTCTTGTGAGTTCATTTTCTTTCTTTCTTTTCTTTATTTCTTTTTGAACATTAGGGACAATGTTTGTCTCAAGTATGGGGTGGGGTGTAACTATTTGTTTGTAATAACTCTACTCACTTTTGCTTGCTTTGATCGAGAACACTTTGCATGTTTCATTCCATGGTTACACGTTTCATTATCGCATTGCATGAAAAAGCTTTTGAAAAAACCATAAAAATCGAAAAATTTTGAAAATTTTGTGCTTCTAAGAATTGAGATGATTTCTATGATAATCACTACTTGTGAATTGAGTTCTTGATGACAATTGTATGCTTAAACAAATAATGAATTAAAAAAAATTGGATGTGTTGGTTATTCCTCTTTTGCAAGTTTCATAATGTGAAGAGTTTTATCTAAATCATATTGAGAAGTCAAGGTTGAAATCACATGATAAGTTCCTATACTTCTTGTTGAAATGATTAAGGCAATTCGATTTTCTTTCTTCTTTCTTTGATCATTTAGCCCCTCAATGAAATAATGGCATCCCTTACCTATCTGGGAATTTGGAGGAGTTGATATTTGACATGTTTGATGTGGGAGGGCCATGAAAGCAAAATTTTGCATTCAAAGAATAGAAAGAAATTGTAGGTTTGGGGAAGTCAATCATGACGATGAGTAACTCGGCACCATTCACATAGCCGGGTGTTTGTGTCTTGCCAAAGTTGGATTGAGCGATATTCCTAACGGATTATGGTATGTTCATCAAGGGTTTGAGGCATCTCGCAAAATTGAGAACCCCCAATCTCCTAGGCTTCGCTTTTTGTGCACCTCTGTCCATAACTCCAAAAGTAAAGTCGAAAAATTATGTGCAAAAGAAGAGAGCAAAGCTCTAAGTTAAAAGTGTTGCAAAACCGCAAGAGAAAAAGAAAAGATTTGGTTATCCACTTTCCCGGATTCATGCACCACATTCCTTATAATTTCCTTTCCCTTTCCGCATTTTAGACTTTACTTGAAAGTCCTTAAGATCAAGAGAATGTTATATGACTTGGTGATCTAAATTGAAGTTTCTTATGATTGATTTTGATAATGTTTAAAGGTTATGATGCTTACATTGAAGTTTGATCAATTCACGATGTTTCCTTTCTCTTTATTCTTTGCTTGTGTATATGAAAGTCTCGTGAATGAATGAAGCAAGGTTTGAGAATGATCTATTGACTAGAAGCACATTCACCTAAAAGATGTTTTGTTTTTGAGATTGCATGCATATTTCATCCTAACTTGATTTCTAAAGCTTTTGAAAGACCTTGCTTGGGGACAAGCAAGTGGCAAGTATGGGGTATTTTGTTAGCATGAAATATTGTGATATTTTAGGCACGTTTTCTAGATGTTTTTCATCCATTATAGTGTTCATTGATAAAGCATTGAAGCAATTGTTAGCTAGTTTGTCTATATTGTCGATATAGAGGTCTACATAAGCTTTGTGTTGATTGTAGGCGAATAAGAGCTAAATCCGAACAAATTAATAGAGGATGGAGATGAATTGGGCACATCCAAGGATTGAGGACACCACAAAGAAGCCAAGGAAGATGCTAGGATGAGGAATGGCACGAAACAAAGGAAATTACGAGCAATCTATGCTTCCACGCTCTAAAATACAGCTGTAAAGAAGTCCACGCCCAAAACCACGGCCGTGGAACTTGGAAACATGAACGTGGAGCATTCCAGAGAGTTACACGGTATAAAGTACGGCTGTGGAAGTTGTGGAGAACCGTAACCCACTTCCACGCTCTAAACCACGGCCATGGAACTCCATGAAACCGTGATTTAGGCAATCTTTTGACGAATAAAATATGGACACATTGTCTACGCATATGGGCTGGACGACTATTCTATCTTTCCCTATAAAAGGACTGAAGGAGGGAGAATTCGTCACCTTCGCTTACGCTCGCTTGCACGTGCCTAGGGTTTCATTCATTGGATGTGCGGAGAATCGCAATTTTGCAACGGAGATTTACGAAGGCTTGAAGATTTGGAAGTTGCGTTTTTGTTCCTAGGTTTGTTTAGAAGACGGATTGACATCCCGCTCTTCGTTCTTATCAAGGATTGTGATTGGTTTGTGTTATTCCAAATATGATATACATTATACCCTTGTTTGTGGATTTGAGATTGATTTGAAGTTTATTGAAGGTTTTCATCTTTCATTCTTCTTAATCTTGAATTTGATATCATAATGATTGTTGTTGGCTAAAACCCTTTAGCAATTCTAAGGTGAAGGGTCGATAATTGTGGCTTAGATGATGATAGATCGATCGTAAACAGATTGGACCCTGAGAGTTAGAGATATTCGCCGACGAACCAAAATCACGGTCTATTCTTGAGGTTCCACGGCCGTGGAACTTAAGATCCACCCGTAATTTACATCAGTTTACGAACCTTGTTTTTACTTTAATCCAAAGTTTAAGATTTGCTTTAACTTAGTCTTGGCATGTCTTTTCTAGGTAGTAGTGAAGCCTCAACAACCTCTACCTCGATTTCGAGTGTCACAACCTTGTGGAGGACACGCTAGTTCGAACAAGACTAGCGCTAAGGTATTGCAATCTGGATTCTTTTGGCCTACCTTATTTAAAGATGTGCAAACCTTTGTTTCCTGCTGCGATGCTTGTCAAAGAACAAGGAACATATCTAGAAGAAACGAGATGCCTCTTAACAACATTCAAGAGGTGGAGATCTTTGACGTTTGGGGAGTAGACTTCATGGGACCTTTCCCATCATCTTGTGGAAACCAATACATACTTTTAGCCGTAGACAACGTTTCGAGGTGGATTGAAGCAATTGCCTCTCCCACTAATGATGCCATGGTTGTGGTTAAGTCTTTAACAAGACCATCTTCCCACGATTTGGGACACCACGGACAATCATTAGTGATGGAGGTCCTCACTTCATTGCCCGATGATTCGAAGCTCTTTTAGCTAAGAATGGGGTGACTCATAAGATCGCCACCCCTTATGATCCACAAACTAGTGGACAAGTGGAGATCTCGAACTGGGAGATTAAAGGGATCCAAGAGAAGAAGGTTTCAAGGACAAGGAAGGATTGGTCTTTGAAGCTAGATGACGCATTATGGGCATACCGGACTGCATATAAGACTCCCATCGGAATAACACCATATAACCTTGTGTATGGGAAGTCTTGTCACTTGCCGGTAGAATTGGAGCATAAGGCGTATTGGGCAATAAAGTGGTTGAACTTCAGCATGAAGGAAGCGGGAGAGAAGCGTCTCTTGGACCTTAACGAGCTTGAAGAACTCCACTTGAACGCCTACGAAAACGCCAAGATCTATAAAGAAAGAGCGAAGTGTTGGCATGATAAGCATATCATTCCAAAGGACCTCAAAGAAGGAGATCAAGTTCTCCTCTTCAATTCAAGACTTCGTCTGTTTCCAGGTAAGCTTTAATCTCGATGGACTGGACCTTATCTAATCAAACGTGTTTTTCCCCATGGTGTAGTTGAAGTATGGGGTGAAAAGGGTGGAAGCTTTAAGGTGAACGGTCAACGACTCAAGAAATATTCGCCGGAACTCCAAGCTGAAGAGTTCGCGCCCACCGCACTCGAATAAGTGCGAATATGGTCTAGCTACGGACCTTAAACAAGCGGTTCTTGGGAGGCAACCTAAGGTATTCCACTTACGTTTTTGTTTTTTGATCCGTAGATTAGAATTGTTTAGACGTTTTTGTTTTGTTTTGTCTTCGATACCTTCCGGTATGTTCGTGTTTTTGGATGTAGGATTAGTGGAAGAGGGAAGAAAGAAGAGAAACTTAGAAGAAATTGACAAAACTTGGACTTTGGCACATTATAGAGAGTTCCACGGCCAAAACCACGGGCGTGACAGCTACAGTGACCGTAATTTGCAAAAGCCTGAGAAAAATCACCAAAACCACGGTTCCGTACATTTCCACGGTTGTGGAAACCCCCGAGTGACCGTAATTTTCCAAAAAATTTACGGTCACTATAAAAACCACGTTTCTTCACAAAACACACCAAAACTCCATTTTTCACGCCCAAAAACAACGAATAAATCCCCCTCTCTCAAATCTCCATTCGTTAATCGTTTCGAACGATTATTTAACCCGAACTGGAGAAAATTCGATCATCTACAAGATCCAAGCAACGATTCGAGTGAACAATCGCCGGAGAAGATGAAATTTGGATTTTAAAATCCAAAAAACTAGGTTTTTCTTCTCTTCTCTCACTTTGTCGATTCGATTAAGTTTTTTGCAAGATATATTAGGAGAACTGATTAGAATTGGATTGAAATTAGTCTAGGGCCGCTATCTACTGATTGTGGTGTTGATTGAGTGATTTTTGAGGATTTACGAACCGAATCACGGTCTCTGGGTATTCCACGGCTGTGGAAACTAAAGAATAGACCGTGGTTTTGAACAAAACATGGATTTTGTTAGGAGAATGTCTAATAGGACCAAGAAGAGGAAAGGTAATGCTTCTCTTCCTCCCAGACACCCCCTAGTGAACCACCCTCACCACCATCACCCCCACCCCCTAGAGTTCCATAAATTCATGATGATTATCAAGATGCTTTAGAGAGAATTGTGAAGAGACCGGTCATAGGACCTCGTTATTTACTGCTTGAGGATCTAGAGCCACTGAATGTTGTAGGTGACCT
Source organism: Fagopyrum homotropicum (assembly GCA_033239125.1). Taxonomy (NCBI): domain Eukaryota; kingdom Viridiplantae; phylum Streptophyta; class Magnoliopsida; order Caryophyllales; family Polygonaceae; genus Fagopyrum; species Fagopyrum homotropicum. Next base: position 111,413,707 of record BSWB01000002.1, read on the forward strand.
TACTTGGTTGCTTGATAGAGCCGGTTTGATCATCTTCTCCGCTATTCGGGAAGATGCATATGAGGAGATCACTAGAGAGTTTGTGATCTCATTTGAGCATAGTCATGTAGATAGGACAGTTTCTTTCCGGCTGATGGAGAGGAAATATGAGTTCTCGATCCGAGAGTTTGGAGCCTTCTTTGGGTTCCATGAGACCTTCAATGGTCGATTTCCTAGTGGCGTGTACGCTAAAGATTTTTGGGAGGATATTGCTATGGTATACGCCAGCGAGGACCGCTGGCAACCTGCTGATACCAAGGCTAAGTTGATCTATCACTTAGCCTTGAAAATTGCCCACCGAGTGCTTTCTGAGTGTCTCTTCCCTAGGACGGAGACTCCTCAGAAAATCAAGACTGATGAGTTGTTTCTGCTGTACTGTATGCTGCACGGTAGGCCGGATGACTGTGCCACCCTCTTAGCTTCTACCATGAGTAAGCTAAAGAATAAGAGGGCTGGCGATATTGGATATGGTGGGATGGTCACCCACCTTGCTAGACAGTTGGGTATTGACTTCTCCGCGTGCACTAGGATAGCTAGACCTCTAGGACTTCAGAGCCTCATGACTAGAGGTATTATCTTTCCTAGGCATAGAACTTCACCTACCGCTGTCATGCCCTGGGAGGGTAGAGGAGGTAGAGGTGTTTCATGGCTTCCCGAGTATTCCATTATGGCCGGACGCCATAACTGGAAGGAGACATTCGCTGCTATGCATGCGAATAGATTGGTAGCACCTCTGTATGTTCCCCCAGAGATACCAGCTACAGATGAGGAGGTTATGAGAGGAGATGATGTGTTTGAGGGAGGAGGTGAGGAGCACGATTTTGGTATCTTTCCGGATCAGCCGGATACATTTCCCGACCTCCCTAGATACTCTCCCCGCCCTACTAGAGCTTCCGGTTCTTCCTCTCGCCGTGCTAGCGTGAGTGAGAGACCGACATGGATGGCGACCCCTCCTGAGTGGTATAGCACGCAGCCGGAGTGGATGAGAGCTCCACCGACTTGGCATGCACAGCCACCGCCTGCACCAGCACCATCAGATGCACCAGCTTGGTATAGCCAGGCGCCGGAGTGGTACGAGCAGCTGCCGGAGTGGGCCACCGACCTTTCTAGTAGAGTCAGAGCCTTGGAGATCCGCGCGGATGCTAGGGATGCACGAGCCGATGCACATGACCGGATGATGAGAGACATTTACCGCCATCAGTTTGGGCGGAACTATGACCCCGGCTTCTTCCCGTTTCCACTACCACCGGCACCCCAGTGAGGACGATGACGATCTACCGCTTTAGCCACTCCACCACCGTCTTGTGAGTTCATTTTCTTTCTTTCTTTTCTTTATTTCTTTTTGAACATTAGGGACAATGTTTGTCTCAAGTATGGGGTGGGGTGTAACTATTTGTTTGTAATAACTCTACTCACTTTTGCTTGCTTTGATCGAGAACACTTTGCATGTTTCATTCCATGGTTACACGTTTCATTATCGCATTGCATGAAAAAGCTTTTGAAAAAACCATAAAAATCGAAAAATTTTGAAAATTTTGTGCTTCTAAGAATTGAGATGATTTCTATGATAATCACTACTTGTGAATTGAGTTCTTGATGACAATTGTATGCTTAAACAAATAATGAATTAAAAAAAATTGGATGTGTTGGTTATTCCTCTTTTGCAAGTTTCATAATGTGAAGAGTTTTATCTAAATCATATTGAGAAGTCAAGGTTGAAATCACATGATAAGTTCCTATACTTCTTGTTGAAATGATTAAGGCAATTCGATTTTTTTTCTTCTTTCTTTGATCATTTAGCCCCTCAATGAAATAATGGCATCCCTTACCTATCTGGGAATTTGGAGGAGTTGATATTTGACATGTTTGATGTGGGAGGGCCATGAAAGCAAAATTTTGCATTCAAAGAATAGAAAGAAATTGTAGGTTTGGGGAAGTCAATCATGACGATGAGTAACTCGGCACCATTCACATAGCCGGGTGTTTGTGTCTTGCCAAAGTTGGATTGAGCGATATTCCTAACGGATTATGGTATGTTCATCAAGGGTTTGAGGCATCTCGCAAAATTGAGAACCCCCAATCTCCTAGGCTTCGCTTTTTGTGCACCTCTGTCCATAACTCCAAAAGTAAAGTCGAAAAATTATGTGCAAAAGAAGAGAGAAAAGCTCTAAGTTAAAAGTGTTGCAAAACCGCAAGAGAAAAAGAAAAGATTTGGTTATCCACTTTCCCGGATTCATGCACCACATTCCTTATAATTTCCTTTCCCTTTCCGCATTTTAGACTTTACTTGAAAGTCCTTAAGATCAAGAGAATGTTATATGACTTGGTGATCTAAATTGAAGTTTCTTATGATTGATTTTGATAATGTTTAAAGGTTATGATGCTTACATTGAAGTTTGATCAATTCACGATGTTTCCTTTCTCTTTATTCTTTGCTTGTGTATATGAAAGTCTCGTGAATGAATGAAGCAAGGTTTGAGAATGATCTATTGACTAGAAGCACATTCACCTAAAAGATGTTTTGTTTTTGAGATTGCATGCATATTTCATCCTAACTTGATTTCTAAAGCTTTTGAAAGACCTTGCTTGGGGACAAGCAAGTGGCAAGTATGGGGTATTTTGTTAGCATGAAATATTGTGATATTTTAGGCACGTTTTCTAGATGTTTTTCATCCATTATAGTGTTCATTGATAAAGCATTGAAGCAATTGTTAGCTAGTTTGTCTATATTGTCGATATAGAGGTCTACATAAGCTTTGTGTTGATTGTAGGCGAATAAGAGCTAAATCCGAACAAATTAATAGAGGATGGAGATGAATTGGGCACATCCAAGGATTGAGGACACCACAAAGAAGCCAAGGAAGATGCTAGGATGAGGAATGGCACGAAACAAAGGAAATTACGAGCAATCTATGCTTCCACGCTCTAAAATACAGCTGTAAAGAAGTCCACGCCCAAAACCACGGCCGTGGAACTTGGAAACATGAACGTGGAGCATTCCAGAGAGTTACACGGTATAAAGTACGGCTGTGGAAGTTGTGGAGAACCGTAACCCACTTCCACGCTCTAAACCACGGCCATGGAACTCCATGAAACCGTGATTTAGGCAATCTTTTGACGAATAAAATATGGACACATTGTCTACGCATATGGGCTGGACGACTATTCTATCTTTCCCTATAAAAGGACTGAAGGAGGGAGAATTCGTCACCTTCGCTTACGCTCGCTTGCACGTGCCTAGGGTTTCATTCATTGGATGTGCGGAGAATCGCAATTTTGCAACGGAGATTTACGAAGGCTTGAAGATTTGGAAGTTGCGTTTTTGTTCCTAGGTTTGTTTAGAAGACGGATTGACATCCCGCTCTTCGTTCTTATCAAGGATTGTGATTGGTTTGGGTTATTCCAAATATGATATACATTATACCCTTGTTTGTGGATTTGAGATTGATTTGAAGTTTATTGAAGGTTTTCATCTTTCATTCTTCTTAATCTTGAATTTGATATCATAATGATTGTTGTTGGCTAAAACCCTTTAGCAATTCTAAGGTGAAGGGTCGATAATTGTGGCTTAGATGATGATAGATCGATCGTAAACAGATTGGACCCTGAGAGTTAGAGATATTCGCCGACGAACCAAAATCACGGTCTATTCTTGAGGTTCCACGGCCGTGGAACTTAAGATCCACCCGTAATTTACATCAGTTTACGAACCTTGTTTTTACTTTAATCCAAAGTTAAAGATTTGCTTTAACTTAGTCTTGGCATGTCTTTTCTAGGTAGTAGTGAAGCCTCAACAACCTCTACCTCGATTTCGAGTGTCACAACCTTAATCGGTTTAGTTAGTCTTGATCCTTGGGTTACAAGTTTGGGTATATGATATTAATTCTTGTCTTTAGATCCTTTCTATACTGAAGCCTCAACAACCTTTATAGAGAGTATTTCTAGATAAGTCATATAAAGCCTTGGAACTTCACCGTACATTGCTTTACCTTAGCATACCTTTGCAACTTTTAACTTTGTCCTTAGTTCTTAGTATATCTTGAATCGATTGCCACAATTAGATATTTGGATCTTTAGGGTTGCTGTTTTCCCAATATATTTGCAAAGCTCATACATTTACTTGCTTGACGATTTATAACTGGATTTAACCCCCCAAATCCCTGTGTTCGATACTCTGGAATTCTTGCTTAACTACGTCGATCCGTACACTGCGGGTTTGCTTGCTTGATTCTAGTTTTATAAATTTAAAACTTATTTGCACGCACGCTAAGTGGCGAACACCTATTACCGGTTTAGTTATTATAAACAATATAGAATGATCACACACCACCAAACACACATCAATACTAATACAAGGAATACGAGCTAAGTAAGTCCGGAGACTTACCTCGTCCCAAAGATAATCCCGCTAACCACCGCTCTCAAATTCCGTAGGAAAGCACTCAACGCGTGGTCAAAACAAGGCACACAATCAACATCTCTCTCATGCTAGAAGTCCTTAGACTTCTAGTCCCAATGATCTCGCAAGATCATAACCCATAACCAAGATAGGATAACGACTCTTAATGCTCACGATCTCACAAGGTCATAACCATCACAACATAGGCTAGGATACTCTCGTTCTAGTCTCCACAATCTCAACAATCATACAGCCTCACAAGACCTCAATACCACCTCAAGCTTAAAATCAACATCAATACATCAAACAATATCAAATCCTCAAAACTCACTTAAGGTTCAAAGCCACTACTTGGCATTAACTCTAAGTTATCCTAGGTCCAACCTAACATGATACTACCGCTAAAAGTAACTAGATCGAGGGAAAGGATACTCACGCGATGCCAAAAGACGGAAGTCGTTCAACGGATGTCGACTTGGAATCGTTAGACCTTTATTGGGACGCTTCTGAACCTAACACCAAAACTAAACAAATTTAGCTTATAAGCTAAATTTGAACGGAAGATAACTTATATAATATAAGGTAAAAACTCGTTTTCAAAACCAAGATTAGAACAACACCGCTCAACTATTTTCCGGGCCAAAATACACTTATGTGAGCATATGTCATATTGTCATAATCTGCAAATAAATCTTTGGGGTTATAACCCGAAATTAAATCAACAAGGGCACAAAAGATAATTTGCATAAAGTTGGGTCATAATTTGCAATATAAAATATGGGTCATCCCATGTAAATAATTCTGCAAGGGGTATAATTGATACATTCCAAAAACTGGGGTTTAGTATGCAAATACAAATCAAGGGCCATAATTGCAATTAAACAAAAAGGGAGGGGCCCGAGTTAAATTATACCATAATAGGGCTTTTCTTCCCGCAAGGTTAAATTCGCAGGGGAAGAGTCATTGCACTGGCTGCGGGGGAAGAATCACAGGGTTTGGCCGGCTTGGCCTTCGGTGGCTCCTGGTAGGGCGAAGGCGGCTCTAGTGGTGGCGGATGCTAGCAAGTTCCGGCGGTCTCGGCAGAAGGAGAAGAGGAAGGGAGGAGGCGGTTGCAAGAGATGGAGATCGAGATCGAAGGCGGATGCAGACACGCGAGGACGCTGAGGAGAGGAGCTCCTGGTTGCTCATCTCGGGATGGAGACGGCACAACACGCCGGTGGTAGCAAGTCCGAAGGAAGGAGGTGGTGGAGTGACTGAGAGGAGTGAGAACAAAGGTAGGTAAGCTTGCCTTTGATAACCAGTCATGGCTTCTCTGTTTGCATCGAGAACGAGTGAGAGAGGGAGGGTAGAGGACTGCACTAGGGTTCCGGCGGTGGATGCTTCGAGAAATCAAAATAAGAGAATCAAACGTCACTTGGTGGGGCACAAGGTTTATGGCGGTTGACAGCAGTAGGTGGTGGGAGGCGAGTGTGGCTCGAGAGGGGGAAAATGGAGAGCTTCAGAAGGTGGTGAGGCTTGCTTGTTTTTGCAGATGAGAGGGAGTTTCAAAGGGAAGGGATGGGTGATTGTAGATGAGGAAAGTTCAAAAGCGAGTTCAAGTAACGTGAGGGAGGTGTGCAAATGTTGAAGTCGAGGGGTCGGTGATGTGTAGCAAGCAAGAACATCATCACGTTGGGAAGGAAAGAAAGGAGAAAGAAGGAAAAGAATAAATAAAAGTAAATAAATAAAAACAAAAGGAAAGGGCGTAATTGAATAAATTCGATCAAAAGCATTCGAAACGAGATTTTCGAATCAGAAAACTTCCCGACTTTTTCCGAAAAAAATTACGGAATATATATCAATGTAAAACATATAAACTCATAAAAATTTAATTTACAACGTGAGAATACCCGTAAAAATTTATAAGTTATTAAAATATCGATATAAATCGAAAAAAAATATCGAAAATACGCCAAAAAAATTGGGGCGTTACATTAGATCCCCTAAAAACAAGTTTCGTCCCGAAACTTGCTATGCGTCGAACTTCTCGGTACCTAAGACCGAGATATGAACTCTCAAACTAAGAAGGGTGAAACCTTCTAATCTATATACACAAATTACTCAAACTACCACCGCAAGGTATATCAGGTCATATAACGGATTCCCGCACGCGACACAACTACACCTAACATCACAAAAGCACATAATTAAACTAAGCGAAGAATCAGGTCTAACCCGTCGATCCTATTGATGCTACTAGCTCAGCGTAAAACTCCGCCAATGATATTATCCTCCATCTACCACTAGATCATCATGATTGACAACCTGTATCGAATCATGTATGTACTTTATCGAATGATACACATGAAACACCGGGTGAACACCCTCTACTCTTGGTGGCCAAGCAACCGGTAAACCACTTTCCAACTCGCGCGAAGATCTCAAAAAGGTCCGATATATCGGAAATTCAACTTCCTCCTCGGGTCTTTCTCAATGCAATATTTCCATTATGTTTCTCCTTTATTTCCTTTAACACAAAAGGTCAAACTTCTTAATTGGCCCCGCTTAACCAAACTTTGATGTTACGTTTCCTCAATTCTTGTTTCGAGTTCCAAGTAACAAAGGAAGTAATTTACTCCATACTACTTCTACTAACACGACACGTAGACTATTACTTTTACGTCGCTCCTCACTACTCGATCAAGACCTTGTCTTGAAGAATCACCTTTACACTTCAAACCCATCATACCACAAGATAAATCAAAACAGTTGCACCAATGAATCTCCTCTTAACTCTCAACCACTCCAATGTCAATTTTCGTCCCACTCCATACTTCATTGTCATTCAGGGTAGGTTACCATAAAAGGTGTTACACAACTGCTCCCTTCACATATCTGGAAAAGCTCCGCACATCTAAGATAACTTGTAACTCCTTCCATATCTCTCGGGGTTTGCCGTCCCGAGACAACTTGTCATACGACTTCTCGCTCTAGTGACTCTGGTTGGTCCAAAATGCCGTGTTTGCTATATCTGAGTCTTGAATTCTCAATTGGTGACAATCAGACCTTAAATCAATTTTAGAAGAGACTACCAACCCTTGCAACTTATTGAGTAGACCATCTATACGCGGTAAGGGGTACTTGTTCTTCATTGTAATCTTTTTCGGCTCACTATAATCGATGGACAACGGAGATAACCGTCTCTCTTTTCGCAAATTGGTGTTCTACATAACAACTTCAAATCAAGAGTTTAAGATAACTTTTGGAGTTCTCCATAGCATTTCACTAATTCTAATGAACTCTTATCAATAAGTTCTCGCAATTGCTCCTTCACTTGCTTCCACAACTCATATCTCTTCACAAGTGTCATTCCATACGGCGCCTTATATATCGGAATGGAGTCGAGCTTGAACTTAGTAGAAAAATCCACATTTTGACGTATTAAGACTTTGTAGTATCTCAGGTTCCATCTTTTCTCTTCCCATCACATATAGTAATAACCGACACAATCTTGTCTTATCACTTCACAAGTGGTCATAACACAATTGATCTACCTCGATCTATTGAGGGGTGATGTCCTTTAAACACGTATATTGTTCCATCTTTAGCTACAATGTATACCGTCCTCTTTTAGAGATCCTTCATCTCTTGAACTCGAGAGACTTGCTCGAGTCTTTTGACTCTTGTAGCCTTATTTAAGCATTCCTTTATCATAATCTCATTTTCCCTCTTTGATGACACAATTGTAAAAATCTTCTAAGGTTTCTCACTTATGTGCAACCATAAGGGTCCAAACTGCAGGACTAAATCGTGCTTCAAAACAATTGACCTTATCTTCTTTTCTTTTCTTTTTTTGACATCCCAACATATGGGAGGAGTTCTTCGTATTCTACATAAGCTCTCACCAATGACATCCTTTCTTCAAGTCGATGTAGAAATTATACTTCACTTTCCTTATGTAAAGTCAACCCGACGGTAGAGGTTCTAACCTCAATCTTCCAAATACTTTTTGTACATCTCTTGTCGACATCAAATTTCAAAACTTCGATCTTCTCGGACTCTTGTTGGTCATCTTATGCATCTCTCGGTATTCCATGAAGAACTTCACAACTGTACCGGTATGCCCTGTGGAAAATTCTAGAAGAAACTCCCCATCCAAAACCACTAAAATATAAAACTCATTACATCTTCAGGTACTAACATCATAACTCTAAGCTTGCAACGTTGCCCTAATCTAGGTCTTCTCTTTCACGCAATAGCCACCATGTCTCTTCCATGTGAGTCTAGAAACTTGACTTATCTCTTGCCCGCGGTAACATATCATCCATTTCATACCATTCATCCTCTATATACTCCCTGTTATGTACCACCTCCATGACACCTTACCTTTTTCTTGATTCACTACTTCCCCTTTACCGTGGTCAAACTTTAAAACCTCTAATTCGTGTCGTTCTCACATATTCCAATTCCATGACCCACAAAGGTCTCATAAGGTCATCCAAATCCCTCTGTATGCCCATAATCTTGTTTACTCATCCCCTTCTACACTCAACAATAGACAACCCACACATGCGCATTCTTGGTTGTCACCAATTAACTTGTATATGATCTTCTCCGAAGTTAACGACTTACCCTCCTACCATACTTCCATACTCCTGAAAGGATACCCTCTCGGGGTACTTCATACTTCGTCTTAACTTCACTACCTCATTTCACCCTTCACACACTCCATTAACTCTTTCTACGCTCCACGCTTCCTTCTTCTTCTATAAGGTAACTATACCCTTCTCGGCCTTGGTGTGTCGCAAGACTCCCGTCCATAGGCTTAACCGTTCCTCCAGGACGTCTTTCAAGTGCATCTTAAGTCTTTCCATACAAAACAACTTCTTGTTACGTCACTCATTTCCTCGGGATCATATCTAGTCACACTTCTTTCCTTTTTTTTTGCATTTCTTAGCCTTATCATCATAATAGAAAACCATTCCACTCTTCTAGGGGAATTTTCCCATGTGAAACTCCACCACACCTTCTTCTCATAAGTCTCGTAATGTTGACACTTCTTATTGGTACCTCGTAAGCTTAACTTACGGTGTCTTAAATCTTTAGCAAATGATTCGATCACTCTTCTCATCTTCACTGCAATGCTTAGGAGCGCCTATAAAAAACTTTATGTCTTGAAGGAATACCATCTCTAACCTTGCTAGAGTATATCCATTCTCCTCCCCGATTTGTCTCTTTAGTTGTCCACGCGTCTTCTTGAAGAACTTAAGTTCGTTCTCTCCCTTGGTCTCGTCTTCGTTTGATCATGGCCTCTTTAGGTCCGCTTCTACACTTTAATGTCGCTCCTTTTTCTTGTATTGCTCCCATCTTGATCCCCCTTAAGTCGTCTCGAGTTTTCTTTCTACTTGTTCGTCCTTGCGCCTATGTCCTCATCAGCCTTCTCATAGTCGCTTTGACATCCCCAAAAGGAGTCCGACAAAACCTCAAGGTGTTCGTTACAAGTGATCCTCAACTCTATACTTGAGCATACTCATTCCCGTATGTACACTATTTTAAGCCCCACCGCATTGTCCAAGCCAATGATATCATACTTTCCTCTTAACTATAAGGTCTCACATATCTATATGTTACTATATATATAATAAGCATCTGTATATATAAGACTATATAAGTCCTGTTACGCTAAGATCGTGATGCGCAAATGGGTTTTAAATTTATAACTCGAACTAAATCCTATACTACCTAGCGAAACCCGTAGTGTACGGGTCGTTTTGTAGAAAGGAAAGTATTCCGAGGTCGAACTCAAGGACTGAGGTGAAACTAAGTCATTCAATGATCGAAAATAGTGTGAATCTAGACTAAGATAAGATGAGGAATAAAGAAAATGGAAAACACAATGTTTTTGGAGGGTTTTGGGTGATCAAACAAAGATCACAAATATGTGAAAACAATCAAGCAACACAAACACACACTAACACTAAAGATAGGGGAATGGAAATAACAAAGCGGATTCTAGAGTTTGGAAGTCCGGGTATGGTATAGACTCAAGCTATCTATTCATTCCTCAGGTTAACTATGATATGTTGGGATTAAGCGTTTCCAGATTGGGATCAATTACCGGGTAGGTCTCATGGTCCACTATTCCATTCCTAAGGTCTCATCACCGGGTAAGTCTCTAAGAACCTAAGGATAGGAATTCTACACAAACCGGATTATTGCCTAGAGATCTAACCTATCCTTACCGGGTAAGTCTCGAAAAGGGAAGTTCTAAGCAACTATCCTAGCACACTTAGTCCAATGGCGGCTTGTGAGGCTCACCACTACCTAAGGGTTGTCATCTTCGAAATCTAAGAGTAGAATCACCGGGTAAGTCTCTTCTAAACACTTAGTTGCTAACACTAGGTCACCCTAGGATAGAATTAGCTCAACAAACATTAGGATTTCAACATTCAAGTCATCCAAGGGCAAGACTAAGTCCATCCTATCATAGTCCTAGCTATAACCCTTCTTTCCTTACCCTAGAATCGCAATCTATCTAGCCAACAACAAACATTTCAAGATCAATCTCCACAAATAAGGCATGCTTGCAAGTCATGGTCAAATGATGAAGAACAATCCAAAGAGAAGACATTGAAAGCATAGAATAGAAATTACCAAATTCTTACAAGGCTCCAAGAGCAAATCCAACTTCACAACAATGAAAGCTTCACTCGAATCCACTCTAATCTCACTCTAAAACGAGAATCTATACTAATCTCTTCTAAGAACACCCCTAATGGGTGCTTGGAAGAGAGGCAACAATGGCCAAATGTTTTGCGGAAGAAAGGTAGGTCAAAAGAGAGGAGAAGATCCTCAATTACAGCCTGCAAAATCCTTTAAATACCCACTAAGATGCAAGAGCAATGGAAGAGATCGTGGCCAGCTGTCAACGTGGTCCTGGCAGGAACCACGGGCATATTCCACGGCCGTGGAAAGGGTCCAGACCGTGGTTTGGTCCAGAGTCTTCTTCTAGGCTCGTTAAGTCATGATTTGGTGCATGGCTTGTGTTGGCAAGCTTCCATGAGTCCTCCTTAGCCCTTAGCTTGCATTCCAATGAGTCCGGAAGTGTGTCATCTCGAGAAATGATCCTCGGATGTATCGATTAGGCTCTTAAATCTCCCAAAATACCTACAAAGCAAGCAAAAGTCCGAGTAGACGTCTATCTCGACAAAATACGTGATTTGAGTGCAAACGTCGTGAACTAATGCTAAACCATGCATGAATGAGCGGAAAATCTATCTAAATGAGTGTCTAAATCTAAGTCATAAATCGTGTTATCAAAATACCCCATACTTAAGGTTTGCTCGTCCCCGAGCAAATTCCCAACTATAGACTAAGAGATGACATGATTTATGTATGCAGAAAAATGGTAAAATCTTTTTGGAGATGTGCTTCTAATATTGGATCACCTTCATAGTCATGTTTCATGGCAATGGACAAGCAATTATGTATCAAATAAATGAAAGCATGGAAAGACAATTACACTTAACTTGATAGCATGCAATGAAATGTAAAGATGAAGAAGCCAAGATGATCATGAGTATATCCAATCTAAATCACTTAGTCTTACACACATGCAAGTAGGTCAAAAGGACTTGTAAGATAGAAGGCCGAGAAACGGTGTGATTAGGTGGGAATTTTCTAGGCTATGTGATGCTAATCCGGGAAAGGAACTAAACAACCACAACTTCACATTTCTTATCAACTTCCCTCAAGTGTATATTTTTCTTCATTTTCTTTTCTTTCTTTTCTTTTTCTTTCGCTTATTTTTGAGACAATGGCATTGGTGTACAAAAGCCGAAACCTTGGTGATTAGCCGTCCTCGGGCTTTTTCTTAGTTTTCGAGGTGCATCCACACCGGGCACACATACCAAAGCTCGTTAGGACTATTGGTTTATTTGACTTTGGCAAGGCACCAACACCCGATTATGTGAAGTGTACCGAGTTACTTGTCATTTAAGCCAACGTCCCCAAACCTATATTTTTGGCTACACTTTCACAACGATTTCAGCACTTCATTCATGACATTCCTTTCATCAACAACTTCACCCCACACTTGCTTTTCACACACATCAACACACTAACATGCTCCTATTCCCGGATGGGTCAAAAGAGGTCAAATTTATATCAATTGAGGTGCTCAAGCAACATGATCAAGATGAGAAGTAGAGGAAGATGAATTGCCTTAATCACTCCTAATTGATGTGCAAGAACTAGCATGCGATTTCGACTTTCAATCCTCAATTAAATCAAGGCAAGCATCATAATCACAAGTCATTCATGAAATTCAAGATAAGTATTTCAAGTCCACATATGCATCATCAATTAAACACACAAGGCCATCCATAGCCAATCCACAAGACAAGGTTCATCATTAGGGTCATATCCAAGCCTAGAAAGCACAAAATTTTTTAAATTTTCTGATTTTTTGGAATTTTCGAAATATGTATGTACAATGCAAGATATAATAAAACATGTGACTAAAAAGAAACTACTCTAGATGCTAGTCATGCAAAAGATCATGCAAACCCCACCCCATACTTAGAAACACATTGTCCCCAATGTGTAATTGAAGTAAAGAGAGTGAAAGAAGGTTCTCACAATGTAAAATGGTTTGCTTCGGTATTTGGGATGAACTCGTGTGGAGTGGTGGTGATGGATGATCGATCAAGCATGGTAGAGAGCTCTTCATAATCATTCCGGCGTCGAGACCCGCGCCTAGGTATATGTGAGATGGGAGCTCTTCCATCTAACAAGACACCTCAAGCCGTCCAAGCCTCACGTCCGCTCCACCCATGTTTGAAAACGGAATCATCGTCATCAACACGCCTTGCAAGGCTTCCTCATTACCTAAAATCTACCACAAACACAAAACACAAAAACACACAAAAGCAAAAACAAAGGCAAAAGAGAAAAGTGAAAGAGTTGTACCAATGGGTTGCCTCCCACCAAGCGCTTCTTTTAGGTCATTAGCTTGACCAAACTCCGTGGATATGTTAATCCACCTCGAATACCATGGTTTGCTTGAGGAGTCCAAGCAACCATCTTTTCCCGGAATCCATGATGACAAGCAAGGGCCACTTGATGCCCAAATAAGCTTTGAGTTCTCTTTTCACCGGTGAGTAGTAGACTCCTTCATCACCGCTTCCTTGATGATAGTATAGAGTTGCAACCATAGGTGTCACCCCATACTTAAGCAATTTGTACTCCGCGGTCATACCGGTGAAACGCTTGTCATCTTCATCCTCTATGATCCGAGGAATGCCGATTCTTGGGAAGAATCCTTCATTGAAGTACTTCATAACCATCATGGATCCATCATGCTTGCCTCCATCATTCCATGATGGAGAATCCTTAGGAAAGGGGCTCCGATCTTCGTGTGTACTCCGGGCAAGCAAAAAAGGGTCGGAGGGAGCTGAGATTAGCTTAGGATGGACCACTACAGACCCTTCCACGGTCGTGGTTTGTACTCCACGGTCGTGGTTCTCTCTGTAGTCTTCCTCGGTCGTGGTTTGTCCTCCACGGCCGTGGTTCCCTCTGTTGCATCCGTTCCAAGTGGGCTCTTCATGTATGGTTCCGGGGTTGATGGCAAGGATGTCCGGGGATGAGAATACTTCATTGCACTCCTCTAACGGTGAAGGAGATGGAGGTGAACCTTGAAGAATGGTAGGATCTCTTAGCATAAGAGCATTCCTAACCTCCTCGATCTCCCTCCTCAATTGTTCTTCTCTCTCGGTATTCAATCTCCTTTCTTCCTTCAGGGCCAAATCCCTTAGCCACAATTGCTCTCGAGCTTCATTCAACTCTTCCTCAAGGCTTCTATTGGTTATGGTCGAATCGGGCAATCCTTGGATCTCCTCATGGTGAACCTCCTCTTGATGACATACTTCCGCTTCAAGCTCCATGTGGGAACTAGAAATGGAAGCAAGGTTGCTTTCTAGATCATCCATCTTCCTCAACATTTTCTCTAGCATTGATTCCAATCGATCTTCATGAAGTTGATGGTGAGGTTCCTCATGAGGTAATGTAATCATGTGAGCTTGATCATGGGACTCATGATAGACATTGAACTCCTCCCAATACTCAAACTCATCATGGAGAGGTCCTAGATCTTGGCCTTTCATCCACTCCTCATACTCCATGTTGTCAAGGTCGTCTTGGAGGTACAATCCGTCCATGGCAAACATGAAAAGACAAAGACAAAAACAACACAAGATCAAAAGTAACAAGAAAGATAAACACTAAAAACAATCAAAGGCAAATGACTTAATCTTAACCTAGTCCCCGGCAACGGCGCCAAAAACTTGTTAGGCTAAGATCGTGATGCGCAAATGGGTTTTAAATTTATAACTCGAACTAAATCCTAAACTACCTAGTGAAACCCGCAGTGTACGGGTCGTTTTGTAGAAAGGAAAGTATTCCGAGGTCGAACTCAAGGACTGAGGTGAAACTAAGTCATTCAATGATCGAAAATAGTGTGAATCTAGACTAAGATAAGATGAGGAATAAAGAAAATGGAAAACACAATGTTTTTGGAGGGTTTTGGGTGATCAAACAAAGATCACAAATATGTGAACACAATCAAGCAACACAAACACACACTAACACTAAAGATAGGGGAATGGAAATAACAAAGCGGATTCTAGAGTTTGGAAGTCCGGGTATGGTATAGACTCAAGCTATCTATTCATTCCTCGGGTTAACTATGATATGTTGGGATTAAGCGTTTCTAGATTGGGATCAATTACCGGGTAGGTCTCATGGTCCACTAGTCCATTCCTAAGGTCTCATCACCGGGTAAGTCTCTAAGAACCTAAGGATAGGAATTCTACACAAACCGGATTATTGCCTAGAGATCTAACCTATCCTTACCGGGTAAGTCTCGGAAAGGGAAGTTCTAAGCAACTATCCTAGCACACTTAGTCCAATGGCGGCTTGTAAGGCTCACCACTACCTAAGGGTTGTCATCTTCGAAATCTAAGAGTAGAATCACCGGGTAAGTCTCTTCTAAACACTTATTTGCTAACACTAGGTCACCCTAGGATAGAATTAGCTCAACAAACATTAGGATTTCAACATTCAAGTCATCCAAGGGCAAGACTAAGTCCATCCTATCATAGTCCTAGCCATAACCCTTCTTTCCTTACCCTAGAATCGCAATCTATCTAGCCAACAACAAACATTTCAAGATCAATCTCCACAAATAAGGCATGCTTGCAAGTCATGGTCAAATGATGAAGAACAATCCAAAGAGAAGACATTAAAAGTATAGAATAGAAATTACCAAATTCTTACAAGGCTCCAAGAGCAAATCCAACTTGACAACAATGAAAGCTTCACTCGAATCCACTCTAATCTCACTCTAAAACGAGAATCTATACTAATCTCTTCTAAGAACACCCCTAATGGGTGCTTGGAAGAGAGGCAACAATGGCCAAATGTTTTGGGGAAGAAAGGTAGGTCAAAAGAGAGGAGAAGATCCTCAATTACAGCCTGCAAAATCCTTTAAATACCCACTAAGATGCAAGAGCAATGGAAGAGATCGTGGCCAGCTGTCAACGTGGTCCTGGCAGGAACCACGGGCATATTCCACGGCCGTGGAAAGGGTCCAGACCGTGTTTTGGTCCAGAGTCTTCTTCTAGGCTCGTTAAGTCATGATTTGGTGCATGGCTTGTGTTGGCAAGGTTCCATGAGTCCTCCTTAGCCCTTAGCTTGCATTCCAATGAGTCCGGAAGTGTGTCATCTCGAGAAATGATCCTCGGATGTATCGATTAGGCTCTTAAATCTCCCAAAATACCTACAAAGCAAGCAAAAGTCCGAGTAGACGTCTATCTCGACAAAATACGTGATTTGAGTGCAAACGTCGTGAACTAATGCTAAACCATGCATGAATGAGCGGAAAATCTATCTAAATGAGTGTCTAAATCTAAGTCATAAATCGTGTTATCAAGTCCTATGTCCAAATTACTAATATATCATATCCGGAAATTCATATACAACAATACAAGGTCCAAACATGTACTATAGTCCACATACATAACAATACATATATATCAAGTCCAACATGCAACTACAATCAATATATACATATCTACATGTTTACATATATATCAAGTCCAACAAAACCCGTGTGGGTTTTGTTTATTCTTCATTCGGCCTTTAAAAGATTGCGAGTGCCATTGTTGTCAACCTAGGACTCTTATACCACTTTTGTCACACCCCGATTCCGCGGGACTCGGGGCGCTACGGGTTGGGACCTCACAATGGGTCCCGACACTTAGCTTGACAACAATTTTACCGGATCTTGCAATAAGGCACAAAGAAAGACCAAAACAGAAATACATTTTTATGCAATGTAAGAAAACCCGAAAGAAAACAAACAATGGACTTCAGCCGAAAACAACTACAAAGACCAAACGCCATACATGCGGCATACAATGATACATTATACAAAACTCCAAACATCACTCCAACCCAAAAACCCCTCCTATAATGTACGGAACCCCGGCTGCCCACTGTCCCGGATCTCTCGGCCGCATTCCTAACCTGCAAGGCAATCTACAACATTCGGTATAAAACCGTTAGCTCATATTCGAAGCATTAGAATCAATGGGGAAAGGCACAAACACAAGTAAATATTTATAAACACACAACATTCTCAAAGCACACAATTCCGGTTTATTATCTTTTTATTATTAAGTCATATCCCGTTCTAATTCAACTTAGGTTTGTGACACGAGACCACCGTGGTCACGCCTTGGTCCCTACTTACGGCATGGAACGGTACGGATGCCTCCGACCGTCTAACCAGCACGGGCTAGTCGCCAAGAACCTCCTTCACTCTCGCAAGAGCTAGGCAGATGATGTCACCGCCCGTTATCATACACTTGGGCAAAAATAATATAAGGTCGGTGGTCCTATTACCGGTTTAGTTTTTATAAACAATATAGAATGATCACACACCACCAAACACACATCAATCCTAATACAAGGAATACGAGCTAAGTAAGTCCGGAGACTTACCTCGTCCCAAAGATAATCCCGCTAACCACCGCTCTCAACTTTCCGTAGGAAAGCACTCAACGCGTGGTCAAAACAAGGCACACAATCAACATCTCTCTCATGCTAGAAGTCCTTAGACTTCTAGTCCCAATGATCTCGCAAGATCATAACCCATAACCAAGATAGGATAACGACTCTTAATCCTCACGATCTCACAAGGTCATAACAATCACAACATAGGCTAGGATACTCTCGTTCTAATCTCAACAATCATACAACCTTCGAACAAGACCTCAATACCACCTCAAGCTTAAAATCAACATCAATGCATCAAACAATATCAAATCCTCAAAACTCACCTAAGGTTCAAAGCCACTACTTGGCATTAACTCTAAGTTATGCTAGGTCCAACCTAACATTATACTACCGCTAAAAGTAACTAGATCGAGGGAAAGGATACTCACGCGATGCCAAAAGACGGAAGTCGTTCAACGGATGTCGACTTGGACTCGTTAGGCCTTTATCGGGACGCTTCCGAACCTAACACCAAAACTAAATAAATTTAGCTTATAAGCTAAATTTGAACGGAAGATAACTTATATAATATAAGGTAAAAACTCGTTTTCAAAACAAAGATTTGAACAAAACCGCTCAACCATATTCCAGGCCAAAATACACTTATGTGAGCATATGTCATATTGTCATAATCCGCAATTAAATCTTTGGGGTCATAACCCGAAATTAAATCAACAAGGGCACAAAAGATAATTTGCATAAAGTTGGGTCATAATTTGCAATATAAAATATGGGTCATCCCATGTAAATAATTCTGCAAGGGGTATAATTGTTACATTCCAAAACTGGGGCTCAGTATGCAAATACAAATCAGGGGCCATAATTGCAATTAAACAAAAAGGGAGGGGCCCGAGTTAAATTATACCAAAATAGGGATTTTCTTCCCGCAAGGATAAATGAGCAGGGGAAGAGTCAATGCACTGGCGGCGGGGGAAGAATCAGAGGGTTTGGCCGGCTTGGCCTTCGGTGGCTCCTGGTAGGGCGAAGGCGGCTCTAGTGATGGCGGATGCTAGCAAGTTCCGGCGGTCTCGGCAGAAGGAGAAGAGGAAGGGAGGAGGCGGTTGCAAGAGATGGAAATCGAGATCGAAGGCGGATGCAGACACGCGAGGACACTGAGGAGAGGCGCTCCTGGTTGCTTATCTCGGGATGGAGACGGCGCAACACGTCGGTGGTAGCAAGTCCGAGGGAAGGAGGTGGTGGAGTGACTGAGAGGAGTGAGAACAGAGGTAGGTAACCTTGCCTTTGATAACTAGTCATGGCTTCTCTGTTTGCATCAAGAATGAGTGAAAGAGGGAGGGCAGAGGACTGCACAAGGGTTCCGGCGGTAGATGCTTCGAGAAATCAAAATAAGAGAATCGAACGTCACTTGGTGGGGCACAAGGTTAACGGCGGTTGACAGCAGTAGGCGGTGGGAGGCGAGTGTGGCTCGAGAGGGGGAAAATGGAGAGCTTCAGGAGGTGGTGAGGCTTGCTTGTTTTTGCATATGAGAGGGAGTTTCAAAGGGAAGGGATGGGTGATTGCAGATGAGGAAAGTTCAAAGGCGAGTTCAGGTAACGTGAGGGAGGTGTGCAAATGTTGATGTCGAGGGGTCGGTGATGTGTACTAGGCAAGAACATCATCACGTTGGGAAGGAAAGAAAGGAGAAAGAAGGAAAAGAATGAATAAAAGTAAATAAATAAAAACAAAAGGAAAGGGGGTAATTGAATAAATTTGATCAAAAGCATTCGAAACGAGATTTTCGAATCGGAAAACTTCCCGACTTTTTCCGAAAAAATTACGGAATATATATCAATGTAAAATATATAAACTCATAAAAATTTAATTTACAACGTGAGAATACCCGTAAAAATTTATAAGTTATTAAAATATAGATATAAATTGGAAAAAAAAATATCGAAAACGCGCCAATCATCCATTTCACCTGTCAAACGTCTTCTCTTTTCTTCAGCTCTTCTCTGTTTAATAACTTCATACTCAACATTGGGCAAGAACATTGGTTCTTCATGAGTTGGGTACAAAATTGATTTATTCTGGACACGCCTTTTATAATTCAACAACATATTCTCAACCCGCTCTTAAGTATGTTGAGCTACATCTTCAAGTATAGGCAAAATACTCCCCATTGTAGTTAGTGTAAGAGCATTCATCAAATACATCTCATTGACTTTAGAATCGATTGTAGCCAGTAACTCGAAATTTGAGTCCATTCTCCTTTTGGCATCAAACTGAAAATCAGATAATTCAGGATTGAGACGAGCTATTTCATTTTCACATCCCTCTAACCTGATTTCTGGAGTAAGAGATAATTTAACTTCTTCATTTGGATTCTGAGTAAATCCTTTTCCTTTTAATGTCCATGTTACTGCAAGAGTTTTCTCAATCCCTAGACGTTCTAAGCAGTTCTCATCAATTTTGTTGTTAATGGACTGTCTTTCCTCAGAAGATGTATCAATCTTGTAATAATCAAAGACCTTAGGCAGCAAATTTCCATAGGGTAAAGGAATAGATCTCTTAGAGTTAACAAAATGCAGCATATGATTGTGAATTAGATTTGGCACATCTATAGCCACATCAGACATCAGTGAATGAATTAATTCTAGAGATTGATTAGTCAACAGCTCTCTTGAGTTGGCACGAGAAACAACACATCGAACCAGTATAGTGAATAATATTTTAGCCTCTAACGTCAGAGAAGTATGAGTGAGTTGACGTGAGTTTGAATTGGGAATCAGAAAATTCTCTTTAGCAATACGAACACTCTTTGATCTTGAAGGATAATTAAACACTTCATCTATAGGAATTTCTAAAATTTCACTGAGAATAGAATAAGTGAGTGAAATTGGAGTACCTTTGACTGAAGATTCAAGAGTAATACCCTCTTTGTCTTTTTTTGTGATGAGATTAACATAGAATAGTCTCGTGAGCCGTGGAAAAGAAAAATCTCCAGGGTTTAAAACCTTCCAGACAGTCGAACTCTTCAGCTTGTCTATACAGGGTATCTTGAGAGTATCGAGAAAGTTAGTATCCACCAAATCACACATACAAAGTGGTCGATTGTGAAAGCCATCAAGCCAAGATCCATAAGCTTGAAAATTTATAAACCATGATGAGGGAAGCCCAATAATCTGAGATGTATCTCGATCATCAGAAGGTTTTTCTTCTCTCTCGATTGAAGAATTCTGAACAACGTTCTTGTTTGAAGATGGATGAGCAGATCTCTTGCTTCGGGGTACCATCAGGAAAGTTTGAGAGATAAATCAAAAAAATTTGAAGTAGGGTTTCTTTGTAAAAGAATAAAAAGCTGAAAATTAGGTCCTTTTTATCAAGGATTTGACAAAATCTTTTTTAAAACCAAAATCAAAACTGTCTCAAGTAAAGGATTTTTATAAAAAATTTTAAGAGTTAAAATATCTAACAGATATTAACTCTTAAAAGATCCGTAAAGTCAATTTACCCTTTACAATGTTTTAAGGTCCCTTGAATTTGATTTCAAGGCCTTTGAAATCATCTATTGGGCTTGCATGCGTAGGACGATTAAAACTCGTTTACTCCCCCTACGTTAATGCTTCCTTGTTTAACATACTAAGTTCCAATCTAATAAAATTAAATTGTTCCTCAGGAAGAGGCTTGGTAGAGATATCTGCAAGTTGCAAGTTAGTTGAGATAAAAGAAATCAAAACATCACCTTTCTCAACATGATCACGTATGAAGTGATGTCTTACATCAATATGCTTAGTCCTTGAATGCTGCACAGGATTTTTGGTTATAGAAATAGCACTAGTATTATCACATTTTATAGGAATATGTCTCAAGTCAAAGCCAAGGTCACAAAGTTGTTGAGCAATCCAAAGAATTTGAGCACAACAGGCTCCAACGGCTATGTATTCGGCCTCAGCTGTGGATAGGGCAACTGTTAGCATGAAATATTGTGATATTTTAGGCACGTTTTCTAATCGCAATTGATTCATATTGATAGTCTTTGATTGAGCTTTATGCATATATGAGCTAGTATTGCCTATATTGTCGATATGGATGTCTACACGAGTTCTATGTTGATTATAGGTGATTTGGAGCTATTTCCGAACGGAATTGAGCAAAGGAGAGTTGAGTTGATGTGTCCATAGACCAAGGGCACCTTTTGGAAGCAATTTGGAGTATTAGATTGAGGAATGCACGAATGAAGGCAAGAATCACGGTTTTACCCTAAATTACGGCCGTGGATCTTGATGCAGAATTCGATGTTCATTCCAGGGGATATTACGGCCGTGGAAGCTATCCGTGTTTGTTTCCACGCCTCAAAATTACGGTCGTGGAAACTTCCACGACCGTGATCTTGGCGAATCTTTTCGCCACTTTCGAAGCCATAATCTTTTGAAGATTGGGCCGGGCCGACGTTTTGCCCTGCATTATAAAAAGGACGGATGAAGCAAGATTCCGTCACCTCGCTCCCGCACTTACGACCTTTCAACCCTAAGTTTAGAGGCAAAAACGCAAGCTTAGCAACACACAAACCCTCATTCTTGGAGGTGATTTGGAAGAATTCATTGAAGTTCCAAAGTTCGTGTCGGAGAGTCGCTGTTGTGATCTTCGTGTGGAAGATCGAAGTTTCTTGAAGGATTTCGCAAGAAGATTCCTCTTCTTGCTTAGGTTTGATTTAGGATCGGATTGACATCCCGTTTCCTTTCTTTCCTAAGATTGTGATTGTTTATCTCGTTTTACATCTTTTGATAAACACTTGTTCTTGGCTGTGATTCTGAGATTCGATTGAAGATTATTGATAGTTCTTGAAAATTCCCATTTTCTATTCTTTAAATCTTGAATTAATATCAATATGACTGTTATTGGCTAAAAACCCTTAACAATTCTAAGGTGAAGGGTTGATAGTTGTGGCTTAGATGATGATAGATCGATCGTAAACAGATTAGACCCTGAGAGTTAGAGAATTGTCGCCGAAAACCCTAAATCACGGGCTGTTCTTGAGTTCCACGACCGTGGAATCTCAAGATCCAACCGTAATTTCCTTAAAGTTTACGAGCCTGCTTTTATCTTGGTCCAAAGTTAAAGATTTGCTTTAGCTTAGTTTAGACTTGTCTTTTCTAGGTGGTAGTGAAGCCTCAACAACCTCTACCTCGATTGTGAGCCTCAACAACCTCAATCGGGTAAGTTAGTCTTGATCTTTAGATTATAGATTTGGGTATTTGATGTTAATCCTTGTCCTTAGAACCTTTCTATATTGCGCCTCATCAACCTGTATAGGAAGAGTCTTTTGGGTGAGTTATATATGGTTTTTGGAACCTCAACCGTACGATTACCTTACATTAGTATACCTTTGCATATCTTAACTCTGTCTTTACATCATTAGTATATCTTGAATCGATTGCCACAGCTGGATACCTGGATCTTTAGGATTGTTGTTTTCCCAATATATTTGCAAAACTCTCATAATAACCGCTTGATAACCTGCAATCGAGTTCGTTCCACCCAAATCCCTGTGTTCGATACTCTGGAATTCTTGCTTAACTATATCGATCCGTACACTGCGGGTTCGCTTGCTTGATTTCAGTTTTATAAATATAAAGCTTATTTGCACACACCTCTAGGGGCGAACAAGTTTTTGGCGCCGTTGCCGGGGATCTGGTTTAGGCCAAATTCGGTTTTCGGTTGTCGGGCTTGAGAGCTTTTTGCTTTTAATCTTTTCGGAATGAGTTTTTGAGTTTTTAGGTTCACCAATGGCTGCATGGAGCAATGAACCTGCATTTGATCCAGCCTGGTTTGCATGGCAAGGTGCTAGGGCGGACCATTATGAATATTTGGAGGAGAAGTATGCCTATTATTGTGTTAGCGACGAAAAAGAAAGAGAGGAAGCCATTGAGGATGAGCTCGCATATTGGGATGAACTTAATCCCCTTCATACGTTTTATGATCAACCTCCTCAAGTGCAAACTCCACAACAACCATCCGAGGATGGCACACAAATGATGTTGGAAGAGATATTAAAAGTGTTGGACAAGATGGAAGACAAAATGAAGGCTATGGAAGACAAAATGAAGGCTATTTCTGAAGCTCAAAAATCCTTGGAAAATCATTTGTCCTGCGAGGAAGAATCCCAAGTCTTAAGCCTTCCTCCTATTGAGCTTGAAGCCCCTCTTGAAGTCCTCATTGAAGAAGAGGAAGAAGTGGAGAACCTTGGCCAAATTACTGAAATTGTGGCCAAAGTTGAAGAAGATCCACTTGAGTTGGGAGATATTTCATGTCTGGATCATCATCCCAACATGAACCTTGTCCCAAGCCTTGAAGAACCCTACAAGGTATATTCTCTTACTTCCTTTGAAATTCCTATTAAAATTTCTGATTTTTTCAGGAATGCACCGGAGAGTTGGAGGTCTCTTCCAAAAGAACCTCCTAAGGTGAAGATGAAACCTCCATTAGAACTGTTGGAAGTAGATACTTCTTGGACTACAAGGAGTAAATTTGGCAAGCGCTTCAACGCCAATGTCAATAAGTGTTTTTTGTTCAAGTATGGGGTCATTCATATGACGAATACCATACATTATCCCCAAGCTGGAGATGGGGAAGCTAAGAGGATTCTCGAGAAACTGATTTCTCGATCTAGGAAGGGATGGGATGCAAGGCTGAATTATGTCCCATTAAAGCATAAGAAAGCTAGGAGGATTCCGGTGAGAATCAAACCGTACAAGCTTGTACGTGGGATATCTTACCACTTGCCGGTGAAATTAGGAACCGGAGATTTCTTGGAAGAGCTCTATGATGGATTTGAAGAGCAATCCAAGATGTTCAAGGTGCATTGAGTCATCTATGGAGAATGGTCTAGCTACGGACCTTAAACAAAGCGCTTCTTGGGAGGCAACCCAAGGTATTGTATTTTCGTTTTTGCTTTCGATTCATAGTTTAGTTTAGAATAGAAGTTTTTGCTTTATTTTTGCCTCGATTTCTTCCGGTATGTTCGTGTTTTTGGTTGTAGGATCGATGGAAAAGAAGAAGGGAGGGATAATGACGAAGAGAAGTGACGAAATTTGGACTTTGAAGCTTTACAGAGAGTTCCACGGTCTAAATTACGGTCGTCATAGCTACAGTGGCCGTAATTCTCAAAAGCCTGTGAAAAATCACAAAAATTACGGGTCCGTACATTTCCACGGCCGTGGAATGCCCCGACAAACCGTGATTTTTGAAATTTTGCCTGCGAGTATAAAAGCCACACTTCACCACAAAAACACCACAAAATCCCCAATTTCCACGCCCTAAATACCGAAAACACGCAGCTCATCCCAAATCTTCATTCTCTAATCGTTTTTAACGATTCTTCTTCCTAAACTGAAGCAAATCCAACCAAGAACAAGATCCAAGCAACGAATCACGCGGAAAACGATCAACAATTCCGCATTTTGGATTTCTCAATCCGAAAAAGAGGTTTTTGCTCTCTTCTTGATTCTAGTCGTTTTTGTTCGTTTTTGTTAGAGATTTTTAGGGAGAACTGATTGAGATTGGAAGAAATTAGATTAGGACTGCCTGTTGTGGAGTTTGATTGCTGATTTGCTGAGGATTGAGAAATTCCGTGTCGAATTACGGTCTACACAGATTCCACGGCCGTGGTTTAGGAAGAACAGACCGTAATTCTCAACAGAATGGATTTCGTGAGGAGAGTTTCGGGGAGGATTAAAGAAAAGAAAGGGGAACAGAATAAGAAGAGAAAGGGTAACCCCTCCACATCTAGGGCACCACCACCACCCTCATCCCCTTCACCTTCACCCCCATCTTCACCTCCATCCTCACCACCTCCATCCAGCATCCCGATCATACACGAAAACCACCAAGCTGCATTTGAGAGGATAGAGAAGAGGGCAGTGATTGGCCCTAGGTACTTGTTGTTGGAGGATCTTCATCCTCTCAACATAGTGGATGACCTTACTTGGCTCTTGGATAGAGCCGGTTTGCTTGTCTTCACGAACATTCGTGAGGACGCTTATGAGGAGATCACCCGAGAGGTTGTGACGTCTTTTGAGCACAGCCATGTCGATAGGACTGTCTCCTTCCGTCTCATGAATAGAGACTACCAGCTTAGCATTGTTGAGTTCGGGACCATCTTTGGGTTCCATGAGACCTACAACGGTCGCCTCCCTAGGAACGTTTCTGCTAAGGATTTTTGGGAGGATGTGGCGATGATCTATGCCGACGAGGACCGTTGGCATCCAGCTGATACCAAGGCCAAATTGATGTACCATTTGGCCTTGAAGATAGCTCACCGTGTTCTTTCGGAGTGTCTCTTTCCTAGGACGGAGACGCCCCAAAAGATCAAGACGGATGAGCTATTCCTTCTCTATGCTATGCTCCACGGATGCCGCGCCGATTGTGCTACTCTTTTGGCGGCGACAATGAGCAAGCTCAAGAACAAGTCGAGAGGGAACATTGGATACGGTGGGATAGTGACCCACATAGCTAGGACTTTTGGAGTGGACTTCTCGGCTTGCACACGTATACCGGCAGTTCCATTAGGGCTACACGCTTTCATGGTTAGGGGACTCATCTTCCCCACACATAGAGGTCCGCCTTATGCGGGCATGCCCTGGGAGAGTAGGACCGGTAGGGGTATTGAGTGGCTGCCGGAGTATTCCATTGTGGCGGGACGCCACAACTGGAAGGAGACGTTCGCTGCGATGCATGCGAACAGGCTTGTAGCTCCCCCTTACGTTCCACCGCCGGTAGTAGATGAGGAGGATATGGGAGATCAGTATGAGAGTGGTGGAGGAGCAGAGCAGGAGTTCGGCACGTTTCCGGATCAGCCGGATACGGCCCAGGATGTACCTAGACGCTCTCCGCGTCCGGCTAGAGCTTCAGGCTCGTCATCTCGCCGCGCTAGCGTGAGTGAGAGGCCCACGTGGATGACTACACCTCCCACCTGGTACGAGACACCCCCTCCTTGGTCCACCACGCAGCACCACCACCACCACCACCGCAGCCAGCACCAGCAGATGCTCCCGGATGGTATGATCACCCCCCTGGGTGGTATGAGAGGATGCCGGATTGGGCTACCGGACTTTCAGAGAGAGTCGGAGCACTAGAGATCCGGGCGGATGATAGAGACAGACGTTTCGACGACCTCGACCACATGATGAGGGACGTCTACCGCCAGCAGTTTGGGCGGTACTATGATCCGAGCTTCTCTCCATTTCCACCTCCACCGGCACCGCAGTGATAGATGACCGGACAGCTCGTTTTAGACATTCCCGCCACCATTTGTGAGTTTTCTTTTTCTTTTCTTTCTTTTGTTCTTTCTTGTGAACATTAGGGACAATGTTCGTCCTAAGTATGGGGTGGGATGTACTAAACGTTTGTAATAACTCTACTCTATATGTTGCTTCTATTCCGAGACTATCCTTGCATGTTCATTGTATGTTACACGTTTTATTCTTGCATTGCATGAAAAAGAACTTTAAAAACTCATAAAAATTGAAAAATTTTTAAAAATTTGATGCTTCTAACGAATCGATATGATTTCCATGATAATCATTACTTGCGAATTGAGTTGATAACAATTGCATGCTTGAAAGGATGGTAATTCGAAAAGGATTTGAATGAATGAATTTTACCTCTTTTGCAAGTTGTATAATGTGAGAATTGTTACCTAAATCATGTAAGAAATTGAAGTTGAAATCACATTATAAGCTCCTATACTTCTTGTTGAAATGATTAAGGCAATTCGATATTTTCTTTCTTCTTCCTTTGAATCATCTAACTCCTCATTGAAATATTAGCCTCCCTTACCCATCCGGGAACTTGGAAAGTAAATGAGAAAAAAAAGGCATGTTTGATGTGGGAGGGCCATGAGAGCAAGTATTTGCAATCAATTGAATAGAAAGAAATTATAGGTTTGGGGAAGTCAATCATGACGATGAGTAACTCGGCACCATTCACATAGCCGGGTGTTTGTGTCTTGCCAAAGTCGGATTGAGCGATATTCCTAGCGGATTATGGTATGTGCGCTAAGGGTTTGAGGCATCTCGCAAAAATGAGAAACGCCAATCTCCTAGGCTTCGGTTTTTGTGCACCTCTATCCATAACTCCAAAAGTAAAGTCGAAAAAGGAGAGAGCGAAGCTCTAAGTGAAGTGTTGCGGAAACCGCAAAAGAAGAAGAAGGTAGATATCCACTTTCCCGGATTTATGCACCACTTTCCCTTAAAGTTTTCCCCACCCTTCCATGCTCTAGACCTTTTCTTTGAAAGTCCTTATGATCAAAAGAATGTTATATGGCTTGGTGATCTAAATTGAAATTCTTATGATTGATTTTGATAATGTTTGAAGGTTATAATGCTTGTTTGGAAGTTAAATTGGTTCATGATTCTTCTTTACCTCTTACTCTCTAATTAAGTGTGTGAAAGTTTGAAACGATTGAAGCAAGGTTTGAGAATGATCTATTCTTTAGAAGTCACTTTCATCCAAAAGAAGGTACACATATTTCATCCTAACTCTTGTTTTAAAGCTTTTTGAAAGACCTTGCTTGGGGACAAGCAAGTGTTAAGTATGGGGTTATTTGTTAGCATGAAATATTGTGATATTTTAGGCACGTTTTCTAATCGCAATTGATTCATATTGATAGTCTTTGATTGAGCTTTATGCATATATGAGCTAGTATTGCCTATATTGTCGATATGGATGTCTACACGAGTTCTATGTTGATTATAGGTGATTTGGAGCTATTTCCGAACGGAATTGAGCAAAGGAGAGTTGAGTTGATGTGTCCATAGACCAAGGGCACCTTTTGGAAGCAATTTGGAGTATTAGATTGAGGAATGCACGAATGAAGGCAAGAATCACGGTTTTACCCTAAATTACGGCCGTGGATCTTGATGCAGAATTCGATGTTCATTCCAGGGGATATTACGGCCGTGGAAGCTATCCGTGTTTGTTTCCACGCCTCAAAATTACGGTCGTGGAAACTTCCACGACCGTGATCTTGGCGAATCTTTTCGCCACTTTCGAAGCCATAATCTTTTGAAGATTGGGCCGGGCCGACGTTTTGCCCTGCATTATAAAAAGGACGGATGAAGCAAGATTCCGTCACCTCGCTCCCGCACTTACGACCTTTCAACCCTAAGTTTAGCGGCAAAAACGCAAGCTTAGCAACACACAAACCCTCATTCTTGGAGGTGATTTGGAAGAATTCATTGAAGTTCCAAAGTTCGTGTCGGAGAGTCGCTGTTGTGATCTTCGTGTGGAAGATCGAAGTTTCTTGAAGGATTTCGCAAGAAGATTCCTCTTCTTGCTTAGGTTTGATTTAGGATCGGATTGACATCCCGTTTCCTTTCTTTCCTAAGATTGTGATTGTTTATCTCGTTTTACATCTTTTGATAAACACTTGTTCTTGGCTGTGATTCTGAGATTCGATTGAAGATTATTGATAGTTCTTGAAAATTCCCATTTTCTATCCTTTAAATCTTGAATTAATATCAATATGACTGTTATTGGCTAAAAACCCTTAACAATTCTAAGGTGAAGGGTTGATAGTTGTGGCTTAGATGATGATAGATCGATCGTAAACAGATTAGACCCTGAGAGTTAGAGAATTGTCGCCGAAAACCCTAAATCACGGGCTGTTCTTGAGTTCCACGACCGTGGAATCTCAAGATCCAACCGTAATTTCCTTAAAGTTTACGAGCCTGCTTTTATCTTGGTCCAAAGTTAAAGATTTGCTTTAGCTTAGTTTAGACTTGTCTTTTCTAGGTGGTAGTGAAGCCTCAACAACCTCTACCTCGATTGTGAGCCTCAACAACCTCAATCGGGTAAGTTAGTCTTGATCTTTAGATTATAGATTTGGGTATTTGATGTTAATCCTTGTCCTTAGAACCTTTCTATATTGCGCCTCATCAACCTGTATAGGAAGAGTCTTTTGGGTGAGTTATATAAGGTTTTTGGAACCTCAACCGTACGATTACCTTACATTAGTATACCTTTGCATATCTTAACTCTGTCTTTACATCATTAGTATATCTTGAATCGATTGCCACAGCTGGATACCTGGATCTTTAGGATTGTTGTTTTCCCAATATATTTGCAAAACTCTCATAATAACCGCTTGATAACCTGCAATCGAGTTCGTTCCACCCAAATCCCTGTGTTCGATACTCTGGAATTCTTGCTTAACTATATCGATCCGTACACTGCGGGTTCGCTTGCTTGATTTCAGTTTTATAAATATAAAGCTTATTTGCACACACCTCTAGGGGCGAACAAGTTTTTGGCGCCGTTGCCGGGGATCTGGTTTAGGCCAAATTCGGTTTTCGGTTGTCGGGCTTGAGAGCTTTTTGCTTTTAATCTTTTCGGAATGAGTTTTTGAGTTTTTAGGTTCACCAATGGCTGCATGGAGCAATGAACCTGCATTTGATCCAGCCTGGTTTGCATGGCAAGGTGCTAGGGCGGACCATTATGAATATTTGGAGGAGAAGTATGCCTATTATTGTGTTAGCGACGAAAAAGAAAGAGAGGAAGCCATTGAGGATGAGCTCGCATATTGGGATGAACTTAATCCCCTTCATACGTTTTATGATCAACCTCCTCAAGTGCAAACTCCACAACAACCATCCGAGGATGGCACACAAATGATGTTGGAAGAGATATTAAAAGTGTTGGACAAGATGGAAGACAAAATGAAGGCTATGGAAGACAAAATGAAGGCTATTTCTGAAGCTCAAAAATCCTTGGAAAATCATTTGTCCTGCGAGGAAGAATCCCAAGTCTTAAGCCTTCCCTCCTATTGAGCTTGAAGCCCCTCTTGAAGTCCTCATTGAAGAAGAGGAAGAAGTGGAGAACCTTGGCCAAATTACTGAAATTGTGGCCAAAGTTGAAGAAGATCCACTTGAGTTGGGAGATATTTCATGTCTGGATCATCATCCCAACATGAACCTTGTCCCAAGCCTTGAAGAACCCTACAAGGTATATTCTCTTACTTCCTTTGAAATTCCTATTAAAATTTCTGATTTTTTCAGGAATGCACCGGAGAGTTGGAGGTCTCTTCCAAAAGAACCTCCTAAGGTGAAGATGAAACCTCCATTAGAACTGTTGGAAGTAGATACTTCTTGGACTACAAGGAGTAAATTTGGCAAGCGCTTCAACGCCAATGTCAATAAGTGTTTTTTGTTCAAGTATGGGGTCATTCATATGACGAATACCATACATTATCCCCAAGCTGGAGATGGGGAAGCTAAGAGGATTCTCGAGAAACTGATTTCTCGATCTAGGAAGGGATGGGATGCAAGGCTGAATTATGTCCCATTAAAGCATAAGAAAGCTAGGAGGATTCCGGTGAGAATCAAACCGTACAAGCTTGTACGTGGGATATCTTACCACTTGCCGGTGAAATTAGGAACCGGAGATTTCTTGGAAGAGCTCTATGATGGATTTGAAGAGCAATCCAAGATGTTCAAGGTGCATTGAGTCATCTATGGAGAATGGTCTAGCTACGGACCTTAAACAAAGCGCTTCTTGGGAGGCAACCCAAGGTATTGTATTTTCGTTTTTGCTTTCGATTCATAGTTTAGTTTAGAATAGAAGTTTTTGCTTTATTTTTGCCTCGATTTCTTCCGGTATGTTCGTGTTTTTGGTTGTAGGATCGATGGAAAAGAAGAAGGGAGGGATAATGACGAAGAGAAGTGACGAAATTTGGACTTTGAAGCTTTACAGAGAGTTCCACGGTCTAAATTACGGTCGTCATAGCTACAGTGGCCGTAATTCTCAAAAGCCTGTGAAAAATCACAAAAATTACGGGTCCGTACATTTCCACGGCCGTGGAATGCCCCGACAAACCGTGATTTTTGAAATTTTGCCTGCGAGTATAAAAGCCACACTTCACCACAAAAACACCACAAAATCCCCAATTTCCACGCCCTAAATACCGAAAACACGCAGCTCATCCCAAATCTTCATTCTCTAATCGTTTTTAACGATTCTTCTTCCTAAACTGAAGCAAATCCAACCAAGAACAAGATCCAAGCAACGAATCACGCGGAAAACGATCAACAATTCCGCATTTTGGATTTCTCAATCCGAAAAAGAGGTTTTTGCTCTCTTCTTGATTCTAGTCGTTTTTGTTCGTTTTTGTTAGAGATTTTTAGGGAGAACTGATTGAGATTGGAAGAAATTAGATTAGGACTGCCTGTTGTGGAGTTTGATTGCTGATTTGCTGAGGATTGAGAAATTCCGTGTCGAATTACGGTCTACACAGATTCCACGGCCGTGGTTTAGGAAGAACAGACCGTAATTCTCAACAGAATGGATTTCGTGAGGAGAGTTTCGGGGAGGATTAAAGAAAAGAAAGGGGAACAGAATAAGAAGAGAAAGGGTAACCCCTCCACATCTAGGGCACCACCACCACCCTCATCCCCTTCACCTTCACCCCCATCTTCACCTCCATCCTCACCACCTCCATCCAGCATCCCGATCATACACGAAAACCACCAAGCTGCATTTGAGAGGATAGAGAAGAGGGCAGTGATTGGCCCTAGGTACTTGTTGTTGGAGGATCTTCATCCTCTCAACATAGTGGATGACCTTACTTGGCTCTTGGATAGAGCCGGTTTGCTTGTCTTCACGAACATTCGTGAGGACGCTTATGAGGAGATCACCCGAGAGGTTGTGACGTCTTTTGAGCACAGCCATGTCGATAGGACTGTCTCCTTCCGTCTCATGAATAGAGACTACCAGCTTAGCATTGTTGAGTTCGGGACCATCTTTGGGTTCCATGAGACCTACAACGGTCGCCTCCCTAGGAACGTTTCTGCTAAGGATTTTTGGGAGGATGTGGCGATGATCTATGCCGACGAGGACCGTTGGCATCCAGCTGATACCAAGGCCAAATTGATGTACCATTTGGCCTTGAAGATAGCTCACCGTGTTCTTTCGGAGTGTCTCTTTCCTAGGACGGAGACGCCCCAAAAGATCAAGACGGATGAGCTATTCCTTCTCTATGCTATGCTCCACGGATGCCGCGCCGATTGTGCTACTCTTTTGGCGGCGACAATGAGCAAGCTCAAGAACAAGTCGAGAGGGAACATTGGATACGGTGGGATAGTGACCCACATAGCTAGGACTTTTGGAGTGGACTTCTCGGCTTGCACACGTATACCGGCAGTTCCATTAGGGCTACACGCTTTCATGGTTAGGGGACTCATCTTCCCCACACATAGAGGTCCGCCTTATGCGGGCATGCCCTGGGAGAGTAGGACCGGTAGGGGTATTGAGTGGCTGCCGGAGTATTCCATTGTGGCGGGACGCCACAACTGGAAGGAGACGTTCGCTGCGATGCATGCGAACAGGCTTGTAGCTCCCCCTTACGTTCCACCGCCGGTAGTAGATGAGGAGGATATGGGAGATCAGTATGAGAGTGGTGGAGGAGCAGAGCAGGAGTTCGGCACGTTTCCGGATCAGCCGGATACGGCCCAGGATGTACCTAGACGCTCTCCGCGTCCGGCTAGAGCTTCAGGCTCGTCATCTCGCCGCGCTAGCGTGAGTGAGAGGCCCACGTGGATGACTACACCTCCCACCTGGTACGAGACACCCCCTCCTTGGTCCACCACGCAGCACCACCACCACCACCACCGCAGCCAGCACCAGCAGATGCTCCCGGATGGTATGATCACCCCCCTGGGTGGTATGAGAGGATGCCGGATTGGGCTACCGGACTTTCAGAGAGAGTCGGAGCACTAGAGATCCGGGCGGATGATAGAGACAGACGTTTCGACGACCTCGACCACATGATGAGGGACGTCTACCGCCAGCAGTTTGGGCGGTACTATGATCCGAGCTTCTCTCCATTTCCACCTCCACCGGCACCGCAGTGATAGATGACCGGACAGCTCGTTTTAGACATTCCCGCCACCATTTGTGAGTTTTCTTTTTCTTTTCTTTCTTTTGTTCTTTCTTGTGAACATTAGGGACAATGTTCGTCCTAAGTATGGGGTGGGATGTACTAAACGTTTGTAATAACTCTACTCTATATGTTGCTTCTATTCCGAGACTATCCTTGCATGTTCATTGTATGTTACACGTTTTATTCTTGCATTGCATGAAAAAGAACTTTAAAAACTCATAAAAATTGAAAAATTTTTAAAAATTTGATGCTTCTAACGAATCGATATGATTTCCATGATAATCATTACTTGCGAATTGAGTTGATAACAATTGCATGCTTGAAAGGATGGTAATTCGAAAAGGATTTGAATGAATGAATTTTACCTCTTTTGCAAGTTGTATAATGTGAGAATTGTTACCTAAATCATGTAAGAAATTGAAGTTGAAATCACATTATAAGCTCCTATACTTCTTGTTGAAATGATTAAGGCAATTCGATATTTTCTTTCTTCTTCCTTTGAATCATCTAACTCCTCATTGAAATATTAGCCTCCCTTACCCATCCGGGAACTTGGAAAGTAAATGAGAAAAAAAAGGCATGTTTGATGTGGGAGGGCCATGAGAGCAAGTATTTGCAATCAATTGAATAGAAAGAAATTATAGGTTTGGGGAAGTCAATCATGACGATGAGTAACTCGGCACCATTCACATAGCCGGGTGTTTGTGTCTTGCCAAAGTCGGATTGAGCGATATTCCTAGCGGATTATGGTATGTGCGCTAAGGGTTTGAGGCATCTCGCAAAAATGAGAAACGCCAATCTCCTAGGCTTCGGTTTTTGTGCACCTCTATCCATAACTCCAAAAGTAAAGTCGAAAAAGGAGAGAGCGAAGCTCTAAGTGAAGTGTTGCGGAAACCGCAAAAGAAGAAGAAGGTAGATATCCACTTTCCCGGATTTATGCACCACTTTCCCTTAAAGTTTTCCCCACCCTTCCATGCTCTAGACCTTTTCTTTGAAAGTCCTTATGATCAAAAGAATGTTATATGGCTTGGTGATCTAAATTGAAATTCTTATGATTGATTTTGATAATGTTTGAAGGTTATAATGCTTGTTTGGAAGTTAAATTGGTTCATGATTCTTCTTTACCTCTTACTCTCTAATTAAGTGTGTGAAAGTTTGAAACGATTGAAGCAAGGTTTGAGAATGATCTATTCTTTAGAAGTCACTTTCATCCAAAAGAAGGTACACATATTTCATCCTAACTCTTGTTTTAAAGCTTTTTGAAAGACCTTGCTTGGGGACAAGCAAGTGTTAAGTATGGGGTTATTTGTTAGCATGAAATATTGTGATATTTTAGGCACGTTTTCTAATCGCAATTGATTCATATTGATAGTCTTTGATTGAGCTTTATGCATATATGAGCTAGTATTGCCTATATTGTCGATATGGATGTCTACACGAGTTCTATGTTGATTATAGGTGATTTGGAGCTATTTCCGAACGGAATTGAGCAAAGGAGAGTTGAGTTGATGTGTCCATAGACCAAGGGCACCTTTTGGAAGCAATTTGGAGTATTAGATTGAGGAATGCACGAATGAAGGCAAGAATCACGGTTTTACCCTAAATTACGGCCGTGGATCTTGATGCAGAATTCGATGTTCATTCCAGGGGATATTACGGCCGTGGAAGCTATCCGTGTTTGTTTCCACGCCTCAAAATTACGGTCGTGGAAACTTCCACGACCGTGATCTTGGCGAATCTTTTCGCCACTTTCGAAGCCATAATCTTTTGAAGATTGGGCCGGGCCGACGTTTTGCCCTGCATTATAAAAAGGACGGATGAAGCAAGATTCCGTCACCTCGCTCCCGCACTTACGACCTTTCAACCCTAAGTTTAGCGGCAAAAACGCAAGCTTAGCAACACACAAACCCTCATTCTTGGAGGTGATTTGGAAGAATTCATTGAAGTTCCAAAGTTCGTGTCGGAGAGTCGCTGTTGTGATCTTCGTGTGGAAGATCGAAGTTTCTTGAAGGATTTCGCAAGAAGATTCCTCTTCTTGCTTAGGTTTGATTTAGGATCGGATTGACATCCCGTTTCCTTTCTTTCCTAAGATTGTGATTGTTTATCTCGTTTTACATCTTTTGATAAACACTTGTTCTTGGCTGTGATTCTGAGATTCGATTGAAGATTATTGATAGTTCTTGAAAATTCCCATTTTCTATCCTTTAAATCTTGAATTAATATCAATATGACTGTTATTGGCTAAAAACCCTTAACAATTCTAAGGTGAAGGGTTGATAGTTGTGGCTTAGATGATGATAGATCGATCGTAAACAGATTAGACCCTGAGAGTTAGAGAATTGTCGCCGAAAACCCTAAATCACGGGCTGTTCTTGAGTTCCACGACCGTGGAATCTCAAGATCCAACCGTAATTTCCTTAAAGTTTACGAGCCTGCTTTTATCTTGGTCCAAAGTTAAAGATTTGCTTTAGCTTAGTTTAGACTTGTCTTTTCTAGGTGGTAGTGAAGCCTCAACAACCTCTACCTCGATTGTGAGCCTCAACAACCTCAATCGGGTAAGTTAGTCTTGATCTTTAGATTATAGATTTGGGTATTTGATGTTAATCCTTGTCCTTAGAACCTTTCTATATTGCGCCTCATCAACCTGTATAGGAAGAGTCTTTTGGGTGAGTTATATAAGGTTTTTGGAACCTCAACCGTACGATTACCTTACATTAGTATACCTTTGCATATCTTAACTCTGTCTTTACATCATTAGTATATCTTGAATCGATTGCCACAGCTGGATACCTGGATCTTTAGGATTGTTGTTTTCCCAATATATTTGCAAAACTCTCATAATAACCGCTTGATAACCTGCAATCGAGTTCGTTCCACCCAAATCCCTGTGTTCGATACTCTGGAATTCTTGCTTAACTATATCGATCCGTACACTGCGGGTTCGCTTGCTTGATTTCAGTTTTATAAATATAAAGCTTATTTGCACACACCTCTAGGGGCGAACAAGTTTTTGGCGCCGTTGCCGGGGATCTGGTTTAGGCCAAATTCGGTTTTCGGTTGTCGGGCTTGAGAGCTTTTTGCTTTTAATCTTTTCGGAATGAGTTTTTGAGTTTTTAGGTTCACCAATGGCTGCATGGAGCAATGAACCTGCATTTGATCCAGCCTGGTTTGCATGGCAAGGTGCTAGGGCGGACCATTATGAATATTTGGAGGAGAAGTATGCCTATTATTGTGTTAGCGACGAAAAAGAAAGAGAGGAAGCCATTGAGGATGAGCTCGCATATTGGGATGAACTTAATCCCCTTCATACGTTTTATGATCAACCTCCTCAAGTGCAAACTCCACAACAACCATCCGAGGATGGCACACAAATGATGTTGGAAGAGATATTAAAAGTGTTGGACAAGATGGAAGACAAAATGAAGGCTATGGAAGACAAAATGAAGGCTATTTCTGAAGCTCAAAAATCCTTGGAAAATCATTTGTCCTGCGAGGAAGAATCCCAAGTCTTAAGCCTTCCCTCCTATTGAGCTTGAAGCCCCTCTTGAAGTCCTCATTGAAGAAGAGGAAGAAGTGGAGAACCTTGGCCAAATTACTGAAATTGTGGCCAAAGTTGAAGAAGATCCACTTGAGTTGGGAGATATTTCATGTCTGGATCATCATCCCAACATGAACCTTGTCCCAAGCCTTGAAGAACCCTACAAGGTATATTCTCTTACTTCCTTTGAAATTCCTATTAAAATTTCTGATTTTTTCAGGAATGCACCGGAGAGTTGGAGGTCTCTTCCAAAAGAACCTCCTAAGGTGAAGATGAAACCTCCATTAGAACTGTTGGAAGTAGATACTTCTTGGACTACAAGGAGTAAATTTGGCAAGCGCTTCAACGCCAATGTCAATAAGTGTTTTTTGTTCAAGTATGGGGTCATTCATATGACGAATACCATACATTATCCCCAAGCTGGAGATGGGGAAGCTAAGAGGATTCTCGAGAAACTGATTTCTCGATCTAGGAAGGGATGGGATGCAAGGCTGAATTATGTCCCATTAAAGCATAAGAAAGCTAGGAGGATTCCGGTGAGAATCAAACCGTACAAGCTTGTACGTGGGATATCTTACCACTTGCCGGTGAAATTAGGAACCGGAGATTTCTTGGAAGAGCTCTATGATGGATTTGAAGAGCAATCCAAGATGTTCAAGGTGCATTGAGTCATCTATGGAGAATGGTCTAGCTACGGACCTTAAACAAAGCGCTTCTTGGGAGGCAACCCAAGGTATTGTATTTTCGTTTTTGCTTTCGATTCATAGTTTAGTTTAGAATAGAAGTTTTTGCTTTATTTTTGCCTCGATTTCTTCCGGTATGTTCGTGTTTTTGGTTGTAGGATCGATGGAAAAGAAGAAGGGAGGGATAATGACGAAGAGAAGTGACGAAATTTGGACTTTGAAGCTTTACAGAGAGTTCCACGGTCTAAATTACGGTCGTCATAGCTACAGTGGCCGTAATTCTCAAAAGCCTGTGAAAAATCACAAAAATTACGGGTCCGTACATTTCCACGGCCGTGGAATGCCCCGACAAACCGTGATTTTTGAAATTTTGCCTGCGAGTATAAAAGCCACACTTCACCACAAAAACACCACAAAATCCCCAATTTCCACGCCCTAAATACCGAAAACACGCAGCTCATCCCAAATCTTCATTCTCTAATCGTTTTTAACGATTCTTCTTCCTAAACTGAAGCAAATCCAACCAAGAACAAGATCCAAGCAACGAATCACGCGGAAAACGATCAACAATTCCGCATTTTGGATTTCTCAATCCGAAAAAGAGGTTTTTGCTCTCTTCTTGATTCTAGTCGTTTTTGTTCGTTTTTGTTAGAGATTTTTAGGGAGAACTGATTGAGATTGGAAGAAATTAGATTAGGACTGCCTGTTGTGGAGTTTGATTGCTGATTTGCTGAGGATTGAGAAATTCCGTGTCGAATTACGGTCTACACAGATTCCACGGCCGTGGTTTAGGAAGAACAGACCGTAATTCTCAACAGAATGGATTTCGTGAGGAGAGTTTCGGGGAGGATTAAAGAAAAGAAAGGGGAACAGAATAAGAAGAGAAAGGGTAACCCCTCCACATCTAGGGCACCACCACCACCCTCATCCCCTTCACCTTCACCCCCATCTTCACCTCCATCCTCACCACCTCCATCCAGCATCCCGATCATACACGAAAACCACCAAGCTGCATTTGAGAGGATAGAGAAGAGGGCAGTGATTGGCCCTAGGTACTTGTTGTTGGAGGATCTTCATCCTCTCAACATAGTGGATGACCTTACTTGGCTCTTGGATAGAGCCGGTTTGCTTGTCTTCACGAACATTCGTGAGGACGCTTATGAGGAGATCACCCGAGAGGTTGTGACGTCTTTTGAGCACAGCCATGTCGATAGGACTGTCTCCTTCCGTCTCATGAATAGAGACTACCAGCTTAGCATTGTTGAGTTCGGGACCATCTTTGGGTTCCATGAGACCTACAACGGTCGCCTCCCTAGGAACGTTTCTGCTAAGGATTTTTGGGAGGATGTGGCGATGATATATGCCGACGAGGACCGTTGGCATCCAGCTGATACCAAGGCCAAATTGATGTACCATTTGGCCTTGAAGATAGCTCACCGTGTTCTTTCGGAGTGTCTCTTTCCTAGGACGGAGACGCCCCAAAAGATCAAGACGGATGAGCTATTCCTTCTCTATGCTATGCTCCACGGATGCCGCGCCGATTGTGCTACTCTTTTGGCGGCGACAATGAGCAAGCTCAAGAACAAGTCGAGAGGGAACATTGGATACGGTGGGATAGTGACCCACATAGCTAGGACTTTTGGAGTGGACTTCTCGGCTTGCACACGTATACCGGCAGTTCCATTAGGGCTACACGCTTTCATGGTTAGGGGACTCATCTTCCCCACACATAGAGGTCCGCCTTATGCGGGCATGCCCTGGGAGAGTAGGACCGGTAGGGGTATTGAGTGGCTGCCGGAGTATTCCATTGTGGCGGGACGCCACAACTGGAAGGAGACGTTCGCTGCGATGCATGCGAACAGGCTTGTAGCTCCCCCTTACGTTCCACCGCCGGTAGTAGATGAGGAGGATATGGGAGATCAGTATGAGAGTGGTGGAGGAGCAGAGCAGGAGTTCGGCACGTTTCCGGATCAGCCGGATACGGCCCAGGATGTACCTAGACGCTCTACGCGTCCGGCTAGAGCTTCAGGCTCGTCATCTCGCCACGCTAGCGTGAGTGAGAGGCCCACGTGGATGACTACACCTCCCACCTGGTACGAGACACCCCCTCCTTGGTCCACCACGCAGCACCACCACCACCACCACCGCAGCCAGCACCAGCAGATGCTCCCGGATGGTATGATCACCCCCCTGGGTGGTATGAGAGGATGCCGGATTGGGCTACCGGACTTTCAGAGAGAGTCGGAGCACTAGAGATCCGGGCGGATGATAGAGACAGACGTTTCGACGACCTCGACCACATGATGAGGGACGTCTACCGCCAGCAGTTTGGGCGGTACTATGATCCGAGCTTCTCTCCATTTCCACCTCCACCGGCACCGCAGTGATAGATGACCGGACAGCTCGTTTTAGACATTCCCGCCACCATTTGTGAGTTTTCTTTTTCTTTTCTTTCTTTTGTTCTTTCTTGTGAACATTAGGGACAATGTTCGTCCTAAGTATGGGGTGGGATGTACTAAACGTTTGTAATAACTCTACTCTATATGTTGCTTCTATTCCGAGACTATCCTTGCATGTTCATTGTATGTTACACGTTTTATTCTTGCATTGCATGAAAAAGAACTTTAAAAACTCATAAAAATTGAAAAATTTTTAAAAATTTGATGCTTCTAACGAATCGATATGATTTCCATGATAATCATTACTTGCGAATTGAGTTGATAACAATTGCATGCTTGAAAGGATGGTAATTCGAAAAGGATTTGAATGAATGAATTTTACCTCTTTTGCAAGTTGTATAATGTGAGAATTGTTACCTAAATCATGTAAGAAATTGAAGTTGAAATCACATTATAAGCTCCTATACTTCTTGTTGAAATGATTAAGGCAATTCGATATTTTCTTTCTTCTTCCTTTGAATCATCTAACTCCTCATTGAAATATTAGCCTCCCTTACCCATCCGGGAACTTGGAAAGTAAATGAGAAAAAAAAGGCATGTTTGATGTGGGAGGGCCATGAGAGCAAGTATTTGCAATCAATTGAATAGAAAGAAATTATAGGTTTGGGGAAGTCAATCATGACGATGAGTAACTCGGCACCATTCACATAGCCGGGTGTTTGTGTCTTGCCAAAGTCGGATTGAGCGATATTCCTAGCGGATTATGGTATGTGCGCTAAGGGTTTGAGGCATCTCGCAAAAATGAGAAACGCCAATCTCCTAGGCTTC
The DNA here is from genome assembly GCA_033239125.1 of Fagopyrum homotropicum. Taxonomy (NCBI): domain Eukaryota; kingdom Viridiplantae; phylum Streptophyta; class Magnoliopsida; order Caryophyllales; family Polygonaceae; genus Fagopyrum; species Fagopyrum homotropicum. The sequence continues at coordinate 111,454,565 of BSWB01000002.1, forward strand.
GGTTTTTGTGCACCTCTATCCATAACTCCAAAAGTAAAGTCGAAAAAGGAGAGAGCGAAGCTCTAAGTGAAGTGTTGCGGAAACCGCAAAAGAAGAAGAAGGTAGATATCCACTTTCCCGGATTTATGCACCACTTTCCCTTAAAGTTTTCCCCACCCTTCCATGCTCTAGACCTTTTCTTTGAAAGTCCTTATGATCAAAAGAATGTTATATGGCTTGGTGATCTAAATTGAAATTCTTATGATTGATTTTGATAATGTTTGAAGGTTATAATGCTTGTTTGGAAGTTAAATTGGTTCATGATTCTTCTTTACCTCTTACTCTCTAATTAAGTGTGTGAAAGTTTGAAACGATTGAAGCAAGGTTTGAGAATGATCTATTCTTTAGAAGTCACTTTCATCCAAAAGAAGGTACACATATTTCATCCTAACTCTTGTTTTAAAGCTTTTTGAAAGACCTTGCTTGGGGACAAGCAAGTGTTAAGTATGGGGTTATTTGTTAGCATGAAATATTGTGATATTTTAGGCACGTTTTCTAATCGCAATTGATTCATATTGATAGTCTTTGATTGAGCTTTATGCATATATGAGCTAGTATTGCCTATATTGTCGATATGGATGTCTACACGAGTTCTATGTTGATTATAGGTGATTTGGAGCTATTTCCGAACGGAATTGAGCAAAGGAGAGTTGAGTTGATGTGTCCATAGACCAAGGGCACCTTTTGGAAGCAATTTGGAGTATTAGATTGAGGAATGCACGAATGAAGGCAAGAATCACGGTTTTACCCTAAATTACGGCCGTGGATCTTGATGCAGAATTCGATGTTCATTCCAGGGGATATTACGGCCGTGGAAGCTATCCGTGTTTGTTTCCACGCCTCAAAATTACGGTCGTGGAAACTTCCACGACCGTGATCTTGGCGAATCTTTTCGCCACTTTCGAAGCCATAATCTTTTGAAGATTGGGCCGGGCCGACGTTTTGCCCTGCATTATAAAAAGGACGGATGAAGCAAGATTCCGTCACCTCGCTCCCGCACTTACGACCTTTCAACCCTAAGTTTAGCGGCAAAAACGCAAGCTTAGCAACACACAAACCCTCATTCTTGGAGGTGATTTGGAAGAATTCATTGAAGTTCCAAAGTTCGTGTCGGAGAGTCGCTGTTGTGATCTTCGTGTGGAAGATCGAAGTTTCTTGAAGGATTTCGCAAGAAGATTCCTCTTCTTGCTTAGGTTTGATTTAGGATCGGATTGACATCCCGTTTCCTTTCTTTCCTAAGATTGTGATTGTTTATCTCGTTTTACATCTTTTGATAAACACTTGTTCTTGGCTGTGATTCTGAGATTCGATTGAAGATTATTGATAGTTCTTGAAAATTCCCATTTTCTATCCTTTAAATCTTGAATTAATATCAATATGACTGTTATTGGCTAAAAACCCTTAACAATTCTAAGGTGAAGGGTTGATAGTTGTGGCTTAGATGATGATAGATCGATCGTAAACAGATTAGACCCTGAGAGTTAGAGAATTGTCGCCGAAAACCCTAAATCACGGGCTGTTCTTGAGTTCCACGACCGTGGAATCTCAAGATCCAACCGTAATTTCCTTAAAGTTTACGAGCCTGCTTTTATCTTGGTCCAAAGTTAAAGATTTGCTTTAGCTTAGTTTAGACTTGTCTTTTCTAGGTGGTAGTGAAGCCTCAACAACCTCTACCTCGATTGTGAGCCTCAACAACCTCAATCGGGTAAGTTAGTCTTGATCTTTAGATTATAGATTTGGGTATTTGATGTTAATCCTTGTCCTTAGAACCTTTCTATATTGCGCCTCATCAACCTGTATAGGAAGAGTCTTTTGGGTGAGTTATATAAGGTTTTTGGAACCTCAACCGTACGATTACCTTACATTAGTATACCTTTGCATATCTTAACTCTGTCTTTACATCATTAGTATATCTTGAATCGATTGCCACAGCTGGATACCTGGATCTTTAGGATTGTTGTTTTCCCAATATATTTGCAAAACTCTCATAATAACCGCTTGATAACCTGCAATCGAGTTCGTTCCACCCAAATCCCTGTGTTCGATACTCTGGAATTCTTGCTTAACTATATCGATCCGTACACTGCGGGTTCGCTTGCTTGATTTCAGTTTTATAAATATAAAGCTTATTTGCACACACCTCTAGGGGCGAACAAGTTTTTGGCGCCGTTGCCGGGGATCTGGTTTAGGCCAAATTCGGTTTTCGGTTGTCGGGCTTGAGAGCTTTTTGCTTTTAATCTTTTCAGCTGTGGATAGGGCAACAGACTTTTGCTTCTTCGTGTGCCAACTAATTAGGGATGACCCTAAGAATTGACAACATCCAGAAGTACTTTTTCTACTGAACTTATAACCTGCAAAATCTGCATCTGAATAGCCAACAAGATGAAACAAGCTTTGACGTGGGTACTATAACCCTAGATCCTTAGTGCCATTGAGATACCGAAAAATTCTTTTCACATCTATCAAGTGTGACTCTTTAGGATCAGCTTGAAATCTTGCACACATGCACACACTAAACATAATGTCAGGACGACTAGCAGAGATAGATACAACAATGAATCGATCATACCTCGATACTCCTTTTGTAATACACCTTTGCCATTCTTGTCATGATCTAGCGAAAGTGTTGAACTCATAGGAGTCTTTGCAATTTTAGATTGATCCATTTTGTACTATTTAAGCAAGTCTTTAGTCTACTTGCTTTGATTTAGAAAAATTCCTTTCTTTGCTTGTGTAACTTGAAGTCCGAGAAATAAATTTTACTCTCCCATTAAGCTCATCTCAAATTCCCTGCACATAATATCTGAAAATTCCTTGCAAAGGGAATCATTAGTAGCACCGAATAATATATCATCAACATAGATTTGTACTACTAAGATGTCGTTGCCTCTTGTTTTGATAAATAATGTTTTATCAATCAAACCTCTTTTGAAATTGTTTTCAAGAAGATATTTAGACAATCTTTTATACCAAGCTCGAGGAGCTTGCTTAAGACCGTAAAGAGCTTTATCTAATTTAAAAACATAATCCGGAAAATCATCATTTTCAAATCCAAGAGGTTGAGCAACGTAGACTTCTTCTTCTAAGAAGCCGTTTAGAAAAGCAAATTATACATCCATTTGAAAAAGTTTTATGCTCATGAAAGATGAAAATGTGTTAGCGTGAAATATTGCGATATTCTAGGCACTTATTCTAGTTGTTTTTCATTCATTATAGTGTTCATGAATAAGGTATTGAAGCATTTGTTAATTTGTTCATCTGTATTTTCGATATGGAGGTCTACATTAGCTTTGTGTTGATTATAGGTGAATAAGAGCTGAAACCGGATCATTTGAGAAAGATAGGAGAAGATTTGAGCACATCCAAGGATTAGGAACACATCAAAGAAGCCAAAGGAGATGCTAGGATGAGGAATGGCACGACACAAAGGAAACCACAAGCAATTTACACTTCCACGCCCTAAACCACGGCCGTGGATCTTAGCATCATGAGAGTGGACCATTCCAGAGAGTTACACGGCCTAAAGTACGGTCGTGGAATTCATATGAGACCGTAACCCAATTCCACGCCCTAAACCACGGTTGTGGAATCCCTTGAGACCGTGATTTAGGCGATCTTTTGACGAACCAATTATTGCCACATCATTTACGCAGTGGGCCGGGACGGTTATTTTTCCCCGTCTTATAAAAGGGCGGGAAGAGAGAGTTTTCGGTATCATCGCTTCGGGGGAATTCGCTTAGGCTTTGGACAACCTCGCTTTGAGAAAGTTAGCCTTAGGGTTTCGCAAAGAACGTTGCGGAAGCGCTGGCAATTTGGATTCCCGAAGATCGTGTGTGGCGGAAGTTGCGCCCTTTTTCTAGGTTTTGTTATTGAAGACGGATTGACATCCCGTTCTTCATACTTGCCTAAGATTTTGTGAGGTTTTGTGTTATATTCTGAATCCATTGAATATTCCAATTTGTGTCTTGGATTTGAGATTGACTTTGAGTTATAATTGAGTTTTTGAAGGTTTTCATCTTTCATTCTTCTTAAATTGATTTTTGATATCATGACAATGGTTATTGGCTAAAACCCTTTAGCAATTCTAAGGTGAAGGGTTGATAGTTGTGGCTTAGATGATGATAGATCAATCGTAAATTGATTGGACCCTGAGAGTTAGAGAGATATCGTCGACGAACCAAGATCACGGTCTGTTCTTGGACTTCCACGGCCGTGGAACTCAAGATCTGTCCGTGATTTACCCTAGTTTACGAACTTTGCTTTTACTTTGATCCAAGGTTAAAGATTAGCTTTAATCTAGTCTTGGCTTGCCCTTTTCTAGGTAGTAGTGAGACTCATCACCCTCTATTTCGATTTCGAGTGTCACAACCTTAATCGTTTTAGTTAGTTTTCATCCTTGGATTACAAGTTTGGGTATTTGAGATTAATTCTTGTCTTTAGATCCCTTCTATACTGAAGCCTCAACAACCTTTATAGAGAGTATTTCTAGATAAGTCATATAAAGCCTTGGAACTTCACCGTACATTGCTTTACCTTAGCATACCTTTGCAACTCTTAACTCTGTCCTTAGTTCTTTAGTATATCTTGAATCGATCGCCACAATTAGATACTTGGATCTTTAGGGTTGCTGTTTTCCCAATATTTGCAAAGCTTATTACATTTACTTGCTTGACGATTTGCGAACTGAATTTGTTCCCCCCAAATCCCTGAGTTCGATACTCTGGAATTTTTGCTTTACTACGCCGATCCGTACACTGCGGGTTCGTTTGCTTGATTCGAGTTTTATAAATTTAAAGCTTATTTGCACGCACGCTAAGTGGCGAACAAGTTTTTGACGCCGTTGCCGGGGACTGTTCTTGCTTTTGCTATTAATTTTTCTGCTTGAGTGTTCTTGCAGGTTTGTTTTCTTAGGTACATACGAAGTTCTTGTTCCGGCAATGGAACAAAGTTTCGCCAGAGAACAAGTTTTTGGCGCCATTGCCGGGGATTTGGTTTAGGCCGAATTCGGTTATCGGTTGTCAAGCTTGAGAGCTTTGCTCTTGTTATCTGATATCACCTTTGAGTGGTATTTGCAGGTTACCTAAGGTATATGCGCAGGTCTAGCAACAACAAAGACCTCTTACCTCTTGATCAAGAACTTGAGAAGACTTCGAGAAAGAAACTCAAAGAAAGAAAGAGGGCTGGAAATAAGGAACGGGAATCTCCAAGCTGAGTTGGATGATTCCGAAGCTAGACTTAGATGGAGCGAGAAGACTCGCAAGGAAGAATCGGACCGTCATCAATTGCAAATTGATGAGCTCAAGGACATGATGCTTCAAATGAGGCTGGAGATGAGCGATTCCAAGAAGAAGAAGAGAAGGAAATCGACAAGATCGGTTAGGACCGACTCATCCGATGAGGATAGCTACTCCTCCATGCCACTGCTAGAGGACATTGATCCGACGATCAATGCAAATCAAAATAATCCAAGACCGGCTGCAAATTTCCGTATCCCGGCTGGGGGTGCGAGAGCCGCTCGTATAGTTGAAGAGCCAAGAACTCTTGGCCAAAGAATGGATCCAATTCAGCAACCACGCCGCCTAGGTGTGAACTTTGATGTTGACGATATTCAGGGGTTTAGCTTCAACCCACAATTTATCACCATCGTTCGCCAAAATCAGTTTGGGGGAACGAGTATTGAATCTCCACATCATCATCTACAAAATTTCGAGATCTTGATGTAGACGATGAAGCCAAAGAATGCAACCACCAACAATTACAAGATCAAGCCATTCTTTTTCTCTTTGAAAGGGAAAGCTTTATCTTGGTATCAAGCTCTTCCAAATGGAAGACTCGACACATGGGAGGATCTTTCTTCGGAGTTCCTCACCAAATTCTTTCCGCTATCCAAGACGGCGGAGTTGAGAGGTAAGATTAATGCTTTTTCTATGAGATCTAATGAAAGTTTGTTTCATTCTTGCGAAAGATTTCAGGATTTACTATTGGATTGCCCACACCATGGCATTTCCAAATTGGAGCTATTGGAGATATACTATAAGGGGCTGGATGTGGAAACACAATTCAAGCTCCAATCCCTTTCTTGTGGCACATTCATGGACATGAGGGAAGATGACGCTTGGTACTTCATTGAGAAGCAAGCCCGAGTCATTGAGAAGTATTCTCACCGGAAAGTAGAAGCTAATCGAGTGGAGCAAGGAGCAAAGCTAACACAAGCTGCTCAAACTCAAATCTTTTCTCTCAACACCGAGATTAAAGAATTGAAGGAAGTAATCAAGGCTAGCTTTCCAAAGCCTAAGGAGCAAGTTGTTGGTTATTTGGGAAACAATAATAACCACAATGGGAATGAGAACACCAATCGCAACAACCGGAGCAACAACTGGAACAATTGGAACAACAACAACAACCGGAACAACAATTGGAACAACAATAGGGGTTCAAACAACAAAAATTGGCGTTCCAACCAACAATAAAACTCCGCTAATTCTTATCCCAATTCAGGAAATTCACTAACTCTACCATCTTCTTCTTCCATTCCTTTGAAGGAAGACATCTACATTCCTCCTCCAGCTTACAAACCTCCCCTACCATACCCACAATCTAGAGCAAAAGCGCGTCTAGACAAGCAATTCGGTAAGTTCATTGAACTCATGAGCAAACTGCATATTAATATACCTTTCATTGATGCAATTGTAGGTATGCCAGCTTATGGAAAGTTCTTAAAGGAAATCCTCTCTAACAAGAGGAAACTAGAAGACTTTGGAGAAGTCAAGATGACTTCGGATTTGTTGGATCTCATCAAGACGATGAAGGAGAAGATGCCCCCGAAACTGAAGGATCCATGATCATTTTGTGTTCCCATAGGAGTGGGAGATGTCACATATGATGCATTATGTGATTTAGGAGCAAGCGTTAGCATCATTCTTCTTGCCTTATGCATGAAGATCGGTTTAGGCGAACCTAAACCGGTGAAGATGACGTTATACATGGCGGATCGATTCATAACTCGTTCTGTCGGTATAGTTGAAGACATCCCGGTCAAGCTTGGTAAGTTCTATGTTCCAATAGATTTTGTTGTGCTTGACATTCATGCAGATAGTCCGGTCCCGATCATACTCGGAAGACCGTTTCTTGCAACATCCGGTTGTATGGTGGATTGCAATAATGCTAGACTCGCCTTCGACATAGGAGAGGAAAAGGTAGAGTTCGTTCTTTCCACTTTGATGAAAGAACCAGCTCTTGAAGAGGACATATTCAACATCCATGACGAAGAGCTATCTAGAGAGGAAGTAAGCTCGATTCTCTTCAAAGATCCCTTGCAAAAGGTGATCACTATGAGCATTACGGACATAGGAGAAGAAGAGGAATGCAATGAGGAAATTGAAGCTTTAGAGGAGCAAAAGGAGGTACAGGAAGAAGAGTTTGAAAAACTCTACGATGGGTCGGAAAATGTGAGGAATCACGGCCACTCGTGCTATTCGACGGCCGTAGTTTCCACCAACATGACCGTAATTAGCTATACAAAGGACTCCAGTAAGTTACACGGCGAAATCCACGTCCGTGGAACAAACAGAGGTACCGTAATTGACTTCCACGCCCTAAACCACGACCGTGGAGGAAACAGAGGTGCCGTAATTTTGGGAAATTCTGAGGGCAATTACGTTCTTTCTACCACTTCTCTTGATTCTTCTCAAACAATTTCTATACCCTTAGAAACTTCTAAGGAAGCATTGGACACTTCTCAAGAGCCATTAGAGAGTCCAATAGTAATGGAATTGAAGCCACTTCTCGCACATCTAAGGTACGATTTTCTTGGATCTAATTCTACCTTTCCGGTAATTGTTAGTTCCGATCTAAGTGAAGATGAACATAGTAAGCTTATGGTTGTTCTAAAGAAACATAGGAAAGCCTTAGGTTATACTATAGAGGATCTAGTAGGAATCAAACCTTCATTATGCATGCATAAGATCCTAATGGAAGAGGATTTTAGAACTTTGCGACAACCTCAAAGGCGGTTAAACCTGACCATGAAGGAGGTTGTCAAGAAAGAAATTCTTAAACTACTTGATGCAGGTATCATCTACCCTATCTCCGATAGCAAGTGGGTGAGTCCCGTACAGGTTGTTCCAAAGAAGGGAGTATTGACAGTCATCACCAACAAGAACAATGAGCTCATTCCTACACGAACCGTGACGAAATGGAGGATGTGCATAGACTACCGTAAGTTAAACAACGCAACAAGGAAGGATCAGTTCCCATTACCATTTATCCATCAAATGCTTGAGAGGTTAGCACAACACTCACATTTCTGTTATCTTGACGGTTATAGTGGTTTCTTCCAGATCCCGATACATCCGGACGATCAAGAGAAGACCACATTCACGTGCCCGTGGGGTACGTTTGCTTATAGGAGAATGCCGTTCGGGCTTTGCAACGCCCCAGCCACCTTTCAAAGGTGCATGATGGCTATATTCTCGGAGTACATAGAAGAGATAATGGAGGTTTTCATGGATGACTTTTCCGTTTATGGTTCCTCTTTCGATAATTGTCTTTCTAACTTGTATCTTGTACTACAAAGGTGTGAAGACACTAACCTAGTTCTTAATTGGGAGAAGTGTCAGTTTATGGTGAAAGAAGGCATTGTATTAGGACACTTGATCTCTAGTAGAGGGATTGAAGTAGATAAGGCTAAGATAAAGACTATAGAAAAGCTCCCTCCTCCATCTTCAGTGAAGGGGATAAGAAGCTTTTCTAGGACATGCTGGATTTTATAGACGTTTTATAAAGGATTTCTCTAAGATATCAAAACCGCTAACTAATCTATTGATGAAGGATGTAGTTTTTGATTTCTCGCAGGAGTGTTTAGATGCGTTTCATAAGATTCGGGAAGCTCTAATCTCAGCCCCGATTATTCAACCTCCGGATTGGAATCTTCCATTCGAGGTTATGTGTGATGCAAGTGACGTAGCTATAGGAGCTGTGCTTGGGCAAAAGAAGGAAGGACCCACCCATGCTATTTACTACGCTAGCAAGACGCTAGATGAAGCGCAACTTAACTACGCCACTACCGAAAAAGAATTCCTAGCAATTGAACATGCATTTGAAAAGTTTTGTTCTTATCTTGTAGGTGCAAAGGTGATTGTATACACGGATCATGCTGCGATCCGGTATCTACTTGCAAAGAAGGATACGAAACCAAGACTAATTAGATGGCTTCTTCTCCTACAAGAATTCGATCTACAGATCCATGACAAGAAGGGTTCAGAAAATTCTGTTGCAGATCATTTGAGTCGTCTACCACATCTAGAGGACGACAATCTACCCATAGATGACTCCTTTCCGGACGAGAATTTACACATCATAGAGGAGTGCATCGACAAGATTAGTAAAGGTAATGAACCATGGTTTGCTGATTTTGTTAATTATTTGGTTTGCTTGGAATTACCACCCGGATTATCCTATGCACAAAGAAAGAAGTTCTTTAAGGATGTCCGAGAATACTTTTGGAATGAACCTCTCCTCTTTAAGAGAGGTCCTGACGGCATCATTCGACGATGTGTGCCGGAAGACGAGATGCAAAGTGTCATCCGTCATTGTCATTCACTACCTTATGGAGGACACGCTAGCTCAAACAAGACTAGCGCTAAGGTATTGCAATCTGGATTCTTTTTGCCTACTTTATTTAAAGATGTGCAAACCTTTGTTTCCTGTTGCGATGCTTGTCAAAGAAAAGGTAATATATCTAGGAGAAACGAAATGCCTCTTAACAACATTCAAGAGGTGGAGATCTTTGACGTTTGGGGAGTAGATTTAATGGGACCTTTCCCAGCATCTTGTGGAAACTGATACATACTTCTAGCTGTAGATTATGTTTCGAGATGGGTTGAAGCAATTGCCTCTCCTACTAATGATGCCATGGTTGTGGTTAAGTTCTTTAACAAGACCATTTTACCACGATTTGGGACACCACGGACTATCATTAGTGATGGAGGCTCTCACTTCATTGCCCGACGATTTGAAGCTCTACTAGCTAAGTATGGGGTGACTCACAACATCGCCACCCCTTACCATCCACAAACGAGTGGACAAGTGGAGATTTCAAACCGGGAGATCAACGAAATCCTAGAGAAAACAGTTTCGAAGACAAGGAAGGATTGTTCTTTGAAGCTAGATGACGCATTGTGGGCATACCGGACTGCATATAAGACTCCCATAGGAACGACATCATACAACCTTGTGTATGTGAAGTCTTGTCACTTACTGGTAGAGTTTGAACATAAGGCGTATTGGGCGGTAAAGTGGTAGAACTTCAGCATGAAGGAAGCGGGCGAAAAGCGCCTCTTAGACCTTAACGAGCTTGAAGAACTTCGCTTAAACGCCTACGAGAATGCCAAGATCTATGAAGAAAGAGCGAAGCGTTGGCATGATAAGCATATCATTCCAAAGGACCTCAAAGAAGGAGATCAAGTTCTCCTCTTCAATTCGAGACTTCGGCTCTTTCCAGGTAAGCTTAAATCTCATTGGACCGGACCTTATCTAATCACACATGTCTTTCCCCATGGTGCAGTTGAAGTATGGGGTGAAAAAGGCGGAAGCTTCAAGGTGAACGGTCAACGACTCAAGAAGTACTCACCGGAACTCCAAGCTGAGGAGTCCGCACCTACCGCACTCGAATAGGTGCAAGTACGGTCTAGCTACGGACCTTAAACAAGCGCTTCTTGGGAGGCAACCCAAGGTATTGCACTTATGCTTTTGTTTGTCAGTCATAGATTAGATTAGTTTAGACGTTTTTGTTTTGTTTTGCCTTCGATACTTCCGGTATGTTGTGTTTTTGGATGTAGGAGCAATGGAATAAGCAATGGGAGAGGAAAAAGTTGAAGGAAATAGACGAAACTTGGATTTTGGCACATTACAGAGAGTTCCACGCCCTAAACCGCGGTCGTGGAGGCTACAGTGACCGTAATTCTTCAAAATCTGAGAAAAATCACTAAAAACCACGGTTCCATACAATTCCCCGTCCGTGGAAACCCCCGAGTGACTGTGATTTTCAAAAAATTTTACGGCCACTATATAAACCACCTTCCTTCACAAAAACACCCAAAACCCCTCTTTCCACGCCCTAAACGCCAAAACTCTTCCCCAACTCGCAAATCTTCGTTCGGTAATCGTTTCGAACGATTCTTGGTGCAAAAGTGGAGCGAATTCATTCCTCTACAAGATCCAATCAACAAAACAAGTGAACAATCCACCAAGAAAGCGGAATTTGGATTCAAAGATCCAAAAACCTAGGTTTTTACTATCGTTCTCTCCTTTGTCAATTTGGGTTAAATTTCCGCAAGAACTTAGAACATTTGCATAAGATTGAGATTGGAATTAGTCTAGGACAGGTTCTGTTGAGATTTCTGTTGATTTGATTGAGGTTTGAGAAATTCTGAGACGAATCACACTCTCTGGGACTTCCACGGCCGTGGAATATGAAGAACAGACCGTGATTTTTTCTGTTTTTGTGAAAAATGTTTACACGAAGTGCAGGAAAGAAAAAGAAGAGAAAGGGTGATAGTTCCTCCTCCTCTCATAACCCTCCTAGTGACCCATCACCTCCACGCCCTAGGATCCCCAGCATTCATCCTAACTACCTCGATGCTTTGCAAAAGATCGAGAAAAGACCGGTCATTTGACCAAGATACCCCTTGCTAGAGGAGTTAGAGCCACTCAATGTGGTTAATGATTTGACATGGCTCTTAGATAGAGCCGGACTAATTGTCTTCTCCGCTATTAGAGCGGATGCATATGAGGAGATCACGAGGGAATTTGTTATATCCTTCGAGCATAGCCATATGGTTAGGACGGTGTCCTTTAGATTGATGGAGACGGACTATGAGTTCTCCATCCAGCAGTTCGGAGCCTTCTTTGGGTTACATGAGACCTTTAACAGTCGCTTCCCTAGCGGTGTTTACGCTAAGGATTTTTGGGAGGAGATTGCTATGATTTACGCTAGCGAGGACCGCTGGCAGCCGGCTGATACCAAGGCTAAGCTCATCTACCACTTAGCCTTGAAAATAGCTCATAGGGTCCTTTCCGAGTGCCTATTTCCTAGGACCGAGACCCCGCAGAAAATTAAGACCGATGAGCTGTTTCTCCTCTACGCCATGCTACATGGTAGACCCGCCGATTGTGCCACCCTCTTTGCCTCCCCCATTAGCAAGCTTAAGAACAAGAGGTCCGGGAACATTGGATATGGTGGGATGGTGACACACATATATCTACGTAGCTTGGGATTGACTGTTCCGCTTGTACTAGGATAGCGGCGAGACCTTTGGGTCTCAAGAGCCTCATGACTAGAGGTTTGATCTTTCCTAGGCATAGAGGTCCATCTACCGCTGCCATGCCATGGGAGGATAGAGGAGGTAGAGGCATTCCGTGGCTTCTCGAGTATTCCATTATGGCCGGGCGCCATAATTGGTAGGAGACACTCGCTGCTATGCATGCGAATAGGTTAGTTGCACCTCCCTACATCCCCGAGGAGATTCCAGTTGTTGATGATGATGAGGATATAGGAAGAGGGGATGAGCAGGATTTTGGTACCTTTCCGGATCAGCCGGATACCTTCCCGGACCTACCTAGACATTCTCCCCGTCCTTCTAGACCTTCCGGTGCTTCTTCTTCTCGCCGCGCTAGTGTGAGCGAGAGACCTACATGGATGGATACTCCTCCTGCTTGGTATGGAGAACAGCCGGAGTGGATGGGAGCTCCACCACCATGGTATTCACAAGCACCAACAGCACCAGCCCCACAGGATGCACCAGCTTGGTACAGCCAGGCACCGGAGTGGTATGAGCAACTACCGGAGTGGGCTACCGACCTTTCCAAGAGGGTCGGTAATTTGGAGATCCGGCAGGATGCTAGGGACGTACGAGATGATGAGCACGATAGGATAATGAGGGACATTTACCACCAGTAGTTTGGGTGGAACTTTGACTCCAGCTTCTTACCATTTCCACCACCGCCTCCACCGCAGTGACGAGGTTTTATGATTGACAGCTTCAGCCGCTCCACCGCCTTCTAGTGAGTTCATTTTTTCTTTTCTTTCTTTTCCTTATTTCTTCTTGAACATTAGGGACAATGTTTGTCTCAAGGATGGGGTGGGGTGTGACAATCGTTTGTAATAACTCTACTCACTTTGCTTGCCTTGATTCGAGAACACTTTGCATGTTTCATTTCATGTCACACGTTTCATTATTGCATTGCATGAAAAAGCTTTTGAAAAACCCATAAAAAAGTGAAAAATTTTGAAAATTTCTAAAAGGCTTTGTTCTTCTAAGAGTTGAGATGATTTCTATGATAATTACCACTTGTAGATTGAACTTTTGACGACAATTGTATACCTAAACGAATAATGAATTGAAAAGGAATTGAATGCGTTGATTATCCTTTCTTGCAAATTTCATAATGTGAAGAGTTTTACCTAAATCATATTGAGAAATGGAGTTTGAAATCACATGATAAGTTCTTATACTTCTTTATGAAATGATTAAGGCAATTCGACCTTTCTTTTTCCTTTCTTTGTTCATTTAGCCCCTCAATGAAATAAATGCCTCCCTTACCTATCCGGGAATTTGGAGGAGTTGTATTTTGGCATGTTTGATGTGGGAGGGCCATGAAAGCAATTTTTTGCATTCAAAGAATAGAAATAATAGGTTTGGGGAAGTCAAACATGACGATGAGTAACTCGGCACCATTCACATAGCCGGGTGTTTGTGTCTTGCCAAAGTCGGATTGAGCGATATTCTTAACGGATTAAGGTATGTGCATCAAGGGTTTGAGGCATCTCGAAATTGAGAAACGCCAATCTCATAGGCTTCGGTTTTTGTGCACCGCTATCCATAACTCCAAAAGTAAAGTCGAAAAATGATGTGAAAAGAATAGTGCAAAGCTCAAAGTAGATGGTGTTGCAAATCAAAATATAAAGAAAAAGAGTTAGTTGTCCATTTTCCCGGATTCATGCACCACATCCTTTATAAGTTTCCCTCCCTTCCGTATTCTAGACCTTACTTGAAAGTTCTTAAGATCAAAAGAATGTTATTTGACTTGGTGATCAAAATTGAAGTTTTGTTTTCTTCATTTAGATAATGCTTGAAGGTTATGATGTTTACATTGAAGTTTAACAAATTCATGATGTTTTTTTCCTTTACATTCTTTGATTATGTATATAAGTGTTTCAAGAGTGAATGAAGCAAGGTTTGAGAATGATCTATTGACTAGAAGCACATCCACTTAAAAGATGTTTTGTTTTTGAGTTTGCATGCATATTTCATCCTAACTTATGTTCTAAGATTTCAAAAGACCTTGCTTAGGGACAAGCAAGAGGCAAGTATGGGGCATTTTGTTAGCATGAAATATTGCGATATTCTAGGCATTTATTCTAGTTGTTTTTCATTCATTATAGTGTTCATGAATAAGGTATTGAAGCATTTGTTAATTTGTTCATCTATATTTTCGATATGGAGGTCTACATTAGCTTTGTGTTGATTATAGGTGAATAAGAGCTGAAACCGGATCATTTGAGAAAGATAGGAGAGGATTTGAGCACATCCAAGGATTAGGAACACATCAAAGAAGCCAAAGGAGATGCTAGGATGAGGAATGGCACGACACAAAGGAAACCACAAGCAATTTACACTTCCACGCCCTAAAATACGGCCGTAGAAGAGTCCACGCCCTAAACCACGGCCGTGGATCTTAGCATCATGAGCGTGGAGCATTCCTGAGAGTTACACGGCCTAAAGTACGGTCGTGGAAGTCATATGAGACCGTAACCCAATTCCACGCCCTAAACCACGGTCGTGGAATCCCTTGAGACCGTGATATAGGCGATCTTTTGACGAACCAATTATTGCCACATCATTTACGCAGTGGGCCGGGACGGTTATTTTTCCCCGTCTTATAAAAGGGCGGGAGGAGAGAGTTTTCGGTATCATCGCTTCGGGTGAATTTGCTTAGGCTTTGGACAACCTCGCTTTGAGAAAGTCAGCCTTAGGGTTTCGCAAAGAACGTTGCGGAAGCGCTGGCAATTTTGATTCCCGAAGATCGTGTGTGGCGGAAGTTGCGCCCTTTTTCTAGGTTTTGTTATTGAAGACGGATTGACATCCCGTTCTTCATACTTGCCTAAGATTTTGTGAGGTTTTGTGTTATATTCTGAATCCATTGAATATTCCAATTTGTGTCTTGGATTTGAGATTGACTTTGAGTTATAATTGAGTTTTTGAAGGTTTTTATCTTTCATTCTTCTTAAATTGATTTTTGATATCATGACAATGGTTATTGGCTAAAACCCTTTAGCAATTCTAAGGTGAAGGGTTGATAGTTGTGGCTTAGATGATGATAGATCAATCGTAAATTGATTGGACCCTGAGAGTTAGAGAGATCTCGTCGACGAACCAAGATCACGGTCTGTTCTTGGACTTCCACGGCCATGGAACTCAAGATCTGCCCGTGATTTACCCTAGTTTACGAACTTTGCTTTTACTTTGATCCAAGGTTAAAGATTAGCTTTAATCTAGTCTTGGCTTGCCCTTTTCTAGGTAGTAGTGAGACTCATCACCCTCTTTTCGATTTCGAGTGTCACAACCTTAATCGTTTTAGTTAGTTTTGATCCTTGGGTTACAAGTTTGGGTATTTGAGATTAATTCTTGTCTTTAGATCCCTTCTATACTGAAGCCTCAACAACCTTTATAGAGAGTATTTCTAGATAAGTCATATAAAGCCTTGGAACTTCACCGTACATTGCTTTACCTTAGCATACCTTTGCAACTCTTAACTCTGTCCTTAGCTCTTTAGTATATCTTGAATCGATCGCCACAATTAGATACCTGGATCTTTAGGGTTGTTGTTTGCCCAATATTTGCAAAGCTTATTACATTTACTTGCTTGACGATTTGCGAACTGAATTTGTTCCCCCCAAATCCATGAGTTCGATACTCTGGAATTTTTGCTTTTTACTACGTCGATCCTTACACTGCGGGTTCACTTGCTTGATTCTAGTTTTATAAATTTAAAGCTTATTTGCACGCACGCTAAGCGGCGAACAAAATGCAAGTAGCATACGTACGTATGGCTTCTAACCTTGCAACAGGAGCAAACGTCTCCTCATAATCAATACCTTCTTCTTGGTTATAGCCTTGTGCTACAAGTCGTGCTTTGTTTCGTATGACTTTGCCACTTTCATCCAATTTGTTTCAAAAACCCACTTCGTGCCAATAACTTATTGATGCTTTGGTCTTGAAGTAAGAGTACATACCTTGTTCCTCTCAAATTCTTTTAATTCATTTTTCATGGCAATGATCCAGTCTGGTTCTTGAAGAACTTGAATGTAGTTCTTTGGCTCGACAAGTGATACAAAAGCGGAGAATGCACAAAGATTATTCACTTTTGATCGAGTTTGGAATCAAGCATTTGAATATAAGATCACGTTTTCTTGTGGATGAAACGAGGAGTGTTGAACTTTTCTTCTTTTGACAGATGATGTAGATCCAGAAGGTTGAGCTAAATATGCCTGGCTTGATTTAGGTACCGTTTGTGCATTACCTGTTATTCCAATCTCAAGGCCTTGAAGTTGGGTTTCAAGCCCTTGAAGTGGAGTTCTGTTTTCACAGTTTCCAGTTTCAAGGTCTTGAAGGTGTGTTTCAAGGTATTGAGGATTTTCTTTGGTATCTTGAATCTTTTCCTACATATTCTTGTCTTGACCTTCAGGATCTTCCTCTTCATCCAAAATGTGATCTTCTCTTTGATTCAGATTTAAATCTACAAAACTCTCACACAAAGTACCATCATTGCTTTCATAAAAAATAATATGAATGCTTTCTTCAACAAGTTTGGTACGTTTGTTATATACTCGATAAGATTTGCTATTTGAAGCATATCCAATGAATAAAGCTTCATCACTACGTGCATCAAATTTCCCGAGATTGTCTTTTCCATTGTTGTGAACAAAACAAGTACATCCAAAAGGTTTAAAGTATGAAATGTTTGGTTTTCTTCCTTTGAAGAGTTCATAAGGAGTCTTTTTCAAAATAGGGCGAATTAAGCATCGATTTAAAATATAATTTGCGGTGTTTACTGCTTCAGCCCAAAAACTTTTTGGCAAATGATTTTCTAAAAGCATTGTCCTAGACATATCCTCAAGAGTGCGGTTCTTGCGTTCCACAACTCCATTTTGTTGAGGAGTTCTAGGAGCTAAAAAGTTATGAGAAATATCATATTTTGCACAAAATAAATCGAACTTTAATTGATCAAATTCTCTACCATGATCGCTTCTTATAGAAACGAATGGTAGGTTTTTCAAACTTTGTAACTCCTTACATAATTTTGAAAACTCAAATAAGGCTTCAGATTTTTTTCGTAAAAAGGATATCCATGTGAACCGAGAGAAATCATCTACTATAACAAGGATGTATTGTTTTCCTCTGGGAGATTTGACACGCATAGGTCCACAAAGATCCATATGTAAAATTCAATAGGTCTAGAAGAACTTACAGTTTTCTTAGGTTTGAATGAACCTCTTGTTTGTTTACCTTGTGTACAAGCTTTACATAGGTCATCAACCTTGAAGTTTAGGTTTGGCAAGCCACGTACCAAATCTTTTGTAAGTAACTTCTGCATGGTGTGCATGCTTACGTGGCCAAGTCTTCTATGTCAAAGCCTTGGATCATCAGTGAAGGCCTTTAGACATTTCAGCTTAGTTCCAGCAACTTTGTTATTACTCAAAGAATAAATATTATTACACCTAGAAGCAGTAAGCAATACTTCTCCTGTCTTTATGTCTTGAACTTCACATTTTTCTGAATCAAACATGACTTTATTGCCTTTATCACAAATTTGAAAAATACTTAGCATATTATATTTCAAACCATCAACTAAATAAACATCATCAATAAAGTTGGATGAATCATAGCAAATTTTACCAATGTCAATTATGTCACACTTTTCTTTATCACCAAGAGTAATAGTTCCAGATGATTGCTTCTTTAAATCTAAGAATAAAGAACTCCTTCCACTCATGTGTCTTGAACAACCACTATCTAAAATCCATTTGTGCTCCTTTACCTTGGTGATATCCTACAAAACAGCAAACATCAACCTTTCCGGGTCGACCAAATGACATATTTTGGTTCATACTCAAGTTCGATCATGTGTGGTGGTCTAGTACCTTTAGGAACCCAGATTTGTTTGACATGTTTTCTTAAACATAGAGGATAGTTGTTTATGATGATATAAGGATCATTTCTTCTATAATGACATGTAGATTTAACATGACCCTTTTTACAACAATAGAAGCAGGTAGGCATGTGAATGCTTCCTTTTCCTGTAACAAAAGTTGAAGTAGGTTTTTTAGGAAAGCATCTATGATACCCTATACCATTTTTATTAAGTGAAGATTGTTGTTCATCCATCATTCTTTCTATATTAGCTTTTGAACGAGTAAACTTAATGAGTGATGCCTTCTGATCTTGACACATCAAAGTTAGATCAACTCTCTCTTTCTCTAGATCGATATAGCTTCGATGTAGAGAAGAGAGGTTGTTCTTGAGAATCAGATTTTCTGATTCCAATGCCTTGATATTATGATCAAGGGTCATCAAGTTCTTTATTTTCTGTGTTAAGATTTTCAATCTCCAAAGACATTTCACTCAATTGTTTATCTTGTTCATGAAGTTTTTCTTTGAAAGAATTTATTCTTATTCTATGTTCCTTATCACTTAGGATAATATCCTTTAGAAATTGTTTAAGGTCAATCTCATGTTGAGACAAGATTGTACTTACCATATTGTCGATGTAAAGATTTGAGTTATCTTTATGATCGGCCATAAGACGCAAGTTTGCTTGTTCTTGTTCATCTTCTGATTCATTAGTTGAATTTGAATCACTCCATGAAGCAACCATGGCTTTCTTCTTTCGATCATTCTTCTTGAAGTTGGTCCTCTTCTTTTGTGGACAATCTTTCACCAAATGATCTGTTTCACCACATTCAAAACAAGTCAGTACTTTCGTTTTCTTATTCGAGTTAGAAAATTTACCTCGGGGTTTTGATGCTCGTGGAAATTCTCGGTTTGTAGATTATTTCTTTATTCTGAGAATTCTTGCTAAACCTTTAGAGATCATGGAGAGAGCATCTTCTTCATTATCATCCTCACTATTTTCTTCATCAGAAAGTAACTCATCTTTTCTGGATTTCAATGCTAAATTCTTGGAGTTGGATGGAAGTTTTCCATCTTCTCGCCAAGAATCATTTCATGTGTGATGAGTTTTCCAAGTAAATCATCAAGAGGAAGAGTAGTAAGATTTTGAGCTTCTTCAATAGCAGTCATCTTTGGTCCCCATTTGGCTTTAGGTAAACTTCTTAGAACCTTTCTCACTTTTTCTTCATTTGTGAAGGTCTTTCCAAGTGAGTCTAGATTGTTCACTATCCCAGTGAATATGGTGAATATTTCTTTGACTGGTTCATTTGGATTCATCTTGAATAGCTCGTATTGTTTGAGAAAGATGCTAATCTTTGTTTCCTTGACTTGACTTGTTCCTTCATAAGTGACAACAAGCTTGTCCCATATTTCTTTTGCACTTTTGCATGATGAGATGCGGTTGAATTCATTAGCATCTAATCCACAGTAAAGTAGATTCATTGCTTTGTAATTCTTTGACATACTGTCCAGATTAGCCTGAGTGAAGTCTGATTCCTTCTTCGGGACTTGGACGCCTTCAACCGTTGTCATTGGAACTTTTGGTCCGTCTTGAATAATGATCCAAAGCTCCATATCCTGGTCAATCAGGAACATAAGCATTAGTGATCTCCAATGAGCGAAGTTGTTGCCACAGAAGAGTGGTGGTCGAGATGAGGATCTTCCTTGAGCAAATCCACCATCACCTACAGGATTCATGATTAGTCTCACTAGTGGTTAAATCAATAAACGTGAGTCTAGCTCTGATACCAATTGAAGAACCGTTAGGTGATATAAATAATATAGATAATACTCTAGAAGGGGGGGGTTTAATAGAGTATGGGAACTTTTTGCAAACCAAATCTCAAGGCCTTGAAACTCCTTTCAAGGGCCTTGATGTCAATCTCTGTTACTAGTGCAACTTCGATTTCAAGGGCTTTGAAACTCAATTTCAAGGGCCTTGACTTCTTGCTCCTGCAAAACAAAGTTAGTCATAGTAAAACTTATATAGTGCGGAATTGAAAAGATTGACACGAGGATATGTTTACGAAGTTCGGCTCTAAATAGCCTACTCTCCGTCCCAGGGTATATCCGTAGGATCTAACTATCTATTATCAGCTTGAAAGAGTCCTAGATACAAACTAGAAGAAATCTCCTTCTTCTCTCACTTGTAGCCAATGCTACGATCTAGCTCCAACTCTTAACCTAGCTATAATAGCCTAGTTACTTCGCAGAGTAACACACTCTAGTATAACACTTTTTAGATCTACCAATGGAGCTCTTGTGTTTTCTCTCTCTCTAGGGGGATAAAATGTTTACGTAATTGTGAGAAAGAAAAACAACGAATGAAGATGATTAGGTTGCTTAAGGATGCAAAGATGTTTTCCGATGTAGGATTGTGTGTCTTCTTCTTCGACCATCATCTTCATTTATATCTTCTATGGAAAGATCTTCTAGCCGTTGTAGAGATGACCGTTTGAAGATCAGCCTTTATTTTCCATGAAGATCGTAAGATAGATGTTGCACGTCTTCGATCCTACGAACACGTTGAGTTTTTTACCCCTTGATCTTCTCATCGTCTGTTGGATAAGAGAGAGAAGATATTTGTGCCGTTTTTGTTGTTTAGAGAATCTTCTCGAAATAATTCTCTATCCTTCGGTTGAGAACTTCCTTTGGTTGACAAGCCTTTGTTTGATAAGATCTTCTTGTTACCGAATCTTCAACGAAGATCTTCAATATATTTGAATCCTTTGTTCCGTGCACTTTAGATTCCTAGGCCCTTGAACTTTGTCTTTCTTAACTTTTTCTTCAATTCTAACTTCAAGGCCCTTGACATGCAAATATAACCTGCACTGAATTCAAACCAAACATCTAGAAATATAATCAAGTACATTGTTGCTAAACCATTTCAATCAAGGTGGAGTTTTCAGCTATCAACCGAGTTGCTAGAGTGTTGCTAAACCCGGGAGGGTTTGAGGTTTAGACGAGGCTGTAAAAGGCCATAGGACACCACAACATCCGTTAAACAAAAGCATTGTTCGATTGAAGAGAAATGAGGCAAGGGAGGTAGAATTCCTTACACTATTGAAGACAGTCTTGATGTGCAGAAGCTTGAAGGCGGCTCATCACTGAGGTAGTTGGCCGGATGTCTCTAGTTTGCAGATAGGCAATCTTGGTTATGCAGGTTCGTTGGTATGGACTGCGTGCAAAGGCTAGGGACTCCTGTCGCTGGTGCTTCGTGAAGGAGGGTGAGAGAGACGAGGACGGGCGTGATGTGTGTAGGGATTGATCGAGAGAGAGACTCCTTTGCAAAAGGTAAGACGGGAAGAGTGCAGCGTTGAAAGTGGACAGGAAAGAGGGACGTTGTTCACGGTTGGCCTAGCTTCTTTTTTTTTTTCCTGCGCAAATCCAGGAGCAGTTACAAAGCCTTCATTCACTCAGCAACCGTTACATATGGCAAGGAGGGAGAGGGAAGGCCGGCTGTTCCTATCAGCTTCATGGGTTGCGAGGTGAGTAGCAACAGGCCCGCCTTCCCCTTGGGCTGCCCGCGTCTGATCGAGTTTCTTGGCTGGGGACAAGAGCATTTCTGGGCTGCCGCATGGCACTATAGGCGGCTGAAAGCATGGGCTGCTGCAGGCAACAGTAAGTCCGGTGTGGGTTGGATGTGCCGTTGTGCCATCACACAAACGAGAACAAATCTAGTTGAAGCAATGGCAAAGTTGGGCTGAAACTATGTAGAGAGAGTGGGCTGAGTTTGTCAAGGCTTTGTCACAACCTTGTCAAAACGTGTCATGGGCTTGTCAAGCCCATGCATGGCCTTGTCACAGGGTTGTCGGAATTCGTCATGGCCTCGTCTCAGCCTTGTCATTGTCTCGTCACAGCTTGTCATGATCTCGTCAAAAGTCGTCGCTAAGAACTAATTAAAGAACTAGGGTTTAATATAATTCTTTCATTTTATGTGAATCAAAATTCTACATAAAATGATAGAATTTGTGGAGGAATGAAATATTCGATAGTATGGGAATCAGTCAAAAGATCGAGATCCGATATGACTCGAAAATTCCGGGATAAAATTTACGGATATTACATCAGTACCCCCTTAAAATAAGTTTTGTCCCGAAACTTAGAACCAGGTATTTAATCAAATGACTTCCATAAATAAACTTGTATATCCTAGTCTCGCTAAATTTTAATTTTGTTTTCTAAACTCCTCTAACCCTATCAAAGCGTAACGAAAAATCCGGTTGTTATATCAGATCCCCCTCAAAATAAGTTTCGTCCCGAAATTTAGGGTAAGACAATCTTGATCGGCCTTTAAGGCACCAAATGGGTTTGTATGACCACTACACAAAAATCTCTTCGTTTCCACATCTAAGTATCCCGCACATCAAGTTTATCAAAATCACACATCACTAACAAAACACTCAATCATGAAATAAACAAGTAGTCAAACAATATCACACATACAAGGTCAAGCCCTAACTCGTCACTTTCGAGGTTACAACTATCGCTACATAGGTCTTTGAAAGGATACATCTCTTAATATCCCCAATATCTTAGGTAGTCTTATCAGCTTTTTATAAAACCACTAAATCTTAAATCTTTTCAGGTACGTAGATCACAAGCGCCTACTACCACGTTCTAGAGTGGTTGCCGGATATTTCACCGGTATCATCTGGCCCAACTGTCTGATCCTCTAATCTGATGACCTAACTCGTGTTTGGTAGGTATCTCTCTAACTGAAATTCTCAAACTCAGTTCTCAAACTTAGTCTCTGTGGAAAACTGAAGCTACACTCTTCAATAGGGTGAGGAATACTAGTCCATCAGTCACTTCTAAACCGCTTTAAAACTTCAAATGGTTTCCTTACACAACTGACTTCCAGATCCTTTGATGATCCTACGGAAAATAATCTATTCAACTTTCTTCCCTTCGTTATGACCACTTGCTTCCGGCCTTCTGAAAAGGTTCTGACTACACACTCAGATCAAAGGGCTTCGACATCCACCAACACTTACCAAGTGCCCAATGCTCTTCGTATCACGACCCACTTGGTCTTGCCTTTTAATATTACTCAGTCATCTTATTCCTCAGGTAAGGAATCGTCACCTTTACCCTTTTCAGGTCTAACACTCGAGACAACAAAAAATATGTCACCTTTACCACTTGGTCTTGCTTAAGTGACATAGAATATGTGACATAGAATATGTCCGGAATGACGGTATTAGACACAAAGTGATCTTATATCACCGTCATTTGATCAAACATACTCGATAAATGCTAACACACCATCAACATTGAACTCTTGTATCCTCCACTTTTATCGGACTAATAATATCCCTCTAACAAAAAACGCAACTAGGCTCTGTTCCGACATAACATTACACCTAAAATCTACTCCGAGATTATGCTTTCTTTAAGCACGGTTACTAGGTTGCAAGTATGCTCCTGTCGCTTCTCTTTCTTATGTATCTTCGACTCAGGATGGTAGTTACTCACTTTGAGCTTTCTAGTACAAGCCATGCACAATACATCTATTACATCGTTAATTCTTTCCTCAATCCATCAAGAAAACTCACTCTAGAATACTCCGTTATGAATTGGATTCCGAACTAGTTATCTGACAACATGTGACAAGCCGTCATTATTCACTTGAATCCATAGTAGGGTACTAATCTCCTTCTATAACCTCTTACATGCACATACTTTCCCGTCTACCTTGATGGTGATACAGCTCCCGTACAATATTTTCAGTCACTCCGCCTAACCTATCTCATGTTCCTTCCAAGCGAAATGCATTTCACCAACTATCAGCATCTTAAACTCGACACGTCGTTTTTTTTTTGTACCATTGCTTCCAGCTCTGTGGGTTAGGACCCACCACGCTTCCGCTGCGCTACTCTAATAATTATGTCGTCACTCATTAATCATAAGGACATTTTATGTGAGTCCCTAGTGATTAACCTCAAACTCTTTCTTCCAATTATACCCTAAGTCCTAACCAGATGAAGTACCAGGTACCTCCCTTAATTGCCTTGATGAAACAAAATAACGAATGGAGAACAACTTCTTCCGTTTACTTTCTTAATTCTCTTAGCACGGATCCAAACCCCCTTACTCGACCGGAGTTTGATTTTAATCAAACAAGGAGTAACATGTAACACGATTCTCTCTATACCTTTAGTTGTCTATGATGATTTACGTTGCCTACTTGAGGAAATCCTCTAAAGTATCGGTATAGTTACTTCAATAATCCTCAATCATAGATATCTCCTCTTAACTGTACATAGCTCGTCAATACCAAATAACCCTTGCACATACTTAGGTGATGCCGGTCATTCCATAGTTGACTTATCTCAATATCCCGGACTTACTCTTCTCATACCTCTACCGGTATTAAAATTCTTGGTGAGCATCACCTACTCGATTAAACCTTTTATACTTCTTTAGTTCGTTCTATCTTCCATTCTTCCTATTCCTTTGTCCTAACTTCACTTCTCGAGTCCACCAATGTCGATCTCATGTACCCACTTCTTCACTGGTGTTGGTAGTAATATCGCCTTCATGAAACTCCGTTGACCCTGCTATAGGCCTCCATTCCTTGGATATTGGCGTTGCGATTTCTTTCAAACTTCTTATATCTTCGAGGAGGCCAAAACCTCCCCACACTTGTGGGTCTGCCTTTTCGCTTTTACACTCAATTGTAGGTCTTCATTCCGTGCACCTTAGATTCTCACACCCGGATTACCACTCTGCCTCTTCTTGTTTCTCATGCCCATAATAGTCTATGGGGCATCCGCCTCGATTGTAATGTTCTTGATTCCGCAATCTTGGTTGTACTCAATTCTACTTGTCTCGTTCCAATATTGTTATCTCTACTCCGCACTCCTGTAGTCTCTTACATGGTTCTTCTAATTCCATCTCTCGGCCTCATATGCCCGACTTCCTTGTACGACCTTCTAACTGAAGTGACTCAGGAATTCCTTCCTCATCTAATTGCGCTTGTGGTAAAAATTATCTTCACAACTTTACTTCCTTGCTCACTGGTTCTTTGGATGATTTGTAAGGATCACCAAGCAACCCACCAGAGTATAATACTCAATTCAAGGTCTGATTCCATTACCTCGTGTTGGAGACTCTTCAAGTCCGCTACTGATTTATCATGAGGCGATAATCGCTTCATGATATCACGACTAAAGGATATAAAATATCATTTAGGGTACTAACAAGCTAAGCATACACATGTATATAACATATAATAATAAACATCATAAAAAGTCTATATACTAACTCCTATCGATCCAAGTTGCAGAGATCCACGGAAAACGATGGTGGTCCAACGTACTACTAACCAAACAACCCGACTATGCGTGTGTGTAAAAACAGAAATCCGTTTTGAAAATTTTAGACCTCTTTCGGGTTCTAGTAATTATATACATTCGGTCTTTCAAAAGATTTCAAGTACCATTGTTGCTAACCCATAGCTCTCATACCATATTGTAACACCCCAATTTCTCAAAACTCGGGGAGCTACTGGTTAGGACCTCACAATGAGTACCGACTTTAGTTTGATAACAATTTTATTAGGATTTTACAACAAGGCACAAATGTATTTAAAACAATTTCAAAACATATTTTTTTAAATTTATGAATGTACGCATGTGAGAGCCTTACAAAAACATATATATAGATACATAACACGCATGCCGTATGGGAGACTCCCCTGTCCCCATCTAATGAATACGTGGACCCGGCTGACCATTCGTTCCGGATCTCTCTGCAACTATCTATCTCTACAAATCTACAACACGGATAAAACCGTTAGCTAACATTCTAAGCATAAGTATAAAGGTAAAAGCACAAACACACAACATACACAATCAACATGCAACACTCAATATTTTTATTATCTTTTAATTGGGTGATATGTCCTTACTAATGATACTTATTTTGTGACACGAGGGATTTCCAAACCTCGCCCCTGTCCCCGTTTACCAACGAGGAATGGTACTAATGCATCTGACCATCTACCTGACTGGGCTGGTCGCAGGGAACCTCCTAGACTCTCGCAAGAGATAGGCAGATGATGTCACGACCCGTTATCATACACTTGGGTCAATTACATACTATAATAAAGTCGGTCTAATCCGTTTTTGTTGTTTATCATAACTAACAAACACCACTCATACACATTACACTCATATAAGAAGCCAACTAAGTAAGTCCGTGGACTTACCTGAATCCGATCTCGACTCTCTTAATCACAACTCGATCTGTAACTATAGAAACTCAATGGCCTGTCAAAGGAGGCAAGTGGATCAACACATCTCCTAGGTACTTAGCAATTTAAGACTCCTAAGATGTAAGATCCTATTTGAACAGAAACTATTACAGTAGTCATTTAAGGTAAAATGACTATTTTACCCTTGGTCCCAAAACTCCCAAAAATCTCATAATTTATGCTTAAACTTTTTTTGAGACTAACATGCCATATTCTAACTCTTAAGGATGAGTTTGGGTATAAACTAGAAAACTACACATTTTCCTATTTTCCAAAAAGTCACTAGGATCCAACTTTGGCCCCAAATATGAAGCTCGAATAAATTTATAAAAATTCCGAAATATTGTCTAGATCATCTATTATATCCCATCTACTCCTAGGAGCAAGAACTTCTCAAAACTGTTCAACCATCATTTCTATAAAAATTTCCAAAGTTGGTTACAATACCTATACTTAGCCAAAATTTTCATTGCTGGAAAATCAGCTTAACTACCCCACTTTGGGAGCTTATAACTTCTAATCCGACCGTTCATTTCTTCTCAAATTTTAACACGGTAATCTACATATATTCATCTATGATCTATCAAAATTTCAACGGTGGATCTTCAATATAACCCCTTAACATTGGTCTGCAATATTGACAGTTTCTAACTTCCCCCAAAACTGAAAAAAAAAAACAAGTTTACAGCAGGTTCTTGGTTCCACCATTCTTGACTGCCCAACTCAGAAGCTACTCTTTACTTACACACCTCTTGACTCAACACTCATAACCAACGACAAATGCTACACATCCTAACCCATCATCCAACATCAAAAGATCTACTAACTAATTCTCTCTATCTATATAACATAACCGCAAGTGAAACAGATTGGGAACTTACTCAGCAATGATGCAGGAAGAATCCTAGAGATGCTATCAACCGGGCTGCTAGAGTGTTGCTACACCCGGGAGGGTTTGAGGTTCAAACGAGGCTATAAAAGGCCATATGACACCACAACATCCGTTAATCAAAAACATTGTTCGATTGAAGAGAAATGAGGCAAGGGAGGTAGGAGTCCTTACACAATTGGAGACAGTCATGTGCAGAACCTTGAAGGCGGCTCGTCACTGAGGTAGTTGGCCGGTTGTCTATAGTTTGCAGCTAGGCAATCTTGGTTATGCAGGTTCGTTGGTAAGGACTACGTGTAGAGGTTTGGGACTCCTGTCGCTGGTGCTTCGTGAAGGAGGGTGAGAGAGACGAAGATGGGCGTGTTGTGTGTAGAGATTGATCGAGAGAGAGACTCCTTTGCAGAAGGTAAGACGGGAAGAGTGCAGCGCTGAAAGTAGACAAGAAAGAGGGACGTGATTCACGGTTGGAGTAGCTTCTTTTTTTCTGCGCAAATCCAGGAGCAGTTATAGAGCCTTCATTCACTCAACAACAGTTACATAGGGCAAGGAGGGAGAGGGAAGGCCGGTTGTTCCTATCAGCTTCATGGGCTGCGAGGTGAGTAGCAACAGGCCCGCCTTCCCCTTGGGTTGCCTGCATCTGATCGAGTTTCTGGGTTGGGGACAAGAGAATTTCTGGCCTGCAGCATGGCACTATAGGCGGATGAAAGCATGGGCTGCTGCAAGCAGCAGTAGGTCCGGTGTGGGCTGGATGTGCCGTTGGGCCAGCACACAAACGAGAACACATCTGGCAAAGCAATGGCAAAGCTGGGCTGAAACTATGTAGAGAGAGTGGGCTGAGTTTGTCAAGGCTTTGTCACAGCCTTGTCAAAACGTATCATGGGCTTGTCAAGCCCATGCATGGCTGTGTTACAGGGTTGTCGGGCTTCTTCATGGCCTCGTCTCAACCTTGTCATGGTCTCATCACAGCTTCATCACAACTTGTCATGATCTCGTCAAAAGTCGTCGCTAAGAACTAATTAAAAAACTAGGGTTTGGTATAATTCTATCATTTTATGTGAATTAAAATTCTTCATAAAATGAAAAAATTTGTGGAGGAATGAAATATTTTATAGTATGGGAATCAGTCAAAAGATCGAGATCCGATATGACTCGAAATTTCCGGGATAAAATTTATGGATATTACATTAAACTCGCTCAGAAGGTGTACCCACCGAATCAATCTTGGCTTTGCTTCCTTCTTCGCCATGAGATACCTAAGAGTTGCATGGTCAGTAAATATGATTACCTTTACTCAAAGAAGGTACTGTCTAAACTTCTCAAGCGCAAAACCCGCCGCCAACATCTCCTTCTCGGTTGTGGAGTAGTTCATATGTGCTGCATTAAGCGTCATGGAAGCATAATGGATGACGTGTGAGGCTCTTCCATCTTTCTGTCCTAGGACAGCTCCTACACCATAATCGCTAGTGTCACACATAATCTCGAAGGGTTTCTCCCAATCCGGAGACCGGATGATTGGTGCACTAGTGAGGCATGCTTTCAAAGTGTCGAAAGCTTTCTTGCAACCTTCATCCACTATGAAAGAGGCATACTTTTTTAGTAATTCACACAATGGTACTGAGATCTTTGAGAAGTATTTGATAAACTGCCAATAAAAACCTGCATGACCTAGAAAAGAACGTATTTCACGCACATTAGTAGGGTAAGGTAAACTTTGAATAACATCAACTTTTCCCTTATCTACCTCTATCCCTTTTGAGGATATCACATGCACTAACACTATACCTTATTCAACCATGAAATGCCATTTTTCCGAATTAAGAACTTAATTAATTTCTTCACATTTTTCAAGAGCAAGTTTTAAATGTTCTAGGCATGCATCAAAACTATTTCCATGGACGGTAAAGTAATCCATAAAAACCTCAATAAAGTTCTCTATGTATTCAGAAAAGGTACTTATCATGCACCGTTGGAAGGTGTCGGGAGCATTGCAAAGTCCAAATGGCATTTTGCGGTACGTAAAATTGCCAAAATGGACTGATAGCATGCATTATAGTCTATATTTTGGGGCTAGTTTAAACGTTTTATCTTCAATAATCTGCATGTATGGATGTATATTATGTGATTATATTGTTGTTTCATCTACCTTTACGGGAATCGAGGTCTACACCTAGTTTCGTTGTAATTGTAGGTAAAATGGCACGTTTTGCATCGAAATGGAGCTAAGGACCTAAGGAGTCATTAGAGCTACATTCTAAAGCTTAAAGAAGAACCCAAGAAGAATGGAAATGATTAAGAAGATTTACTTTGGACCAGATTCGTGAGATTTCATATTCAGTTAAGATTCACCTCGATCAACTATAGTGTCACCTCGACCGAGGTGATCTTGAGGAGCGTCCCGACCGAGGCGCATACCCTGCCGCCGGCGAGATCCATATTTTTGGCTGAGATCTTTTAATTTTGGAATGAATATATCTTATATTTTTTGGCTGGATTTCTGGAAGGAAGATATTATTTTTGGGAGATCTATTTTAGAGATGTGGATATATTTTATAGGAAATTATTTTTTTAAGATATTATTATCTTTGGAAGATAATTTTCCTATATAAAGGGTTGGATTTTCCTCAAGTTCAACCATGCTTGGAGCATCCAGAAATTGAGGGATTTTCTGGAAGTTTTGAATGAAGGATTGAAGGATTGAAGATCAAGGAAAGAAGGAATCTAGTTTGGAGTTAGCTTTTGAAGGAGTTTGTAAGACTTTCTTAGATTGTCTTTTTGGTTGATTGTCTTTGCTAATTTTTTTATTAAGGAACGCTTGTTGTTTGATATTTGATTCAGTTATTGAGACCTTTTTTTTAAGGCTTTCTTGTTCGAATATTGATTCCCTTTTCATTAAATTGATTCTTGCTATCATAATGATTGTTGGCTAAGTTTCTTATGCGATTCTAGGGTGATTGGCTGAAAGTTGTGGGAAAGACGATGATAGAATGATCTTAATCCCAACAGGACCCTGAAAGCTCGAGTCTTTAACCTTAACACTAGAACACCTCGCTCAGTCAAAGAACATCTCGGCCGGGGTGGGAACTTGACTGAACGAGGTGAACCTTTCCTGATCTGAAACTGAAGTTAAGTGTTCTAGTTTGCCAAATCCAATTCTTATTACACCTTTCCTAGTTCAGTGCAAGTCTAGGATGAGACTTACGCGGTGATTCCTTTGTTTGTTTACCTAAGATCATGAGTGTAGGTAATAAAGGTTATCCTTTATTGGGGTTTGAGTGTTCCTTCATCCCATCTTTGTGAGTTAGCATGAGACTTACCAAGTAAAGGTTGATTCTATTCCCTTGGGTGGTGTGTTGGTTTGAGATTATAGTTCCTTTCCTTAGTACCTTGAGACTTACCCGGTAATAGGAGCTTTGGTTTGGGATAGTGAGTAGTGAGACTTTCCCGGTGATCTATTCCCACCTTAGAAACACCTTACCTTTGCAAACCTCAGCTTTGTCCGCGTTATCCTTTCAGATCTTGAGTCGGAACCACAACTAGATGTTTTAATCCTTAGAATCCGCATTTTCCCCTTACTTGACTTTTATATCATCTTGATTGCTTTAATTGCTAATTTGCAATATTTGACAACCTGATTTTGTGCTTTCTTTCACCTAAGTCCCTGTGATCGACCCCTGGAATTCTTGTTTTTTATTACAATTGACCCGTACACTGTGGGTTCGCATATTTGTTCAAGCATACTTCTTGGGTTATAAAATTAAAGCTTGCACACACCGTTTGGAGCGAACAAGTTTTTGGCGCCGTTGCCGGGGACTTGGTTTAGACCGAGCCGGTTTCGGTTGTCTTTCGGGGCAATTGCCCTTGTTGCTATTAACCACTCTACTTGAGTGTTTTTGTAGGATCTTTTTAGGTTTATGCGAAGAACCCGTACTGGAAAGGAAATCGTTCCTTATGATTCCGAACCAGAAAAGACATACAAGCGACGATTAAGAGAAGCTAAGATGGCCAATCAAGACAATCGCGATCTTGAGGCAGAATTGAAGGAGGCGCTGGTACAGCTACGCCTCAACCAAGAAGAACTGCAGCGATAGAGAGAAAAGACTCGCGCAAGAGCTGAAGAGACTGAAGCAGATATGGCCGCTCTAAGGGCCCAGTTTCTGCCTCGACCGAACCAAGATCCTCGACCGAGGCAAGACCCAGTCCATGTTGCCACGACCGAGATACATCCACCTCGGATGCCTGTCCGAGATGTTCTTTTTGCTGGAGTTCCACAAACCCTAGGACAGAGGATGGACCCTAATTAGCAAGTGAGGCGTCCAGGAGTCAACCTAGGTGATCCAGCTGAGCATGATTACGAACTTCGACCGCAAGTTCTATCTATGATCCGACAATGCCAATTTGGAGGTTTAGAGAGGGAGTCTCCGCATAAGCATTTGCAAAACTATGAGATTCTGATGGAGACCTTGAGACCTTAAAGGCTGGAAAATAACAACTACAAGTTGATGCCTTTCTATTTTTCTTTGAAAGACAGGGCGCTTACTTGGTATCAATCTCTTCCACCCAGAAAGATCGACACTTGGGAAGAGATGACGACGGAGTTTCTAACAAAGTTCTTTCCTCCCTCCAAGACCGCTGAAATGAGAGGGAAGATAATGCATTCATCATGAAGGACAAGGACAGTTTGTCCAAGTCATGGGAGAGATTCAAAGATGTTCTATTGGATTGCCCACATCATGGGATTCCGAAGATAGAGTTGCTGGAGATATACTTCAAGGGATTGGATGGAGCTACTCAATTCAATCAACAACTACTTTCCGCCGGCACATTCATGGATATTCCGATAGACGAAGCTTGGGAGTTCATTGCAAAGCAAGCTTTGCATATGGAGAAGTACTCCCATCAAGGAGCCGAGAATGGAGCAAGGAGAGTTAGCTTCCAAGACAGTTCATCAAATAGAAATCATATCACCTCGCTTAGCAATGATGTGAAGCAATTGAAGGAGCTTTTAGTAGCTCACACAAAGAAGGAGCAAGATGGAGGATATCAAGGAAGAAACAACTACCAAGGGTCACGGAACAACAATCACAACAACAATAGAAACTCCAACAGCAACAATTGGAGATCTAATCAACAAAATCCGGGTAACCCTTATTATCATGCTCAAAATGCTCATAACCCCACCCTCTTCTTCTTCTACTCCATTGAGAAGCAAGGAGCCTGGATCGAGTTCGTCCCTGTTAGAGAAGAAAGATGAAGTGCTGGAGGCAATCTTGATCAAGCTCAACACTATGGAGACATCAATGACTTCATTTTCGAAGGCACAAAAAGCCTTAGAGCAACAATTCTTTAATAAGGCAAATGAAGTGCCAAGAGATCCAAGAAAGCTCCCATCAAGGACAGAGAGCAACCCTAAAGGACAGATTATGGCAATAACGACGAGAAGTGGACTAAAAACTGCAGACCCAGTACCTCGGTCGGTGCCATTGCAGACGAAGAACACCTCGGTCCAGGATCAGACGAGGAACACTTCGGTCGAGGTGCCAACCGAGGTGGAGTCCCAGAAAGCGAAGGACAAATCTGAAGTTTATGTCCCATCTCTTGCTTATAAACCACAACTTCCATTCCCCCAGTCAAGGGCCAGAGAACATCTAGACAAGCATTTCGGTAAGTTTCTTGACTTGATGAATAAACTACACATTAACATCCCTTTCCTTAATGTTATTCTAGGGATTCCCGCCTATGGGAAGTTTCTGAAAGAGATTCTTTCAAGGAAGAGGAAACTAGAAGATTTTGGAGAAGTAAGGATAACATCTAAGTCCTCGGAGCTCATTCAAATTATGAAGGAGAAGATGCCACCCAAATTGAGAGATCCTGGTTCATTTTGCATTCCCATCCAAGTTGGGGATGTAACTTGTGAGGCGTTGTGTGATCTAGGAGCTAGCGTGAGCATCATCCCACTGGAGCTATGTGAGAGAATCGGACTTGGAGAGCCCAAGCCGGTGAAAATAAGGTTATACATGGCGGATCGCTCCATTACCCATCCCGTGGGCATTTTGGAAGACGTTCCCGTCAAGTTAGGTAACTTCCATTTACCTATAGACTTTGTTGTACTTGACATACCCGCAGATTATCCCGTTTCTATATTTCTCAGGAGACCATTTCTAGCAACTTCGGGTTACAATGTGGATTGTAAGAACACCAAGTTGAAATTCAACATTGGTGGAGATCAAGTGGAATTTGCATTTCTTGCTGCAATGAAAGGAGAGCCGCTGGAAGATGACATCTTCAACATCTATGATGAAAAGAATCAACAGAATTGGTGAGCTCTATCCTTATTAATGACCCTCTTGAAAGAGTTCTTAGTTTTAGTTTAATGGAGGAAGGTATAGATGTTTCTTGTGATGAAGATATACGGAGCTTAAAAGCATTGGAAGCAGATCAAGGAGCTAAGATTGAAAAGCTAATCAAGGAGAAGAGGAATAAATCAAGTTTCGGTCCCAGTTCCAGTACCTCGACCGAGGCACTTCCTGGACCAAGCGAGATGTTCTTATCTGAAGAACGTCTCGGTCACTCACCTCGGACGCAACCGAGATAGCAAGCGAGATGTTTTCAACTGATGACAACAAACTTCCTAAACCTTTTTCTGAGAATCATTTACAGTTGGTGGAGCAATGGCTCCACCAAGCTTCTGATGGTAAAGAGCCTTGGTATGCTGATATTGTTAATTATCTTGTTTGCCAGGAAATACCGCCCGGATTGACGTACGTTCAAAGGAAGAAATTCTTCAAGAATGTATGCCACTACTAATGGAATGAACCTCTACTGGAATGAACCTCTACTATTCAAGCATACTTCTTGGGTTATAAATTTAAAGCTTGCACACACCGTTTGGAGTGAACATGGACAAGTGAAAGTCGTTTTTTCTTTGTCTTCCAGAGCAATGGCTATTTGGAAATAGCCCGAGTTTCCATCCAAAAAGCAATAGTATTGGTGACCTGCAAGACGTTCCAACATTTGATCAATAAAAGGTAATGGAAAGTGGTCTTTACGTGTTACCTTGTTAAGTTTGCGGTAGTCAATGCAAACTCTCCAACCGGTTTGTGTTTTACTCGAGACCATCTTTCCATATTGATTCTCCACCATGCTGATACCCCCTTCTTTGGAACTACTTGGGTTGGACTAACCCACTTACTAACCGAGATGGGGAAAATCATGTCCGCTTGGAGGAGCTTCAATACCTCCTTCTTGACCACTTCTATCATCGGCGGATTCAACCTTCATTGATGTTGCCTAGACAGTTTCGACTTATCCTCAAGGAGAATTCTATGCATGGAAGTGGATGGGCTTATCCCCTTGATGTCCGCAATGGTCCATCCAAGGGCCGTCTTGTGCTCTTTCAATACTTTAACCAACTTCTCCTCTTGACCGGTTGTCAACTTGTTAGAGATGATTACCGGCAAGGTGTTGTTGTCTCCAAGAAATGCATAATTGAGGTGAGGTGGAAGGTCCTTAAACTCTATCTCTGGGGCCTGCACTATAGATGGAACAAGCTTCTCGCTTGGGGTTAGTAAAGTGGGCCCAATGGACAAATTGGAGATAGGTAGCCTTTTGTGCCCATCTAGTTGGGCTAGGACTTTGACAAGAACTTTTCCTTATTGCCATTTTTATCTTATCAAATATATTTCCCAACTTAACACTAAAGCAAGTATAAAGGTTAAGTAGGGGTCGAACCCAATAAAGTTTGTTTTATATTTATATTCAATTCAATTATTGATTATGTAGCAAAGTAAGGGGGGGTTTGGACTGAATCGATGCAAAACAAAGTAAGAAAGCAAGTAAGAAAATGAATAAGATGATGATGAAAGGACTACACTTGGTTGGTTCTTAGCATGCAAGACTGCTGTGGTTGGTTCCTTTTACAAGTTTTCAAACAATGTTCCCGTCTTGATCATATGTATGTGTTGAGCCAACCGGCATCAACACAACTTAACAAGTTTAGTGTTCCGTAAACCTACAAGAACAAATTACAAGTTAGCTTTCAAACAAAGACAAAGGAATATAAAGAGAAGAGTAAAACCACTAAACTTTTCTTTATATTTGTATTCCTTTTCCTTTAAGTAATTACAACCAGTTTTTACCTAAAGGTTTCTACTAGATTAAAGACCCAAACCCGGAATCTAATAATCCTAGTTCTTTACATGCATTTAAACGCTAAGGTAATCAATCTTGAGTGAGAAGAAAACATGCAATTACATAAATGAAGCTCAAGGAATACAAAACATGCTGATAAAACTTATATTAAAAAGGACTTACAACCAAAGCAGCAATGCAGCTTTGAAACAACCCAATTTAGCAAGGCAATTAGAAACTCATTACACAAAGGAAGCAAGAGAAAAGAGAGAATAAAATGGGGAAATGATGGATTCTTCTAGCAATCAGCCATGGGTCTATATATACTACAAATGGCACTAAATGGGAGTAAATGGCCGGCCAAAATAGCCACCTTTAATGTCATAAAGGTGGTGCAAATAGCCGGAGTAAAGTCTCTGTCGCACAACCGCAGGGGCGGTTTAGGCGAAAACGCTTGAAGTTCTTCGTGGCCGCAGGGGCGGCCTGGCAATTCCGCAAGGGCGGATCTTTAATGTTCTTCAAACGTATGACTCTTCATCTTTTTGTCGCTTCTGATGTCGAGCCGCAGGGGCAGCCCAATGTCACCGTAGTGGCGGTGACACTGGCTCTTCGGCTTCACAGCTCCACAGGTTGGTCCGGAGGTAGAGGAGCCGGTCTTCGCTTCTTTAGGATAAGTCACGGCAGGGGCGCCATGGAGGGACGCAAGGGCAGTGACAGTCTTCGTTCCGGGTGCTGGCGAAAGTGCAGGCTACGTTCTGGAGTGTAGTGTCACCCGTAGGGGCGGTGACACTGCTCCGCGGGGGCGGTGTGTCACCAGAGGCTTGTCTTCATGGATGATCTTCAACTCTCAAGTGCCTTTAACTTCTCTTTTAGTTTCTTTTTGGTTTCTTCTTTTGGATTAAGAAGTTAGTGGCACAAAACGACTCTAATGCAATAAAAAGACTCTAAAAACTAACCTAAATGATAGTGATTCTATCACCGATCAAAATCCCCCATACATAGACCTTTTACTCGTCCCGAGTAAAACAAATGACAACAGTTCAGACTGAAAGGCCTCAGGAAGCATGGGTGAGAGGCATAGATAATGGAGAGAAAAGAAAAACCAAGGAAGAAAGAAGGAAAAAGAGAGAAAATGTGAGAAAAAGGGTGAGAAAGCTACCATCCGTATCACTCCAAGAGTGACCTACCCGGACAACCTCCTTATGACTCCCCTTCTTATGCCGCCAAACGTCGGAAGGGAAACCTACACTCGGTGTCGCTCATTTTGCCAAGGCGCCCTTTCGGGTTTTCACCTTATCACTCTTTTTCTTTTCATGGTGATCTCACTTAATCCTCACATCCCTCAAGTCCATTTTTGCACTAGCCTAATGTTGGTCGGACTACCTTCTTTTTGCCTAAACCACCCTTTCGGGTTTTCAGTTTATCAAAGGATTTCCATACCTTTTTTTCATTTTCTTTGGCTTTTTCTTTTTTTTATATATGAATTTTAAACTGAATTACAGAACATGAAATCTCAAATCAAACACAAATCAAAACAACACAAACAACCTATACATGCATATGATATTCCCTTCCCCATACTTGAAGCACACTTTGCCCTCAAAGTGGAAAATGAAAGCAAAGATAAATGTGGAGAAAGGGAAAAGATGATACCCTCTAGTGGGACGGTCCGGCTGGACCATTCTGACCCTCCTCCGGGGGATAAGGGAAGTGTCGGAAGAAGTGCTCCTGCCGGCGGTAGATCTCGTCAATGCAGGTGTGCTGAGTGTCAATCCGGCTTCCAAATGAAGTCTCAAAGTTGGCTTGCCAAGCCAACTACTGAGCCTCTAGCTGCTGTTGTTGAGCCGCCTGCCAAGCGTCCTGCCTCTGGTGAAAGTGGGAGGTCATACTAGTGGCAAAGCTGGACTGTCACGCATGTTGCTGCTCAAGCATGGTCCGTTAGTACTCAGTCTGCCAGGCCTGATGCTGAGTAGTCAAGGCCACCATCTAAGCTTGAAGGCTTTCAAGTGCGGGACCATCATCAGGTGCTGTAGTGGGCATCTCTTCATCTTCCGGAATGGGAATGTGATCCTCATGAGGAGCCCGGCTAGAGCTCGATGCGTGTCTCTCCACAATTGCCACCTCAGGTTGCCTGGGTACAAATGGATCCGTCGGGATGTACAACTCTGATAGCTCATCTCCAAAGGGAAGAGGTCGGGGAAGGTATGTGATATGGCTCCCATCTATAAATGAAAGCCAAAAAAGGTTCTCCCCATCCCTCTTGAGGAGCTTGCACCTCCTAAGCATCCTCTCCGTGTAGAGTGGGGCCTCCAACCCATCCTCAAGGCCACAAAGGTCCATCACCTGCTCGGCGATCAAAGAGATCACCCCACCGCCAACGATATCCCTTTTCTCGCTCTCCCTTATCAACTTCCAAGTGGTAAGGAAGAGGTACGGCCAATCCGGCACCTTCTCGCTCATCGGAAGGCCGGCGTAGAGCAATGGAAGGTCCTTAAGAGCGACCTTGTTCTCCTTTTTGTGTCCACATAAGACACTCATTATGATCTTCGAGAGGAGTCTCAAGCAGGGGTGAGTGAGTTTATTGGAGTACTCACCCCCGGCATGAAACTCGGATCCTGTGGCGGCCTACCAAATCTCCCAAAGGTCGGGTGTCGGAACGGTCTCCCACCAATTTTCTGAGGGGTTGAGAGTCACCCCGAAATCCTCCTGCAGCTGGTAGTAGTCAAGTGTGTATTTTTGCTTGTTGAACTTGAAGGTAAGTCTAACACACACGTGATCCTCCTTCTCCATGGTGAAGGTCGCTATGAACTATCGGCTAAGCTCGGGATATGTTGGGGCACTCTTTTTCAGAAAATCCCCGAGCCCAGCATTGGTGAGGAAGGACTGCATGCTCTCCAACATGCCAAGATTCTCCAATGTGGGAACGTGCAAAAACCGAGTTGCATACACAACCCGATCTTGCACAATCCCGTAACGAGTTTTCTCAGCCTCGGACATCTTATACTTCATTTGTGGTTCCATTCTTGCAAGAGATTAAGCAAAAGAATTAGAAACTTCAAAAACAGAGAAAGAAGACGAACCCTCTGTTGCTATTTCCGCAGGGGAGGCTGATGGATGCGTAGGGGCAGTGAAGCGTTGGGGCGGATCCTTGCAGGCGCAGGGGCGGGAGAAGTGTAGAGGGCGATTTTTTGACAGCAGCGAAAGTGGTGGAGCTAGGGCGTGTTCCGGTGGCTGCTGGTTCGTGGCGATGTCTCCGGAGGTGGTGGAGAGTGTGTGTGGGTGATGAGGGGTGTAGTAGGGTTGAGGGTTAAGGGTTCTGAGAGATTGAGGGGTTGTGGTGGTTGGGCGAGGGAGAGGGTGGCGCAGGGGCGTCGGCTTTGGCGTGGTGGTGGTGTTGAGGAGTGGTGACATGAATTATATACCATTATAATCATGCATATTGTAGAGGTTTACCTCAATTTACCTTGCATTTAGAGAGAATTTGTATACCTTTTAGGCTTATTTCATTTATATTCTGAAAATAGAGGTCTACACGAGTTTTGGTTGAATTGTAGGTAAATTCGGTGGATTTGGAAGCAAAAGTGGAGCAAGGAGCATCTAAGGCTATTAAGGAAGCTTAAGGAGTCTTAGAGGAGTCACAAAGAGCAAAGAAGTTGTGTAAAAGAGGAACAAAAGGGAGCAAGGAAACAAGCCAAGAGACGAACATTCTCTGTTGAAGAAAATTGTGCCAGTTTCTTTAAAAATCGGACGATTTTTATACCTAAAAATAGAACAGTTTCCTTCATTATTTAAGTAGCACAATTTTCTACAGCTTTCGGCCAAAGAATTATCACGACCCAAAGCCCATCACTTGTGGGCTTGAGACGTGTTTTGTCAAGCGGCCCATTAGCAAGGAACTATACATTGGAACCTTAGGAACGAAAATCGGGACCTCGCAGCGGGAAATATTTACACAATTTGGAGAGATTGAAGGTTCTTGGAAGGAGATTGAAGGGAAGTGCCGAGAAGTCAATTTATACCATTATTGTGAGATCTTTTGTTTCCCTTTCCAATTCTTGTGGTTTGTGAACACATTACTGAGTGTTTTGAGAGATACTTTGATTGGATTTGAGATTTGTTTACAGATTCGGAGATTGTAAGGTTTTTATTCAAAGTTCGGGTTTATATGATTTTATTCATTCAATCTAAATTTTGATTTGATTTTGAAAATGGTTGGCTAAACCTTGTGATTCTCGGGAGAATAGTTGATGATTGAGGCTTAGATGATGATAGACTGAACTCATTTAATCATTTGGACCCTGAGAGTCGAGATTTAGACTTTGCAACAACAGGAAAATCGCCTTGTTCTTGAGAAAATCGGACGATTTATCTATGAACAGGTCGATTTATTTCCCTGACAATCTTTATTTGATTTATTCTTTAACCAAAGTTAATCCTTGCCTAAATCCCAAACTTGCTTAACCTTTTTAACCTCTATTTAAGTGTGTGAAGAGACTTCCTCATTGATTCTACATTTTATAGCTAAAGATTACAAGATTTAGGTAATAGAGAGACTCAACATCCTTTATTAAGGTTTAAGTGTGCTTTTTATCTTTTCCTTGGAGAGTCATATCCTAGGGTTTTGGGTAGTTAGTTTTAGTGTAGTTCTTGTCCTTAGACCTTTCTATATTGCAGCCTTAACAACCTTTATAGAGAGAACCTTTGGATTAGACAAATAGGTTTTGGAACTTCACCGTACGATACCTACCTTTGAAACACATAACCTTGGCAACATCAACTCCGTCCTTTGATCTTAAGAAGTGTCTTGAATCGAAAGCCGCAGTCGGATACTTGAATCCTTGGAATCATTTGTCTCCTTTATTAATCACAAAAGCTTTTACACTATGCCAGATATTTGAAGTCGATTTTATTCTCACTGATAACGTGATTTATGACGTTAGTTTAGGCATTCATTTAGATAGTTTTTCCCATTATTCATGCACGGTTTGGCATTAGTTCATGACGTTTACGCTTAATTCATGCATATTTCAAGAAAAGACGTCTACACGAGCTTTTGTCGGTTTTGTAGGTATTTCGGGGATCTTTTGGACATTAATCGATACATTCGAGGGTCAAGCCTCATGGTGGTACACATCCAACGCTTTGAAGGAACATAATTGGAGCAATGAAGGACACAAGGACCCTTATTGATGCAAGCAATGGAGCAACTCATGGCTAGACGATAATAACAAGCCCTTGTTGAAGAAAATCGACCCAACACTCAGGAAAATCGGACGATTTTTCTGTCTGGGTCGATTTTTTGGCTTTTGACAGCTTGTGCCACGTGTCCCACGATCTCTTTGTCCGGCCCTTGCTCTTGATGGAGAATATAAGTGGTCATGCAGGCTGTGGCTGAGGGATCTCTCCTACATTCTCTCACATACACCTCATTCCATTGGAAGATAGACTTGGAGAGGAAGAAAAATTCTCTCATTTGGGGAGAAGAAGAAGAACACCAAAACTTAGAGTAAAAAGAGTTTTTGAGAACTTTTGAGTGATTTTTAGAGATTTTGGTTGAAGTACTCTTGGAAGGATTATTAGAAACGTTTTGGAACTTCTTTTGAAGGGTTGTAAGTCTTGCTTAAACTTATATTCAGCTGAGATTTCTTGTTTTTACTTGCTTTTCTTCCATCATCTATCTATAAAAACCATGTATGCTTGTGTGATAATTTTGGATCTTGAAATGCATGTTATTGGCTAGTTTATTGTGATTATGGAGTGATGGATTGATGGTTATGGCTTGGGTGATGATAGAATGGACTTGTATGTTAGTTTAGGATGATTCGTATGCACAAAACCTAACCCAAGAGGAAAAGTCGACCTGTTCTTCAGGCAGATCGTCCGATTTTCCTTATGATCCACCCGATTTTTCTCTCTGTTGATCTTTAATTGATGAATCTATATGTTAGGATGTTAGGTTATTGAAATCCTAGTGTTTGTTAAGCATAATATAGCTTAGGGTGACCTAATGCTAGCAAACTAAGTGAGGGAAGAGACCTACCCGGTGATTTCCGATCTTAGATACCTAAGATGATGAACTCTAGGTAGTAGTGAGCCTCATAAGCCGCTATTGGATTGAGTGTGCTAGGATTGTTGCTTGAGACTTGCCTTTTCCGAGACTTACCCGGTAAGGAGAGGTTTGCCCCTTAAGTAGAGTCCGGTTTGTGTAGAATTCCCAACTTTAACCCCTTGAGACCTACCCGGTATTAGGAGTTTGATGCGGAATTAGTGAAGCAAGAGACTTACCCGGTAATTGCTTCCATTAGAGAAACACCCCTTCTCAACACCGCAGCTTTGTCCTTAGAATCTTTAGAAGCTTGAGTCCAATGCCATAACCGGAAATCTTGACCTCTAGAATCCACTTTTCTCTCTTTGATCACATATCTTGTGTTTGTGTTGCTTGTTTATTTTGCTAGCTTGAGTTGTTAGTTTGATTTATTATCTTCCTTGATTTGTGATCTTTGCTTGATCACCACAAAAACCCAACCAAAAATATCATGATTTTCATTTCTTTATTTCTTTCTCTTTTCTTAGACTAGATTCACACTATCTATAATCACTTGTTTGATTTGATTTCACCTTAGTCTTCGTGTTCGACCTCGGAATACTATCCTTGCTACAAAACGACCCACAAACTGTGGGTTCTCTAGGAGTTAGGAAATTATATCGAGTTTATAAATTGTAAGACTTTTGCGTGTCACAATCTTAGCGTAACACTCACCAAATCCCTGAGTTCGACTATGGAATTTTTTGCCTTACTACAGCTGATCCATACACTGCGGGTTCGCTTTGCTTTAAGTTCTAGATATAAATTTAAGACTTTGACGCACACACTTTTGAGCGAACAAGTTTTTGGCGCCGTTGCCGGGGATTGTTCTTGCTTTTGCTATTAATTTTTCTGCTTGAGTGTTCTTGCAGGTTTGTGTTCTTAGGTACATACGAAGTTCTCGTTCCGGCAACGGAACAGAGTTTTGCCAAAGAACAAGTTTTTGGCGCCGTTGCCGTGGATTTGGTCTAGACCAAATTCGGTTTTCGGTTGTCTGGCTTGGGAGCTTTTGCTCTTGTGATTTGATTTGTCTAC
The DNA here is from genome assembly GCA_033239125.1 of Fagopyrum homotropicum. Lineage (NCBI taxonomy): Eukaryota > Viridiplantae > Streptophyta > Magnoliopsida > Caryophyllales > Polygonaceae > Fagopyrum > Fagopyrum homotropicum. The sequence continues at coordinate 111,497,230 of BSWB01000002.1, forward strand.
TTGAGTGACTTCTGCAGATTCTTTAGGTATATGCGAAAGACTAGATCTACCAAAGATCTAGTTTCTTTTGATCCCGAATTGGAGAAAACTTTGAGAAGAAAGTTGAAAGAAAAAAAGATGGCTGAAAACAATGAGATAAACATCCAAGTGGAGTTGGATGAAGCTCAAGCTCAACTTAAGTTGAGTGAGAAGGCTCGTATAGAAGAATTGGAGCGTCATCAATTCCAAATACATGAGCTCAGGGCTATGATGCTCGACATGAAGTTGGAGCTGAATGATGCTAAGAAGAAGAAGGTCAAGAAACCTAAGTCCATTAGAGCCAAATCATCCGACGATGATGAGATGCCGGACCTAGAGGATATTACACCACTAGTCGGTCCAGTTCGTGATAATCCTAGACCACAGGCTAAACCTCGTATTCCCATTAGAGATGCGATAGTTGTTGATGTAGGGGATGAACCACGAACCCTTGGACAAAGGATGGATCCAATTCAGCAACCGCACCGTTTAGGTGTGAATTTCGGAGCTGAAGACGTCCAAGATTTCGGGTTTAGCCCGCAAGTTATTACTATGGTTCGCCAAAATCAGTTTGGTGGAACGAATGTTGAATCTCCACATCAACACTTGTAGAATTTCGAGATTATGATGGAGACAATGAAGCCGAACAGGGCTATCAACAACAACTACAAGATCAAACCGTTTTTCTTATCTTTGAAGGACAAGGCTTTGTCTTGTTATCAAGCTCTTCCTGCTGGAAGACTTAACACTTGGGAGGATTCATCTACGGAGTTCCTTACCAAGTTCTTTCCACCATCCAAAACGGCGGAGTTAAGAGGTAAGATTAATGCATTTTCTATGAAACCTAATGAAAGTTTGTTTCAATCTTGCGAAAGGTTTCAGGATCTATTATTGGATTGCCCACACCATGGCATTTCAAAGCTGGAATCATTGGAGATCTACTACAAGGGGTTGGATGTGGAAACACAATTCAATCTCCAATCTCTTTCTTGTGGTACATTTATGGACATGAGAGAAGATGACGCTTAGGACTTCATCGAGAAGCAAGCCCAAGTGATTGAGAAGTACTCCCACCGAAAGGTGGATCCGAACAACCGGAATCAAGGGGATCCGGGAGCTAAGTTGAATCAAGCTGCACAAACTCAAATATCCTCCCTCAATAATGAGATCAAAGAGTTGAAGGAAGTCATAAAAACTAGCCTTCAGAAGGCGAAGGAGCAAGAGGCTAACTATCTAGGGAGAGATAACAACCAAGGGGATAGGAATGACTACCGTAACAACAACTGGAATAATAACAATAGGAACTCTAACAACAACAATTGGAGGTCCAACCAACAAAATCCAGGTAATCCCTATTCACATGTTGAAAATGCTTTAACACCTCCATCTTCTTCTACTCCTTTGAAAAGTCAGGGTCAAACATCGAATGGCTCGAGCAAGACAGAGAAGGACAAGCATGAAGCCATGATGGAAACAATCCTAGGAGAGCTCCAAGGATTAGAAAATCACATCACTTCGGTTGATAAGGCACAAAAAGCCTTAGAAAACTAAGTGTTCAACAAAGCCGGACAAGTTCCGAGAGATCAAGGGAAGCTTCCCGGAAAGACGGAGGACAACCCAAAGGGAAGGGTGATGGCGATTACTACTAGGAGTGATGTAACAACCACCGATCCATAACCCAATGTAGTTGAGACCTCCGCTGAAAAAGGGAAGGAAAAGGAAAAGGAGAAGGAAGATGTCTATGTTCCTCCTCCCGCTTATAAACCAGCTCTACCTTTTCCTCAATCTAGAGCGAGAGCGCGTCTAGATAAACACTTCGGTAAGTTTATTGATCTTATGAGTAAGCTGCATATTAATATACCTTTTATGGATGCAATTTTAGGTATGACGGCTTATGGGAAGTTCCTAAAAGAGATCCTCTCTAAGAAGAGGAAATTAGAAGATATTGGTGAAGTCAAGATGAGCACGGAGTCATCCGAATTCATCAAGACCATGACAGAGAACATGCCACCTAAGCTGCGTGATCCAGGATCGTTTTGCATACCCATCACCCTAGGAGAGATCACCTATGATGCACTTTGCAACCTTGGAGCAAGCGTAAGCATCATACCACTTGCTTTATGTAAGGCGGTTGGTCTAGGAGAACCTATGTAATATCCGGAATTTTTATTCCGTCTAATTCCGCCGTTGACAGTTTCCCTTTCTATCTAGTATCCCATCCTCCACAAATTTCATTATTTTATGTAGAACTTAATTCACATAAAATGATAAAATTATATCAAACTCTAATCCTTATAATTATCTATTATTTAATGTAGAATTTAATTCACATAAAATGATAGATTTATATCAAACCCTAGTTATTATAATTCATTCTTATCGATGACAAGTTGTGACGAGGCCATCACTAAGCTAAGACGAGATCATGACAAGCTGTGACGAGTTCAGGACTAAGCTGAGATGAGGCCATGACAAAGCCCGACAATTCTGTGACAAACTCATTCATGGGCCTGACAAGGCCATGACGAGTTTTGACAGATTTTTGACAAGTAATTCAGCCCACCTTTCTTGCATGTTTCAGCCCACTATTCCTACCTTAAGCAGCCCAGATTGTTTACCCTCTCCAGCCCAGCACGTTCAGCCTGCAGCAGTCCAGGAGAGGCTGGTTACGAGCCCATTAACAGTCCCTCCAGCCCAGCACGTTCAGCCCCCTCCAGCCCAGCGTTCAGCCCCTCTCCAGCCCAGTGATCTACGTGTGCAACAGCCTGGATTGCGTCCAGCAGGGAGGAGTAACAGCCGGCCCTTCTCCTTCCTTCTCTTCACCTTGTAACGGTTGCTGCATTGAAGAAGAGCTGCTGTAACAACCCTACTTTCACGCCAGAAGAGAAGAAACGTTGCAGCACCCTTGCTCCCATTTCACGCCCTTCATTCACGCTGCACTTGCCTGGATTCTGCACACATTCAGCAACGTTCCAACCACAGGAAATTGCAAGGAAAAGAGCCAGCAGAGGAGAGAACTACAACAGCTGCTCGGCTATCTATTTCTGGGGCTGCTCGTTGCAAAAGCCTCGCCAGAAGCCGGAGTAGTGTAAGTGATTTCATTCAGCCCTTCTACACTCAGTTCCTCTCTAAATCTAACTCTCAGTACACACTCCAATCACGCAGCTACAACGACACAACATAGCCAGTCCTAGAGTGCGTGTCCTACTCACTGCAGATGCGCCACAGGGACAGCAGCAGCCTTCGGGCCATCCTCCTTCATGCCTTCGAGTCTCGGAATCGGGTAAGGCTTGTAACCCTTGCTAGACTACACTTCATTCCACCTTTCCCTTGCCTAACGTGTACCCGTTTCGTCTGTTAAACCTACTCAGAACAACCGTAGGAGAGCTGTACAGATTCTTGCGTTTTCCAGAATTTTCGGAAGTGTTGAGCAGTCAACTTTGGGTCCATTTTTGGGTACGCTAGACTTTTCCTTTCTGGCTGATTTTCGGATATGTTTTAGTCGATATTGTATAGTATAACATACTAAAATTTGAGAGGAATCCGAGCTACGGTTTGAGAGTTATTGTGTTCCAAAGTTGACGCCTCATGTAGTTTGTATATATGTGCTGGGTGTTGGGAAAACAGCAAGTGATGCTGTTTTGTGAGAGGGTTTTGAATACGTTTTTGATCTTCGTTGGGCTTGAATTTTGGATATGATATAGTTGACATATTGTTGTAGAACATATTAAAATTTGAGAAGCATCCAGCGAGTGGTTTGGAATTTATGATTTTTCAAAGATTTAGTCATAAGCAGTTTTTCTGTTATGCTGAAATTCGGTTTTGTGAGATAGTTTTAAATAGGATTTTGATCTCCTTTGCGGCTGAATTTTGGATATATGATAGATAAGATTTTATAGTAGAACGTATCAAAATTTGGGATAAATCCAGCGAGTAGTTTAGGAGTTATGATTTTTCAAAGTTAAGACAATGTGCTGTTTGTTAAGTGTGGTAACCAACTTTGGAAATTTTTGTAGAAGTGATGGTTGAACAGTTTTGAGAAATTGTTTGTCCTATGAATAGATTAGAGATCATAGATAAGTTATAAATTTATTTTAGAATTTTATAAGTTTATTTTAATTTCATATTTAAAGCTGTAGTTGAACTTTAGTGACTTTTCGGGAAATAGAAAATGGGTAGTTTTTATAATTGTCACCTAAAATCATCCTAGGGAGTAGAATATGATTAGTTAGACTCAAGTAAGAATTTAAGTACTTTTTACGGGTTTTTTTGGAAGTCTCGGAACCAAGGGTAAAATAGTCAATTTACCATAAATAAACACTGTAATAACTTCTGCACATAGAATCGTACATCTTAGGAGTTTTAGACTTCTAAGTATCCAAGGAAAAGTGTTGACCCACGTGCCTCCTTTGACAGGCAACTGAGTTCCTGCAGCTACTGATTTAGTGTTGTTAAGAGAGACGAGATTTGATTCGGTAAGTCCATTGACTTACTTAGCTAGCTTCTTGCATGTGTGTGATGCGTATGAGTGGTGTGTGATAGTTAAGATAAATAACAAAAATGGAATAGGCCGACTGTAGTATATTGTATAATTGACCCAAGTGTATGATAAGGGGTCGTGACATCATCTGCCTAGCTCTTGCGAGAGTCTAGGAGGTTCCCTGCGACCAGCCCAGTCCGGTAGACGGTCAGATGCATTAGTACCATTCCGCGTTGGTAAACGGGGACAGGGGCGAGGTTTGGGAATCCCTCGTGTCACAAAATAAGTATCATTAGTAATAACCTATCACCTAATTGAAGATAATAAAAGGATTGAGTGTTGCATGTTGAGTGTGTATGTTGTGTGTTTGTGCTTTTACCTTTATACTTATGCATAGAATGTTAGCTAACGGTTTTATACCGCTTGTAGATGTCTTGCAGGTTAAAACAGTTGTAGAGAGATCCGGAGGGAATGGTCAGCCGGGTCCACGTACATATTTAGTTGGGGACGGGATGTCTTCTGTTCTTCTTATGTGTCATTTTAGTACCTTTGCTTTGTAAGGCTGATACATATTCTTCATGTATATATTGTTTAAAGTTTTCAAATGTTTTAAATACTTTTGTGCCTTGTTGTAAGATCCAAGTTAAATTGTTGTCAAACTAAGGTCGGGACCCATTGTGAGGTCCTAACCAGTAGCTCCCCGAGTTCTCAGAATTTGGGGTGTTACAACCTAGACCGGTGAAGATGACACTTTACATGGCCGATTGTTCCATCACCAGGCATGTTGGGATAATAGAAGACATTCCCGTGACACTCGGTAAGTTTTACATCGCTATAGATTTTGTCGTTCTTGACATCCCTGCAGATTATCCAGTTCCCATCATTCTTGGGAGACCATTCCTTGCAACTTCCGGATGGATGGTAGATTGCAAGAATGGACAGTTATCCTTCAATATAGGGGAAGAGAAAGTGGAATTTGTACTCTCCTCCTTAATCAAAGAGCCAGCTTTGAGAGAAGATGTTTTTAACATTTTCGATGAAGAAGAGTCTAGAGAAGTGGTGAGTTCAATCTTGATGAAAGATTCACTTCAAAAGGTTCTTAGCATGAGTATCATGAAGGAAGGAGTGGAGCATGATTGTGATGATGAAGTAAAAGCATTGAAAGATGCAGAGGAAGAGCCAAAGACAGGATTTGAAGAGCTGGAAATAACCCCGGAATATGTGAAAAAAATCGACCTACATAAAGAAAATCACACGATTTCTGAAGAAGCAAGTCGATTTTTGATAACAGGGAGAAAAATCGCCCCAAAAATCGGACGATTTTCTACAGAGGGGTCGATTTATCGGTGAATTCTCCGGTTTCTACGAACTCGACTGCAGTTGTTCTTAACTGTAATAGCACACTTCCTCCACCTTCAGTGGCTTCTCCCATGACATTAGATGATCATGAATCATCAATCAAGGCACCCCTTTCATTGGAATTGAATCCACTCCCTGCACACTTAAGGTATGCATTCCTTGAGCCTAACCCTACATATCCTGTTATAGTTAGTGCAATTCTGATTGATGAGGAACTTGAGAAGCTTATGAATGTTCTAAGACAACAAAGGAAAGCATTAGGCTATTATTGATGACTTGGTAGGCATTAAACCTTCTCTATGTATGCATAAAATTTTGATGGAAGAGGATTCTAAACCTTCACGTCAACCTCAAAGACGGTTAAATCCGATCATGAAAGAGGTCGTGAAGAATGAAATCCTTAAGCTACTTGATGCAGGTATCATTTTCCCTATCTCCGATAGCAAGTGGGTGAGTCCCGTGTAGGTTGTACTAAAGAAAGGAGGCATTACCGTTGTTGCAAATAAGAATAACGAGCTTATTCCCACGAGGACAGTTACGGGATGGAGAATGTGCATCGACTACCGTAAACTGAATTTTGCCACCAGGAAGGACCATTTTCCCCTTCCTTTTATTGATCAAATGTTGGAAAGGTTAGCCCAACACTCTTACTTTTGTTATCTAGATGGATATAGCGGTTTCTTGCAGATTCCCATTCACCCGGATGATCAAGAGAAGACGACTTTCACGTGCCCTTAGGGTACGTTTGCCTATAGAAGGATGTCATTTGGCTTATGCAACGCTCCAGCCACCTTTCAAAGGTGTATGATGGCAATCTTTTCGGAGTATGTAGAGAACATCATGGAAGTATTCATGGATGACTTTTCGGTATATGGTTCTTCCTTTGATAACTATCTCTCTAACCTTTCCCTAGTCCTTAAGAGATGTGAAGACACTAACTTAGTTTTAAACTGGGAGAAGTGTCATTTAATGGTCACCAAAGGAATCATGTTAGGTCATTTAATTTCGAATAGAGGAATAGAGGTTGATAGAGCCAAGATAGAAACCATAGATAAGCTACCTCCTCCATCCTCGGTGAAAGGAGTTAGAAGCTTTTTAAGACATGCAGGTTTCTATAGGAGATTCATAAAGGATTTTTCTAAGATTTAAAAACCCTTAACTAATCTTTTGATGAAGGACATAACTTTCGAGTTTTCGAAAGAATGTTTAGATGCTTTTTGTAGGATCAAAGAAGCTTTGTTTTCAGCACCCATCATCAAACCACCCGATTGGACTCTTCCTTTTGAGATCATGTGCGACGCGAGTGACGTTGCTATAGGAGTTGTATGTGGACAGAAGAAAGATGGTCGTACACACGCCATCTACTATGCTAGCAAGACGCTAGACGAAGCTCAATTAAATTATGCTACTACGGAGAAAGAGCTTCTAGCCGTAGTTTATGCTTTTGAGAAATTCCGTTCCTATCTTGTAGGTGCGAAAGTGATAGTCTACACGGATCATTTAGCAATCCGTTAGTTGTTCACAAAGAAGGATGCGAAGCCTAGGCTTCTAAGATAGATCTTGTTGTTACAAGAGTTTGACCTAGAGATCCGTGACAAGAAGGGCTCAAAAAATTCAGTTGCTGACCACCTTAGTAGTCTTCCACACCTTACCAATAAGGCGGATGAGCTCCCCATCGACAACTCATTCCTTGACGAACAGCTCCACGAGATTGAAGAATGTCTTCAACAAATCTCGAAAGGTAATGACCCATGGTTTGCTGACATTATAAATTACCTTGTTTGTCCGGAAATTCCCCCCGGACTTTCGTATGCTCAAAGAAAGAAGTTCTTTAAGGACGTCCGGCATTTCTATTGGAACAAACCTCTTCTCTTCAAGAGAGGTCCCGATGGCATATATAGGAGACGCATTCCGGATGATGAGGTGGAAAGTGTCATCCGCCATTGCCATTCTTTACCTTGTGGAGGACATGCTAGTTTCCACAAGAGATGTGCTAAGGTACTCCGATCCGGTTTCTTTTGGCCTACCTTATTCAAAGATGTGCAAAACTATGTTGTTGCTTGTGATGCTTGTCAAAGGACATGTAATATTTCAAGGATGAATGAGATGCCCCTCAACAACGTACAAGAAGTAGAGATATTCGACGTATAGGGAGTGGACTTTATGGGACCATTCCCATCTTCTTGTGGAAACCAATACATACTTCTAGCCATAGACTATGTTTCAAGATGGGTAGAAGCAATCGTTTCTCCTACTAATGATGCAATGATTTTGGTGAAGTTCTTTAATAGAACGATCTTCCCAAGGTTCGGGACTCCCCGAACCATCATTAGTGATGGAGGAACGCACTTCACAGCCCGTCGATTTGAGACTCTATTGGCTAAGTATGGGGTGACCCATAACATAGCCATACTATACCATCCGCAAACCAGCGGACAAGTTGAGATATCCAATAGAGAGATCAAGGGAATTCTAGAGAAGACTGTCTCTAGAACACGAAAAGATTGGTCAATGAAGCTCAATGATGCGTTATGCGCGTACATGACCGCCTTTAAGACACCTATAGGTACAACTCCATATAACCTTGTTTATGGAAAATCTTGTCATCTTCCTGTAGAGCTAGAACATAGAGCATATTGGGCCGTCAAGTGGCTCAACTTCAACATGAAAGAAGCTGGAGAGAAGCAGCTATTGGACATCAACGAGCTAGAAGAGATCCGGCTGAATGCGTATGAGAATGCAAAGATTTACAAGGAAAGAACGAAGCGGTGGCATGAGAAGCATATCATTCCAAAGGATTTGAAGGAAGGAGATCAAGTTCTTCTATTCAACTCAAGGCTTCGACTATTCCCAGGTAAGCTTAAATCCCGTTGGATAGGACCTTACGTAATTAAATGTGTTTTCCCCATGGTGCAGTTGAAGTATGGGGTGAACAAAGCGGAATTTTCAAGGTCAATGGCCAACAGTTGAAGAAGTACATACCGGAAGTTCCGGTTGAGGAGATAGCTCCTATCCTCCTCCATCGAACATCAAAACAAACAACGTCCAGCTAAAGACGATAAATCAAGCGCTTCTTGGGAGGCAACCCATGGTAGTATAGTTCTTTTCTTTTCTTTTCACTTTAGAGTAGTCTAGTTTAGTTGTTTGCTTTCTTTAGTTTTGTTTTTGTTTGTTCCTCGATGCACTCTTGGTTTGTTTGTGTCAAAAATCGCAGGAACTAGGTCCAACTTTGGGAAATCAATGAAGAAAGGGGACACAAAATGGTTCAAATACGATTCAGGAACAAAGCAAGATGATTTTTGGCAACAGGGGGAAAAATCGTCCCAAAAATCGACCCTCCCATAAAAAATCGTCCGATTTTTATACTTGAACTGAGAAAGTGAAGAAAAATCGGGCCGACAAATAAATCGAAGCAACAAATCGTCTGATGTTCTTTGCAAAACCTCCGACCTATATAAAGCCTTCTCCACTCGATTCTTTCATTCCACACTTCTCCATTCTCGATTTCCCTTCGTCCCAAAGAGCCGAAAATCGCCTACCCTCCCATCTCCCCATTTCTTAATCGTTTTAAATGATTCTTGAGCCTAAACTGAACTACTTTCGACAAGGAACAATGATCTAGCAACAACAAGCTTGGCAAACTGCTCACTCGTCCGGAATTCAGGTTTTTCAATTCGAAACCTAAGTTTTTTGCTCGATTTTGATTATTGCTTTAAAGTTGTTGTATTGCTGAAATTGATAGAGGGATCTGCTTAGAAATACCTCTAGGAGACCGTGTGAGGTGATAGTTTGATCAAAGCTTTACAGAATTGTGAATTGTGTTGAAATCGACCAAAAAATCGACCCTCCCAAAAAAATCGGACGATTTTTAGGAAGAACAGGGCGATTTTCTTTAGCAGAATGGAGACTTTTAAGAGAATCACTAGGAATGTGGGGAAGAAGAAGGGATCTTCTTCCAAAGCACCTCCCCCACCACCACTACCTTCCCAAGCTAAACAAAAACTCCCTCCTCCCCTTTCCAAGCATAAGAAGAGATACGAACCTCTCTTAGACCGTCCCTTTACCCCTCCTCGATACATTGTCCTAGATGACTTAGATTCTTTGTTTGTTCCAGAGGATGTGGATATGATTCTAGATAGAGTGGGACTGACACAGTTTGCTTTGATTAGGGAGGATCCCTACACCGAAATCACTCTAGAATTCTTAAGTACATTTGAGCATGAACTTAGAGAAAGGACGATCACTTTCCGTCTCATGAACCAAAACCATGCTATGTCCGTTGATGATTTCGGAGACTTGTTTGGCTTTCCTTGTTCTTCTGCAGGCACATTCGCAAGAGGGGTGAGTGCTAGTGCCTTTTGGGAAAGCATTTCAGTTGGAGAGTATGGAGGAGATAAGTAGAGACCCAAGAATTCCAAAGAGACAAGTATGTACAACCTTTCCTTTAAGGTAGTTCATAGGATCCTTTGTGAGAGTTGGTTTGCACGAACCGAGACTTCACAGAAGCTCAAGGCCGATGAGCTCTTCCTACTATATTGTATGACTAGTAGTACCATCCCCGACATCACCTCCATGCTTGCTGACTATCTTGGAAAGATAGCCAACAAGGCGAAGGGTGACCTATGTGCTGGAGGCCTTGTCACTCACGTGGTGAAGGCATTAGAGCTAGACTTTTCGGATTGCACTTTAGCTGAGAGTGCCCTGCCTCTAGGTTCGCAGAGATTGGTAGCGAGACAGGTTTTGATTCCGCGAGGAAGAGGAACTCTGCATGTTCCCATGCCGTGGGCAAAGGATCCATCAAAGAAGCCGTTTGAGATAGTATGGAAGTTCAAATACACTATTCGGAATAAGAGGAACTGGAAGCAGACATTTGTACTTATGCTTGAGGAGGTAGCTCCTCCTTCTGGTTATTATGATGATGCAGGTGACACGGAGGATGAGGAGGACCATGACAATGGAGCATACCAAGGGAACATGCTGGAGTTTGAGAGTGATACCTATAATGGACATGCTACGGATGCCATGGATACTGATACTCATGGTGGTGGATGTAGCCGGACTAGTCGAGGTACCGAGGAGACGAAGGATGAGATGCTGCCACCCCGTCATTCTTTTGCACATACTCCTAGCCACGGTCGAGGACGTGGGCGCGGACATGGACTCCCCCGACACTTTGGAGACTTTGTTTCTAGCTTCCAGGGTCTTCGTACCGACTACCGGGGTCTTCGCTCAATTTATCAGGCCCTACACACCGACTACAACGCCGTGAACACTCAGTTCACGGCGTACCGCCGGGAGACGGATGCTAGACACTCCTCCTATGATGGCCAGATGAGGGACATGTACTATCATCAGTTTGGCCACTTCTATGATCCCAGCGCACCGAGATATCCATATCCACCACCACCACTGTCACCGACTGAGGATTGAGTTTCCACTCCATTTTACATTGTAAGTATTTTTCTCCATCTTATGCTTGATTTTTCACATTGGGGACAATGTGAAGGTTAAGTATGGGGTGGGGGTACTTACAATCTCTTTTACCTCTTTTTCGCACTTTATGTACATTGTGTCGCATTTGACGAATTGGCTTGTAATAACTCTTGCACTACTTGCTTTCCACTATAACATTCGCATTTGCATGCTTTCATTCGAAATTTATGAGTTTTTCAAAAAACATTTGTGCTTCTTATGATGGAAATGACCTCTATGATGAGAATTGTGATGTGGTAAAGGCAAAAAGATGACATAGTTATGTTGAGATATTAATTATAGCATGAATGAGCTTGCTTTTCTTACTTGAATGCATGAATAGTTCATATGATCTTGATGTCTTGACAAGAGAATGAAATAATGATCGAAGCTATATTATAAGTTCTTTTGCATCATATAGGAATGACCAAGGCAATTCACTTCTTTTCTAGTTCATATCTTGTTCATGCTAGCTCCTCAATGAAATATTTGACCCCCTTTTTACCATCCGGGAATTAGGATAAGTGATTGTAAAAGGCATGTTTGATGTGGGAGGGCCAATATGAATGTGCAAAGTGAAAGTTTAGCAAATTATAGCTTTGGGGACGTTGAACATGAGGATGAGTAACTCGGCACCATTCACATAGCCAGGTGTTTGTGTCTTGCCAAAGTCCGATTGAACGACAAGTCCTAACGGGATATGGTATGTGCATTAAGGTTTGAGGCATCTCGGAAATTGAGAAACGCCGATCTTCTAGGCTTCGGTTATTATGCACCGCTGTCCATACTCTCAAAAAGTAAAGTACAAAGAAAGCGAAATTTTACACGCAAAGCATGTGTGGTGAAGTTTAGTTCTTGAAAGTATTGTGTTGTTCCTCTTTCCCGGATTAGCATCACATTTCCTTAAAAGATTTCCCACCCTTGACACGTTTCTTAGACCTTTTTCTTTGATTGGAAGACCTTGAGACTTTTATGCATGTGTTTAAGGCTTCATGGCTTAGATTTGTTTGACTTTGATTGTCTCTACATCTTTATCATGTCCTTTATTTGGGTAGGAAAAGATAGTTAGTTCATATTGTGATTATTATTGATACATGCTTTGTCTTCCTATGTCTTGAAACTTCACTTTGAGGGTGATTGAAAGCATGTATTATAGTCTATATTTTGGGACTAGTTTGGACATTTTATCTTCATAAATCTGCATGTATGGATGTATATTATGTGATTATATTGTTGTTTCATCTACCTTTACGGGAATCGAGGTCTACACCAAGTTTTGTTGTAATCGTAGGTAAAATGGCATGTTTTGGACTAAAATAGAGTTAAGGAGCTAAGGAGTCATTGGAGCTACGTTCTAGAGCTTAAAGAAGAATTCAGGAAACCTGGAATTAATGGAGAAGATTTACTTTGGACCAAATTTGAGAGATTTCATATTCAGTTGAGATTCACCTCGGTCAGCTACAGTACCACCTCGACCGAGGTGATCTTGAGGAGCGTCCGGACCAAGGCGAACACCCTGCCGCCGGCGAGATATATTTTTTTTTTTTTGGCTGAGATCTTTTAATTTTGGAAAGAAGATATCTTATATTTTTGGGCTGGAATTCTGGAACGAAGATATTATTTTTGGGAGATCTATTTTAGAGATATGGATATATTCTCTAGGAAATTATCTTTTTAAGATATTATTATCTTTGGAAGATAATTCTCCTATATAAAGGGTTAGATTTTCCACAATTCAGCAATCTTCAACACACCCAATAATCTGCGGATTAGGGAGATTTTTTGGAGGTTTGAAGGGAGGATTGAAGGATTGAAGATCAAGGAAGGAAGGATTCATAGTTTTGAGATAGCTTTTGAGGGAGTTTGTAAGACTTTCTTATATTCCCTTTGGTTTGTTGTCTTGTTTGATTTGTGATTTAAGGAACACTGATTTGTTATTAATTGATTCAGTTATTGAGACCTTTTTCTTAAGTTTTTATTGTTCGAATATTCATTCCTTTCCCATATATTTGATTATTGTTATCATTATGATGATTGGCTAAGTTTCTTATGCGATTCTAGGGTGAAAGTTGTGGGAAAGACGATGATAGAATGATCTTAATCCCAGCAGGACCCTGAAAGCTCGAGTCTTTAACCTTAACCCTAATGTACCTCGCTCAGTCGATGAACATCTCGGCCGGGGTGGAACTTGACTGAACGAGGTGACCTTGTCTGATCCGAAACTGAGAGTTAAGAGTTCGAGTTCGCCAAATCCTATTCTTATTACACCTTTCCTGGTTCAATGCAAGCTTAGGATGAGACTTACCCGGTAATTCCTTTGTTTGTTTACCCATGATCATAAGTGTAGGTAATAAAGGTTTATCCTTTATTGGGGTTTGAGTGTGCCTTCATCCCATCTTTGTGAGTTAGCCTGAGACTTACCCGGTAAAGGTTGATTTTATTCCCTTGGGTGGTGTGTTGGTTTGAGATTATAGTTCCTTTCCTTAGTACATTGAGACTTACCCGGTGATAGGAGTTTTGGTTTGGGATAGTGAGTAGTGAGACTTACCCGGTGATCTATTCCCACCTTAGAAACACCTTTCCTTTGCAAAACCTCATCTTTGTCCACGTTATCTTTGAGATCTTGAGTCGGAACCACAACTAGATGCTTTAATCCCTAGAATCCGCATTTCCCCTTGATTGACTTTTACATCATCTTTGATTACTTTAAATGCTTTGGTTAATTGCAATATTTGACAACCTATTATGTGCTTAGTTTCACCTAAGTCCCTGAGATCGACACCTGGAATTCTTGCTTTTTATTACAACTGATCCGTACATTGCGGGTTCGCATCCTTGTTTAAAGCATACTTCTTGGGATATAAATTTAAAGCTTGCACACGCCGTTTGGAGCGAATAGTGATCCATTAAGAAGAAGCACTTCCAAAACAAAAGGGATTTTGAGTTTTTCATATATATAATCCATGACATCTTGTATTCTAGGTTTTAATCTTGCTTGGGGACAAGCAAGGGGCAAGTATGGGGTATTTTGATGACATGAATTATATACCATTATAATCATGCATATTGTAGAGGTTTATCTCAATTTCCCTTGCATTTAGAGAGAATTTGTATACCTTTTAGGCTTATTTCATTTATGTTCCGAAAATAGAGGTCTACACGAGTTTTTGTTGAATTGTACGTAAATTCGGTGGATTTAGAAGCAAAAGTGGAGCAAGGAGCATCTAAGGCTATTAAGGAAGCTTAAAGAGTCTTAGAGGAGTCACAAAGAGCAAAGGAGTTGTGTAAAAGAGTCACAAAAGGGAGCAAGAAAACAAGCCAAGAGACGAGCATTCTCTGTTGAAGAAAATCGTGCCAGTTTCTATAAAAATCGGACGATTTTTATACCTAAAAATCGAACGGTTTCCTTCATTATTTAAGCAGCACGATTTTCTACAACTTTCAGCCAAAGAAAGATCACGACCATAAGCCCATCACTTGTGGGTTTGAGACGTGTTTTGCCAAGCGCATTAGCAAGGAACTATACATTGGAACCCTAGGAACGAAAATAGGGACCTCACAACGGGAAATATTTACACAATTTGGAGAGGTTGAAGGTTCTTCGAAGGAGATTGAAGGGAAGTGTCGAGAAGTCAATCTATATCATTATTGTGAGATCTTTTGTTTCCCTTTCCAATTCTTGTGGTTTGTGAACATATTACTGAGTGGTTTGAGATATACTTTGATTGGATTTGAGATTTGTTTACAGATTCGGAGATTATTAGGTTTTTATTCAAAGTTCGGGTTTATTTGATTTTATTCATTCAATCTAAATTTTGATTTGATTTTGAAAATGGCTGGATAAAAACCTTGTGATTCTAAGGAGAATAGTTGATGATTGAGGCTTAGATGATGATAGACTGAACTCATTTAACCATTTGGACCCTGAGAGTTGAGATTTAGACTTTGCAACAACAGGAAAATCGTCCTGTCGGACGATTTATCTATGAACAGGTCGATTTATTTCCCTGACGATCTTTATTTGATTTATTCTTTAACCAAAGTTAATCCTTGCCTAAGTCTCAAACTTGCTTAACCTTTTTAACCTCTATTTAAGTGTGTGAAGAGACTTCCTCATTGATTCTACATTTAATAGCTAAAGATTACAAGATTTGGGTAATAGAGAGACTCAACATCCTTTATTAAGGTTTAAGTGTGCTTTTTATCTTTACCTTGGAGAGTCATATCTTGGGGTTATGGGTAGTTAGTTTGAGTGTAGTTCTTGTCCTTAGACCTTTATATATTGCAGCCTCAACAACCTTTATAGAGAGAACCTTTGGATTAGACAAATAGGTTTTGGAACTTCACCGTACGATACCTACCTTTGAAACACATAACCTTGGCAACATCAACTTTGTCCTTTGATCTTAAGAAGTGTCTTGAATCGAAAGCCGCATTCGGATAATTGAATCCTTGGAATCATTTGTCTCCTTTATTAATCACAAAAGCTTTTACACTTTGCTAGATATTTGAAATCGATTTTATTCTCACCAAATCCCTGAGTTCGACTCTGGAATTTCTTGCCTTACTACAGCTGATCCGTACACTGCGGGTTCGCTTTGCTTTAAGTTCTAGATATAATTGTAAGACTTTGATGCACACACTTTTGAGCGAACAAGAAGGTGGCGCGGGGGGCGTGAGCTAGGGCAGTTTGTGGGCGAGAGATTACGGCGCAGGGGCGTGGGCTTTTGGAGTGAATGCGGGAGAGAGAAATGAGTGGTGGGTGAGGGAGGAGAAGGGTTGGTGGGGTAGGTGTAGGGTATTTTGGGATTACTATTTTTTTTGTTTTCTAGGTAGACCCGCAAGGGCTGAGGCTTGTCGCCGCGGGGGTGGTGACAAGGAAGAGGAGGGGCTGAGGATGCTTGTCAAGGGTGGCCGCCGCAGGGGCGTAGGGGTGTCACCGCGGGGGCGGTGACAGGGTTGTTGCAAACGCAGGCCCAGCGACGGGGGCGGCGCTGGGCAAGGGTGTCACCGCAGGGGCGGTGACAATGAGCAGCAGGGGCGGTTTCCTTGACAGAAGCTCCTTTTCTTGTTCCTTCGGGTTGTCTCCCGAGGAGCACCTTTTTTTACATCGTTGGCTCGATGTAGGGACTCTACTTCTCTGCTTGAGCCTCCTCCAGTACCATCTCATCAATGGGGTCGTTCTTTACTCCTTCAAGGTAAGGCTTGAGCCTTTGTCCGTTGACTTTGAACACCTTGTGCGTTTGTGGATCGTAGAGATCTACAGCTCCATGAGGGCACACTTCAGCTATCACGAACGGACTTGTCCACCTTGAATGCAGCTTACCTACAAAAAGCTTCAAACGTGATTGAAAAAGAAGGACTTTGTTACCTCCCTTGAAGTCTTTCCGGAGGATGTTTCGGTCATGGCACACTTTGGTCTTTTCATTGTATGTTGTGGCATGGTCATACGCATCTAGTCTTAATTCCTTCAGCTCTTGCAGTTGGAGCTTCCGGAACTCTCCTACCTCCTCTACATTCATGTTGCACTTCTTCACCGTCGACCAAGCCTTGTGCTCAAGCTCCACCGGAAGGTGGCAAGCTTTTCCGAACACAAGCCGGAATGGAGACATCCCTATAGGAGTCTTGTAAGTTGTCCGGTATGCCCATAGATCGTCGTTTACTCTCAAGCTCCAATCCTTCCTTCCGAGAGAAACCGTCTTTTCCAGGATGGTTTTGATTTCCCGGTTGGACACCTCCGCTTGGCCATTTGTTTGCGGATGGTAAGCTGTTGACACTCGTTGGTGAATGCGGTACTTCTTAAGGAGAGCGGTGATCGTCTTGTTGCAAAAATGGGTACCCCTATCAATTATCAAGGCTTTCGGGATTCCAAATCTTGCAAAAATATTTTCCATAAGAAAAGCTGCAACCACTTTAGAATCATCAGTCTTGGTGGCCTTTGCTTCCAACCACTTGGAAACATAGTCCACCGCAAGAAATATATATGTGTGTCCAAAAGAAGTAGGAAAAGGACCCATGAAATCTATCCCCAAACATCAAATATTTTGCAAAATATAAGAGAGGATTGGGGCATTTCATGTCTCCTAGAAATGTTACCTACTCTTTGGAACCTATCACACACTTTGCAAAACGCAAAAGCGTCTCTAAAAATGTGTGGCCAATAGAACCCCGCATCCAAAACCTTTCTTGCAGTTTTGTTGGCCCCAAAATGCCCTCCACATGCCTCAGAATGACAAAATGTAAGGACAGATTGTACCTCATTATCCGGGATGCAACGTCGGATTACTTGATCACTACAATGCTTCCAAAGGTAGGGATCGTCCCAAATGTAATGTCGAGCTTCGGCCTTCACCTTCTCTCGTTGTGCCTTGGTGAAGTCTAGAGGGTACTCACTCCTAACCACGAAGTTCACAATGTCAGCAAACCAGGGCTTACAAGATTGGAGTTTAAGACAAACCTCTAATGACATTTCCGCAGGGCGCCTAGTTCGAGCAGCAGGGGTGGGTTTCTTGAGGTGTAGGGGCAGTTACACAACAAAGGGTTGTGTAGAAGGTGTCGTCTAGAAAACTTCCAACTATTTCCTTTCCCTTGGCTGGATCTTCTTCTTCCTTCACTAGACCACTTAAATGATCGGCCACCAGGTTCTCAACCCCCTTCTTGTCCCGTATCTCTAGGTTGAACTCACTTATTAGGGGCACCCACCGAATCAACAGTGGCTTTGCCTCCTTCTTCCCTATGAGGTACCTAAGAGCTGCATGGTCAGTACAAATAATTACCTTTACTCCAAGAAGGTATTGTCTGAATTTCTCAAGGACAAAAACCACCGCTAGCATCTCCTTATCGGTGGTGGAGTAATTCCTTTGTACTCCATTAAGTGTCATGGACGCATAATGGATAACGTGTGAGGCTCTTCAATCCTTCTGTCCTAAGACAGCTCCCACAGCGTAGTCGTTGGCGTCACACATAATTTCAAAAGGTTTCTCCCAATCCGGAGACCGGTTGATTGGTGCACTAGTGAGACATGCCTTCAAAGTGTCGAAAGCTTTCTTGTAGCTTTCGTCCACTATGAAGGTGGCGTCTTTCTTGAGTAGTTCATATAAGGGTGCCGAGATCTTTGAGAATTTTTTGATGAACCGTCGGTAAAAACCTGCATGACCAAAAAAAGATTGGATTTCCCGAATGTTAGTAGGATAAGGTAGACTTTGAATAACATCAACTTTCGCCTTATCTACTTCTATCCCTTTTGAGGATCTCACATGTCCTAGCACTATTCCTTGTTCTACCATGAAATGGCACTTTTCCGAATTAAGAACTAAATTGGTTTCAACACATTTTTCAAGAACGAGTTTTAAGTGTCCTAGACATGCATCAAAACTACTTCCTTGGACGGTAAAATCGTCCATAAAAACTTCAATAAAGTTTTTTATATATTCGGAGAAAATACTTATCATGCACCGTTGGAAGGTGCCGGGGGCATTGCAAAGTCCAAATGTCATTCTGCGGTACGCAAAAGTTCCAAATGGACAAGTGAACGTCGTCTTTTTTTTGGTCTTCCGGCGCAATGGCTATTTGGAAATAGCCGGAATATCCGTCCAGAAAGCAAAAGTATGGATATCCTGCAAGACGTTCCAACATTTGGTCAATAAAAGGTAATGGAAAGTGGTCTTTATGTGTTACCTTGTTGAGTTTGCGGTAGTCAACGCAAACTCTCCAACCGGTTTGTGTCTTGCTTGGGACCATCTCTCCGAATTTATTCTCCACCATGGTGATTTCCCCTTCTTTGGAACTACTTGGGTTGGACTAACCCACTTGCTATCCGAGATGGGGAAAATCATGTCCGCTTGGAGGAGCTTCAGTACCTCCTTCTTGACCACATCCATCATCGGCGGATTCAACCTTCGTTGAGGTTTCCTAGATGGTTTCGCTTCATCCTGAAGTAGAATTCTATGCATGCAAGTGGATGGTCTTATCCCTTTGATGTCCGCAATGGTCCATCAAAGGGTCGTCTTGTGTTCTTTCAACACTTTCACCAAATTGTCCTCTTGACCGGTTGTCAACTTGTTGGAGATGATCACCGGTAGTGTGTTGTTGTCCCCTAGAAATGCATACTTGAGGTAAGGTGAAAGGTCTTTCAACTCTATCTCCGGGGCCTGCACTATAGATGGAACAACCTTTTCGCTTGGGGTTAGTTAAGTGGGCCCAATGGCCAAAGTGGAGATAGGTAACCTCTTGTGCCCATCCAATTGGGCTAAGATCTCTTTCATGCTAGTTGTCAATGCAAATTCTAAATTACGATCATCAATGTCATGCTCAATTATATTTTTCAATTCGTCAATTTCAGAAATATCAAAAACATGTTGCATAAAAGGTTCAATAATATCAATGGCACATAAAGAATGATCATCAATAGGAAATTTCATTGCATCATATATGTCAAATTCGACTACTTCCCCATCATACTCCATGGTAAGTTTGCCACTAACATAATCGATTTTAGTCCTAGCAGTTTTTAGGAATGCTCTCCCCAATAATATCGGTGCAGCATGTGAGTCATTTTCCATGTCCATTACAAAGAAATTAGCAGGAAAAATCAGATTATCCCCCATTACTAATACAATCTCAATAATTCATTTCGGGTAAACATTAGATCTATCACCAAGTTGTACTAAAATCCGAGTTTCAGTTAATGGCCCAAGGCCAAGTGATTTATATATGGAGTATGGAAGGACATTAATAGATGCACCAAGATCAAGCATAGCTTTGTCAAAACGGGTTTATCACTGTCTGGGAAGGCAATCCTCCGGAGGATCTAGCTTCGATCCTTGTAATGTCTTCTGCCATTTGCCCAACTTGTTTCTCAAGGTTCTTGATGTTGGATTCTGCTGTTTGGACATGAGTAGCAAAATGCTTAGTCAAAACCTGCAGCATATCCTCAATTGATTGATACCTACCTTGGCGGGGCTGCAGTTGTTGGTTTTGTTGATCCCTCCACCGAAAGTTTTGTTGATCACGCAAATTTGGCATGAAATTCTGCGCATATGGATCATTTTGTGGCTGTTGCTGTTGTTGTTGTCCGTAGCCCACTGCATTCACCTCAGTATCGTCGTCCTGGACTTGAGGGCACATGTCTGTTGGGTGGTAAGGGTCGGCACAAACTCCACATGCCTTAAGTTGTTGTGGGGTTCCCATAAGTGTCAATCTCTTCACCATCTCTTTCAGCTCAGCAAGCTCAGTTGAGATCTCAATTTTCCCAAGATTAATGACATGAACTCCTCTCTTGGAGTAAGTCCTTCCGAAGTTCCGAGTTCCCTCAGCTAGTTCGTGCATCTTTTCCAAAGCAAGGTCAGTGGTGGAATTAAGAATGTTACCTTCACAAGCAGCATTGATGATCCTCCTTTCGTTGTCAAGCAAGCCATTGTACAAGTACAATACTAGGTCCTGAGTCGAATACCCATGGAAAGGACAGCTGGATCGGAGGCGTGCAAACCGTTCGAAGTACTCATAGAGACTCTCGTCCGCCTCTTGTTCGATGTTGCTTCTAGCTTTCTTCAAGCTATTGGCCTTCTTGGCTGGAAAGTACTTCTCTAGAAACGCCTTGTGGAGATTCTCCCAAGTATCGATGCTCCCAGATGGAAGGTGGTAGTACCAATCATCCACTCCATCCTTGACCGTGAAACCAAACGCCCTCATCTTGATTTGCTCTTCCGTAATGTTGGCTGGTTACATGCTCATACACACGGTATGAAACTTTCCAAGGTGCTTGATGGGGTCTTCACCACTCAACCCATGGAATGATGGGAGCAAGTGGATCAGCCCCGGCTTGAGCTCAAAATTGACACCTTCCCCTATTGCTGGTATAGTAACCACAAGGGGGTGTTGAGTCAAGTCCGGTTGCGTGAGTTGGCGAAGTGTTCGGTTGGCCATCTCTTCTCGGAGTTGTTGTCTACGTCGCCGGATGTGTGTTCTCTCACTTTCTGGATCAAAAGGAACAATTCCGGAGTTAGTAGCAGGGATTTGAACCATAAAAACGGTCCAAAACAATAATCAATAATAGAAAAAAATATAAAACACAACAAAACTCCCCGGCAACGGCGCCAAATTTTGACACGAACTTTTCCTTATTGCCGTTTTTATCTTATCAAAATTATTTCCCAACTTAAAACTAAAGCAAGTATAGAGGTTAAGTAGGGATCAAACCCAAGAGAGTTTGGTTGATATTTATATTCAATTCAATTATTGATTATGTATAAAAGTAAAGGGGGGGGTTGGATTGAATCGATGCAAAACAAAGTAAGAAAGCAAGTAAGAAAATGAATAAGATGATGATGAAAGGACTACACTAGGTTGGTTCTTAGCATGCAAGACTACTTTGGTTGGTTCCTTTTACAAGTTTTCAATGTTCCTGTCTTGATCATATGTTTGTGTTGAGCCAACCGGCATCAACACAACTTAAGAAGTTTAGTGTTCCGTAAACCTACAAGAACAAATCACAAGTTAGCTTTCAAACAAAGACAAAAGGATATAAAGAGAAGAGTAAAACCATTAAAATTTTCTTTATATTTGTATTCCTTTTCCTTTAAGTCATTGCAACCAGTTTTTACCTAAAGGTTTCTACTAGATTAAAGACCCGAACCCGGAATCTAATAATCCTAGTTCTTTACATGCATTTAAACGCTAAGATGATCAATCTTGAGTGAGAAGAAAACATGCAATCAGATAAATTAAGCTCAAGGAATACAAAGCATGCTGAATAAAACTTATATTAAAAAGGACTTACAACCAAAGCAGCAATGCAGCTTCAAAACAACCCAATGTAGCAAGGCAATTAGAAACTCATTACACAAAGGAAGCAAGAGAAAAGAGAGAATAAAATGGGGAAATGATGGATGATTCTAGCAATCAGCCATGGGTCTATTTATACTACAAATGGAACTAAATGGGAGTAAATGGACGGCCTAAACAGCCACCTTTAATGTCATAAAGGTGGTGCAAACAACCGGAGTAAAGTCTCTATCGCACAACCGCAGGGGCGGCCTTTAGGACCGTAGGGGCGGTTTAGGAGAAAAATGATTGAAGTTCTTCGTGGCCGCAGGGGCGGCCCAATTTCACCGC
This sequence comes from Fagopyrum homotropicum, assembly GCA_033239125.1. Lineage (NCBI taxonomy): Eukaryota > Viridiplantae > Streptophyta > Magnoliopsida > Caryophyllales > Polygonaceae > Fagopyrum > Fagopyrum homotropicum. The sequence goes on from BSWB01000002.1 coordinate 111,519,671, forward strand.
AGGGGCGTGTTCGCCCCTAAACGTGCGTGCAAATAAGCTTTAAATTTATAAAACTAGAATCAAGCAAGCGAACCCGCAGTGTACGGATCGACGTAGTTAAGCAAGAATTCCAGAGTATCGAACACAAGGATTTGGGGAGAATAAATTCGATCGTAGGTTATCAAGCAAATGAATGTAAGAGCTTTGCAAATTATTGGGAAAACAACAATCCTAAAGATCCAAGTATCCAGCTGTGGCAATCGATTCAAGATATACTTAAAGATATAAAGACAGAGTTGAGATATGCAAAGGTATGCTAATGTAAGGTAATCGTACGGTGAAGTTCCAAAAACCTTATGTGACTCACCTACAAGACACTCTCTATACAGGTTGTTGAGGCTTCAATATAGAAAGGTTCTAAAGGCAAGAATTAATGTCAAATACCCAAACTTGTAATCCAAGGATCAAGACTAACTTCACCGATTACGGTTGTGACACTCACAATCGAGGTAGAGGTTGTTGAGGCTTCACTACCACCTAGAAAAGGCAAGCCTAAACTAAGTTAAAGCAAATCTTTAACATTGGATTAAAGTAAAAGCAGATTCGTAAACTTAAGAGAAATTACGGGTGGATCTTGAGATTCCACGGTCGTGGATCTCAAGAACAAACCGTGATTTAGGGTTCGTCGACGATTCTCTCTAACTCTCAGGGTCTAATCTATTTGCGATCGATCTATCATCATCTAAGCCACAACTATCAACCCTTCACCTTAGAATTGTTAAGGGTTTTTAGCCAACAATCATCATTATGATATCAAATTCAAGGATTAAAAGATTGAAAGATGAAAACTTCCGAAAACTTCCAATAAACTTCAAACCAATCTCAAAGTCACAATCAAGAACGAATATCGTTAATAGATTCGGAATAGAACAAACAAACACAATCTTAGATAAGAAGGAAGAACGGGATGTCAATCCGTCTTCTAAATCAAACCTAAACAAGAAGAGAAATCTTCTTGCGAACAATCTTCCAAATCTTCGATCTTCCGTCAATCCGGAAATCTCAATCACAATCTCCACCAAAGTGAGAGATTAGGGCAATTCCAAGCGTAAACGTAGGATGCGTTAAGCACAAGCCTAAAGCGAGGTCGTAAAAGTCTCTAAGCGGAGGTGACGGAATCTCCCTTCGTCCGTCCTTTTATAGTGTATGATGAAATAGCGGCCCGGCCCAATCTTTTAAAAGATCGTGGCTTAAAGTGTGGCGAAAAAGATCGCCAAGATCACGGTCGTGGAAGGTTCCACGACCGTAATTTAGAGCGAAGAATTGGACACGGTTTGAACACATGATTCCACGACCATAGAAGTTGCTGGAATGAATCACGCTTCACTTGCTAGGGTTCCACGGCCGTGGAACTGAACGTGGAAAGTAGTACGGCCGTATTTTAGAGCGTGGTTTAGGGCAAGAACGTGATTCTTCCCTAGCCTCGTGCATTCCTCAAATTAGCTCTCTTTTGGCTCCTAAGAATGCCCTCAATCCATGGACATACTCAATCAACTCATCGTTGCTAAATTCCGTTCGGAAATGGCTCTCAATCACCTATAATCAACATAAAGCTTGTGTAGACATCTATATCGACAATATTGGCAAACTAGCTCACAAATGTAACAATGCTAAATCAAAGACTATCAATATGAATCAAATACACTTAGAAAACGTGCCTAAAATATCACAATATTTCATGCTAACAAATAACCCCATACTTAACACTTGCTTGTCCCTAAGCAAGGTCTTTCAAAAGCTTTAAAACAAGAGTTAGGATGAAATATGTGTACCTTCTCAAAGCAATACTTCTTTTGGATGAATATTCCTTCAAAAGAATAGATCATTCTCAAATCTTGCTTCAATCGTTTATAGACTTTCATACACTTAATCAAAGAGTAAAAAGTAAAGAAAGCTCATGAATCAATCAAACTTCCATACAAACATCATAACCCTTAAACATTATCAAAATCAATCATAAGAAACTTCAATTTAGATCACCAAGTCATATAACATTCTTTTGATCTTAAGGACTTTCAAAGAAAAAGGTCTAGAATGTGGAAAGGGAAGGAAACTTTAAGGAATGTGGTGCATGAATCCGGGAAAGTGGACAACTACTCCTTCTTCTTCTTTTGCGGTTTCCGCAACACTTCAACTTAGAGCTTCGCTCTCTTCTTTTGATTTTTCGACTTTACTTTTGGAGTTATGGACAGAGGTGCACAAAAACCGAAGTCTAGGAGATTGGCGTTTCTCAATTTTTATGAGATGCCTCAAACCCTTAGCGCACATACCACAATCCGCTAGGAATATCGCTCAATCCGACTTTGGCAAGACACAAACACCCGGCTATGTGAATGGTGCCGAGTTACTCATCATCATGATTGACTTCCCCAAACCTACAATTTGTTTCTATTCTTTTGATTGCAAATAATTGCTCTCATGGCCCTCCCACATCAAACATGCCTTTTTCATTCACTTCTCCAAATTCCCGGATAGGTAAAGGAGGTCAATATTTCAATGAGGAGCTAAATGATCAAAGAAAGAAGAAAGAAAATATCGAATTGCCTTAATCATCTCAACAAGAAGTATAAGAACTTATAGTGTGATTTCAACTTTAATTTCTCAACATGATTTAGGTAATATCCATCACATTATGAAACTTGCAAAAGAGGTATAATCAACTCATTCAATTCCTTTTCAATTCACTATTCTTTTAAGCATGCAATTGTCATCAAACTCAATTCACAAGTAGTGATTATCATAGAAATCATCTCAATTTCTTAGAAGCACAAAATTTTTCAAAATTTTTCAATTTTTATGGGTTTTTCAAGTTCTTTTTCATGCAATGCAATAACGAAATATGCAACACTATAATGAACATGCAAGATAGTCTCGAATAGAAGCAAACATAGTGAGTAAGAGTTATTACAAACTTTTAGTCACACCCCACCCCATACTTAGGACGAACATTGTCCCTAATGTTCAAAATAAAAGAAAGAAAAGAAAGAAAAGAAAAATAAACTCACAAAGTGGCGGTGGAGCGGCTAAAGCAAACGGTCATGCAAATCAATCACTGCGGCGCTGGTGGAGGCGGGAATGCAGAGAAGCTAGGATCATAAAACCGCCCAAACTGCTGGCGGTAGACGTCTCTCATCATGTGATTGAGGTCGTCCAAGCGTCCATCTCTAGCATCGGCTCGAATCTCCAATGCTCCTACTCTCTCCGAAAGACCAGTAGCCCAATCCGGCATCTGCTCATACCATCCCGGAGCCTGGCTGTACCATGCTGGAGCGTCGGATGGTGCTGGTGCTGGTGCTGGTGCAGATGGTGTCTCTGTAGCCCATGGAGGTGGAGCTCCATACCATGCAGGAGGTGTCTCAGCCCATGTGGGTCTCTCACTCACGCTGGCGCGGCGAGAAGACGAGCCTGAAGCTCTGGCGGGACGTGGAGAACGTCTAGGCACATCGGGGGCCGCATCCGGCTGATCCGGAAACGTGCCAAACTCCTGCTCGGCTCCTCCTCCACCCTCAAACTGATCCCTCATCTCCTCCTCCTCAACAACGGGCGGTGGTGGAACATACGGAGGAGCTGCAATCCTGTTCGCATGCATAGCAGCGAACGTCTCCTTCCAATTATGGCGTCCAGCCATAATGGAGTACTCCTGCAGCCACTCAATACCCCTACCGGTCCTGCTCTCCCAAGGCATGGCCGCATAAGGCGGACCTCTATGTGTGGGGAAGATGAGCCCTCTAGTCATGAAGGCATGAAGTCCTAAAGGTACGGCTGGTATACGGGTACAGACAGAAAAATCAACACCCAAACTCCTAGCAAGGTGGGTAACTATCCCACCGTATCCAATGTTGCCCTTCCTCTTGTTCTTGAGCTTGCTCATAGTAGCAGCTAAGAGGGTGGCACAGTCAGCTCGGCGCCCATACAGCATAGAATACAGCAAAAAGAGCTCATCCGTCTTGATCTTTTGTGGCGTCTCCGTCCTAGGAAAGAGACACTCCGAAAGAACACGGTGAGCAATCTTCAAGGCCAAGTGATACATTAACTTGGCCTTGGTATCAGCAGGTTGCCAGCGGTCCTCGCTGGCGTATATCATAGCAACCTCCTCCCAAAAGTCCTTGGCGTAAACACCACTAGGAAAGCGACCGTTAAAGGTCTCATGAAACCCGAAGAAAGTCCCGAACTCACGGATGGAAAAGTCATACTTTCTTTCCATAAGACGGAAAGAAACGGTCCTATCTACATGGCTATGCTGAAAGGACGTCACTACCTCCCTCGTAATCTCCTCATACGCGTCTTCTCGGATAGCCGAGAAGACAATAAGTCCGGCTCTATCCAAGAGCCAAGTAAGGTCATCTACGATGTTAAGAGGTGTTAGCTCCTCTAACAATAGATACCTAGGACCAATCACATCCCTCTCCTCGATCCTCTCAAATGCAGCAAGGTGATCCTCATGAATGGTCGGGACTCTAGGGCTAGGCGGTGAGGGTAATGAAGGTGAAGATGGAGGTGAAGGGGAAGAGGGTGGTGGTGCTCTAGAGGATGAAGAAGAAGAGGGATTACCCTTCCTCTTCTTGTTCTGGTCATTCTTTTTCTCTCGATTCTCCCCGAAACTCTCCTTACAAAGTCCATCACTGTCAAGAATTACGGGCTGTTCTTGCCATTCCACGACCGTGGTTCTGTCAGGAACCGTGGTTTGTCTGGTTTTTTTCGCAAATCTCAGAAATCAACACTCAAACTCAGCAATCAGGCAGCCCTAATCTAATTCCTTCCAATTTCAATCAGTTCTTCCTAAAATTTCTAACAAAAACGAACCAAATCGACAAAGATCAAGAAGAGTGGAAAAACCTAGGTTTCGGATTTTAAAATCCGAATTGCGCGTCCCTTGGTGAATTGCCGCTCAATTTGTCGCTTGGATCTTGTTGGTGGTCGAATGTGCTTCAATTTGGGAAGAAGAATCGTTGAAAACGATTAAGAAACGAGGATTTGGGAGAGGGTCGTGGATTCGGCATTTTAGGTCGTGGAAGAGGCTTTTGTGGAGTGTTTTGGTGAAGAACGTGGTTTATATAGTCACAGGCAAAATTTTGAAAATCACGGTCTGTTGGGGTGTTCCACGGCCGTGGAATTGTACGTAACCGTGGTTTTGGTGATTTTTCAAAGGCTTTTGGAAATTACGGTCACTGTAGCTGTCACGACCGTGGTTTAGGCCGTGGAACTCTCTGTAATGCTCCAAAGTCCAAGTTTCGTCACTTTTCTTCAACATTATCCTTCCCTTTTCCTTTTCCATCGTTCCTGCATCCAAAAACACGAACATACCGGAAGAAATCGAGGCAAAATAAAGCGAAAAACGTCTAAACTAATCTAAACTATGAATCGAAAAATAAAACGAAAATGCATTACCTTGGGTTGCCTCCCAAGAAGCGCTTTGTTTAAGGTCCGTAGCTAGACCAATCTCGCACTTATTCGAGTGCGGTAGGTGCGAACTCTTCAGCTTGGAGTTCCGGCGTATACTTCTTAAGTCGTTGGCCGTTCACCTTAAAGCTTCCGCCCGCTTCACCCCATACTTCAACTGCACCATGGGGGAAAATACGCTTAATTAGAAAAGGTCCGGTCCAACGGGATTTAAGCTTACCTGGAAAGAGACGAAGCCTTGAATTGAAGAGGAGAACTTGATCTCCTTCTTTGAAGTCCTTTGCAATGATATGCTTATCATGCCAACGCTTTTCTCTCTCCTTATAGATCTTAGCGTTTTCATAAGCATTCAAGCGGAGTTCGTCCAGCTCATTAACGTCTAGGAGACGCTTCTCTCCCGCTTCCTTCATGCTGAAATTCAGCCACTTGATAGCCCAAAACGCTTTGTGCTCCAACTCTACCGGCAAGTGACAAGACTTCCCATACACAAGGTTATATGGTGTGGTTCCTATGGGAGTCTTGTATGCAGTCCGGTACGCCCACAATGCATCGTCAAGCTTCAAAGACCAATCCTTCCTAGTCCTTGAAACCGTCTTCTCTAAGATTCCTTTGATCTCCCTATTTGAGATCTCAACTTGTCCACTTGTTTGTGGATGATAAGGGGTAGCGATCTTGTGCGTAACCCCATACTTAGCTAGAAGAGCTTCAAAGCGCCGGGCAATGAAGTGAGAACCTCCATCACTAATGATAGTCCTTGGCGTCCCAAATCGCGGGAAGATGGTCTTGTTAAAGAACTTAACCACCACCATGGCATCATTGGTGGGAGAGGCAATTGCTTCTACCCATCTAGAAACGTAATCTACCGCCAATAGTATGTATTGGTTTCCACAAGATGATGGGAATGGTCCCATGAAGTCAACTCCCCAAACATCGAAAATCTCCACCTCTTGGATGTTGTTGAGGGGCATCTCATTCCTCCTAGAGATGTTGCCTGTTCTTTGACAAGCATCGCAGCAAGAAATAAAGGATTGCACATCTCTAAATAAAGTAGGCCAAAAGTATCCGGATTGCAATACCTTTGCGCTAGTCTTTTTCGAACTAGCGTGTCCTCCACAAGGTAGTGAATGACAATGACGGATGACACTTTGCATCTCATCTTCCGGCACACATCGCCGAATGATGCCATCCGGACCTCTCTTAAAGAGGAGAGGCTCATTCCAAAAGTATTCCCGGACATCCTTAAAGAACTTCTTCCTTTGTGCGTAGGATAATTCGGGCGGTATCTCCTGACAAACCAAATAGTTAACAAAATCAGCAAACCATGGTTCGTTACCTTTGGAGATCACGTCGATGCACTCCTCTATAATATGTAGGTGTTCGTCCGGGAAGGAGTCATCGATGGGTAAATGGTCGTCCTCTAGATGTGTTAGGCGACTCAAATGATCCGCAACAGAATTTTCTGAACCTTTCTTGTCGCGGATCTCTAGATCGAATTCTTGTACGAGAAGAATCCATCTAATTAGCCTTGGCTTCGCGTCTTTCTTCGCAAGGAGGTACCGGATCGCAGCATGATCCGTGTAGACAATCACCTTTGCACCTACAAGATAAGAACAAAACTTGTCAATAGCATAGACAATGGCTAAAAACTCTTTCTCGGTAGTGGCGTAGTTGAGTTGCGCTTCATCTAGCGTCTTGCTAGCATAGTATATGGCATGGGTTCGTCCTTCTTTTCGTTGTCCAAGAACAGCTCCAATAGCTACGTCACTAGCATCGCACATAACCTCAAAGGGAAGAGTCCAATTTGGAGGTTGGATAATAGGTGCTGAAATTAGAGCTTGCCGAATGGTGTTAAACGCATCCAAACATTCCTGCGAAAACTCAAAAACTACATCCTTCATCAATAGATTAGTGAGCGGTTTTGATATTTTAGAAAAGTCCTTAATGAAACGTCTATAAAATCCAGCATGTCCTAGGAAACTTCTTATCCCTTTCACCGAAGTTGGGGGAGGAAGCTTCTCTATGGTCTCTATCTTAGCTTTATCTACTTCTATCCCTCTACTAGAGATTAAGTGACCTAATACAATTCCTTCCTTAATCATAAATTGACACTTCTCCCAATTAAGAACTAGGTTAGTGTCTTCACACCTTTGCAGAACAAGAGAAAGGTTAGAAAGGCAATCGTTAAAAGAGGAACCGTATACGGAGAAGTCGTCCATGAAGACTTCCATGATTTCCTCTATGTATTCGGAGAAGATGGCCATCATGCACCGTTGAAAGGTGGCTGGGGCGTTGCAAAGCCCGAACGGCATTCTCCTTTAAGCAAACGTACCCCATGGGCACGTGAATGTGGTCTTCTCTTGATCATCCGGGTGTATCGGGATCTGAAAGAAACCACTATAACCGTCAAGATAGCAAAAATGCGAATGTTGCGCTAACCTTTCAAGCATTTGATCGATGAATGGCAATGGGAAGTGATCCTTCCTCGTTGCGTTGTTGAGCTTACGGTAGTCTATGCACATCCGCCATCCTGTCACGGTTCGGGTAGGAATGAGTTCGTTGTTTTTGTTGGTGATGACCGTCATTCCACCCTTCTTCGGAACTACTTGAACCGGACTCACCCACTTACTATCGGAGATAGGATAGATGATACCTGCATCAAGAAGTTTAAGAATTTCCTTCTTGACAACCTCCTTCATGGTCGGATTCAACCGCCTTTGAGGTTGTCTTGAAGTCCTAAAGTCTTCCTCCATTAATATCTTATGCATGCATAGGGAGGGTTTAATTCCTACTAAATCCTCAATAGTATATCCTAAAGCTTTTCTATGTTTCCTAAGGACAACCATGAGTTCATTATGTTCATCTATGCTTAAATCGGAACTAACAATAACCGGAAAGGTAGAATTAGATCCTAGAAAAGCGTACCTTAGATGAGTAGGAAGTGGTTTGAGTTTCATTGCTTTCGGAGCTTCCAATGATCCTTGAGAAGCATCCGATGTCTCCTTAAAAGTTTCTAAGGGTGTTGAATGTGTGGGAGAAGAATCGGAAGAAGTTGAAGAAGTGTCTCGATCACCCCTTTCCACGCCCAAAATTACGGGTTCCTTATGGCTTCCACGGCCGTGGTTTAGGGCGTGGAAGGGAAATACGGTTTCTCTGCTTTCTCCACGACCGTATAACCCCCTGGAGTGGGACACGGTTTGGGTGGTGAGATCCACGGCCGTGGAATTAGTGTATGGCCGTGGATTCTCACATTTTCTGCCTCATCGTGGAGTTTTTCAAACTCCACTTCACCTATATCTTCTTGTGCCTCTAAGGCTTCAATTGCCTCATTGCACTCATAGTAATAACCTTTTGTAAAGGATCGTTAAAGAGAATAGCACTTACCTCCTCCCTAGATAACCCTTCTTCATCTTGGATATCGAATATATCCTCATCAAAGATGGGCTCCTTTAGTAGAGTGGAAAGAACGAACTCTACTTTCTCTTCTCCTATATCAAAAGCGAGTCTACCATTCTTGCAATCGACTATGCAGCCGGAAGTTTCAAGAAACGGTCTTCCGAGTATGATCGGGACCGGACTATCTGCAGGAATATCAAGCACGACAAAATCAATGGGAACAAAGAATTTACCTAACTTGACAGGGACGTCTTCTACAATACCGACGGGGCGAGTGATGGATCGATCCGCCATGTACAACGTCATCTTCACCGGTTTAGGGTCGCCTAAACCGATCTTCCTACACAATGCAAGTGGTATGATGCTCACACTTGCTCCTAAATCACATAACGCATCATATGTGACATCTCCCACTCCTATGGGAATGCAAAATGACCCCGGATCCTTTAGCTTTGGGGGCATTTTCTCCTTCATGGTTTTGATGAGATCCGAAGAATCCGAACTCATCTTAACCTCTCCGAAATCCTCTAGCTTCCTCTTGTTAGAGAGGAGCTCCTTCAAGAACTTGCCATAAGCCGGCATACCTACAATAGCATCGATAAAGGGTATATTAATATGTAGCTTGCTCATGAGTTCTATAAACTTACCAAACTGTTTATCTAAGCGCGCTCTCGCTCTAGATTGAGGGAATGGTAGGGGAGGTTTGTAAGCTGGAGGAGGAACGTAGACATCTTCCTTCTCCTTCCCCTTCTCTTTGTCTTTCTCTACGGGGACTTCAACGAACTTAGGCTGCGGATCGGTGGTAGTCACTCCGCTCCTAGTTGTGATTGCCATCACCCTTCCTTTAGGGTTGTCCTCCGTCTTTCCTGGAAGTTTCCCTTGATTCCTAGGAACTTTCTCCGCATGGCTGAACATTTGGTTTTCTAAAACCTTTTGAGCTTTATCAACCTTAGAAATTTGATCATCAACCTTAATGATGCGGTTCTCCAACCCTTGTAGCTTTCCCAAAATCGTTTCCAACATGGGATCGGGTTTCTCCTTCCCCGGAGTGTTTCCTCCATTAGATGATTGCCCCTGGCTTTTCAAAGGAGTAGAGGAAGAGGAAGGTGGAGTTAGTGAATTAGAATTGGAAGGGTAAGAGTTACCGGAATTTTGTTGATTGGAGCGCCAATTGTTGTTGTTTGAACCCCTATTGTTGTTCCAATTGTTGTTCCGGTTGTTGTTGTTTCCATTCCAATTGTTATTCCGGTTGTTGTTCCGGTTATTGTTGTTGTTGTTGCGGTTTGTGTTATCGCCGCCATTGTTGTTGTTGCCCAAATATCCAACATCCTTGCCTTGTTGCTTTGGAAAGTTGGTCTTGATAGCCTCTTTCAACTCTTTGATCTCATTGTTGAGGGAGAAAATCTGATTTTGAGCTTCATGTGTGAGCTTTGCTCCTTGCTCCACACGATTTCCCTCCGCTTTCCGGTGGGAATACTTCTCTATGACCCTTGCTTGCTTCTCAATGAAGTCCCAAGCGTCATCTTCCCTCATGTCCATGAATGTTCCACATGAGAGGGATTGGAGGTTGAATTGCGTTCCCGCATCCAGCCCCTTGTAGTAAATTTCCAGCAATGCAAGCTTGGATATGCCATGATGAGGGCAATCCAATAACAAGTCCTGAAACCTTTCCCATGATTGAAACAAACTTTCGTTAGACCTCATGGAAAATGCATTGATCTTACCTCTAAGTTCCGCCGTTTTGGATGGCGGAAAGAATTTGGTGAGGAACTCCGCGGAAAGGTCTTCCCACGTGTCTAGTTTCCCACTAGGAAGAGCTTGATACCAAGACAATGCTTTCCCCTTCAAGGAGAAGAAGAAAGGCTTGAGCTTATAGTTGTTGGTAGTAGCGTTCTTCGGTCTCATTGTCTCCATCATACACTCAAAGTTTTGCAAGTGTTGGTGTGAAGATTCAGCGCTTGTCCTGCCAAATTGGTTTTGGCGAACAAGAGTAATAACTTGAGGGTTGAAGCTAAACCCTTGCACATCCTCAGCATCAAAATTCACGCCCAAACGGCGCGGTTGTTGTGTTGGATCCATCCTTTGGCCAAGAGTTCTTGGCTCATTATCTACACGTTCGATCCTCGCATTCCTAGGTGGAACACGACGATTAACAGCTCCCCGTGGATGGAAAGGATTCACATTGATCGTGGGATCAATTTCCTCTAGCGGTGGCATGGAAGAATCACTATCATCGGCGGATGAATGGCTTCTTCTTCTTGATCTTGATCCCCTCCTTGAGGATTTCTTGCTCCCCTTATTCTTAAGGTCGCTTAGTTCTATCCTCATTTGGAAAATCATATCCTGTAGATTGTTAACTTGAGATTGATGACGATCCATTTCATCCCGGCGGATGTTCTCATTCCATTGGAGTTGAGCATCCTTCTCCGCCAACTCCGCTTGAAGATCACGTTCGTGTTCTTCAGCCATCTTCTTTTCCTTGTGCTTTTGCCTTAAAGTCCTCTCAAGCTCTTGATTAAGAGGTAAGAGGTCTTCGGTGTTCCTAGACCTGCGCATGCACTCAAAGAAATATCAAATAACGAGAGCAAGCTCCCAAGCTTGACAACCGGCTACCGAATTCGGTCTACACCAAATCCCCGGCAACAGCGCCAAAAACTTGTTCGCCCCTAAACGTGCGTGCAAATAAGCTTTAAATTTATAAAACTAGAATCAAGCAAGCGAACCCGCAGTGTACGGATCGACGTAGTTAAGCAAGAATTCCAGAGTATCGAACACAGGGATTTGGGGAGAATAAATTCGATTGTAGGTTATCAAGCAAATGAATGTAAGAGCTTTGTAAATTATTGGGAAAACAACAATCCTAAAGATCCAAGTATCCAGCTATGGCAATCGATTCAAGATATACTTAAAGATATAAAGACAGAGTTGAGATATGCAAAGGTATGCTAATGTAAGGTAATCGTACGGTGAAGTTCCAAAAACCTTATGTGACTCACCTACAAGACACTCTCTATACAGGTTGTTGAGGCTTCAATATAGAAAGGTTCTAAAGGCAAGAAATAATGTCAAATACCCAAACTTGTAATCCAAGGATCAAGACTAACTTAACCGATTACGGTTGTGACACTCACAATCGAGGTAGAGGTTGTTGAGGCTTCACTACCACCTAGAAAAGGCAAGCCTAAACTAAGTTAAAGCAAATCTTTAACTTTGGATTAAAGTAAAAGCAGGTTCGTAAACTTAAGAGAAATTACGGGTGGATCTTGAGATTCCACGGTCGTGGATCTCAAGAACAAACCGTGATTTAGGGTTCGTCGACGATTCTCTCTAACTCTCAAGGTCTAATCTATTTGCGATCGATCTATCATCATCTAAGCCACAACTATCAACCTTTCACCTTAGAATTGTTAAGGGTTTTTAGCCAACAATCATCATTATGATATCAAATTCAAGGATTAAAATATTGAAAGATGAAAACTTCCGAAAACTTCCAATAAACTTCAAACCAATCTCAAAGTCACAATCAAGAACGAATATCGTTAATAGATTCGGAATAGAACAAACAAACACAATCTTAGATAAGAAGGAAGAACGGGATGTCAATCCGTCTTCTAAATCAAACCTAAACAAGAAGAGAAATCTTCTTGCGAACAATCTTCCAAATCTTCGATCTTCCGTCAATCCGGAAATCTCAATCACAATCTCCACCAAAGTGCGAGATTAGGGCAATTCCAAGCGTAAACGTAGGATGCGTTTATGCGGAAGCACAAGCCTAAAGCGAGGTCGCAAAAGTCTCTAAGCGGAGGTGACGGAATCTCCCTTCGTCCGTCCTTTTATAGTGTATGATGAAATAGCGGCCCGGCCCAATCTTTTAAAAGATCGTGGCTTAAAGTGTGGCGAAAAAGATCGCCAAGATCACGGTCGTGGAAGGTTCCACGACCGTAATTTAGAGCGTGGAATTGGACACGGTTTGAACACATGATTCCACGACCGTAGAAGTTGCTGGAATGAATCACGCTTCACTTGCTAGGGTTCCACGGCCGTGGAACTGAACGTGGAAAGTAGTACGGCCGTATTTTAGAGCGTGGTTTAGGGCAAGAACGTGATTCTTCCCTAGTCTCGTGCATTCCTCAAATTAGCTCTCTTTTGGCTCCTAAGAATGCCCTCAATCCATGGACATACTCAATCAACTCATCCTTGCTAAATTCCGTTCGGAAATGGCTCTCAATCACCTATAATCAACATAAAGCTTGTGTAGACATCTATATCGACAATATAGGCAAACTAGCTCACAAATGCAACAATGCTAAATCAAAGACTATCAATATGAATCAAATACACTTAGAAAACGTGCCTAAAATATCACAATATTTCATGCTAACAGGGCGGTGACACTGCTCTTCGGCTTCACAACTCCGCAGGGTGGTCCGCAGGTAGAGGCGCCGGGGCGCCGGTCTTCGCTTCTTCAGGATAAGTCACCGCAGGGGCGCCATGAGGGACGAAGGGGCAGTGACATTCTTCGTTCCGGGCACTGGGGAAGGCGCAGGCTGCGTTCCGGAGTGTTGTATCACCCGCAGGGGCGGTGACACTGCTCCGTGGGGGCGGTGTGGCACTAGAGGCTTGTCTTCGTGGATGATCTTCAACTCCCAAGTGCCTCTAACTTCTCTTTCAGTTTCTTTTTGGTTTCTTCTTCTGGATTAAGAAGTTAGTGGCACAAAACGACTCTAATGCAATAAAAAGACTCTAAAAACAAACTTAAATGATAGTGATTTCATCACCTATCAGACTTCCTTCATGATAGATGTCAATGCATAATGTGAAGTATGAATGTCAGTGTCATGCTCAATTATATTTTTCAACTCATCCATGTCAGAAATATCAAAAACATCTTCCACAAAAGGTTCAATAATATCAATGGCACATAAGGAATGATCATCAATAGGGTATTTCATTGCATCATAAATGTCAAATTCAACTACCTCCCCATCAAATTCCATGGTTAATTTTCCACATACATAATCGATTTTAGTCCTAGCGGTTTTTAGGAATGGTCTCCCCAACAATATCGGTGCAGCATGTGAGTCATTTTCCATGTCCATTACAGCAGGGAAAATCAGATTATCTACCATTAATAATACATCTTCAATAATCCCTTTCGGGTAAACATTAGATCTATTAGCAAGTTGTACTACAATCCGAGTTTCAATTAGCGGCCCAAGGCCAAGTGATTTACAAATGGAATAAGGAAGGACATTAATAGAAGCACGAAGATTAAGCATAGCTTTGTCAAAGCGGGTTTCCCCTATAACACAAGGGATGCTTACCATGCCCGGATCGCTACACTTCTTGGGCATTCGGTGTTGGAAAACGGCGGAAACATGCTCGCTCACTTGCACCTTTTGCTTCCCCTTCAGCTTTTGATTCCTCTTGATGGTGCAGAGGTCCTTCAAGAACCGAGCATACTTAGGAATACTTTTCAACAATTTAAGGAGAGGGATGTTTACCTCGCATTTGGAGAAGGTCTCAAAGAGATCCTTGTCCTCGATTATTCTTCTCTTCTGTAGTGCCTCAGGAAAAAGGGCTGGTGGTTTCTCAGTATACAAAGGTGGAAAATCAGGCCAAACGTATGAATCCTTCACAACAGAACCCTCTGTTGTCTTTTCCGCAAGGGTGCAAGCTTGTAGGCGCAGGGGCGGCTCAGGGCTGTCCCCACAGGGGCGGTGACATCCATCCGCAGGGGCGGCGTCTGCTCAGGGGCTGGCGCAGGTGCGGCTCTGGGGGCGGAAAACTTGTCAAAGGGTTTGTTCTTTCCTTCTGTTGTTGATTTCTGCTGGATTTGCTTCCCATATCTCAATGTTAGGGAACTAACATTCTCCTTGGGGTTGACCACTGTCTAGGAAGGCAAATTTCTGGAGGATCTAGCTTCGATCCTTGTAATGGCTTCTGCCATTTGCCCAACTTGTTTGTCAAGGTTCTTGATGTTGGATTCTGTTGTTTGGACATGAGTAGCAAAATGCTTAGTTAAAACCTGCAGCATATCCTTAGTGGATTGAGACTTACCTTGACGGGGCTGCTGTTGTTTGTTTTGTTGATCCCTTCATTGAAAATTCTATTGATCACACCAATTTGGCATGTAATTCTGTTTATATGGATCGTTCCTAGGCTTTTCCTGTTGTTGTTTCCCATAGCCCAATGCGTTCACCTCAACATCGTCATCCTGGACTTGAGGGCACATGTCCGTTGGGTGGTAAGGGTCGGCACAAACTCCGCATGCCTTAAGTTATTATAGAGTTCCCATCAGGTTCAATCTCTTCACCATCTCTTTCAGCTCAGCAAGTTCAGTGGAGATCTCATTCTTCCCAAGATTGATAGCATGAACTCCTCTTTTGGAAGAAGTCCTTCCGAAATTCCGAGTTCCTTCAGCTAGTTCATGCATTTTCTCCAAAGTAAGGTCAGGAGTAGTGTTCTAAATATTACCTCCACAAGAAGCATCGACGATCCTTCTCTCATTATCGAGCAAGCCATTGTACAAGTACAAGACTAGGTCTTGGGTAGAATACCCATGGAAAGGACAAATGGACCGGAGGCGTGCAAAACATTCGAAATACTCATAGAGAGTTTCGTCTGCCTCTTGTTCGATGTTACTTATAGGTTTCTTCAAGCTATTGGCCTTCTTGGCCGGAAAGTACTTCTCCAAAAATGCCTTATGGAGATTCTCCCACGTGTCGATGCTTCCGGACGAAAGATGGTAGTACCAATCATCCGCCCCATCCTTGAGTATGAAACCGAATGCCCTCATCTTGATTTGCTCTTCCGTAATGTTGGCCGGTTTCATGCTCATACACACGGTATGAAACTTTGCAAGGTGCTTGATGGGGTCTTCGCCACTTAGCCCATGGAATGATGGGAGCAAGTGGATCAGCCCCGGCTTGAGCTCGAAATTGACACCTTCCCCTATTGCCGGTATAGTAACCGCAAGAGGGTGTTGAGTCAAGTCCAGCTGCGTGAGTTGGCTAAGTGTTCGGTTAGCCATTTCTTCACGGAGTCTTTGTTGTCTACATTGCCGGATGTATGTTCTCTCAATTTCTGGATCAAATGGAACAAACCCGGAGTTAGTAGTACAGGTTTGAACCATAAAATGGCCTAAACCAATAATCAATAATTAAAATGAAATAAAAACACAACTAAACTCCCCGGCAACGGCGCCAAATTTGACGAGGCTAAATACCTATGGTCGTTGTATTTTAGCTTAGGTCAAAGTAGAAATCCTAACGTTACACTAACAAGTTCTTGTATAGCGCAAATAAGGTTCGAACCCAAGAGAGTTTAGTTAAGTTTCGATTAGATTTAATAATTGATTATGTAACCAAGTAAAGGGGGGGTTGGACTGAAATGTAACGAAACGAAAGAATAAGAAAGCAAATAAAGAGGTGAATAGATTGATGAGAGATGAACTACACTAGGTTGAATCTTAGCATGCAATACTACTTTTGTTGGTTCCTTTTATAAGTATTTAGCAATGTTCTCGTCTTGATCATATATATGTGTTGAGCCAACCGGCATCAACACAACTTAACAAGTTAATGTCCCGTAAACCTACAAGAACAAGTCACAAGTTAGCTTTTGCACAAAGACAAAAAGATATAAAGAGAAGAATAAAACCATTAGACTTTTCTTTATATTTGTATTCCTTTTCCTTTAAGTAATCACAACCAGCTTTTACATAAAGGTTTTCTACTAGATTAAAGACCCGAACCCGGAATCTATTAATCCTAGTTCTTTGCATGCAATTAAACACTAAGGTGATCAAACTAAGTGATAAGAAACATGCAATTAGATAAGTGAAGCACAAGGAATACAAAACATATACTCAATAATACTTATATTAAAAAGGACTTACAACCAAAGTAGCAATATAACTTCAAAACAACCCAATGTAGCAAGGAATTTAGAAGCACATTACACAAAGGGAGAAAGGGGAAAAGAGAGAATAATGTGAGAAAATGGTGGTTGATGCTAGCAATCACCCATGGACCTATTTATACTACAATTGGCACTAAATGTGAGTAAATGGCCGGCCTAAACAGCCACCTTTAATGCCATAAAGGTGGTGCAAACAACCGGAGTAAAGTCTTTGTCGCTAAACCGCAGGGGCTGCCTTCAGGACCGTAGGGGCGGTTTAGGCGAAAACGCTTGGACTTCTTCATGGTCATAGGGGCGGCCTGCCAATTCCGCAGGGGCGGATCTTTAATGTTCTTCAAACGTCTGACTCTTCATCATTTTGTCGCTTCTGATGTCGAGCCGTAGGGGCGGCCCAATGTCACCGCAGGGGTGGTGACATTGGCTCTTCGGCTTCACAACTCCGCAGGTTGGTCCGCAGGCAGAGGCACAGGGGCGCCGGCTTCGCTTCTTAAGGGTAAGTCACCGTAGGGGCGCCCAGGAGGGGCACAAGAGCGGTGACAGTCTTCGTTCCGGGCGTTGGCAAGGCGTAGGCTGCATTCCGGAGTGCAGTGTCACCCGCAGGGGCGGTGACACTGCTCCGCGGGGGCAGTGAGGCACCAGAAGCTTGTCTTTGTGAATAGTCTTCAACTCCCAAGTTCTTCTAACTTCTCTTTTAGCTTCTTTTAGACTTCTTCTTCTGGATTAAGAAGTTAGTAGCATAAACCGACTCTAATACAATAAAAAGACTCTAAAAACTAACCTAAATGATAGTGATTCCATCACCTATCACTTTCTTTTCCCTTTTCTAGCTTAGTTTAGATAGTTTGCTTCGTGTTTTTGCGTCCTCCTAGACAAGAATCAGGTACTCTCTAAGAAGAAATTACAACTCAAGAGCTACATGGAAGGACTGACGTTCGAGAAATTGAGAAGTCAGAGTTTGACTTAGACACATCTTGGATGTTGTCATATTGCCTCGACCGAGGTGTTCTCTGTCAACCGAGGCGTCTAGGTCTGACAACCACCTTGCTTTGACACCTCGGTCCGCCCAGGAACATCTCGATCCATCTCGTTATCCCTATGTTCCACCACCAACACCTCCAGCTGACGAGAATTGAGCGCTTCATAGATTTATTTTCTATTTATTATGTAGTTCAGCTATGTCCGGTGAGTACTCTGTTCTGATGACTTATATTTGACCCATTGGGACAATGTGTCCCAAGTATGAGGTATTTGATGTATTATTTGACTATGGCTTGTATGACTCCCGATGATGTCATTACATGCATACATATAGGTTTCTGTTTGAGAAAAACATCAAAAACCAGTTTGAAAAAAAAAATATAGCTCGACCGAGACGTTCTTGACCAAACGATGTCGTGAAAACCAAGGTACATCTCGGTTGATCACCTTGGACACTGTCAGATCACCTCGACCGAGATGAGTTTTTAATTGAAAGATTTTCTAAACGTTTTGTGTTTCTATTCTAGATATGACCTCGATGAAGGTTGACACCATATTATGAGTTCTATCACCACATTATGAGTTCTAACATGTTTAATACATTATTTTTATCAAAATTATTTTTATCAAAATTATGTTAGATTTGAAGGTTGACACCACATTATGAGTTCTATCATATTCTCGGTTTATGATATGTTTAAGTTGCTAAATGCTTTGTTTGGAATTCTAACATATTTAATACATTATTTTTATCAAAATTATGTTGGATTTGAAGGTTGACACCACATTATGAGTTCTGTCACATTCTTCCTGGGATGACTAAGGCACTTCATTCTCTTCTTCTTCTTCTTCTTGACCATGCTTTAGCCCCTCATATACATATTTGCCTCCCTTTTACCTATCCGGAAATTTGGATGCAGTTGACGAAAAGCGTATGGAAGTGAAGTTGAGATCTTGGTTGAAAGTGTTAGAAAGAAACAAATTAGGTTTGGGGACGTTGATCTTGATGATGAGTAACTTGTCACCATTCACAAAGCCTGGTGTTTGTGTCTTGCAAAAGTCGGATTGATCGATAGTCCTAATGGGTCATGGTATGTGCATCAAGGGTTTGAGGCATCTCGAGAAATTGATGATTGCTGATCTACTAGGCTTCGGTTATTGTGCACCTCTGTCCATGATCCCAAAAAAGTAAAGTTAAAGGTGAAAATAAGCAAAGCTTATTGGTGGAAGATGTTGTGATTCAAAGAAAGTGAAGAAAAGATCCTATTCCCGGATTCTAGCACCACATTATCCTATATACATCCTAGTCTGACACGTTTCTTGACCTCTTTTGGAAGCCCTTGAGACCTCGAGTATGTTGATTGATTTGGTGGTTTAAACTAGATTATACATTATCGATTTTGATAAACATGATTTATTATGAATTCTATGATTTTATGCAAAGATTAATAACTTTCTTATATTTATAAAATATTTTGATCATCTCTTGATTTTATTTGCCATGAAGCATTCTCTTAGGTTGATCTATGAATGGAGCGCACCACCAAAAGGTTTTGAAATGTTTTTCATTGATCTTCTTGATGACTTATAATTCATTCTAACTTGTATCTAAGATTTAGATGTTCTTGGGAAGAAGCAAGGGACAAGTATGGGATATTTTGATAGCATGTATTATAGTCTATACTTCGGGATTAGTTTGGACGTTTTATCTTCATAAATCTGCATGTATGGATGTATATTCTTTCATCATTATGTTGTTTTGTTTACCTTTGCAAGAATCAAGGTCTACACCTAGTTTCATTGTAATTGTAGGAAAATAGCATGTTTTGGAACGATATGGAGCTAAGGAAGCTAAAAAGTCATTGGAGCTACATTATGGAGCATTGAGGAGTTATAAGAAAAGCTCAGGAACCATGGAAATGGGACAGAAGATTGACTTTGGATAATATTAGAAAGATTTACACTCAGCTGAGATTCACCTCAGGTGGCTACAGTTTCACCTCGAGCAAGGTGATCTTCAGGATGGGCTGGACCGAGCCGAATAATCCACCGGTCACGAGATCTTTATTTTTGTTAGAGATCTTCTATTTTTGGCAAGTGAATTTCCTATATTTTAGGATGGATTTTCTGGATGGAAGCATGTCTTTTTGACTGATCTATTTGGAAGATTGGAAGATATTCTAAGGAAGGAAATTGCCTTTGAAGATATTTTATCTTAGGAAGGTAATTCTCCTATATAAAGAGGTGTATTTTCTGGATACAAAATATCTCGGAGCTCAAATCTCCATATCAGAAGGCAAGCTAAAGGAAGTTTGGAAGGTTAAAGGAAGGAAGAAAGTTAGCTTTAAAGGAAGGTTGAAGGAAGTTGTAAGATTTTCTTAGTTTGTTTGATTTGTTGTCTTTCTAGTTGTGATTGAGGAACGTAGTTTGATTGTTTGTTTGATTGTCTGATTGAGTTATTGAGACCTTTGTGTTATGGTTTTTCTTGTTTGAATATTGATTCCTTTCTTATATATTTTATTATCGTTATCATGATGATTGTTGGCTAAGTTCTTTATGCGATTTTAGGGTGATTGGCTGAAGGTTGTGGGGAAGACGATGAAATGAGCTTTATCCCAGTGGACCCTGAAAGCTCGAGCCTTTACCTTAACCGATGAACACCTCGGTCAGTCGTGGAACATCTCGACCGAGATGGAATATGAATTGAGCGAGGCGAGACCTTTCCTTATCCTTATCTGAGTTGAGGTTTCAGTTTTCCAAATCCTATCCTTGTTATACCTTTCCTGGTTCAACACAAGCCTAAGATGAGACTTACTCGGTGATTCCTTTGTTTGTATACCCAAGATCATGAGTGTAGGTAATAAAGGTTTATCCTTTATTGGGGTTTGAGTGTGCTTTCACCCCATCTTTGAGAGTTAGCCTGAGACTTACCCGGTAAAGGTTAGTTCTATCCCCTTGGGTGATGTGTTGGTTTGAGATTATAGTTCCTTTTCTTAGTACCTTGAGACTAACCCGGTAAAAGGATCTTTGGTTTGGGATAGTGAGTAGTGAGACTTACCTGGTGATCTATTCCCACTTTAGAAGCACCTTCTCTTTGCAAACCTCAGCTTTGTCCATGTTATCCTTTGTGATCTCGAGTCGGAACCACAACTTGATGCTTTAATCTCTAGAATCCGCATTTTCTTTACCTGGTTATTATGTCATCTTTGATGTCTTTGCTTTGTTGCTTCTTTTTGATTGACAACCTGAATTACCAATCTTTATTTCATCATAGTCCTGGTGTTCGACCTTGGAGTATTTGCCGTTATTACAACTGATCCGTACACTGCGGGTTCACATATTGCTTCAGGCTTATATTTTAGGTTATAAATTTAATGCTAAATTGTTCACCATACACACACGTCTGAGAGCGAACAAAATCCCAACATGCTTTGCCGATTGCTCTTTTCGGTAAGACAATGTAGTCAACGGAAGCGACTTTTGATGTGACCCTTAGGCAAAAACCAATTTTAAGTGTTTGCAATTTGGCATAACCAAGACTTCCTTCTTGCCATACCAATTAATGAACTTGGGCACTTTGTGTCTCGTGTTGAGTATCACGCGATTCTTAGGTATCTTCTTATGATTCATTTGTTCTCGGTTGATGTGATTTATATTATGCCCAATTTTCGGAGGGTTTTGGATGCTTTTGGGAGCATGCGGTTCATTGTAAAGAACTTATTGATTTCAAATATAGGCATGACCTGGTTCGTTATGTTTTATGTCACCTGTTTAGGATAGCAAGGGTTTCGGCTAAGAATGAGGCACCTATGACCTTCTTGACTGATCCGTGTAAAGGAAGATCTACGTTGAGGCCGGAGGATGTGTTAGTATTTGGACGGGTGGGTGGCAAACATGCTTGTATTTATTTGATGGGGCTCCCCTCTAGTATGTTTGGGTAGCGGGCCTTTTGTGGTGGGTAAGATGGCCCTCAACGCGGCCTCTACAAAGGATCTTAAGCATGAAAGAGCTTGCAACAAAAACCAACATGTGTTTCTTCCGTTCGCTTTTGACACGCTTGGTTTTCTTGCGCTAGATGCCGTTGAGATTATGAGGAGGGTACAACGGGTCTTGCGTGATCATGTTGTATCGCCTAGGTCTTCAAGCGTAATTTTAAGAAGGATTGAGTTTGTTATTCAGAAGGAGTTGACGATACAACTTGTTGTCTGCCTATCTTCTACTTTGATGTAAATATTATATGTTTCTTAAATTTTATAAGATGGAAATTCCATAAAAAAACAAATTCCTAGCTCATCTTCTTCGCATGATTTTTGTTTGGCTTTCTTTTTCATCGTTCATATTCCCCATCTCCAACCATAAAAGTGTCACTCACATAAAAACTAAATACTAGACAAATTAGGGTACGTTATCGTTCTTCTTTAGAGCTAAAATTGAAACTAAATATGACTACTAGTTTGATTCTCATATAAAAACTAAATACTAGACAAATTCGACCCTAAGATCTATAGAGTCCCTAAGGTAATTTTATGTTTTTGGTTAATTTGAATATTTTAGAGGTATCTTTTTCATATGATTCATGAATAATTTGACCTAAGATCTATAAAATCCCTAAAATTCGACCCTAAGATCAATAGAATCCCTAAATATGACAACTAATTTAAGGTTTTCATTGTGAATTCGTCACTTCACCCTAAGTCATATTTAGATTCTAATTCAAGGATCTCTTTCTTTCGGTGGTGAACTGTGGGCCGTGTAGTGGTGGTGTAATGGGCCACATCGGGTTGACATAAAATATTTTTATATTTATAAATATAAGAGATTTTCTCATGGTGGACCCTATAAATTTAACGGAGTTTGAAAAAACTGTGTATTTGCTGTAATCCGATAATATGAAATTAATTTTTCGTGAAACTAACCCGAGTGGACCAATTGATAAATCCATAACATAGTGACATCTCGGCTCCTAAAACGAGATGTTATAAATTATGCCTAGACAGTTCGTTCCGAACTTATGTTTACTAAGATTGAAATAAAGTATAACGAGAATCGTATGCGAATCGCAATCTTAATTAGCCCATTGAGAAAGCTAATAAATAAAAAGTCTGTTCAGACCAAGTTCCTTTGTTTATAATAAAATACACAACCACGCTAGAAATTTTGACAAAATATTATTCCTCATATACCCACCCAGTCAATACTAAGCCTCTGGGCAAGTGTTTCAGCGTACCGTAATCAACGATCAAGTGCAGTTGTCAAGGATTTAGTGAAGGCCTCAAGATCCTTAAGTCCTTGCTCTGGTGACTTTGCATCTCCTAAAACCCTCATCACTGCACTTCCAATGATGATTCCATCGGCTCCCCATCCGGCCACCTGTGCGACATGCTCTGGTGTGGATAAGCCGAACCCAACAGCTACTGGCTTAGTTGTTGTCTATCATAAAAACAACATGGATTTTCTTACATATGGGTATTCGATTGCATACGGGTCTTGGAAATTATTCAAGGCAACAAACCTCTTTCACTTCTTTTAACAAGGCTTCAACTTTGCCACTCACAGTTGTACGAGTTCCTGTTACTCCAACCGAGCTCACCTGTTCATGTTAGCCACACAGAGTTCGATGAGAGTGTTTCCTATATCCATCTAAAGTGTAAGGGTAAAATAAATTCTCAAAAATCTTACAAGATACACAAAGCCTTCTGATGCTTGGACAATGTCTTTCATGCGAGAAGAAGGAGTAGTCGGTGTGGTAAGTAGCACCTTAGCCAAATAGAGAACCCACGTAAATGGCCAAAGTATAAGCTAAGACAGTTCTGAAATAGAACAAGCCAATAGAGTCTGTTGAGTTCAACTTCAAAACCTACCAATTCAATGTCATTGTTAATGGCTTCAACCCTTAAGGCTTGACTTTCCTCCAGAGGAACATCAGGAACCACAAGCCCTGAAAAGATAGGTAATGTAAGTGTAAACAAATTCAGAACTCCATATTATAACAACAAAATTCTAGATTATCAAAATTCAAGTTGTGCAGTTTTACAACAAAAAGTCAAGATTACCATGTATGCCTGCATCTTTTACTATAGACATGAAATTTGCAATGCCATGCTTGAGAATTGGGTTGTAATATGTAAACAATGCAATTGGGCATGATAGTTCTGGTATAACCTGTATGGAAAAAACATACTATACAAGATGAAAAGGAACAAATAGATGAAAAAGAGAAAATCAAGATGATTCTTACATTTCTTAGCATCTCAATAACAGAATGAAAGTTAGTCCCTCGAGCTAATGCACGGGTTGCAGCAGCCTGAGTTTATTAATCAAAAAGGAAGGACTAAATAAAAGAATCAATGTTATCAACAAAGCATATGAGCAAAAAACTTCGCATACCCCACCTGGATTACAGGACCATCTGCTAACGGGTCAGAGTAAGGCAAGCCAACTTCGATTATATCTGAGCCACAAGTGTCGAGCACCTTCAATGCCTCAGTTGTCAATGAAAGATCAGGATCACCAGCTGTGATGTAAGGGATCAGTGCCACCTTCAAAACCCAAACACACTCTTCAGGAAAAATGTATTCTCAATTTATATTACATTGATTCAGATTTCAAATGCATACATGAACAAATTTAATACGTCTAAAATGAAATTCGGTCACAACATAAAAACAGTATTAGCAAAAGCATGTTAAAAGTAATAAAGGGAAAAAACTTAAATGACGAGAACGTCACGTAACCATGGCGGTTGCATGAACTGGGTTGGTGAAGGAAAGAACATTTGTCGAAACATGTAACCACATTTCAATCTTCCAATATACGATCCACAATATGTCAAATGCACAACACTTAAAATATAACAATATGAGACAAAAACCTAATCATCAGACCAACAAAATAAGACAAAACCCTAACACCCAAATCAAGCAAACTAGCGAATACACGGTTTAAGAGTTTTGATAATCGAAGATGATAAAAACGTGAAATTTAAGACAAATTACGCGGTTTTGCTGTTTGAGTCTAGCGAATGTCTCAGACATGCTAAGAGCTTGAGAAGTAGCAAGAGTGGCCATGATCCTGGTGGATCTAAAGCAAACCCTTGATGGCTTCCAAGAAGGTGAAGAATTGATGAGAAATTGGTTCTCGTAACAATTGCGTTGTTGGTTCAGACAAGCCGATTTCAATGAAGCCGCCATTATCCCAAGATCGACAAATTGCGTTGTTGGTTCAGACAAGCCGATTTCAAATCTTGGAGAAGGGTTTTGTGTAGAGGTTGTGAATTAGGGAAGGATGGGTAATGTTATTTAAAGGCCTTCTCACTAGTAATGAAGGGAAATGTTTTGGGTTAAATTTGAGGTGCAATGGAAGCAATATCAAATCTTTCCATATAAATGAGATACGTAGGAAGAAGTCAAGGTAAATGGTTTGGGTTATTTTGATTAGATGCATTAATCCCATTAACTTTCTGTTTATGCACAACGCAAAACACGCATGCGTGTGCTGATCCTTTGAACCAAGTATTTTATTGTTTTCAATTACATATATATCATTTCATTACTATATTAAAAAGAGTCCTCTCTTACAATAGTAACTTTCCTATTTTATCCATGTTTTTAAATATCTGTCGATTTTGTCCCTGTTATTTGCGGGTAACTACAATTATGCCAACTTTTTGGCCTATTTTTATTAATATTTTTATTCCACCACTTCTTCTCTTCTCTATCCACCACTTTTTCAACTTGACCCTCAAATTGTGTATGACACTGTCTCAATTTCTTCTGCTAGTTCTTTGAAGTTTGAACACCTATTTGACAACAATGCAAATCTTCAAAATCTCAACCCCAATTCTCTCTCGATTGAGCATTACGATCATGGAGACCATCGTCCCATTCTTTTCCCTCCTCCCTAACTCCTCTCTTACCTTTACACCCGAACTCTCTCACTTGCCAATTGTGTTTTTCCGATTGCGTTTCTTAATTCATTTTTTTTTGATGTATTGATTGATGCTTCAACACTCTGATCTCTCCATCGTAAGTACTTTTTCCAAGCTCTCGAGTTTTCGTTGTTTGATTTTGCAAGTACGTACCATTTGTCTTTGGTCTTCTCTTTGCGTCTTTCTTTTGATTGTTGCAAACTGTTTTTTTTTTATTTTATTAGGGTTTCAACTGATGTGAGTTATAAAGGTAAAGCACCCTTATCTCTCGTCCCATTCTACTGGCAGCAAGGTATATTGTTGGATTGTTCTTGCTTGATTGTTATCAATGCACTTCTTTGTGGAAGAATTTTGAAGGAAGGAGTTGTTCCAACAACAAACGAGATAACTTTCTTACACTATTTTTGATTTTGGTGGAACACAATGCTGTGAAATCCCGATGCTCAATATATGTTTTAGTTCCTTGAACCTTCATGACTCTCTGATGTCTACTCGATTATTTTATGAATAGTATCATGAGACCTAAAGGTTAAGCCACTTGTAATACAATGTTTATGAGAGAAGTTAGAAACTTTAGCTCATGTTTAATTAAAATCTTGATTTTGACATCGTTATATACAAATAATATATGAGCATCATGTCAACTTATTCACATAACAATGAACCTATTCAAATAACAGTGAACCGCTTGATTCTTACCAGCCGCTACGTATACAACCACCTATGGAAGCTAACTTACACAATCTCTCCCTACCATTGTACATAATAAAATTTTATAACGAAATGTCATACTGTGTGTTTAAAGTTTTCAGATGGCAAATTTGTAATGTGCTTCTTGTAATTTTTATGTGATATTGTGTCTTTAAAGTTTTCAAATGGCAAATTTGTGCCATTTGTCTTGTTGTCTGGTGGGAAGTGGCAAATTTTTTGGAGTTGAAGGCCTTAGATGTGAAAGTTGAAGATGGCAATTTTTTATGTGGTACTGTGTCTACTATTTCATTTTAAATATTGTCTGAATGAAAGGAAACCAAATGGCAAACTCATAATTCTTGACAACTAAAATATATAACAATCAAGTTTCATGAGACCTAGAGAGTTATATCACAAAATGCCAAAGATAATTAACTATTGAGTTCGATCATAAAACTACAGGTGCAGTTTAAAGTAATACCATAAAGGAGAAAATGTAAATTAAATATTTAATTATTCCATCGTAACAATGGAATGGCTTGTAATTGTAGTCACTACATTCAAATCCTTCTTAGTGTTTTTTGTTACTTGGTGCTTCTACACAGCCTACGAGAAATGTTTGCTTTGTTGCTTTCAATCTTTTTAATGTGCGGAAATGTGTCCCATATCGACAATATAATACCGCGTGAACCTAACATGTAAGTCCTAGGGCTACACCTCTCATTGTCAATTGGTTTTAGGATGGAACCCTGAAAGGCTTGTGTGTAGGTCAACCTTTACGTGCAAACCCTCAACGTATTAGACTGTAGGTTCACCATTACGTGCAAATGAGTTTCCTAAATTTTATTGCCCGGCGGAGATGATCCGTGAGATAATAGTGTGTGTCATTTGTTTGGGATGCAAAACATTGCGTTCGATTTCGATGTGCAGTCACGTCTTTCATGCCAAGTGTCCTTGTTAACAAAGACAAGGCAAACAACGACCGAATTGTTAGTGTATTAAAGGTCGCCTTTTTTGGGAAAAGTTTGTCGGTTTAAATCCAATCATATATTTTTAGATGTTTTTTAATCATCAACAAGAGTTTTCGAAATATATTTGCATATTATCCATAAGTTAACATTTTGAGAGAGAGGATCGGGTAAGAACGTGTTTTGCCGTAAAAAATAAGAACAAATCTCGACCACATGATTAAACCAAATCGACGTTCATGATTTAATATTATTTTTGTATAGTAAATAAATACTTTAGTATTTTTGGATAAATATATACTCTTACCTTTTAAAAATAGTAGATATTTACTACCAAATTCAATTCACACATTTAAGAGATTACTTCCTCGATTTCATTTTCCGTTCTAGCATCGTTATAAAATCAAACTGCCATGTTAGAAGAAGATTGTATATAATCTATATTTAATCACTTGGACGATTAGCAAGTTTCGTGCATGTATACGTGCATGGACTTGTTTGGAGATTGTACTAATTAAGGATTTGCATCCATTATAATTCAACTCACCTATTCGTGCACCAAATATATAATTATAGCTTCATTCACATAATATACGTGTCATGCTATACGTGCATGATGTTATGCACGTGTGACCATTAGTTTACTTGTGACTATACGTGCATAAAGGTTAAGCACTTGTGACTATCAGTGCACTTGTTATCAATAACTATACGTGCATATGGTTATGCACATGTAACTATTAGTGCACTTGTTATCAGCACCTGTAACTATATGTGCATAAGGTTAGGTTGTTTGAAATAATATTATACTACTACATGCACTATATATGCTGAATTTAATAAACGTGAACCAATTAATTAGAGTAATACAATTTTGTTTCCTTAAAAACATATCACGTATATGTTTTATACCATACACAGGATCATGTAATAAATCACAATATAACAATGCCTTATTTAGACTTTCAATCTGAGTCATCCGTGCATTGATCCAACGATTCTTATTTGTTCTTTTTTTTTACGGCAAATCACGTTCTTACCGGATCCTGACAATATATATAGGGTCAGGATGCGGTGAGAACGTATGTTACAGTAAGAAATAAAGAACACTTAAGGATCGTCGGATTAAAACACGAACGTTTGTGATTGATCGGCTTCTAAACGGAATCGTTGATATAAATTTATTGCAATAGTCATGCTTATGGTAACATTATATAATCGGATACAATAATCGTGCTTATATTGAAACTAAATAATATGATAAGTCAATTTAACACGATTAATCATTATTTTGATATGAGAAGTCTCATTGGTTGTCGGTGATATCTTTAAAACGCTCATAGTTCATGTTCAGTTTTACATTTTATTGTAACGGAATTTATTATACTAATCGTCTTTTCAAAAAAAATCCGCATGTTTAGTTTTATATAATTCATGAAACGTGTAGGTTATTTTCAATTTACATGTTTAGGTTCATAAGATTATCTATGAAACATTTCATAGTGTTAGTCGTGCATATGTGAACTTGTGGACTCGTGCTTATTTTAATACCATCTTTAATACAATCACATAATCGTGCTCGTACTTATACTTGTGCAATATTATAATTATCGTGTAAAACATTATCATAGTCGTGCATATGGTGCACAATGTGGTAGTCGTGCATATGTGAACATACACTAGTAATTTGTTCTTGTGCTTATAATTGGCGCTAATCATTTGTGCTAGTGCTTATACTTGCGCTAGTGGTGCATATGTGTACGAAACAAATTTTCATGTTTAGGTTCATAAAATTCATGAATGAAACATGCACGTACTTGTGCTTATGTGCAATTTACATCAGTTTATAATATTTTTATAGTAATGGAAATCACGTACTCGTGCTTATAGGTTCTCCACTAGTTAAGATGTCACATACACGTATATGTTCTTTCTGAGATGACGAAATGAATAAACCATCGAGGCTTAACCGTAATAACGATACAGAGTACATTAGAAAATTAATTTTATTTCATTATCTAATGGAGGAAACTCAATCTCTTCATTATTACTATCTAAATTTAAAAAATAATCATAGCCGTTGAATGTAATTAAATTGATAATTGATATTTGTTCTTATTTCTTACTGTAACTCTTGTTCTCACTTGATCTTAATCCCCATATATATATATATATATATATATATATATATATATATATATATATATATATATATATATATATATAGTATTGGTGAATGTATAACTACATAACTTATCTTTTTATTCCTTTAAAATGCTAATAAATGTTAATTGGAAATTTGTTGGACATATAACTTTTCAGAGTTTTTGGGTTATTGTAACACCCCGAATCCACGGGACTCGGGGCGCTACGGGTTAGGACCTCACAATGGGTCCCGACCCTTAGCTTGACAACAATTTCACCGGATATTGCAATAAGGCACAAATAAAGGCCAAAACCAAAATACAATTTTAATGCAATGAAAGGAAACCCGAAAGAATACAAACACCGAACTTCAGCCGAAAACAACTCCAAAGACCATAAGCCATACGCGCGGCCAACGAAAATACAACATACAAACTCCAAACATAAATCCACCCAAAAACCCAATTCTAAAATGTACAGAATCCGGCTTCCCAGTCTTCCGGATCTCTCGGCCGCAATCCTAACCTGTAAGGCAATCAACAACAGTCCGTATAAAACCGTTAGCTCATATTCGAAGCATTAGAATCAATGGGAAAGGCACAATCACAAGTCAATCATCATAAACACCCAAAACACTCCAAGCACACAAATCCGGTTTATTATCTTATTATTATTAAGTCATATCCCGTTATAATTCAACTTAGGTTATGACACGAGAGTCACCGAAACTCGCCTCGGTCCCTACTTACCGGCATGGAATGGTACTGATGCATCCGACTATCTACCAGCACGGGATAATCGCCGAGAACCTCCTAGCTCTCGCGGGAGCCAGGCCAGTTGTCACCGCCCGTTATCATACAATTGGGCCAAAATAATATAAAGGTCGGTAATCCTAATTCAGGTTTAGTTGTTATAAACAATAAACAATAAACACACACACCACCAAACACACATCAACGCTAATACAAGGAATACGAGCAAAGTAAGTCCGGAGACTTACCTCGTCACCACACTCAACTCACAACACTCTTGCTTCCTTAGGGAGGAAGCCCGTAACCTGCTCAAAAGAAGATAAGTATATCAACAACAACCCACTCACAATAGAAGTCTTAGACTTCTATACAAAATAATCTACGCAAGATCATTTGACTTTCAATTCTAGGACCGCATCCTAGAATCCCTCATGCTCACATCACACTCAACACAAGCTAGAAGTCCTAAGACTTCTAAACCCTCGGATCTCGCAAGATCATAACTCACAACGCAACTAGGATAAGCCAAACCTAAACTCCAAAATCCCACAAGATCATACAACCCCATCTCGAGCCTCAAAACGCTCACAAGATCAACCATATAACTTAAAGCCTTATAACAACCTCACAAGATAACCAACACCTCAAGTTTAGAATCAACATCAATCAATTAAACAATATCAAATCCCCGAAACTCACCTAAGGTTCAAAGTCACTACTTGGCATTAACTCTAAGTTATGTTAGATCCATCCTAGCATGATACTAAAACTTAACATAACTAGATCGAGGGGAAAGAATACTCACACGGCGTCAAAAGATGGAAGTCGTTCAACGGATGTCGACTTGGACTCGTTAGGCCTTTATCGGGGCTCTAGCACAAAACTAAACAAATTTATCTTATAAGTAAAAATTGAACGGAATAAAGAACATATATAATCTAAGGAAAACCCCACTTTTAAAAACTAAGTTAAAACCGTAAGTATAAATTCCGGGCAAATTGTATAACATCGTAAACCCAAGGTAAAACCGTAAGTATAAATTCCGGGAAAATTGTATAAAATCATAAACCCAAGGCAAAACTCGTTTTCAAAACCAACGTTAAAATCCCGTAATTTAATCTTTGAGTCATAACTCGAAATTAATCCAACATGAGCATAATATATATGGTATATATAAATAAGAATATAATTCAAGTAAATCCCAAACTTAAAACCTATAAATACATTTTCCGCCAATTAATACAATTTTATAAATATGGAACATTATTCGTAATTAATTCCTTGGGCCGTTTTCTGTAATAAATTCTAACAGGGGCATAATTGCATAAAACCTAAATCTGGCCATTAACTGTAAATACAAAAGATGGGTTCCAATCTGTAATTGTACCATAAATGAGGGGGCTCGATTTAAATAACCCAGAAGGGTTTTCTTTGTCATTGGGAAAAGGACGCAGGCGCGCTGAGGAGAAAAGAGAGACACAGGCGGCGGGGAAGGAGCAGGGTCGAGCGGCTGGGTAGGGGAGAAGGTAAGCGGCACTGGTTCCGGATCATATCAGCGATTGGTGGTGGTGCAGAGAGGGCAGCGACCTTCTACTGGGTTGCTCGTTGGAGGCGCAACAGAGGGCTCGATGGGGAAAAGCATGGAGGCGGCTTGGCGTTTCTCCCAAGGCTTTGGCGTCGACAACAAGGCACTTTTAGGCGCAGCGGAAGTGGTGAGCGAGAGATGGCTTCCCTGGTTGCTAGCGGGGGTTGTAGTGCCCGATTGATGAAGGGCAAGAGTAGCGTGGTGAAATAGAGAAGCACTGGTGAGGTGTGTTGCTGCTGCTAGTAGTTGAGCACATAGAGGAGAGCATGCTGAGGAGATGCCAGGAAGAGACTGCAATGGTGTTGAGGAGACCCGCGGAGGTTGCTCCTGGTGTGAATGAAGGAAGTAGAGGAGGGTTTGCCTGAGAGTAGCAAGCACAGGCTGAGGGGTTGAGTTGCAGATGGTTGCTGTTGTAGGTTGTCATCCTGAGATGGGGATGAAGGTGAGGCACAGAGGGAGATGGAAGGGTGCAAGGCTGGGATGGTGTCCCAGAAGTTGTAAGGGTGATGAGTGTGAGGGCTGAGGGGTCGGCTAGAGACACATAATTAGCAGGCATAGGTTGGGCGGCTAGGATGCAGGGGAGGTTGAGTGCTGAAGGGCTAGAAGCCAAGCTAGAGCAGCCAGAGGAAGACCATCACAGTTAAGGAGAGAGGGAAGCATCCGGGAAATAAAGGGGAAGGAAAAAAACAATAGAAAAGAAAAGAAAAATAAGAAAGTGAAAATAAAATTGGTAAAAGATAGTTAGATTAAGTATGAATTTTCGGATCAGATAAATTTTCCTAACTTTTCCGAAAAACATAATACGGGATATATATGTATAAATATATATTAACATACTTGTAAAATTAAATTTACGACTTAAAATACCCTTGAAAAATACTTAAGATAATAAAAATATTCATATCCGTCGGAAAGATAAAAACGCAAACGCGCCTAAGAAATTGGGGCGTTATAGTTATCGGGTTAATTTTTCATATTCGATCAGTCAAAGACGAGGAGGGATACACCCTCCGACAACCAATTAGTAATTGGGAAAATGGATCGGCATCGGACTTACTTTGATAAATCCTAATTTTTAAGAACTTTTTACAATAAGAGGTGTAACATGAAACTCATATGAGTCTCACCTACAAATGTTGATGCGCCCTTGACCCCTATGTCCCAAGATGAGGAAGACGAGGTTTTCCAGGTTCGCTCCGATAGATCGCTCACCCGTTCCCATGCTAAGGCAATCAACTAAGCTACTGGCTCCATCATTGCCCGCACCATTGCTTGTCACGGGCCCATTGGTTGCAAACCGTGCCTCTACGCCACCATGGCATGAAGCTTGTCAAGCCGGCACCGTTTCGGCGCATTTTTTGGATTTTCTGTATTTTAGCGTTTTGTATTAATAAGTCTTTTTATTTTCTGAATATTATTTTCCGGGACTTTATTTCCGGGACATAATTTTCCGATTTAAGATGAGACTTTTGGTTTCGGAATTTAATTCGAAAACTTAATTCCAAACATAAATTCCTAACCTTTCATATTTATAGACTTTTCATTTTCAGAACTTTAATTCCGACTTTATTTCCGTCATTTAAGTTCCGACCCTTTGTATGGCCTTCATCCACTATATAAGGGGATGTTTGGCTCATTTGTAAGGACCCATTCAATATGATTAAGTATATGAGAAGTATTTTCCTCCTACTTACTTGAGCATCAAATCCCTCTTTCATCCTCTCAAAGTTCTTCTTTTTCATCTTTGATCCAAACTCAACCACATTCGAGGATTCTTCAAGAATCAACTCAACCGACCCACTTCAAGGCTTGATCGATCAATCTAGATCGACTCAACCATACAACTTCCGCCTCCATCTCTAAGCTTCCGCAATCCATCTTCAACGCATTTGCACTTCAACTAAGGAGTAGTTGAGCTTCAGCTTGATCTAGATCCGGAATCTTTCATTGACGTGTCCAAGGACGCATCAAATTGGAATCAGAGAAAAGGGGTCTAAGCTAAGTTATCTTTACTCTTGTTTTTGTGCGTTATCATCATTCAGCCTTTTGCCTTTTGTTCATCATCATCTTCATCTCGCTCTTCGCATCTTCATCCACGTTCTTGAAATTTTT
The DNA here is from genome assembly GCA_033239125.1 of Fagopyrum homotropicum. Lineage (NCBI taxonomy): Eukaryota > Viridiplantae > Streptophyta > Magnoliopsida > Caryophyllales > Polygonaceae > Fagopyrum > Fagopyrum homotropicum. The sequence continues at coordinate 111,553,583 of BSWB01000002.1, forward strand.
TTATTTTTTTCGATCCATTTTGCAAAGCAAATTTAGGAGATTTTTGGTTTGCCATCAAACCATTAATCAACAAACGTTTTTCCTCACCCAATCCGACAAATTTGTTAATCGATTTCACCAATCTCTTGGGATTTTTTGTTGACAAAATCGGATATCGCAACTTTTGATATTCCAAAAACCAAAAATAAGCAAAAACTCTTCAAAAACAGATTTGTTTCAAAAGAGAAAGTGGATTCATCTCTTGCATTCCAAAGGTTGCATTCAAAAGTTTCAAAAAGAAACAATTCCACAAAAACAAAGTTAAAAGACGTTCGGCAAACCGGTCCATCCGAAAATTCGGATTTTTCGAAAAAAGGTCAAAGACCAAAGCAAGTAAAACTTGCGGTTAAACAATCCGTCCATTTCCTATCTCTCCATTTTCTTCCAAGTTGCAAATTATCTCTTGATTTTGTGTGCATTTTGGTTCAAATTTCTTGGATTTGCCTTCCTTGCCTAACCGTCACACGGCCTTCCCAAAGGTAGAACCTTAACACACTTGAACTTGAGTAACGTTGACTTAACTTGTCACCTTGCTCATTGGATTGCTTGCAATTGTGTGTCTTAAATTGGAGTTATGACTAACGTCGAAATGGAAAATTCTCGGGACTCTCGTGAAAGGCAAGAGCTCACTACCTTGACCAAAGAAAATGCCTCACTTCGGCAAGAGCTCTCAAGCATTGTCATTATGAGGAGTATGAAAAAATCGAAGCGGCGACCCTCTACTTTGAAGGTGATGCAAAATCTTGGTGGAACCGGTACGAGACCAACCGTGAGAACCGAGGATTGGAACCGGTTGCGACATTTGATCAATTGATCTATGTCATGACTAAGAAGTACGTGTCCGACGCCTTCAAAAATGACATGCGGTCGCAAATTGCCGAATTCCAACAAGGAAGTCTTACCCTGGTGGCTTACTTAGCCAAGCTTGAGGACATTCGTATGAAGGCCGGCATCTCGGCCTCCGCCTCCGCCCTTCGAACCAAATTCATGAGCGGTCTTAATCCGTCAATCTGGCGCCCCCTCGAGATTGTCCCATACAAGAACTTGGGAGCCTTATGTCATGCCTCCATGAAACTCCATAAGCAACAACTCGAAACACCTCGATATTCAAGGTATAATTCTTCTTCTAGTCAATATGCTTATACCTCTAATCACCGTTCTCGAGATGTTTCTAGTTCTCAAGATTCCGGAGCTGCAAAAGGATCACCACGGATGGGTCAACCAACCCGGCAAGTGGCTACCGAGAAGACACCATACCGTGGCACCGTTGCTCCACCACAAACGCCTCCGAGTCGAGGCCAACAAGGATCTCCAACGGTGGCCTGCCTAAGAGAGCCCGTGTATTTCAAATGTAGCGGATTTGGTCATGTCCAATGTGATTGCCCGAACACCAAGCGGGTGATGTTTGTCAACCCCTCATATGATGTTGGCAAAGATGAATATAATGGTGATATCCTCTTGGAAGATGACCAAGATGCCGACCCCTACTATGCCATGGAGCCTTGCGATGACTAACTTGCTTGCGGTCCGGCATAACCAGGTAAGTTTGTTCTTGTCTCTCGTCGTATTTTGGTTATAAAAGAGCATCTCTCTATTGACCAACGCGAGAATCTCTTCCACTCTCGTTGCTTGGTCAATAACACTAGTCTCTTTTTTATCATCGATGGGGGTTCGTGTTGTAATATTGTCAACGAAAAAGTGGTGAAACACTTTAAGTTGCCTACAACCCCCCACCCACAACCTTACGGACTCCAATGGATTGCCGATAAGGCAAGTAACACCGTCACACAACAAGCGTTGGTGACATTTTCTATTGGCGCCTATGTTGATAAGGTCCTTTATGATGTTACCAAAATGGACACCACGCATGTATTGTTGGGACGACCATGGCAATTTGACCGTAAAACTTTTCATGATGGTAATCTCAACCGGTACATGTTTCAATATAATGGAAAACGGGTCAAACTTTTGCATGTCTACAAGAAATTTTAGTTGACTATGAAGAAAGAAAGTGGCAACAAGTTATTGATAACACAACTAAAGCGCCGGCAACATCGGACCCTCCTCGACTCGCTCCCGAAGTTGTGGATGCTCACAATTCCGGTTCTCGTAATTCCAGCCCTAAGGTTCATGCTACCGAAGCAAGAGGTAGTAAGAGTATTGTCCCTACAAATGCACCTCTCGCTCCTACCATTCAAGGGCGAAGTGAGCCACGAATCCTATTGGCTCGACGGCATGATTTGACACCGGTCATGGAAGGTAAGTTTCCTTTTTTCTTACTTGTCCTTTTTTGTTTATCCATTTCTCATGACCGAGTAACGTGCCACACGAGGTGTCCTTGTTGTTGTCCGAATTTCAGGACATTTTGACCGACAAACTACCACCCGGCTTGCCACCAATCCGAGAAATTGAGCACCAAATCGACTTGGTACCCGGCGTGTCTTTGCCCAACCGTGTCGCTTACCGTGCAAGTCCGGAAGAGACCAAGGAACTACAATGCCAAGTCCAAGATCTCCTAGACCGGGGATATGTTCGTGAATCCTTGGCTCCATGTGCCGTGCCGGTCATGCTTGTGTCCAAGAAAGACGGATCTTGGCAGATGTGCGTAGATTGCCGATCTATCAACCAAATAACCGTCAAGTACCGTCATTCGATCCCGCGCCTCGATGACATGTTGGACGAGCTCCATGGCGCCACCATCTTCTCAAAGATCGATCTCCGGAGTGGATACCATCAAATCCGCATGGTCGAAGGTGATGAATGGAAGACGGCTTTCAAGACGAAGCATGGCCTCTCCGAGTGGCTTGTCATGTCATTTTTGGGTTTTTTCGTAGTAGTTTACTTTGATGATATCCTTGTTTTTAGTAAGTCTTTGGATGCACACATCGGGCACCTTCGCCAAGTGCTCGAGTGCCTTAGACAAGAGAAATTGTATTTCAATTTGGAGAAATGTGTCTTTTGCTCGGACACCACACTTTTTCTTGGCTATGTCATGTCTAAGGACGAACTACGAGTGGACGAATCAAAAGTTCGCGCCATTCGGGAGTGGCCTACTCCTACTACGGCCACCATGGTTTGAGCCTTTCTCGGCTTAGCGGGCTTCTATCAACGCTTTGTCAAAGACTTTAGCTCGATAGCGGCACCGTTACATGAGCTTACTAATAAAGGTGTCACATTTGAGTGGTGTGACACCCATGCTTGAGCATTTGAGTCGCTCAAAGACCGTCTTTGAAATGCGCCACTACTCCAACTCCCAAACTTTTCGAAAACCTTCGAGGTGGAGTGTGACACATCTAATGTGGGATTGGGGGGGTTCTCCTACAAGAGAATCGGCCCATTGTTTACTTTAGCGAAAAACTTTCCGGTCCCTCACTCAACTATCCAACTTACGACAAGGAACTATATGCTTTAGTTCATTGTCTTAAAACATGGCAACATTACTTGTGGCCGAAGGAGTTCGTGATTCATTCGGATCATGCCGCTCTTTTGTATCTCAAGGGTCAAACTACTTTGAGTCGGCACCATGCTAGTTGGGTAGAATTTCTTGAGACCTTTCCATATGTCATTCGACAAAAGAAAGGTAAAGAGAATGTGGTAGCCGACGCCCTTTCTCGACGATATATTCTTCTTGTGCTTATGGACGCCAAGATCCATGGATTTGCTCTTATCAAAGAGTTATATACCACGGATCTTGACTTCAAGGATATATTTGCTCAATGCCTTGACCTCCGAGAGCATGAGTCGTTCTTTATTAACGATGGCTACTTATTCCGCGCGGGCAAGCTTTGTATCCCACGCTCGAGTATTTGTCATTTGTTGATAAAGGAGGCCCATGAGAGTTGTGGTCACTTCGGTGCTACCAAGACTCTCGCCGCTCTACAAGAGCACTTCTTTTGGCCCCGAATGCGCAAGCATGTAACACGGTTTTGCACAAGTTGCATCACATATCACCATGCAAAATTGCGCCAAGGTCCGGATGGATTGTATTCTCCTTTACCTATACCAATGGGACCTTGGGAGGATCTTTCTATGGACTTTGTGGTTGGCCTACCAATTTCAAAACGAGGCAAAGACTCCATTTTCGTGGTAGTCGACCGTTTCTCAAAAATGGCCCATTTTATCGCATGTAAGAGCACACGAAATGCTAGCGAAGTCGCTACACTTTTTTTTGACAACATTGTGCGCTTACATGTGATACCACGTTCCATCCTCAGTGATCGGGAAGTGAAGTTCGTGAGTCATTTTTGGCGAACTTTGTGGGGAAAACTTGGAACCAACTTGTTATTTTCAAGTAGCTATCATCCCCAAACCGATGGTCAAACGGAGGTGACCAATCGGACTCTCGGCGCTCTCCTTAGAGCGACTCTTAGGAACAACCCACGCAAGTGGGAGAACTTACTTTCTATCGTGGAGTTTTCTTATAACAGGTCACGACACTCGGCAACAAAGCTTTCACCTTTCGAAGATGTCTAAGACCTTAATCCACACACCCCGATGGACTTCACTCCGCGCCCACTCAAAGATGGAGAACACATCATTGGAGCAAGTCGTGCCGCTTCATCATTGAGCTTCATGAGCGGACTAGGACACAACTCCAATGGCGTGCCGATCAACTTACCTCACAACGCAACAAAGGCCGACGTCCACTCTCAGTCGAGCCCGGTGACCTTGTTTGGCTCCACTTAAGGAAGGAGTGTTTCCCATCTCGCCGCAAAGGCAAGCTCTCGGACCGCGGTGATGGACCATTCCGCATCTTATTCCGCCATGGCCCGAATGCCTACAAGTTGGAGCTTCCGGACGACTATGACGTGCACCCGACATTCAATGTCAAGGATCTTGCACCATACATTGAGCCCCTATTTGACAAAGGTGAAACGGGGACGTTTTACATCCAAGATGGGGGGACTGATCCGCCCTTGACCCCTATGTCCCAAGATGGGGAAGACGAGGCTTTCCAAGTTCACTCCAATGGACCGCTCACCCGTTCCCGTGCTAAGGCAATCACCCAAGCTACCGGCTCCATCATTGCCCGCACCGTTGCTTGTCACGGGCCCATTGGTTGCAAACCATGCCTCTACGCCACCATGGCATGAAGCTTGTCAAGCCGGCACCGTTCCGGCGCATTTTTCGGATTTTCCGTATTTTAGCGTTTTGTAATAATAAGTCTTTTTATTTTCGGAATATTAATTTCCGGGACTTTATTTCCGGGACTTAATTTTTCGAATTTAAGATGAGACTTTTTGTTTCGGAATTTAATTCGGAAACTTAATTCCGAACTTAAATTCTCAACCTTTCATATTTTTAGACTTTTCATTTTCGGAACTTTAATTCCGACTTTATTTCCGTCATTTAAGTTCCGACCCTTTGTATTACCTTCATCCACTATATAAAGGGATGCTTGACTAATTTGTAAGACATGTTCAATTTGATTAAGTATATGAGAAGTATTTTCCTCCTAATTACTTGAGCATCAAATCCCTCTTCCATCCTCTCAAAGTTCTTCTTTTGGATCTTCGATCCAAACTCAATCACATTCGAGGATTCTTCAAGAATCAACTCAACCGACCCACTTCAAGGCTTGATCGATCAATCTAGATCGACTCAACCATTCAACTTCCGCCTCCATCTCTAAGCTTCCGCAACCCATCTTCAACGCATCCGCACTTCAACTAAGGAGTAGTTGAGCTTCAGCTTGATGTAGATCCGGAATCTTTCATTGACGTGTCCAAGGACGCATCAAATGTGTTATCGATATGACACTTATTTGTTCCCTACAATGTTAGAATGTAGGAAATATTGTGTTCCTATATCTCAAATGGTTAGTTAAACAATGTTTTGTAGGTATTTATTATACAAAAATTTATGTTTGAAGATGTATTATTATGGTCTTAAATATTTTAAAGGAAACTATATTTAAAGTTGGTTCATTTTGTTTAAGAGAGGAAATAAGTCAAACAATAACCGCTTGGTCATCCAATGAATTTTAGAGGTCTTGTGTTAATATTTTTTTTATCAATTTTAATAATTATGTTTTTTTTTAAAAAACACTAAAAACATATATATTTCAATAAAAATAAATAAATAAAAGAATGATAATAAAAATAAAATAAGACTTTTTTTAACTTTAAATAGTTTTTCGGAGAAAAAATTAAGGTAAAGAGGTATGAAACATGTACGAAAAAAAACACATTAGAAGTCCGTTATAAACAAATAAAATTAAACAAAAGAGGAAAAAGAAAATATTACAAAACAAGTATTAAAATATAAAACAAATGTAGAATGGAGGATTTGAAAAAAAATTATTAAAATGCTTGTTTCTTCCTTCTGTTTGTTCCTTCTGTTTCTCTTTCTCTTTGTAATGCCCGGCTTTCAAATTTTCATAATCGATTAATGGGATTAAATCGAGTTGCTTAGTTTGTTAATAAATTAAAGATGAATATAATGGAAGATTTTGATCTTATTTTTTTGACGTTTTTTGTGGAACTGAAAAGCTTGTGAAGAATACAGTACACTACAACTCTGAGATTGTGTTCCAAAGCCCTATTCACCGTCCTCCACAAAACCCTAGCCTTCGGGCCTATTTGGTATTGTATTCTAGGATATTCATTTAGATTCTTTTTGAAGAGATTCTTGGAGATGGTAAAAATAGAGGCGTTTGGTATGAGATGGAGCTTCGGGATTGTATTCTTTTATTAGATTTTTTTGGCTAAAGAATCTCTTAAAAATAATCTTGCCTAACCAAGCTTCTTGGGGATTCTTGATGATAGATTGTTTACAATTCCATACATACCCTTTCTTCTTCAATTTGTTCTTTTCTCTTCTGTTCTCCTGAATCTTCTCTTTGCTCGTGTGTGAAATCAGGTTGAAGAACCAAAGGTTCATCCTCTCATCTCCTCCCCTGTCCTTTGCTCATGGTCACAACTTTACAATGCGAATTGTGAGTTCATATCAACCTGCTGTCAAATGTATTGAAATTGTCCAGAATTTTCTTACCTTTTTTTGGCCAAGATGAAGTTATCAATGAAGTTTTCATACTAGTTCTTATGGATGACTGATTTCATGATTTTATGTTGAAAGTGGTAGGCCATAGGAGATTACTTTGTATCTTTCAACTCCCCTTATTTAATTTGTAATTGTAAGTGAAGAATATAATTAGGATTTTAGCATTCAATTTTATATGTTTCTGTTTTGTTGTGGAGATGATTTCTCACAGGGTATAACTGAGACAAAAGTTTGTTTATATTATTATAGTGTTTAGTGTTGCTTAGTTCAAAAGTTTATTGGCATGATCAGTTTGAGCATGTAGTGCTTGTCTAATCATTGATTTTTATTTGAGATCTCTACACTTGCTTCTGTTTCTTTTTTATGATTAATCGGTTTGTTATCTGCTTTGACACAAATTTTTCTTAATCGTTGTGTAGTCTATTGAGTCTACAAACAAATTACCTGGACCTGACCAGATTCATTGGCATGATCAGTTTGTATGACAACCTACATCCTCTTTAGTCTTTGCGCATTAGTGAATGTAGATGGGCATCGCAATATGTATGGAGATAATGATTGGAGACAATTTATTTCATTTTCTATTTGTTTATGATAGAGGAACAACGTGAGGCCCTTAGTAGAGCTATTGATGTTGGCAAGGTGTGGCAATCTCAGTCTCCTTTTATGCCTATCATGACCAATTTCTATCTCGCTCCCTTGACAGTATGGAGCTCAACGACGTGCGTGCAGCCAGTGGTACCCAAATGAAGAAGACGTTAGCCTGGTAGGACCTCATCTAGTTCAGTGTTGGTGCTGTCATGGGAGCTCAATTGCAGGAAGGAGAATCGTCATTGAAGGGTGGCTTGAAGCAACGATGAGTAATCGGTTGCAGGTGGAGATTTTAGGATTTAGTTTGCCGGTCACGTGTGAAGCACAAGACCTGTTTTAGGGGCATTCTCGTAATCTTTCCATAAACAATTTGTCACAACAATTTGATACAAACACATAGAATTTTAGCAAAGAAGAATCTCTAACAATCCTCATCCCCAACAATCTCAAGAATACCCATCCCAAAAAATCTAAAACAAGAATACCCATACGATGTCAAACAGGCCCTTCATCTAGCTCTCCTTCCTTACTGGAAATCGAATCTTTCCTGATACCGATTCCTATGCTTGTTGGAAACTAATCTAGATGCTTGCCCGGAAACCACCACCGTCGAGCTGGATTTGGAATCCATGCCTACTCGTCTTCATCAAGCCGGATCTTTCACTGCCGGATCCAAGAAGAGCTATCGAGCCTAGATCCAAATCCACCAACCGCCGCCGTCTCTTTTGGTTTCGACCCGGGTTCGAACCGATCTAAAATCTCCTTCGCCGCGCTGGATCCCAGGTACGCCTTCTTCTCCTTGCGCAACCCCGTCTGGAGCAGCGTCTCCGCCGCCACTAGACCGCTGCCTCCCTCGCAAGAACCTAGGTCCGTCGTCTCATCTCCATCTCGAGCCCTCGCTATCGGAATTTCCAACCCCAACGAGTCTGACCTGCTTCAGTCCCAAATCGAGCCAGAAATGTCTTCGTGGCCGTCGCTCGTTGCCCAGATCTGCCGCCCAGTCCGCCGGCCACCACCTCACCTACAACGAGCCCGTCTGAGCCTAGATCCGCCTTTGCAGCCTCGCCGTGCCGGAGTCGGAACCGCCGCCTGCACTGGGCCTCGCCGAAGCAGATGGGTGCAGCCGTGCAATCAGAGCACCGCAAAACCCTAATTGGGTTTCTCATAATTTTGGTGAAATTACAAAAACGCACCATACTTTGTATTTATGTTTATGACACATATTTCGGGAATTTGTAAAAATGCCCTAAACTGTATAATTACAAAAAGTGACCCATGTTTTATATTTGCAGAAAAGGCCCAGACTTCTAAAAGTTCCCCTTTTGCCCCGAGTTGTCAAATTATGAAAATGGACCCCAGGTTTATAAATACGGGTAATGGCCTATATATTTATTATTAGATTTATGGCCCAAGTTTTGGTAAATGGAGCTAAAACTTGTGTAGTTAATTTGTTTAGGTCTCTTACGCTTTGGAGACACTTTTGAATGAAGCGAGAGACATGGTTTAACATCGATGCTTGACATTTGACCCTCAATACTAGGGGTGTCAATGGGTTGGGGATTACCCGAAATTCGCGGGTATTACCCATCATGGGGATGGGGATTTTAAACGGGTAGGGTACGGGACGGGAATGGGTTAAAAATTGATTCTCCGCTTGGGTATGGGGACGGGGATGAAGATAGGGGTATTCGCCCCGCTCCCCGATCCGAACCCGAACCCGACAGGGAATCCGACGGGGAACCCGGCGGGGAACTCGGTGGGGCCCGACGGGGAACTTGGTGGGGAATCCGACGGGAAACCCAAAAAAATTGTGTTTATTTTAGACTTTCATTGTAGTTTCAAGTTTAATTGAAATTTAATTCAGAAACTGTGTTTAAATTTAAATTGCCGATGATTTTTAATTTTCAAACTATATACACTTTTATGCTTCTAAGAATTAAGAGTATCATACTCATTATTGGTTTTATTTGTAGGTTTTTAGGATATGTTATTTTTCATGAGATTAGACATTGAATTCCAACAAATTTTGATTTTACAGTTATGAATAGTTCTTTTTCTACTGTTATTGGTTTTATTTGTAGGTTTCTAAGGTCTGTTCTTTTTTCATGAGATTAGATAGTGATGATTGAAAACAATTAAAATGCGTTGAATTTGAAGAAGGGGTGCAACACTACAACAAAATAATCCCTTAGAGTAAATTGCAAAAGCAATTGTTAACAATTGTCAAGAATGCTTTGGCTATCAAGGCGTTGGAGTGCACATTGCGTACCTACTACCGACAGAGATGAACATATATACATAACAACATCACCACTTCATATAATGTAGTATCTGTTGCTTTGAGAATTAGTATTAAATACATGCCACAATGATTATCCATGTCAAATCATCATTTAAATCCATAATAAGGATTTGATTTAGCCACACTTATTATGTTTAAAAAATACTCGAAAAAGCTAGATACACTTGAGGACAAAAATATGGGGACAGAGAATTCCCCGATGGGGACGAATATCCGACATAGATGGGGAATTTTGCGGGGGAAACTTTTAAAACTTTAAATGGGAATAATTAAACGGGGGCGGGATTCCCCGATGGGGACGAATATCCGACGGGGACGGGGATGGGGACAATTTTCAATACCCGAACGGGTATGGGGATGGGGACGGGGGTATTATACTAAACGGGGATGGGGATGAATATGGTACTCCCCGACCCATATCCGACCCATCGACATCCCTACTCAATACGTAAGGTTTCCTAACCCTTACTCAAGATCCATTATCTAGAGGAGTAATTTGTAGATTGTGTACTTTTGATGAGTTGATTGTTGACAGGATTTTATGTTATGTATTGGCATTAGAGACTTGAATGTGATAACTTGTTTTGGATGATATCACGGTGATTTCGGAATCCGTCTTTTCAAGGTAAGTCGTACTGACTTACTTAGTTGCCGTCCTATTTCAGATTAGATTTGTTGCTGATTGTGAGTAGAACATATTTTAAAAATTTACTTATATGATTTATGTGTTAAAGGGGTTTCACTAAATTGTGTTATTCGTTGTATCTTGAGTGTTTAGAGTAAGTGGGTATTATGACGTTATTGCCTAAGAAAAGTGTTAAGGATGTACGAAAAGTGAATTAGAAGGTGTTACAGATAGCATGAGAGTGTGAGTTGTGTTTTATATGAGTATCTAGATATTTTGACATAGGTGATAGTATAAGCGATGACACACAAGGATGTGTGTATGGGAGATAGGATACGATGATGGTTTTGGAGAATGATATTAGTTGAGAGTGCACGTGAAAGAAGGATACATGATATATTGAAGATTGGGATAAGTTTTGTGGTTGAATAGTTATCTTGATAGTGATGAGAATTGAAAGAATTCAGTGTGTTTACGATATATCCTCTATTGTTAGAGATTGTTGTTAGTGGTGATATCCTAGGTAGGAAGTGGTGTAATTGGTCTTCTAAGGTGAGGTGACTAGGGATTAATTTACTTTTGGTTTGAGTTAGTTTTTGGTAAGTATGCTCATGAGTTTTGTGTAGGTAGATGTTTTGGGCTGAGAGTGTATTGGTAATATGAGTGTGGTGGCGAGTATTTGAGTTGATGAATGTGTTGTGCAAAGTGAATAAGATGGTTGATTGGTTGACTCTGAATATGACATAAGCAAGAGTTGAGTCTGGATATGTTGATGAATGATGTTGAGAAATTTGTCTTATAAGTTGGGGTGTGTTGCATGTGAGTATAGTGGGACTTTCTTGTTTTAAGGATTTTATAAACTTTTGCACCTATATACAATATATATATATAGTTATGATTTTAAAGTATTTTTATAACTGGTAACCACCGGTATGGTCATAGGCACGGTGACGTTGATGAGGGAGTGAGGTCCCGGTTATGACCGTGCGACGTGGCGGGAGCCCCTTCCATATATAAACTCGCATACATGTTTTGGACGGTGATTTAGTAGAGACCGAGCCGGGAAAGAAGGTGGATATATAAAATGGGAGACATGATTACAAATCTTCGTAACCATTAGTACACCGGAGGGACACATGTGGACTTGAGAGAACGTTGCATTGCCTTGCGTTGCCAAGAATTGTGTGTTGAGAGTTGAGAGGTGACACATTCATTGCATTGCATTGCATTATCTACACGACATTATAATCATTATCATTTTTGGGCATTATCATGAATTTTGTGCATTAGAGTATTTATTATGAAATGTGATTACCGCTACTTCTATATGCTAATGTTAATTATATAGTTTGACTTGATGAACCGTGATCTATATTTTTCTTGTTGGTTAGGTTTATTCGTGATTTTTATGAGGTGAACTTGAGTGTATATATAGTATTTTGTTTTGACGTTCTTCATATGATGCGTACGAGTTTGATCTGATTCTTGAGCTTCGGCTCTGACTTTGGGACGCTAGCTAATGGTTTTATATGTTGTCCAATTTTTTTGGATGACTTCAGGTTTTATGTATGTTTCGGAGGAATTTCTCAGAGTTGGTGATCAGCTGGACCCACGTGTGTCTTAGGATTTGGGAAGGTGGTTGTACTCTTAGTATTGTGATTAAGTTTGTAAGGTTGTACCGGTCGTCCTCTTATTTCTTTACATGGTTTAAAAGTGCATGTTATTAAAACTATTTGAAAATTTAAAGGGTAGTTATGTTTTATTGTTTTGTCGTGCTGTTGTTGGAAGGTCCGATAGTGAAGTTGTTGTCAGGTTAAATCTAGTGTACCCATTGTGTGGTTCATATCCCCGTGACACTACGGGTTACCCAATCCGGGGCGTTACAACATGATATCAGTGCTTAGGTTGACAACAAGAGCACTTGTAACCTGAAGACGTGACATGATAACCCGATCTAAACAACACTCAGATCGAGTTTTGACGTTTTAAGAACAAAGGTTTTTTTTAAAGATTTTTAGCTTGATCTCTTGAACTTTAAAAGGACATGATGCATTGTCGGGTTGTTTCGGTAGTAAGGCACATGGGTCATCACCATTCTCCTTGGAAGAACTCAGAGCATTAGAATATTGCTATGTTATAGGATTAAAATGATGAGTTCTAGTGATGCAACATAAAACAACTGAATGTCAATGTATCGCACCATTGAAGTCGAGAAATGTGTGGAAGGATGGAGAAAGCAATTACCAACATGATGGAGAAACCTCATCTAAGACGGAAAAAGAGTCATTGAGGTTATAGAAGAAGAGACATGTAATATATTACAACTTTGAACAATCATAAACCAAGTTATCAGGGTGAAAACTCAATACAAGATTGTTGTTTATACTCCAAATGCATTTGGGAACTCTTGGTTTAGAAGTTAACTTACATCATTACGTGATTAAGCATTATTGAAGAGATTATTAAAGAATGGGATTGTTGGAAAAAGAATCATCAAACACATACTAAGTGTGACGGGAAGATCAGAGATGATTTGAAGGCGGAAGGGTCACAAGTAAATCAAGCGTATAAAAGTGAATGTCCCTCAAAACCATACGTCGTCATTTGACAAAAAAAGATTGTGAAAGTTGAGATATAGGACTGAAAGGACGAACGACTATGATACGAGTCAACCAAATTAGCATACAGGACTAAGTTTTGGCGCGACAACAAAGTCTGTAATTAGAAGCTCACTTTAGTTTTGGAGGATATAACAAGAAATACGAAGAAACAATTAACCTTTTGAGGTAAAATACTTAACAAGTAAACGAAGAGAGAAAGATTCACTAAGGTCGGATAACATGGAAGAACAACTGCACATAAAATTTAGAGTGAGTATTCTATCAAAGCACAACATACTTGGGAACATAATGTAATATCGGAAAAAAAATTTTCGTTTATTTTCGAGTCAAACCGGATTTCGACCCGTTGATCTTTTTACAAGACACCTACTATCATGAGTTAAGATACTTATTATCATTTTATGTGAGACTTACTCACATAAAATGATAATTTCACACATATTTCTACTCTTGTAAATACTAGAGTTGATATCCAACAAGTCGAGCCATCTGGGCCCATTAGAGCAAGTCAAATTGGCTGATATTAAGGTGCAAACAAGCTAGGCCCATCAACTATAGCTTCATACCAGCTAGGCCCATCCCTTTCTTTAGCGGTTTCTCACGTGAGCTATGCCCAATTCCAACAACTTTATGCTCCTTCTAACCCACATCTTCAGGATTCATCTCTCTCCTATATTCCCATATCTTCTCGCCTTAAATGGGGTTGGACGTTACCCTCTACACACCGGCTTTTACGCACCCAGATCTACCGTTTCACGTTGAACGAAGACGTTGTTGTCAACCCTTCTCTGCACGCAACAACCTAGACCATGGCCTCCTCTACAAGTTGGAAGTCTGCGTCGTTGTGGTCCTTTCCTACAACCAATCTTCTCCAATCCAGATCTGATCTCATGGTATGTTGTGTTCAACCAACAGGCGTCGCCGGAGTATCCAGTCAAACTGATTCGGTTCTCCTCTGTGCTCAAGCACCAGAACGACCTCCATAGCCGACGAACAACCCTGGAGGGCCTCCAACAATTGTAGTCACGCACCAGACAAGCGGTAGCTGCTAGGCTCTTTCCCCTTGTGCAAACGAACCATCATAGCCGACGAGTGAGCTCTACTCATTTGCCGATTGACCTCTCCTTCGGCAACATGTAATAATCTCTCATCACCCTCCTTGTTTGGTTTCATTTTCATCACACTAGATCCATGATACCACCTCTTCTCTCTCACTGAGCAGCAACGATGAAGATGAGTAGCCTCCCTCCTTAGCCTCCTGCAGTGACCGCCGGAATCAAGGAGCGCCTCCTGCCTGTTTAGAATTGAGAGTTGGACTCCTTCCTTCCCCCTCCGGTTTCTAACGTGACGGACTGCAACCGCCGGCAAAGTCATTCCTCACTGTTGCAGTCGAAGTAAGCCACCATTTTGCTGATTTTTGTGTTGCGTTGTATATATATACATGAGGGTACGGGAGTTTTTGTACACTTGATCTTAAAGGATGCTTAGATTGATCGGTGTTCATGTTTAGGTGGAGAAATTTAGGTTGCTGCTAGTAGGTTTCGATATCGTGAGATGCAGCTGAGTGTATTCAGGATTTGTTATCAGTAAGAATCGAACATAGATTCAGTTGCACTTGCTGTTTTGTTTTCCAAAAACTGTGTGTGCAGTCCTCTTCGAGCCTACGTTTCGTTGTATTTAAATGAGAATCACCGTTCAATTTTTAGTATGATATAGAGGAATATGTATATTGTGATGATATAGAGGAATATGTATATTGTGATGTATCAAAAGTTAGGATCGATCCAATGGTCGGATCTGGATCCATCGGAGTCCAAAATTGGCTGGTTGGGCAGTTTGTGAAAATAATCCTAAGTATGGAATTTCTGGTTGTGGAACCATCTTTGGAGATTTGTGTAGGAGTTGTAGTTGATAGTTTTGAGAGTTCTTTAATCCTACACGTAGCATGCATATCATAGATGACCTAGATAATTTTTGTGGAATTTTTATACTTTAATTCGAGCCTTGTATGTTAAGCAAAAGTTGGACCTTAACGACTTTTTATGAGAGTCAAGAATGTGATTAGTTTGTCTTAATCTTTAACAAACTTCCTTTTGAGAGTTAGAGTGTGGTTTTGAGTTCCAAAGAAGAGTTTAGAACTTTGTCATAGAATTTTCTAAAGTTTCGGAACCAAGGATAAAATGGTCATTTACCCTTATAAGGTTATTTTTGGTAATTTCTTTATGATCGATTGAATATCTTAGAAGTTGGAAGCTTTTAAAAAAGTGAGATACTTTATTGATCCACTTGCCTTGTATAAAGGCGGTTGAGTTTCTGCGGTTACAAACCGAGTCGAGATAACGGGATTTGAGATTTGATTCAGGTAAGTCCTTGGTGTAAATCCAGAATTTTTATTCCGTTTAATCCCGTAGCGAACTGGATTTCGATCCGTTGATCTTTTCTCATTCTATTTAGTAGTACACACTATCTCAAATTTTATCATTTTATGTGAAGTGAAGCTACATAAAATGATAAAATTTCTACATCAAACCCTAGATTTATTCCACTTCTAACTCATGCCTTTTGACAAGCACATGACGAGACCATGACAACGTCACCGAAAAGTTTTGACAAGAATTTACGAGATCGTGACAAACGTTTGACAATGTCATGCATGAGCTTGACAAAGCCATGCCAAGTTATGACAAACTCAACCCACTTCTCTTGACCAATTTAACAGCCTCTTTTTGCCTTGCTTCAGCCCGCCTGGTGTAGCTGTACTTCAGCCCATCTGTCTATTGTGTCAGCCCACTCCTCTCCCTTGCCTAGGTGATGGCCCAACTATTTTTTTTCCAGCCAATGATGTTAGTAACAGTCGGCCCTCCCTCTCCCTTTTCTTCACACGTAACAATTGCTGAATTGAAGGAAACTTTCTGTAACGAATCCTTAATCCACGCAACAAGATCCCTTCCTTCATTCTAGCCACATTTCTGCACACGTCCCCTCTACCTCGCTGTGTACAGAAGACCGTCTGAAGGCTACCTTCTCAATCAAACTCATCTATCTACAGAGGCACACCCAAGTCTACGCATCAACAGTGATCTCATTTCTCCCTTCTCTACAAGACGTTCCACTTCATCCTTCCCTGCACTTGGATCCCGTCTGCTGCAACACTCCCAGACGCCACCAGCACCAGGAACTCCCTTCTGTGTACACTTACAGTTCGCTTGGGAGTCCGAGTTTTAAGAGCCCTTCAGCATAGGTGAGTTTTATTTCCTCTCCTCTTAACCTTTCCCTTGTTGTCCTGCCTCCCTAACAGACTACATGGCTGCACATGTGCCTTCCTAGACCCTTGTCACGGGAGATCAGCAACTTCAGAAGCAAGCTACACTACCCTCATCATCCACCAATCTGTAGGGTTCTACCCTATTCCGATCCTAGGTAAACAACTCTTGCCTTGCCTTTTCTTTCATCAAGTGTAGGTAGAGAGTAGCTATTGAGTTATGCTAACAGAAATGGTAGAAACAAGGACTGCTATAAATAAATTTTTGTTTTCATCAATTTTGTAAGTTGGAATCTATCAATCTTGTAGATCAATGTTAAGGAGTTATATTGAAGATCCACCGTTGAAATTTTGATAGGTCATAGATGGATGTATGTTGGTTACTGTGTTAAAATTTGAGAATAAATGAACGGTCGGATTAGAAATTATAAGTTCCCAAAGTAGGGTAGTTGAGCTGTTTTTCCAGTTGTGAAAATTTGGCTTACTATAGGAACTTTGGGTGTTATAACCGACTTTAGAGAATTTTTTTAGAAGTGATGGTTGGACAGTTTTAAAAAATTCTTGCTTCTATGAGTAGATTGCACATCATAGATGATCTAGAGAATTATTTTGGAATTTTTATAAATTTATTCGAGCTTCATATTTGCAGCCAAAGTTGGATCCTAGTGACTTTTTGGAAAATAGAAAAATGTGTAGTTTTCTAGTTTATACCCAAACTCATCCTTAAGAGTTAACATATGGCATTTTAGTCTCAAAAAAGAGTTTAAGCATAAATTATGAGATTTTTGGAAGAATCGGGAGCAAGGGTAAAATAGTCATTTTACCTAAAATGAGTACTGTAATAGTTTCTATTCAAATAGGATCGTACGTACATCTTAGGAGTTTAGACTTCTAAGTACCTAGGAAATGTGTTGATACACTTGCCTCCTTTGACAGGCCATTGAGTTTCTACAGTTACACATCGAGTTGTGATTAAGAGAGTCGAGATCTAATTTAGGTAAGTCCTTTGGGCTTACTTAGCTAGCTGTCAGATATGAGTTTGAATAATGATAGTGGTGGTTGAATGATGTGTGTATTAGTGTATTTCCTAGTAATCATCGACCGACTTACATATCTGGCTTAAGAGTAACGAGCGGTGGCTAATAGAGGGGAAAGAAGACGGACCCCTACCTATTTGGACCTATCTGTAAACGTAAGTAAGAGCTCACTTCCCTTGGCTTGTACTGCTGGAAGTAATACCTAGAGTCATTCTTGTGTTTCTTTGTACGCTAGTACTAATAGAGGGGAAAGAAGACGAAGTTGACAGCCTGCTCAGTCGTAGAAGGAGAACAAACTATTGGTACCGGACTGCAGTGCTCTACCTTGCTTCCAATCCTAGGTAAGAAAGCCCTTGCACTGGCATTTGGACTCTTCATATAATAGGACTGAATTCTTGATGCAAAGTAAGTTAGAAAATACTATTGTGCTGCTGCTGAACTTAGGACCTTGAATCAGTAAGTAATGGATTAAAAGAGTGGGTCAAAATTAGTAGAAATAAGCCTGCTGTAAATAAAACTGTATTTTCTTCAGTTTTGGAAGTTGGAAACTGTCAATCTTGTGGATCAATGTTAAGGAGTTAGATTGAAGATCCACCGTTGAAATTTTGATAGGTCATAGATGGATATATGTAGTTTACGGTGTTATAATTTGAGAATAAATGAACGGTCGGATTAGGAGTTATGGCGTCCCAAGTAGAGACCTTGAGCAGTTTATAGGTTATGCTGAATTTTGTCTAAAACGGCTTGTGATCCAGTTTTGTGATATAGATTTGATTGGGTTATTTTTCTCGGTTATACTTGAATTTTGGATATGTCATAATTAAGACTTCATATTAGAATATATAAAAATTTGGGATAAATCCAGCAAGTCGTTTAAGAGTTAGGATTTTTCAAAGTTAAGACAGTGTGTTGGTTGTTAAGAGCTTGCTGAATTTCCTAAGTGTGGAAAACTACATGTCGATACAGTTTTGTCATCCAGATTTGGGTAAGTTAGACTCCTCCTTTAGTGCTGATTTTTGGATATGTTGTTGATGGATATGTATAGGAGCATGTAGTAAAAGTTGAGGGCGATCCGTTGGGTTAATCTAGATTTAGGATGTTCCGAAGTTGGGTTTAAATATAGTTTAGTTTAGAGGAGTTGTGTTAGGTTTTAAGTGTCGATCCATCTTATGCGTTTATGTTCTTGTGAGGATGTTGAGCCTAGAAGTCTAAGGACTTCTAGTTGACTAGAGCGTTGTTTGATTCGTGTGCCTTGTCTTGAACAACCGTTGTGCGTTTTCCCGAGGGGAACTTGAGAGTGTGCTGATCGGTTGCTCTTGGAGACTGGTAAGTCCACGGACTTACTTAGCTGGCTTCTTGTATGAGTGTAATGTGTATGAGTGGTGTTTGTTAGTTATGATAAACAACGAAACCGGATTAGGCCGACTTTATTATTTACGTAATTGACCCAAGTGTATGATAACGGGTCGTGACATCATCTGTCTAGCTGTTGCAAGAGTCTAGGAGGTTCCCTGCGACCAGCCCAGTCAGGTAGACGGTCAAATGCATTAGTACCATTCCTCGTTGGTAAACGGGGACAGGGGCGAGGTTTGGGAATCACTCGTGTCACAAAATAAGTATCATTAGTAATGACATATCACCTAATTAAAAGATAATAAAAGGATTGAGTGTTGCATGTTGATTGTGTATGTTGTGTGTTTGTGCTTTTACCTTTATGCTCACGCCTAGAATGTTAGCTAACGGTTTTATACCGCTTGTAGCTGCCTTGTAGGTTAAGACAGTTGTAGAGAGATCCGGAGGGAATAGTCATCCGGGTCCACGTACTCATTTAGTTGGGGACGGGGATGCCTGTTGTTCTTCATATGCGTCGTTTTAATATCTTTTCTTGTAAGGCTGATACATATTCTCCATGTATATATTGTTTCAAGTTTTCGAATGTTTTAAATACCTTTGTGTCTTGTTGTAAGATCCTAGTAAAATTGTTGTTAAACTAAGGTCGGGACCCATTGTGAGGTCCTAACCAGTAGCTCCCCGAGTTCTCAGAATTTGGGGTGTTACAAAGGGGATTAGAAGTTTTCTAGGACACGTTGGATTTTATAGAAGATTCATAAAAGACTTCTCGAAAATTTCTAAACCGCTAACTAATATTTTGATGAAGGATGTTGTTTTCGAATTTTTGAAAGAATGTTTGGATGCTTTTTTACAGGATTCGGGAATCTCTAATCTTAGCCCCAATTATTCAACCTCTGGATTGGTACCTTCTCTTTGAGATCATGTGTGATGCAAGCGACGTAGCTGTAGGAGCAGTGCTTGGACAAAAGAAGGATGGACACTCATGCCATCTACTATGCTAGCAAGACCCTAGATGTTGCATAACTCAATTATGCTACAACGGAAAAAGAATTTCTTGTTGTCGTTTATGCTTTTGAAAAATTTCGTTTTTATCTTGTAGGAGCGAAGGTGATAGTATACACGGATCATTCCGCAATTCGGTATTTGCTTGCCAAGAAGGATGTAAAACCAAGGCTGATTAGGTGGATTCTCCTCCTTCAAGAGTTCGATCTTGAGATTCGTGACAAGAAGGGATCCGAAAACTGTCGTGGATCATTTGAGTCGTCTACCACATGCTACTAGTGACGACTTGCCTATTGATGACTCTTTCCCAGACGAACAATTGCATATAATGGAAGAGTGCATCGATCTTATTTCTAGAGGTAACAAACCTTGCTTTGCTGATTTTGTGAATAATTTGGTTTGTCAGGAAATACCTCCCGAATTATCTTACGTACAAAGAAAGAAGTTCTTTAAGGATGTCCACCAATACTATTGGAATGAACCTCTACTCTTCAAGAGAGGTCCTGATGGCATCATTAGAAGATGTGTGCTGGAAGACGAGATGCAAAGTGTCATTCATCATTGTCATTCACTTCCTTGTGGAGGACACGCTCGTTCTCATAAAACTAGCGCTAAGGTAATGCAATCTGGATTCTTTTGACCTACTTTATTTAAGCATGTGCAAACCATTGTTGCTTGTTGCGATGCTTGTCAAAAAACAAGAAATATTTCTAGGAGGAATGAGATGCCTCTCAACAATATTCAAGAGGTGGAGATCTTTGACGTTTGGGGAGTCGACTTTATGGGACCATTCCCATCATCTTGTGGAAACAAATACATACTTCTAGCTGTAGATTATGTTTCAAGATGGGTCGAAGTTGTTGCCTCTCCAACTAACGATGCAATGGTGGTTGTTAAGTTCTTTAATAGAACTATTTTCCCAAGGTTTGAGACACCACGAACCATCATTAGTGACGGAGGTTCACACTTCATCGCCTGACAATTTGAAGCTCTACTAGCTAAGTATGGGGTGACTCACAAGATCGCCACACCCTACCATCCACAAACAAGTGGACAAGTGGAGATTTCGAATAGGGAAATCAAAGAAATCCTCAAGAAGACGGTGTCTAAGACAAGGAAAGATTGGTCATTAAAGCTGGATGATGCGTTATGGGCATATAGAACGGCATACACGACTCCCATCGGCACAACACCATATAATCTTGTGTATGGGAAGTCTTGTCATCTTCCGGTAGAGCTGGAACATAAGGCGTATTGGGCTGTAAAGTGGTTGAACTTCAGCATGAAGGAAGCGGGCGAGAAGCGCCTCTTGGATCTTAACGAGCTAGAGGAACTCCGCTTGAACGCCTATGAGAACGTCAAGATTTACAAAGAAAGAGCGAAGCGTTGGCATGATAAGCATATCATTCCAAAGGATCTCAAAGAAGGAGTCCTTTTTCTAGTCTTCAATTTTAGACTTCGACTCTTTCCCGGTAAGCTTAAATCTCGTTGGATAGGACCTTATGTAATTAAACATGTTTTTTCCCATGGTGCAGTTGAAGTATGAAGTGAGAAGTGCGGAAGTTTCAAGGTGAATGGTCAACGACTCAAGAAGTTCTCACCGGAGCTTCAAACTGAGGAAATTGCTCCGATTGTCCTCACCTAAACACTAAGCAACGGTCTAGTTACGGACCTAAAACAAAGCGCTTCTTGGGAGGCAACCCAAGGTATTGCATTCTTGCTTATGTTTTTTTTTTCTTTCTTAGATTAGCTTAGTTTAGTTGTTTGTTTTTCGTCTATACCTTCCGGTTTGTTTGGTCTTTGGATGTCAGGAATAAGGAACGAGCAAAAGAAGTGAAGAAAGCCAAAAGAACGACGAAACTTGGATTTTTGGCGAGAATAGAGGATTTCACGGGTGTCCGTACAGAACCGGAAGTTTCAAGGTGAATGATCAACGACTCAAGAAGTTCTCACCGGAGCTTCAAACTGAGGAAATTGCTCCGATTGTCCTCACCTAAACACTAAGCAACGGTCTAGCTACGGACCTAAAACAAAGCGCTTCTTGGGAGGCAACCCAAGGTATTGCATTCTTGCTTCTGTTTTTGTTTTCTTTCTTAGATTAGCTTAGTTTAGTTGTTTTTGTTTGTTTTTCGTCGATACCTTCCGGTTTGTTTGTGTCTTTGGATGTCAGGAATAAGGAACGAGCAAAAGAAGTGAAGAAAGCCAAAAGAACGACGAAACTTGGATTTTTGGCGAGAACAGAGGATTCCACGGGTGTCCGTACAGAACCACAGTCGTAGTTTGCTTTTTTGGACCGTGGAAAAGCAGGTTGTAGCTACAGAAAATAAAATAGCCAAAAACCACGGGTTCCGTACAATTCCACGGCCATGGAACACCCTGATAAACCGTGATTTTCAAGATTTTTACGGCCCTATATAAGTTCTTCTTCTTCTTCTTCACAATTTTCTCATAACACATACCTCTTCCACGCCCAAAACAACGCCGAATAGCCCCAATCCCGTGATTCTTCATTCGGTGACCGTTTTGAGCGATTCTTTAGCCTATTGTAAAGCAAATCAAATTCTACACAGGATTACAAGAACAAACTGCACGAACAATCAACAATCGGAAGTGAATTTGGATTTTCTCAAATCCAAAACCTAGGTTTTCTCTCTATCTTCTCCTTGGTTGATTTCACTCGTTTTTCTTGCAAATTTTTAGTAGAACTAGACGAAATTGGACTTAGAAGTAGTTTAGGGCTGTTGTTGTTGTGATTGTTGCTGATTTGCTGAGTTTTTGGGTGACTTTAAACAATTCTACGGGCTGCCGAAAAAACCACGGCCGTGGTTTCTGAAGAACAGACCGTGGTTTTTGAAATTTTTTGAGAAAATGTTCGGAACCTGAAAATCAAACAGGAATAAGAAACAAAAGGGTGATGGATCCTCTTCCCAACCCCCTCCTATAATCCCACCAACCTCTAGAGTCCCTACAATACATGAGGATTATGTTGGAGCTATAGTGAAAATTCATAAACGAAAGGTGATAGCTCCTAGGTACATTGCTATGGAGGAACTCCAGAAGTTGAACGTAGTTGAGGATTGACATGGATGTTGGATAGGGCACGCTTGATTGTGTTTTTTGGCATTAGGGAAGACGCTTATGAGGAGATCACTAGGGAGTTCATCACTTCCTTTGAGCATAATGTCGTTAACCGAACGGTATCTTTTCGGTTGATGGAGCGCAATCATAACCTCTCTATTGCTCAGTTTGGGATAATGTTTGGGTTTACCGAGACGTTCAATGGAACGTTTCCTAGAGGAGTTAAGTCTAAGGAGTTTTGGAAGGAGAGCTATGATTGTTGGTCATGGGGACCGTTGACAACCGAACGATTCAAATGCCAAGCTCATTTACCACCTAGCCATTAAGATAGCTCATAGGATCCTATCCGAATGCTTATTTCCGAGTACCGAAACCCCCCAAAATATCAAAGCCAATGAGCTCTTTATTTTGTATTGTATGATTTCCGGCCACTCTCCGAATTGTGCTACCATGCTCGCCTCCACTCTTTGCAAGGTAAAGCATAAATCAGCAGGTAATATTGGCTATGGAGGTATGGTGACGTATATTGTAAAACAGCTAGGGATTGATTACTCAGCTTGTGAGAGGGCAGCTGTTGCGAGACCTTTAGAATTAAATGGTCTCATGACTAGAGGGCTCTTGTTTCCTCGCCATCGAGGTCCACCTACCGCAGCTATGCCTTGGGAGGACAAAGGTGGTGGTAGAGGCATCTAATGGATCCCGGAGTATTCTCTTAGGCTTAGCCGGCAGAACTAGAAGGAAACATTTGTTCCTATGCATGCGAATAGGCTAGTAGCTCCACCTTACGTTCCCGATGAGGTTCCCGTTCCAGCTGAAGATGATGAGGATGAGGAGATGGGAGGAGATGAGTTCCTGGATGTAGGATGTGGAGAGCAGGACTTTGGAGCATTCCCGGAGCAACCAACAGAGTTTCAGAAGCCACCTAGGAGGTCCACTTACCAGCAGCGACATTCCGCTTCTTCTTCCAGCTACCGAGCTAGTGTGAGTGAGCGTCCTACATGGATGGCGAGTCCACCAGATTGGTACGGACAACAACCGGCTTGGATTGGAGCTCCTCCACCTTGAGTAACGACTCCTCCAGCTTGGACACAGCAGCCGCCGGAGTGGATGCAGCAACCTCCTGCTTGGATGACACAACAACCGGGATGAGTGAGGGATCTTACACCAAGGATGGACGACTTTGACACTCTCCTCAATGAGCGTGATGAAGAGCGTCAAGAGAATGTGAGGATCCTCCGTGATGTCTATCGCCAACAGTTTGGGCGACCATTCAGCTCCGATTTCTTCCCTTACCCACCACCGCCACCTCCTCAGCAGTGATTTACCATGGATGATTCGAGCTACTCCACTGCCTTAGTGAGTTTTCTTCGTTCTTTTCTTTTCTTTATTTTTCCTAAACATTGAGGACAATGTGTATGTTAAATATGGGGTGGGGTGTGACTCTCGTTTTATGTAATAACTCGATACACTTGCTTCTCTTTATTCCATGAACACTTTCATCTTTCTTTTATTGTCACACGTTTCTTTATTGCATTGCATTAAAAAGCTTTGAAAAATCCCATAAAAATTTTGGAATTTTTTTAAAATTATTGTGCTTCTAGGATTGGAGATGAATTCTATGATGAATCTAATTGTGGATTGAATTATTGATGACATTTATGTGCTTGATTTGAATTATGAACTGTGAAAAAAATTAAGTATGTTGTTTAATCTTTCTTGCAAGTTTCATAATGTCAAATTTTTATCTAAATCATGTTGAGGAATGAAGGTCGAAATCACAATGTAAGTTCTTGCACTTCTTATTGAAATGATTAAGGCACCTCGATTTTTCTTACTTCTTCTTTGTTCATTTAGCCCCTCAATGAAATTTTTGCCTCCTTTACCTATCCGTGAATTCGGAAGAGTTGATTTTGGCATGTTTGATGTGGGAGGGCCATTAAAGAATATTGTGCAATCAAAGTATAGAAAATAGGTTTGGGGAAGTCAATCATGATGATGAGTAACTCGGAACCATTCACACAGTCGGGTGTTTGTGTCTTGCCAAAGTCGGATTGAGCGATATTCCTAACAGATTATGGTATGTGCATCAAGGGTTTGAGGCATCTCGAAATTGAGAAACTTCAATCTCCTAGACTTCGGTTATTGTGCACCGTTGTCCATACTTCTAAAAAGTAAAGTCGAAAAATTTAGTGCTGAAAAGGGAGAGCAAAGCTCTCAAAAGGTGGTTAGTTCAAGTTTTCAAAAAGAAAAGAGTTTGTGTTGTTCATTTTTTCCGGATTTGTGCACCACATTTCCTTATAAACTTCCCACCTATTCACGTTTCTTGACCTTCACTTGAAAGTCCTTAAGATCGATGAGATGTTGTTTGACTTGATGATCTAAATTGGTGTTTCACATGATTGATTTTGACATTGCTTAAGGTTATGATGTTTGTTTTGAAGTTTATGCAATATATGATGTTTCCTTTGCTTGACATGATTTGATTTATGTGGATAGAAGTTCTCAAGGAGACATGCAGCAAGATTTGAGGATGATCTATTGATTAGAAGCACAATACCAAAAAGATTGTTTTTACCTTGTTTTGCATTCATATGTCATCCTACCTTATGTTCCAAGCTTTTGAAAACCTTGCTTGGGGACAAGCAAGAGACAAGTATGGGGTATTTTGTTAGCATGATATATGGTCATATTTTAGGTAGTTGTTTTGGTTGTTTTTCCCTTTTTTGTTGTGTACATGGGTATAAGTTTGAAGCATTTATGAGCACATTCACCTATTTTGTCGATATAGAGATCTACACAAGCCTTGTTGTGTTTTTAGGTGAATAAAGGCTTGTCAAGGATCTTATATTAGTGAGTAGGAGTATTTGATCATGCTAGGCATCAAGAAGATGCATTGGAGAAGCTATGAAAGGAGCATGATTTGAGAACTTTACGAAACAAAGGCTTTTGCAAAGGAATTGAAGTTCCCACGGCCAACCATAGAGAACCACGACCGTGGTTTAGGCATTGAGGGCGTGGAAAATAAGGTCGAGAGCAACAGAAAGGTTCCACGACCTATTCCACGGGCGTGGAAATTTGTACTAGACCGTGGTTTCTATGACGGTTGCCACGTGTCATATTTGCCACGTCAACAACAATCATTGGGCTTTCGTAACCCTATTTTTCCCTATAAGAAGGCTGAGGCAAGGAGAAAAACGGGGACTCGCATTTAGGGCATTTAGGGAATTTAGGAAGCTTTGCTTGGGAAGATCATACCGCGTACAGGGAAGATTCGAAGAAGGAAGCATTTTGAAGATTGCGTACTTGGAGAAAGATCTTAGGGTTTCGATAGAAGGCGGATTGACATCCCGTTCTTCTTTGTTCCTTGCGTATTGTGAGAGATTCTTATTCTATTCCTTATACATTCAACACATTGACATATTATTGGTTTTATTGATATTGATTTAGGTGCTTTTCATTAAGGTTTCAAGGTTCTATCTTATATTCCTTTCTTATTTGATTGTTGATTTTACAATGATGATTGTTGACTAAAAACCTTTAGCAATTCTAAGGTGAAGGGTTGATAGTTGTAACATAGATGATGATAGATTGAACCAAAACATCTTGGACCCTGAGAGTTGCGAGAAACCTCATCATCGACCTTTTCCACGGCCTGTTCTTGAGTTCCACGGCCGTGGTTCCTCAAGATCCAACCGTGATTTCCTCTGTCGTATGACCTTTGCTTTTGCTTTGATCCAAAGTTAAAGATTGACTTTAACCTAGCCTTGACTTACCTTTTTTAGGTAGTAGTGAGACTCAACATCCTCTACTTCGGTTTCGAGTGTCACAACCTTAACCGTTTTGGCTTATCTTGTATTCCCTTGGGTTTGGGCATGGGTATTTGAGAGTAATTCTTATCCTTAGATCCTTTCTATATTGCAGCTTCAACAACCTTTATAGAGAGAACCTTTGGGTGAGACATATGGGTTTTGGAACTTCACCGTACAATTTCCTATCTTTGATATACCTTTGCAATCCCGACTCTGTCCGTATATCCTTAGAATATCTTGAATCGATTGCCACAATTGGATATCCAGATCTTTAGAATCCTTGTTTTCCCAATATTATCTTTGCAAAAGCTTTTTATTTGCCTGACAATTTGCGAAATGAATTTGTTCCCCCCAAATCCCTGAGTTCGATACTCTGAAATTCTTGCTTTACTACGCCGATCCATACACTGCAGGTTCTCTTTGCTTTAATTTTAGTTTTATAAATTTAAGATTTGTACGCACACTTTTGAGCGAACAATATGTTTACAAAGTTCGGCTCTAAATAGCCTACTCTCCGTCCTAGGGTATATCCTTAGGATCTAACTATCTATTATCAGCTTAAAAGAGTCCTACATACAAACTAGAAGAAATCCCCTTCTTCTCTCACTATAGCCAATGCTACGATCTAGCTCCAACCCTTCACCTTGCTATAATAGCTTAGTTACTTCACAGAGTAACACACACTCGAGTATAACACTCTTTAGATATACCAATGGAGCTCTCGAGTTTTTTTTATCTCTCTCTAGGGATAAATATTTTTTAGAGAAAGAGAGAAAGAAAAACTATTTCATCGAATGAAGATGTTTTGGATCACTTGAAGACTATTGATGTTTCCATGTAAGCTTCTGTCCTTTGTCTTCAATCGCCATCTTCATTTATAGTCTTCTATGAAGAGGTCTTCTAGCCGTTCGAAAGATGATTGTTTGAAGATCGCTCTTCTTCTCCATGAAGATCGCTTCTTGGTTGAGATGAGATAGACGTTGTTGATCTTCATCTTCTGAGAACATGTTGATCTCTCGCTCCTTAGTCTTCTCGTATTTGTTGTCGCAATATCAAAATCCAGAGGAGAGAATCTTCATGCTTTTCGGTTGAGGATCTTTGTAAGATCTTTATTGGCTGGTTGAGATCTTCACTTGATCAGATCTTATTGTTTGAGCAAATCTCTCGTAGAAGATCTTCTTAGTGATTTGAAATCTTTTTTAGTGTGCGGCCTTGACTTCTTTGTTCCCTTGGAATTCATTTCAAGGCCTTCTTCGTTTGAACACTCTAAACTCCTTGTCTTTTAAGGCCTTCCAAGGTCCTTTGAAGTGTCTTGCAAAACCTGCACTTTATTTAATACAAACCACCAAACCAAACCAAGACACTCGATATATAATCAATAAATTGTTAGTGTATTAAACTTACTTCATTTGTTTTTAAGTCTTCCATCATCAACACCTGTATAACTTTATAATCAAGGAGGAGTTTTCAATCTCCCCCTTGATGGATGACAACACTAATATTTTCGTACCTGCATTGTAAGGTTAGCGATGTATATATGAATATCCAACTAAAAATGCAGAATGCAAAATATCGAATGTCGGATCACATTCATTTCTCCCCCTTTGTCTTTCAACAAGGGATAAAAATTAGTTAAATCACGGGAGTTTTAAAGCATTACTACCCAAAGAAAGTATTTCCATACAACCACAATAACAAACAAGTTTTTCAAAAACAAGCCTTCGATATCAGAATCAAGGGCCTTGATAGTCATGGACATCCTGAGAACTTCATTCTTTATACCACCTAGATAAGATCCCTTTCCAAAAATGCTCCTTCAAACACATTTTCCTCCAACGATTTTGAGCATGTACGAGGTCAAGTTCTTTGTGAGAAAGGTTTGTTAGCCTCTGATCAGAATTCTTGTCATACTTCTTGATTACTCCAAATTCTTCAATATTCAGAATGTCTGGATCCTCAGACGATGGTTGGCGAATAGGACGGTCTTTGACAATCTTATGGCATTGTGTCATGACTTGTTCAACATCCTTTGTGGTATCTTGCCCATCTTCTTTTGTTAAGGGCTTGATGTTGTTGGAAGCTATAAGAGAAAGAGCGTTGACGTGAAACATTTGATTAATTTTCTGATTTAGAATACCCAATAGATCTTGTGTTTCGTCCAGCCGTTCAATCACTAAGAAAACAAGATCGGTTCTCAAAGAGTCCATTCTACAGCTTCCAAACGTTGTACCGTGGTATAATTCCATGTTGGTTGCTCCTTTAGAACCCATACTATTCTATAGTCAACCTCTGTTCTCTTAATCCCTATACTATCAAAGAATTTCTCATCCAATTCTCCACACACAATATGTTTCTCCTCATCTGAATAATCAGTAGAAAAGTGTTGAAAGACTTTTGGGAGCAAATTTCTATATGGCAAGTCACAATCACTAGGAGAATTTATAACATTGACCATATGAGACAGAATAATTTCTGGAAGAAAACTTTTAGCCCATTCAACACATGATACACAAACGCAAGTAATGTATTTGTCACCATATCTATGTTGTTAATCCTTGGTACCACACATCTAGCCAAAATAGCACAAACAACTTTGGCTTCAAGGGTTAGGCAAGTTGTGGTAGGTTGAGGTAAGACATTGGGTAGAAGAAACTGTTCTTTGGCCAATTTAATGGTTCTAGCGGGATTAGGGTGATCAAAGACATCATAGTTAGGAAGACCAAAAATATCAGCAATAATCTCAGTAATAATGGTGATTTTTTACCTTTGATAACCGAGTCCAAAATCCATTCTCCCCTTTCTCTTCGGACGGTTAAGTTGGTTGATGACATGATTTATGACATTAGTTTAGGCATTCATTTAGATAGTTTTTCCCGTTATTCATGCATGGTTTGGCATTAGTTCATGACGTTTACGCTTAATTCATGCATATTGTCGAAATAGACGTCTACATGAACTCTTGTCGGTTTTGTAGGTATTTAGGGGAGCTTTTGGAGCTTAATCGATACATTCGAGGATCATTCCTCGTGATGACACACATCCGGACCCTTTAAGGAGCAAGCTAGGAGCAAAGGAAAACACATAGGACCTTGTTGGTGCATGCCTTGCACCAACTCATGGCTTAATGATCCAAAGAGAGCTGAACAAGGAATTCCACGGCCCAGAGGAAAAAGTATCGACCGTGGTTTTTGCCGTGGTTTTCTCTGGACAACTTTGACTCGTGTCCCACGATCTCTTTGCCCGACCCTTGCTCTTGGTGAAGAATATAAGTGGTCCTATAGGCTGTTGCTAGGGGACTCTCCCACATTCTCTCACACATGATCATTATCCACATTGGGAATTCTTGGAGAAGAAGAAAAACACTCTCATTTTGGAGGAAGAACAACACATCATGATGGAGATTTAGAGTGAACTTTTGAGTGATTTTTGAGTGACTTTTGTTGAAAACATTTGAAAGCATTGTAAGGTACGTTTTAGAGCTGTGTTTGAAGGATTGTAAGTCTTGTTTAATCTCATATTCAGATAAGACTACTTGTTGCTTTTCACTTTCATTTCATTTTCTTGCTACGGAAGCCATGAATGTTTGCTTGTTGAGTTTAAATCTTAAAATGCATGTTGTTGGCTAAATAGTCGTGATTCGAGGGGAATGGAATGATGGTTATGGCTTGAACTATGATAGAATAGACTTGAATGTACCTTTGGATGATTTTCTTGCTCGAACCTAACCTCTGATGACAACCACGGCCTGTTCTTGTGAAATCTCGACCGTGGTTCTGTATGATCAGGCCGTGGTTTGTTTTGTTGTGCTTGTATTGATGAATCTGAATGTTAGGATGTTAGATTGTTGAAATCCTGGTGCTTGTTAAGCATAATCTAGCCTAGGGTGACCTAATGCTAGCAAACTAAGTAAGGGAAGAGACTTACTTTGTAATTCTCGATCTTAGATACCAAAGATGATGAACTCAAGGTAGTAGTGAGCCTCACAAGCCGCTATTGGACTGAGTGTGCTAGGATTGATGCTTAGAACTTGCCTTCCCGAGACTTACCCGGTAAGGAGAGGTTTGACCTCTAGATAGTAATCCGGTTTGTGTAGAATTCCCGACTTTAGGCTCCTAAAGACTTCCCGGGTAATAGGACCTTAGGTGAGGGATTAGTGAACCATGAGACCTACCCGGTGATTGATCCCATTTGAGAAACACCCTTTCCCAAGGTTGATTAGAAGCTTGAGTCCAATGCCATAACCGGAAGTCCTAACCCCTAGAATCCTCTTTTCTCTCTTTGATCACATATCTTTTGTTTGTGTTGTTTGTTTGTGTTGCTAGCTTGAGTCGTTTGTTTGATTTATAATCTTACAAGATTTGTGATCTTTTCTTGATCACCACAAAAACCGAACCAAAAATATCATGATTTTCGTTTCTTCATTTCTTTCTCTTTTCTTAGACTAGATTTGCACTATCCATGATCACTTGTTTGATTTGATTTCACCTTAGTCTTCGTGTTCGACCTCCGAATACTATCCTTGCTACAAAATGACCCATACACTGTGGGTTCGCTAGGAGTTAGGAGAATATATCGAGTTATAAATTGTAAGACTTTTGTGCTATACGTTTCTAGCGTAACAAGTTTTTGGCGCCGTTGCCGGGGACTAGGTCTAGATTGAATCATGGTGTGTGATTGTTTATAGTGTAGATCTTTATTGTTGCTTTTGATCTTGTTTGGTTTGTGTCTTTGAATTTTCAAGACATCTCTCACCCTTTAGGTGCCTACGAAGATCTCATGGTAAGGATTTAGCTCCATTCGATCCCGAACCGGAGAAAACCCTTAAGACTAAATTGAAGAGCATTAAGAAGAAGAAGGAGATGGCCGAAAGTGATCTTCAAGCTGAGTTGAATGATGCCTTAGAAAAAATTAGGATAAGGGATGAAGCCTTGGAGAATGAGATGAGACTTGCCAATGAGAGGCAAGAAGCAACTAGGAGGGAAATTGAAGAGATTAGGCAAGATCTTGTACAAAGGGAGCTTAATCGGCAACAACCTCCACCACCACCACCACCGCAGCCGGCGATCAATGTTCGGTTTGAGCCGATCATCATTGAGGAGCCACAAACGCTAGGGAAACGTATGGATCCAGTCCAAAGAGTGCACCGTCCGGGTGTAAACTTAGGAGATCCCGCAACCCATGATTACGAGCTCCGTCCTCAAGTGCTACAAATGATCCGGCACAATCAATTTGGAGGGATGGAAGGAGTGTCTCCTCATCAACACTTGATGAATTATGAGATCTTGAAGGAGACTCTAAGGCCACCTAGATTGGAGAGCAACAACCACAAGCTTAGGGCTTTTTCCTTCTCACTTAAGGATAAAGCCTTGGCTTGGTACCAATCCATTCCACTAGGACGTGTGGGTACTTGGGAGGAGATGACAACCAAGTTCTTAACAAAGTTCTTCCCACCTTCCAAGACAACCGAGCTAAGAGGGAGGATCAATGCCTTCATGATGAAGGATAAGAAGAGCCTATTCAAATCTTGGAAGAGGTTCAAAGACCTCGTCCTAGATTGTCCACACCATGGGATACCGAAGATAGAGCTATTGGAGATTTTTTTTCAAGGGGCTTGATGAGGATAATCAATTCAAGCCCTAATCACTTTCCGGAGGAGCATTCATTGAGAAGAATGTGGATGAGGCTTGGGAGTTTGTAGAGAAGCAAGCCTTGGTGATAGAGAAGTAATCCCATAGGAAGAGTGATGGGAGGAAATTGGGAGTATATGAAGTAAGTGAAGTCACCATGAGCAACTACAAACTTGATGCAATCAACAATGAGCTTAAGTCCTTGAGGGAGTTGTGCACTACGACCTTAAAGAATCAAGCAAGTCCTCAAGTGCAAGTGTAAGCCAATTTGGCTTCCAAAGAGGAGGATATTAACTACATAGGAAGGGGTAACTACAACAATTATCAAGGCCCTAGGAACTTCAACAACAACAGCCGACAATACAACAATTACGTGCCTAATCACAACCATCCCGGGTTCTTCTATTCTAACCCGGATGGTGCCTTGAACCCTCCCGCTTCCACAAGTGCAGCCCCACCACCTAAGGCTTCACAAGAGCCTCCACCCGGTTTTGCTCAACCTCCAAAGGATAAAACCGAAATGATGTTTGAACAATTGCTTGGAAGGTTGAGTGGACTTGAGAGCACGATGACATCCATTTCCAAGGCTCAAAAGGTGCTAGAAGCACAAGTGTTCCAAAAGGCGGGTGAAGCACAAAGGGATCCGGGAAAGCTTCCTGGAAGGACTGAGGACAACCCAAGAGGTCAAGTGTTGGCCATTACCACAAGGAGTGGGCTGAGCATGAAAGATCCCTCACCAAAGGAGAATGACAAGGAAAAGCAAGTAGTAGTGGAGGAAGAACCATTGCAAGAAGAAGGAGGCAAGAGCAAAGTTGACGAGCCAACATATGTAGCACCACCTCCATACAAGCCACCACTACCATTCCCACAATCACGAGAAAGAGCTCGTTTGGATAAACATTTCGGTAAATTCCTTGAACTCATGTCTAAATTATGTATTAACATTCCGTTCATGGATGCAATTCTAGGTATGACGGCCTATGGAAAGTTTTTGAAGGAGATACTCTCCAACAAGAGGAAGTTGTAGGAGTATGGAGAAGTGAGAATGACAAAGAGATCTTCCGAGTTGATTCAAACCATGAGGGAGGAGATGCCTCCTAAGCTGCGAGATCCAGGATCTTTTTGTGTGTCAATTGGAGTTGGAGAAGTGCAATATGAGGCCCTATGTGACCTTGGAGCAAGTGTAAGCATAATCCCACTTGCACTTTGCAATAAGGTTGGGCTAGGAGAACCAAAGCCGGTCAAGATGACCCTCTACATGGCGGACCGATCCATCACTCACCCCGTGGGAATCCTAGAGGACATACTGGTTCAGCTTGGGAAGTTCTATGTGCCAATCGATTTTGTTGTTTTGGACATCCCGGCGGACTACCCGATTCCTATCATTTTAGGGAGGCCATTCTTAGCCACACCCGGATGCTTAGTGGATTTCAAAAATGGGATCCTCTCCTTCAACATAGGAGAGGAAAATATCAAGTTCAAGCTGTCCACAATGATGAAGGGGTCAACCCTTGGTGAAGATGTCTTCAACATTGTTGAGGAAGAAGAGTCTAGAGAAGTTGTGAGCTCAATCTTGATCAAGGATCAACTTGAAAAGGTTCTTAGCATGAGCATCATGGAGGAAGGAATTGAGGAAGCGTGCAATGAAGAAATCCGAGCTTTGGATGCATTAGAAAAGGAGACAAGTGCTGAAATTGAAGTGCACAAAGGAGTGCTGAAATAAAGAATTTCCACGGCCTGGGGCCCAGAACCACGCCCATGGTTTCAACCGTGGAACTCTCTGTAATGTCCATTTGTGCCAACTCTTCCAAAACCACGCCCGGAGTTATGCCAGAGGTCGTAGTTTCACCCGTGGTTTCTCTAGAAAGTCCTTTAGTTGTTGATCAAGCTTCAAGGAGTCTTGGAGAGTCTTCAATGGCTTTGGATTCATCTAATGTGGAGCTATATGGATCACATCCAACCGAGAAAGGTCCTCCTAAACTTGATCTCAAACCTCTCCCTTCTCATTTAAAGTATGCTTTCCTTGGTTCGAATTCTACTTATCCCGTGATTGTGAATGCATCTTTGAATGATGATGAGCTTGATAGATTGTTGAATGAATTGAAATTGCATAGGAGAGCTATTGGTTACACCATTGATGACTTAGTTGACATTAAACCATCCTTGTGTATGCATAAAATCTTGATGGAAGATGAGTGACGGTATTTCTATGGTCGTCTATACCCAATCAAAAGTAAATCCCGACTTAGCACTAAAGACAAGTATAGTGGTTAAGTAAGGGTCGAACCCAAGAGAGTTAAGGTGTTTTAGATGAAATTATTGATTATAGTAACAAGTAACAATGAGGGGGGGGGGGTTGGTTGAATTGATGCACACAAAAACTTATGAAAACGATTAATGCGACAAGTAAGACAAATGATGGGTGAATCTACACTAGGTTGATTCTAAGCATGCAATTGCTACTTTGGTGAGTTCCTTTTACAAGTTTTCAAGTAATCTCCCGTCTCGATCATATATATGTGTTGAGCCGACCGACATCAACACAACTTAACAGGTTAGTGTTCCGTAAACCTACAAGAATAAAATAACAAGTTAGCTTTCAAACAAAGACTAAGGGATATAAAGAGAAGATTAAAACCGTTAAACTTATCTTTATATTTGTGTTCCTTTTCTTTAAGTAATTACAACCCGTTATTACTTAAAGTTGCTACTAGATTAAAGACCCGAACCCGGAACCTATTAATCCTAGTTATTTGCATGCACTTTAGAACCTAAGGTGATCAATCTCAAGCAATAGTAAACATGCAATTAGACAATAGACATCAAGGAAACACAAAGCATTACTAAATGAAAACTTATATTAAAAAGAACTTACAACCAAAGTAACAACGCAGCTTCAGACCAACCCAATGTAGCAAGGGAGTTAGCAGCTTATTACAAAGGAAGTAAGATAATCTAAGTGGATAATTTGTTGGCAAACAAGATTGGATGATTCTAGGAATCAACCAAGGACTATTTATACTACAAAAGACACTAAATGGGAGTAAATGGCCGGCCTAAAACAGCCACCTTTAATGCCATAAAGGTGGTGTAAACAGCCGAAGTAAAACTTCTGACGTTAAACCGCAGGGGTGGCCTTCAGTTCCTCAGGGGTGGTGAAGGCAAAAACGCTTGATCATCTTCATGGCCGCAGGGGCGGCTAGGAAATTCCGCTGGGGCGGATCTTCAATGCTCTTCAAACGTCTGGCCCTTCGACTTCCTGACGTTTCTGATGCCAAGCCGCCGGGGCATCCCTATGTCAACGCAGGGGCGGTGACACAGCCTCTTCATCTTCTAGCTCCCAGGTTGAGGCGCTGGCAGGGGCGCAGTGGAAGGCGCAGGGGAGCTGGTCTTCGTTTCTTCAAGGCAAGTCACTGCAGGGGCGCCAGGGAGTGGCGCAGGGGCGGTGACACACTTCATGGCCGGCACTGGCGAAGGCGCATGGAGCGCTCCGGTGTAAGGCGTCACCCGCAGGGGCGGGGACAAGGGTCCGCTGGGGCGGTGATACAACAGAAGCTTTGCTTCGTGAACGATCTTCACTCCTAAGTGCTTATAACTCCTTCCTTAGCTTCTTTTAGTCTTCTTCTTTTGGATCAAGGAGTTAGTAGCATAAACCGACACAAATGCAATAAAAAGACTCTAAAAACTATCCTAAATGATAGTGATTCCATCACCTATCAAACTCCCCCATACTTAGACCTTTTACTCGTCCCGAATAAAACAAACGACAACAATTAGACTCAAAGGCCTCAGGAAGCATGGGTAAGCAAGAAAGACAATGAAAACAAGAGAAAAGCCAAGAAAGAAAGAAGGAAAAGAGAGGAAATGTGAGAAAAAGGGAGAAACTACCATCCTTATTGCTCCAAGAGTGGCCTACCTGGACAACCTCCTTATGACTCCCCTTCTTATGTCGCCAAACACCGTAAGGGAAACCTACATTCGGTGTCGCTCATTTTGCCAAGGCGCCCTTTCGGGTTTTCACCTTGCCACTCTTCTTCTTTTGATGATCTCACTTTAACTCACATCCCTCAAGTCCAATTTTTCACCAACCTAAGGTTGGTCGGACTACCTTCTTTTTGCCTAAACCGCCCTTTTGTGTTTTCGGTTTATCCCAGGATTTCATGCCTCTTTTCACATTCTTTGACTTTTCCTTTTTTTTTTGTGAATTTCAATCTGAATTCAAATGCAAGACAACTTAAAACAAAACAACTCAAAAACTCAAAATAAAATAACTCAAAAACAAGTAGCAATGACACTGTACAAGCAATGATATGTCCCTCCCCCATACTTGAAGTACACTTTGTCCTCAAAGTGGAAATAAGGCAAAGATAAATGTGGGAGAAAGGAAGAGAAATGTACCCCTCAGTGGGATGGTCTGGATGGACCACCAGGACCCTCCTCTGGTGGGTAAGGGAAATGGCGGAAGAAGTGCTCCTGCCGGCGGTAGATGTCATCTATGCGGTCCTGCTGAGCCGTCATACGGCGGCCAAAGGAGGACTCAAAGCCGGCCTGCCAAGCCAGGTGCTGCTGTTGGGCCGCCTGCCAGGCCTCCTGCCTTTGATCGAAATGGGAGGTTATGGAGGCGGCAAAGCTCGTGTACCAGCTCTGCTGCTGCTCTAGTATAGTCTTCTGGTAGTCGGACTACCAACTCCGGTGCTGTGTGGTCATAGCCACCATCTGAGCCCGAAGGCTCGCAAGGGCCGGGTCCTCCTCTGGTGCCACAGTGGGCATCTCCTCGTCATGTAGGATGGGCAGGTGCTCCTCCTGATGAGCCCGGTTGGAGCTAGCGGCATGCCTCTCCACAATGGCCACTAGTGGCCTCCTCAGCACGAAGGGGTCTACCGGAATGTAGAGCTCAGAGAGCTCATCTCCTAATGGTAGAGGCCAAGGGAGATATGTGAGGTGGCTCCCATCTGTAAGGGAGATCCAAAATAGGTTCTCCCCGTCCCGCCGGAGGAGCTTGCTCCTCCTGAGCATCCCCTCAGTGTAAAGAGGAGTCTCCAGCCCGTCCTCTAGCTCGGACAGGTCCATCACCTGTGAGGCGATTAAGGAGATCACCCCACCGCCGACAATGTCCCTCGGCTCGTCCCTCCTAATACGCTTCAAAGCGGCAAGGAAAAGGGACGGCCAATCCATCACCTTCTCGCTCTGTTGAAGGCAGGAGTAGAGTAGTGGGAGGTCCTTTAGGGCGACCTTGTTTTCCTCTTTGTGTCCACAGAAGACACTCATGAGGATCTTTGAGATGAGCCTCAAGCTGGGGTAAGTGAGTTTGTTGTAGTACTCACCCCCAACATGGAATTTTGACCTAGTAGCTACTTGCCAAAACTCACACAGGTCCGGGGTCGGGACTGGATCCTACCAGTTATCAGAGGGGTTTAGAGTCACCCCGAAGGCCTCCTGTAGATCGTGGTAATCAAGTGTGTATTTCACCTTGTTAAACTTGAAGGTGAGGCCGATACACACATGATCTTCCTTCTCCATTGTGAAAATGGAGATGAACTGTCTACTGAGCTCAGGATATGTTGGAGCACTCCTCTGTAGGAAGTCTCCGAGCCCAGCAATTGCCAAAAAAGATTGCATGCTCTCCAGCATGCCTATTTTCTCCAAAGTAGGAATATGCAAAAATCGAGTTGCATACACAACTCGATCCTGCACAATCCTGTAACGCTCCTTCTCTGCTTCGGTCATCTTGTATTTCCTTGGTGCTTCCATTCTTGAAGATGATTGAAGCAAAAGATTAGTAAATATCGAAATAGGGAAAAGAAATCGACCTTTCTGATGTGATTTCCGCAGGGGTGGCTGTTGCAGGCGTAGGGGCGGTAAGACGCAGGTGCGGGTGCTTGCAGGCGCGGGGGCGGGAGAAGTGCAGAGGCGATTTCTGGGTTGCGATGGAAGTGGTGTTATTGAGGCCGCTCCGATGACTTCCTTGGGGGTTTAGTCGTCGCCGACGGTGTAGTAGGAGTAGAATGTTTGAAGTAGGTGAGGATGAGGGTTGTAGGAATGTGAGAGAGTAAGAGGGTAGTGGGAGAGAGTGACGCAGGGGCGTCG
The DNA here is from genome assembly GCA_033239125.1 of Fagopyrum homotropicum. Taxonomy (NCBI): domain Eukaryota; kingdom Viridiplantae; phylum Streptophyta; class Magnoliopsida; order Caryophyllales; family Polygonaceae; genus Fagopyrum; species Fagopyrum homotropicum. Next base: position 111,592,018 of record BSWB01000002.1, read on the forward strand.
CGTTTGGTGACTGGTTGTCGGAAACGGCGCAGGGGCGTCGACGAGGTGGTTGGTGAGCAAGAGGGCGTAGGAGTGTGAGTGTGGTGTGAGGGAGTAGGGTTTTGAGGGTTCGTGTGTTTGGTGAAGAAGGTTGGTGGGTGATGTGTGATAGGTACAGGCATTTTCGAGATCCACTTTTTTTTTTCTTTTCTGGGTAAACCTGCAGGGGTGGGAGATTGTCGCCGCGGGGCGGTGACAAGAGAGAGGGGTCATGCAGGCTCAACACCGGGGGCGGCGCCGAGGATGCGTGTCACGGATGGCCGCCGCAGGGGCGTAGGGATGTCACAACGGGGGCGGTGACAAGCATGTCGCAGGCGCAGGCCCAGCGCCGGGGGCGGCACTAGGCATGAGTGTCACCGCAGGGGCGGGGGCACAGAGCCACAGGGGCGGTTTCTTGACGGAGGCTCCTCTTCTCATTCCTTCGTGTTGCCTCCCGAGAAGCGCCTTTGTTTTACATCGTTGGCTCGACGTAAGATCTCTACTTCTCTAACTGTGCTTCCTCCAGCACCATCTCGTCAATCGAATCGTTCTTGACTCCTCCAAGTTAAAGCTTTAGCCTTTGTCCGTTCACCTTGAACACCTTGTGCGTTTGGGGATCATAAAGATCCATAACTCCGTGAGGGTATACTTCAGCTACTATGAACGGCCCTGTCCATCTCGATCGTAGCTTACCTGCAAAGAGTTTCAAACGTGACTGAAAGAGAAGTACCTTATTACCTACCTTGAAGTCCTTCCGGAGAATGTTCCGGTCATGCCATGCTTTGGTCTTTTCTTTGTATGTGGTAGCATGGTCATATGCATCTAGCCTCAAATTCTCCAACTTTTGCAATTGGAGCTTTCGGAATTCTCCCACTTCCTCTATGTTCATGTTCCACTTCTTTACCGCCCACCAAGCCTTGTGCTCTAGCTCCACCGGTAGGTGACAAGCTTTCCCAAACATGAGCCTAAAAGGAGACATCCCGATAGGAGTTTTGTAAGCCGTCTGATATGCCCATAGAGCGTCATTTAGCCTTGCACTCCAATCCTTCCGTCCGGGAGAAACCGTTTTTTCAGGGATGGTCTTTATTTCCTGGTTGGATACCTCAACATGGCCGTTTGTTTGTGGATGATAAGTTGTTGATACTCTTTGGTGGACGTGGTACTTTTTAAGGAGAGCCGTGATCGTCTTGTTCCAGAAATGGGTACCCGTACCCCTATCACTGATTAAGGCTTTTGGAATTCCAAATCTTGCAAAGATATTTTCCTTAAGAAAAGCTGCAACTACTTTTGAATCATCAGTTTTGGTGGCCTTTGCTTCCACCCATTTGGAAACATAGTCCACCGCAAGCAAAATATATGTGTTCCCGAATGATGTAGGAAACGGCCCCATGAAATCAATTCCCCAAATGTCAAATATTTCACAAATTATAAGAGAGGATTGGGGCATTTAATGTCTCCTTGAAAGATTTCCTACTCTTTGGCATTTATCACACACTTTCCAAAACTTTTCAGTCTTTATCTTCTCTCGTTGTGCCTTGGTGAAGTCTGGAGGATACTCCTTCTTGACAATGAAGTTCACAATGTCAGCAAACAAAGGCTTAAAAGATTGGAGCTTAAGACAAACCTCTGTCGACAATTCCGCAGGGGCGCCAAGACTGAGCCGCAGGGGCGGCTGGTGTGAGGCGCGGGGGCGGTTACACAACAAAGAGTTGTGTAAAATGTATCGTCTGGAAAACTCCCAGCTATCTCTCTTCCTTTTCCTGGATCTTCCTCCTCTTGCACTAGTATGCTCAAATGATCGGCCACCAGGTTCTCAGCCCCCTTCTTGTCCCTTATCTCTAGGTTAAACTCACTTAGAAGGAGCACCCATCGGATCAATTGTGGCTTTTCCTCCTTCTTCGCCATGAGGTACCTAAGAGGTGCATGGTCAGTGAAGATAATTACCTTTACCCCAAGTAGGTACTGCCTGAATTTCTCAAGGGCAAAAACAACCGCCAACATTTGCTTCTCGGTGGTAGAGTAATTCCTTTACGCTCCATTGAGTGTCATAGACGCATAATGGATCAAATGGGAAGCCCGTCCGTCTTTTTATCCTAAGACGGCTCCAACGGCGTAGTCACTGGCGTCACACATGATTTCAAAAGGTTTCTCCCAATCCGGGGAACGGATGATTGGTGCGGTGGTAAGACATGCCTTCAAAGTGTCAAAAGCTTTCTTGCAATCCTCATCCACTATGAAGGTGACATCTTTCTTGAGCAATTCACATAGGGGTGCCGAGATCTTTGAAAAATCTTTGATGAAACGTCGGTAGAAACCTGCATGACCAAGAAAAGATCGGATTTTCCGAACATTAGTAGGATAAGGTAAATTTTGAATTACATCAACCTTTGCCCTATCTACCTCTATCCCTTTTGAGGATATTACATGTCCTAGCACAATTCCTTATTCGACCATGAAATGACATTTTTCCGAATTAAGAACCAAATTGGTTTCAACACATTTTTCAAGAACAAGTTTCAAATGTCCTAAACATGCATCAAAACTATCTCCATGGACGGTAAAATCATCCATAAAGACTTCAATGAAATTTTCTATGTATTCGGAGAAAATACTTATCATGCACCGTTGGAAGGTGCCGGGTGCGTTGCAAAGTCCAAATGGCATTCTGTGGTATGCAAAATGGCCAAATGGGCAAGCGAACGTCGTCTTTTCTTGATCTTCTGGTGCGATGGCTATTTGGAAATAGCCCGAATATCCATCCAGGAAACAGTAGTACTGATGACCTGTAAGACGTTCCAACATTTGTTTAATAAAAGGTAATGGGAAGTGGTCTTTTCGTGTTACCTTATTGAGCTTGCGGTAGTCAATGCAAACTCTCCATCCGGTTTGTGTTTTGCTCGGGACCATCTCTCCATGTTGATTTTCCACCATGGTAATGCCTCCCTTCTTTGGAACTACTTGGGTTGGGCTAACCCAAGTGCTATCCGAGATAGGAAAGATCATATCCGTTTGGAGGAGCTTCAACACTTCCTTTTTGACCACATCCATCATCGGCGGATTCAACCTCCTTTGCGGTTGCCTAAAGGGTTTGACTTTGTCCTCAAGTAAAATCCAATGCATGCAAGTTGAAGGGCTTATCCCTTTGATGTCCGCAATGGTCCATCCAAGGGCCGTCTTGTGCTCTTTTAGTACCTTCACCAACTTGTCTTCTTGACCGGTAGTCAACTTGTTGGAGATGATCACCGGCAAGGTATTGTGTTCTCCAAGAAAAACGTACTTGAGGTGTGACGGAAGGTCCTTCAATTCTATTTCAGGTTCCTGCACTATGGACGGAACAAGCTTCTCGCTTGGGGTTAGTAAAGTGGGCACAATGGCCAAATTGGAGATAGGTAGCCTTTCATGCCCATCTAATTGGGCTAGGACCTCTTTCATGCTGGATGTTAATACATAATCCGATTTGAAACCATCAATGTCATGCTCAATCACATTTTTCAATTCATCAACATCAGAGTTATCAAAAACATCTTGCACAAAAGGTTCAACAATGTCAATAGCACATAAAGAATGATCATCACCAGGAAATCTCATTGCATCATAGATGTCAAATTCCACTACTTCTCCATCAAACTCCATGGTCAATTTGCCACTAACATAATCAATTTTAGTTCTAGTAGTTTTCAGAAATGGCCTACCTAACAAAATGGGTGCAGCATGTGAATCATTTTCCATATCCATGACAAAGAAATCAGCAGGAAATATTAGGTTGTCTACCATTACAAACACATCTTCAATTATCCCTTTCGGTATACATTAGATCTATCAGCAAGTTGTACTACAATCCTAGTTTCCATTAAGGGCCCAAGTCCAAGTGATTTGTAAATCGAATATGGTAAAACATTGATAGAAGCACCAAGATCAAGCATTGCTTTGTCAAAGCGGGTTTCCCCTATAACACAAGGAATGCTTACCGTACCCGGATCGCTGCACTTCTTGGGCATTCTCCGTTGGAAAACAGCCGACACATGCTCACTTACTTGTACTTTTTGTTTCCCCTTCAGCTTCTAATTCCTCTTGATAGTGCAAAGTTCCTTCAAAAAACGAGCATACTTAGGAATACTTTTCACTAACTTGAGGAGGGGAATGTTTACCTCGCATTTGGAGAAAGTCTCAAAGAGGTCCTTGTCCTTAATGATTCTTCTCTCTTTCAGAGCCTCGGGAAAAGGAGCTGGTGGTTTCTCAAAGTATAGTGGCGGAAAATTAGGCCAGACGTAAGTATCCCTCTCAGCAGAACCTTCTGTTGTGTTTTCCACAGGGGCATCAACTTGTATGCGCAGGGGTGGCTCAGGGGTTGTCACCGCAGGGGCGGGGACATCCTGCCGCAGGGGCGTCGCCTGCTCGGTGTTGGGCACAGTTGCAGCCGCAGCGGCGGCTGTGGGTATGGTAAAATCGACAGAAGGTTTACTTTGAGGTTCTTTTGCTGATTTTGTTGGATTTGCTTCCCACTCCTTAATGTTAAGGCACTAACATTCTCCTTGAGGCTTATAAACGTCTAGGAAGGCAATCCTCCGGGAAGTCTTAATTTGGTCCTTGAAATGGCTTCCACCATTTGACCAACCTGTTTTTCAAGGTTCTTGATGCTAGATTTTGTTGTTTGGACAGGAGTAGCAAAGTGTTTAGTCAAAACCTGCAACATATCTTCAGTTGATTGATACTTACCTTGACGGGGCTGCTGTTGTTGGTTTTGTTGATCCCTCTAACGAAAGTGTTGTTGGTCACACTAGTTTGGCATGAAATTCTGTGCATAGGGATCGTTCCTAGGCCTTTGCTGTTGTGGTTGTCCATAACCCATTGCGCTCACCTCAGCATCGTCATCCTGGACTTGTGGACACATGTTCGTTGGATGGTATGGGTCAACACATACTCCATAAGCTTTGAGCTGCTGTGGGGTTCCCATAAGTGTTAGCCTCTTCACCATTTCCTTCAATTCCGCGAGCTCGGTGGAAATCTCGCTCTTCCCGGAACTCACAACATGAACTCCTTTCTTGGACGGGGTCCTTCCAAAGTTCCGAGTACCTTCCGCTAGTTCCTGTATCTTTTCCAAAGCAAGGTCAGGAGTAGAGTTAAGAACATTACCTCCGCAAGCTGCATCGACGATCCTCCTTTCATTGTCTAGCAAGCCATTGTACAAGTACAAGACTAGATCTTGAGTTGAATATCCGTGAAAAGGGCAGCTGGATCGGAGGGTGCAAACCTTTCGAAGTACTCGTAGAGAGTTTCGTTCACCTCTTGCTCGATGTTGCTTATAGCTTTCTTCAAGCTATTAGCCTTCTTGGCTGGAAAGTATTTCTCCAAAAACGCCTTGTGAAGGTTTTCCCAAGTGTCGATGCTCCCGGATGGAAGGTGGTAATACCAATCATCTGCGGAATCTTTGAGTGTGAAGCCGAATGACCTCATCTTGATTTGTTCTTCGGTAATGTTGGCCGGCTTCATGCTCATACACACGGTATGGAACTTCCCAAGGTGTTTGATAGGGTCTTCGCCACTTAGCCCATGGAAGGATGGAAGCAAGTGAATGAGGCCCGGCTTTAGCTCAAAATTGACTCCTTCTCCTAATGCCGGTATAGTGACCGCAAGGGGGTTTTGAGCCAAGGCGGGCTGCGTGAGTTGACGAAGTGTACGGTCAGCCATCTCTTGTTGAAGTTGTTGTTGTCTTTGTTGCCGGATGTGCGTCCTCTCAATTTCTGGATCAAAAGAAGCAAAGCCGGAGTTAGTAGCACGGGTTTGAACCATAAAAATGGTTCAAACCAATAATCAATAATAATAATAAAACACTAAAACTCCCTGGCAACGGCGCCAAAATTTGACTGACGGTATTTCTGTGGTCGTCTATACCCAATCAAAAGTAAATCCCGACTTAGCACTAAAGACAAGTATAGTGGTTAAGTAAGGGTCGAACCCAAGAGAGTTAAGGTGTTTTAGATGCAATTATTGATTATAGTAACAAGTAACAAAGGGGGGGGGAGGGGTTTGGTTGAATTGATGCACACAAAAACTTATGAAAACGATTAATGCGACAAGTAAGACAAATGATGGGTGAATCTACACTAGGTTGATTCTAAGCATGCAATTGCTACTTTGGTGAGTTCCTTTTACAAGTTTTCAAGTAATCTCCTGTCTCGATCATATATATGTGTTGAGCCGACCGGCATCAACACAACTTAACAGGTTAGTGTTACGTAAACCTACAAGAACAAATAACAAGTTAGCTTTCAAACAAAGACTAAGGGATATAAAGAGAAGATTAAAACCGTTAAACTTATCTTTATATTTGTGTTCCTTTTCTTTAAGTAATTACAACCCGTTATTACTTAAAGTTGCTACTAGATTAAAGACCCGAACCCGGAACCTATTAATCCTAGTTATTTGCATGCACTTTAGAACCTAAGGTGATCAATCTCAAGCAATAGTAAACATGCAATTAGACAATAGAGATCAAGGAAACACAAAGCATTACTAAATGAAAACTTATATTAACAAAGAACTTACAACCAAAGTAACAACGCAGCTTCAAACCAACCCAATGTAGCAAGGGAGTTAGCAACTCATTACAAAGGAAGTAAGATAATCTAAGTGGATAATTTGTTGGCTAACAAGATTGGATGGTTCTAGCAATCAACCAAGGACTATTTATACTACAAAAAAACTAAATGGGGGTAAATGGCCGGCCTAAAACAACCACCTTTAATGCCATAAAGGTGGTGTAAACAGCCGGAGTAAAGCTTCTAACGTTAAACCGTAGGGGCGGCCTTCAGTTTCGCAGGGGCGGTGAAGGCAAAAACACTTGATCTTCTTCATGGCCGCAAGGGCGGCTAGGCAATTCCGCTGGGGCGGATCTTCAATGCTCTTCAAACGTCTGACCCTTCGACTTCCTGACGTTTCTGATGCCAAGCCGCCGGGGCGTCCCTATGTCAACGCAGGGGCGGTGACACAACCTCTTCGTCTTCCAGCTCCCTGGTTGAGGCGCAGGAATGGGCGTAGTGGAAGGCGCAGGGGTGCTGGTCTTCGTTTCTTCAAGGCAAGTCACCGCAGGGGCGCTAGGGAGTGGCGCAGGGCCGGTGACACACTTCTTGGCCGGCGCTGGCGAAGGCACCGGGAGCGCTCCGGTGTAAGGCGTCACCCGCAGGGGCGGGGACAAGGCTCCGTTGGGGCGGTGATGCAACAGAAGCTTTGCTTCGTGAACGGTATTCACTCCTAAGTGCTTATAACTCCTTCCTTAGCTTTTTTTAGTGTTCTTCTTCTGGACCTAGAAGTTAGTAGCAAGAACTGACACAAATGCAATAAAAAAGACTCTAAAAACTATCCTAAATGATAGTGATTCCATCACCTATCAGAATACAACCATAAACCTTCAATTGAACCTCAAAGAAGATTGAACCCTATTATGAAAGAGGTAGTCAAGAAAGAGATCCTAAAATTGCTAGATGCGGGAATCATTTTCCCGATTTCGGATAGTAAATGGGTTAGTCCCGTACATGTTGTTCCTAAGAAGGGTGGTATGACCGTAGTAACTAATGAGAACAATGAACTAATCCCAACTAGGACGGTTACGGGGTGGAGAATGTGTATTGACTATAGGAAACTTAATGTGGCCTCTAGGAAAGATCACTTCCCTCTTCCCTTCATTGACGAAATGCTAGAAAGGTTAGCTCAACATTCATATTTTTGTTACTTAGATGGTTATAGTGGGTTTTTCCAAATTCCTATTCACCCGGATGACCAAGAGAAAACAACATTTACTTGTCCTTGGGGAACATTTGCATATAGAAGGATGCCATTTGGTTTGTGTAATGCACCCGTCACCTTTCAAAGGTGTATGATGGCTATTTTTTCTGTATATATTGATAATATTATGGAAGTGTTTATGAATGATTTCTCGGTGTATGGCTCTTCATTTGATAATTGCTTGGCTAATCTATCTTTGGTGTTGAAGAGATGTGAGGAAACTAATGTTGTGTTGAATTGGGAGAAATGCCACTTCATGGTGAGTGAAGGCCTAGTGTTGGGACACTTGATATCCCACCGAGGCATTGAGGTTGATAGAGCAAAGATAGAAACGATAGAGAAGTTGCCACCACCTACCTCGGTGAAAGGGGTAAGGAGTTTCTTAGGGCATGCCGGTTTTTACCGGAGGTTTATAAAAGATTTCTCCAAAATTTCTAAGCTTCTCACTAACCTACTAATGAAGGATGTTGAGTTTGTTTTCTCCAAAGATTGTCTTGAAGCGTTTTGTAGGTTGAAGGATGCTTTGATCTCCGCCCCTATCATGCAACCTCCGGTTTAATAGCTAGGATTTTCGAATTCTAATTAACGTTGATTAACTTAATCAGTGATAGTAATTGACATATAACTCACGAAGATTGCGTAAGTGTTGAGTATAAGTCCCACCGTTATGTTCCTGGCGTAATTTTGGGCTTGTGGTGAAATTTTTACTTTTTCCCCGGGGTAATAATTTTTACCCTCCGGTACTATTTGGAGCATTTGGAAGCTCCAATTAATAAAAATGCAGTTGAGAGAAATGATTAGGACATCGGACATGTCCTATATATGAAATAACATGAAAAGGCAAAACGGCCAAAAGAGTTGCTATTTCGTTTCTTAACGGCTAAGAAAGACGGCTTAGGAATACACGTTTTCCGAGACAATTGTGGAATAATTATCCCTACAATATTCAAGATTTATTGTTCCAATTTCAAGAAGTTTGGAGAAGGGGGTTCAACCCGCCATTGGATCGGTTAAAGGATAATTATCGACTTCACTATAAATAGCGGAAAATCGTTTATTAATTCATTTCCTTTCACGTTTCCTCGTAAAAGCTCAGATTTCTCTAAAAAACTTCAAACTCAGATCTACTCTCCGTTTCTAATCCGATTTCAATTCCGTTTGAGTTTCTGGATTCCTCTCTTCATTCTCTTCATATCGGTACCAAGTTTCAGCATTTCCGAGCAGATGAAGACCTGGTCGAGCATATATGTCACCAGGACAGTTCCGTCGCTCAGATTCCGGTGAATTTGATGTTGTACATGCGAAGCCTGCGTCGTTGTGATTCCGAATCTTCTTTCAGATCGTCAATCGGGTTAGTAACGAATAAGTTATGAATTTATTCGTTTTCCGTACTGCGATTTGGCCTAAATTGACCTTAGGCTTTTCAAAATGGATAATTAGAAATTTCATTATGATCATTGTATTATTCTGGTGTTTATGGGTTGTTTGTTTGATGAAATCTGATGACAGGTGGGTTTAGAAATGGCCTGCGGGCAAAACGTTATTCTGGTGAAATTTAATTAATTAATTAAAGGTTAATTAATTAAATTAGGATTAAATTTGAGATTGAGGAATACTGATTAGATGCATGCTAGGTGTCAGAATGAGTTGAGGATCATGATGATGTTATGGATATCGGTTATGGCTTTAAGGTTTAGTATGTGTACGAGTATGATGAGATGTTATGCTGAGGATATGCCTTAGGCATTTATGAATGTGTTGTGAATCTGAGGTTTAGATTTGAGATATAGGTTGGTTGTGGTTAGTGAGACGAGTCTCCTAACCTTTGTAGTATGTGATTGTGTGTGCCTTGCTATTGCAAGCGTTTATTATTTCCCCAAGGGGAAGCTGTGACGTGGTACAGGTTACGAGTATATCAGGTAAGTCCATAAGACTTACTTAGTGTGCAGTTGTGGATTGTATGATTGTGATGGTTGTGTGTGTTCATATGATTCTGCATTTATAACCTAAACCAGACTAGGATGACCATTGATTACATTTATTTGGCCCAAGTGTATTATAACGGGCGGTAACCACCGGTCTCCGCCTGCTGGTTAGGAGGAGGTGCCTGGAAGCCAATAACACAGGGGGGAAGAGTGACGATCACCCCCAATGCAAACCCCTGTGTTAACGGGGAAAGGGACGAGGTTCTTTAGGTCGCTCGTGCTACAAAAGAAGTTGAATTAGTAATGGAATAACGTAATGAAAGATAATAAATGAATGTGTGTGGCATTGCATGTATGAGATGTTGGTGTGTGGTTGTGCTATTACCTTCATGCTTTTCATTGCTGTAGCTAATGGTTTCATACCGTGTTGTAGATGATCTGCAGGTTAGGAAGACTGCAGGGTGAGACAGATGGTGTGTCCAGCTGAGGACTTCTGTTTATTAGGATGCGCGGGATATGGGATCTTTTGTATAAGATGTTGTGGTTTGATGTTTTGTACTTGGCTCTGAGTTTGTAAACTCTTTTGATGTATCATAGACAACTTTTATGTATTTGGTTTTAATCTACCTATGTCTTGTTGTAAGTCCCGTGGATTTGGGGTGTTACAGAGTTGGTATCAGAGCCTTAGGTTGACATTAATGGCACTTGCTATCTACAATAAAGGTAGAGTTGATAAATAAATAGAACCCACATGGGGTCTGACTTTTTAAAGGATTTTTGTTTTAAAGCGAGTACAGATGTTTTGGGATAGTATGTACAGAAGTCGTTACCCATTTGAGGATCTCGACAGTGTAGATATATATAGATATCTTTTATGTGCTGATGCATATAATAATGAGTATTATATATATATATATATATATATATATATATATATATATATATATATCGATACATATTGCATATATATATAGCCTTATAAGTTAGGAGCGTATATTCTACAGATGGCTCAGATTAGAGCAGTATATGTAGTGGGACGAGATAGGGATACACCCCCTCTTCCTCCAGTAGCGTCAAGTCAGGGACCAGTATCCGCTGCTGTGTTGCCTATGGCAGAGAACGAGTTTGAAGAGGCTGATCGTGTCTCCATGAGTAGATTTGAGTTTCAAGAGTATATGCAGCAAGTGTATGAGGTGGTGATAGCGGGTAGATCTACACCGGGTTTACCAACATCTGTGAGATCGACTAAAGCTTCTGGATTAGAGAAGAAACAACGGGTTGAATCAGTGAAAGATGAGGTTGGATATCCGGGTTGCAAACCGAGCCCGACTTGTGGACGTTTGAGTACTTCTCGTTCACACGGACTTCTGGTGAAACGAGGACTTTTTACAATTGTGGGAAGCCTGGACATGTACGACCACAGTGTCCAAGATCGCCAGTGACTTGCTTTACATGTGGTAGACACGGTCATAGAGCTGTTTTCTGTAAGCAAAGTGAAGCGGCATCACGATAGGGTTTATTTCTACTAGTGTGACGGGAGGTGGCCAGAAGACACCTCATCAGCAGACGCGGGGGCAACAGAGAGTCCAAGATCATTCGCCTACTAAGGAATCCGTTCCCAGGCTGAGTAGAGGTAAGGGTCGTGGTAGGAGTACCACAGATACTAGAAGAGCTCAAGGTAGAGCCTTTTGAGCTGGGCAGTGCAGAGGAGCCACCCGTACTAATGGCAAGGATAAGACGTATATGTCTCAACTGTGGTTATCCAGATCATGTGCGCTCTGAGTGCCCCATGGCATAGATAGCTTGCTTCACCTGTGGTGAACTAGGCCATCTGGCCCCTTTTTGTCAGCAAGGTAGTGTTTCTTCTCATTAAGACTTTCCTCTTTCCGATGCAGAAAGAGTGGAAGTGGAGGCTATGGCGATGACCTCAGTGATACCTGAGGAGCATAGGTCTGAGATTGAGTAATGATATGCAGTAGAGCTTCGGGTGTTAGCTGTTACAAGTACCATTCTTGTTAATGGTTTACCTAGTGGAGTTTTGTTTGTTGTGAGTGCTATGCACCTCTTGTCTTTCGATGCATGTGTTAATAGTTAACTGTGGATACAGTAGAAGATAGATCTTCCTTTATAGGATTACGAGTTACGGGTCTTAGGTACCCGCGAGATATGTGGTTGTTCCCTTTGTTTAGGGACTTGTGTATGGCTTGAAGACTTCTTTGTCATGCCTTAGGTACATGAGAAGGTCTTTATGTGTGTGGTGGACGAATAGATATCATGTTGGTTTAAATAGCAGTATGGGGACTATTATAGTCTCTACTGAGATCGACTAAGTAGAGGTTTTCCAAGGTTATGACCTTTGAGGAGGTGAGTTGTCTTTAGTGCTGTATGAGCAGCGAGGTTGATAACACCAGAGGGTGATGCTTTTTTCTTTTAATGTTGTGCCATATAGGAAAGAGATAGTTCCACGCTAAAGAGTATTCCAGTGGTATATGATCTTGTAGACCTGTTACTGAACCGTCTAATCTATCGCCTTAGCGGAATGAGGACTTTGATATTGCATTGAAGTATGGTACGAGACTGGTTGGGGGAAGGCCTGTGAGGTATATGGCTTGTTGAGTTGTTAGAAATTGAAGAAGCAATTTGAAGAGTGGTTTGAGACGGGCTCCGTTCGCCCTAGCACGTTCATTGCTACGTATGGACGATTTGTTGGATCAACTAAGAGAAGCAATTGTGTTTTTAAGATTTCCGTATGCTTAGGATAACATTAGTTAAGGATGAGAGAGCAGCGTGGGAATATGACAACATTCCATACCCGTTATGGACATTACGAGTTGTAGTACTGTCATCTGAGTTGAGGAATGTCCTAGTAGTCGTTATAGGAGTTGATGAATAGTGTCTTCATCTACTTCCTTGATCAGTTGGTGGTAGACCTTATTGTTGACGTTTGGTGTACTCTCACAACGGAGAGGAATGTACCGGTTATTTGAGGACGGTTTTGCAGAATCCGAGGGATAGAAGTCAGTGTGTTATGCTCCCTAAATATGAATAGAGATATCAGAAGTAACCTTCAAGGTCATGTTGTTCCGCCAGTAGGATCATGATTGATGTGACGAGGAGTAAGTATGAAGTCTTATGGATGATACTGATGAACATTAAGGGAATGCGTAGTTCTCGGCCCAGCCGATTGCTACCAACGCTTTAAGGAAGGATTCTATGTGATTGTGCATCCATTTACGAGTCTTCTGAGGAAGACCACCATAATTGTGTGGTTGAAGTAGTATGTCGAAGCTCTGAAGAGTAGTGGAAGCATTTGACCTCTGCTTCTATTCGGTGATAATCAGAAGATTCTGGGAATCACGTGACTACGGTGCTGAGAACGTATGAGGAGAACTTCCCGACTCATGATTTCGAGTTAGTGGTGGTAGTTCAAGTTCCAACAATACCTGTGTGACATTTCGTGTCAGAGTTTCACAGATCATAGGAGGTTGAAGCATATTTTTATGCTATAAAGATTGAATAACTGCCAGCGTCGATGGTTTGAGTTGATCAAGGACGCTGACCTTGAGATTTGTACCATTCTAGTAAGGAGAATGTGGTCACTGATGCCTCGAGAAAAGGCAATTGTTGGAATTGATGTACAGTCTCAGTTTCAAAATGATCTAGCTTGGTTAGAGTTGGACCTACAACTGCTGATAAGGATGTTAGTTTCATGTTTAAGGATTTTACCTGATTTGTTGGATGAGGTCCAACAAAAATAGGAGACTTGCCTGACCCTGAGGGAACTTGATGGAAGGATGGCTCATGGCGAGGCACCACAATTCTTTACTGGAACAGAAGGAGTATGAGGTGCCGCAATTGCGTCAGTATAACCTCTTATGCGGAGTCGAGTGGAGAAGATTACAGTACACTCATAGTACACCTTCTTTAGTACATCCATGTACGAATAAGAGGTACCACGAAGTAGTAAATCAGGTTAAAGTGTTACTGACCTGGAGATGAGCTCATCCACTACCAGTGCTGTAGTGGAAGTGAGAGGACTTTTTTGTGGACTTGTCATGGGATTGAGACCCAATAAGAGTTTTGGTGTTATCCATATTATTAGTAAGAGATTTACGAAGGCGACGCGTTCCATCTCTACAGAGAGACGTGACTAGTGAATGAAGTAACAAAGGAGTACACTAGACAGATGGTGGGACTCCATAAGTGCACCGAGGACGATCGACTATGATTGTAGTAGACGGTTTACTTTGAGGTTTTGATAGCAGATTCAGACTGCTTGGGGAATGCGTCCACATATCATGATTGAGTTTTACCTCAGACAGACGGTCAGTCTGAGAGAACCCTCCAGATCGTAGAGGACATGTTGTGAGCTTGTGGGATGGATTGGGAACAGGGACAATCTGTTTATCTCTCACTCGTTGAGTTCTTATACCACCACCGTTGGTATTCATCTATAAAGATGGCCTCTATGAGGCGTTGTGTAGACATAGGTGTCATACACCTTTATGCTGGGAGGAGCCTAGCAGTACTCTAGTGGGATAGCGCCAAAATAGATTCAGGATGATATGGCTCGAGTAACGCTGATCAGAGAGAGGATGCTGGTTGCACAGAGTCGCCAGAAGTTGTATGCAGATAGGAGGCGTCGACCTCTAGAGTTCAGGGTAGGAGCTCATGTTTGGTTGAGAGTAACTCTGACGCGAGGCGTCAGACGTTATGGCATAAAGGGGAAGTTGAGTCTCCGATATATCAGTCCTTTCGAGATACTGGATAGAGTTGGGAGAGCAGTGCACATATTGGTTTTGCCACCGAAGTTAGAGGGTGTTCACCCTATGTTTCATGTGTCTCGGCTGAGGGAGTACATACCAGACCTGAGGCACATTGTGAGTTATGATAATCTAGGGGTTGAGCCGGACCGCACTTTTGCAAAACAACCTTTTGTAGTTCTAGAAAGAGAGGTGTGAGACGCCTGCATTCGAAGGATATTCCTATGATGAGGATATAGTGGTCGAGATGAGGACCGGATGAGGCTACCTGGGAGACAGAGGATAGTATCCAAAGGAACTATCCAGAGTTCTATGCGGAGTTAGAGGCACCCGTAGGATCCACGAGTAGATCTTAGTGCCTTTTTGGTGAGTGCTTGTATGCTATGTGCTTATGTGATATGATGTGTTTTCGTTCTAGCTTTGATATGTGCATCCGATCTGTTAGATCTTGTTTGCTAGCACGATATAGGTATAGCTGGAGATGGTTCTTTCCTCCATGCTATTATTGATGGACATAGTGTGAGTGGAGACGGTTTTCCTCCACATAGTTGTGTTACGAGTACGATTGGCTGGAGGCGGCTTTCCTCCATGCCTTGTGACATGGTTAGTAGTTGGCTAGAGATGATTTTTCCTCTATGCCTTTGGATAGCGTTATGATCTTGTTGTTGGAGTTGGTGATTCCTCCATGCTGTGTTTTGAGGTTATAGAGTGTTATAGGTTGATACGTTTGAACGGAGATGTGATACCTCCGATAGAGAGAGTGTCTATACCTCGGCGTATGGGTCCGAGAGGATTTGGGAATTGTTCAAGTTTCGGGACGAAACTTTTTCTTAAGGGGTGTGTGATGTAATAGCTAGGATTTTCGAATTCTAATTAATGTAGATTAACTTAATCAGTGTTAGTAATTGACATATAACTCGCAAAGATTGCGTATGTGTTGAGTATAAGTCCCACCGTTATGTTCCTGGCGTAATTTTGGGCTTATGGTGAAATTTTCACTTTTTCTCCCGGGTAATTATTTTTACCCTCCGGTATTATTTGGAGCATTTGTGAGCTCCAATTAATAAAAATGCAGTTGAGAGAAATGATCAAGACATCGGACATGTCCTAGATATGAAATAACATGAAAACGCAAAACGGTCAAAAGAGTCGCTATTTCGTTTCTTAATGGCTAAGAAAGACGGTTTAGGAATACACGTTTTCCGAGGCAATTGTTGAATAATTATCCCTACAATATTCAAGATTTTTTGTTCCAATTTCGAGAAGTTTGGAGAAGGGGGTTCAACCCGCCATTGGATCGGTTAAAGGATAATTATCGACTTCGCTAAAGGATAATTATCGACTTCGCTAAAGGATAGTTATCGACTTCACTATAAATAGCGGAAAATCGTTTATTAATTCATTTCCTTTCACATTTCCTCGTAAAAGCTCTAATTTCTCTCAAACTTCAAACTCGTATCTACTTTCCGTTTCTAATCCGATTTCAATTCCATTTTAGTTTCTGGATTCCTCTCTTCATTCTCTTCATATCGGTACCAAGTTTTTGCATTTCCGAGCAGATGAAGACCTGGTCGAGCATATATGTCACCAGGACAGTTCCGTTGCTCAGATTCCAGTGAATTTGATGTTGTACATGCGTAGCCTGCGTCGTTGTGATTCCGAATCTTCTTTCAGATCGTCAATCGGGTTAGTAACGAATAAGTTATGAATTTATTCGTTTTCCGTACTGTGATTTGGCCTAAATTGACCTTAAACTTTTCAAAATGGATAATTCGAAATTCCATTATGATCATTATATTATTCTGGTGCTTATGGGTTGTTTGTTTGATGAAATTTGATGACATGTGGGTTTAAAAATGGCCTGCAGGCAAAATGTTATTCTAGTGAAATTTAGTTAATTAATTAAAGGTTAATTAATTAAATTAGGATTAAATTTGAGATTGAGGAACACTGATTAGATGCATGCTAGGTGTCAGAATGAGTTGAGGATCATGATGATGTTATGGATATCAGTTATGGCTTTAAGGTTTAGTATGTGTACGAGTATGATGATAAGTTATGTTGAGGATATGTCTTAGGCATTTATGAATGTGTTGAGGATATGAGGTTTAGATTTGAGATATAGGTTGGTTGTGATTAGTGAGACGAGTCTCCTAACCTTTGTAGTATGTGATTGTGTGTGCCTTGCTATTGCAGGGGTTGATTACTTCCCCAAGGGGAAGCTGTGACGAGGTACAAGTTACGAGTAAATTAGGTAAGTCAATAGGACTTACTTAGCGTGCAGTTGTGGATTGTATGATTGTGATGGTTGTGTGTGTTCATATGATTGTGCATTTATAACCTAAACCGGACTAGGATGACCATTTATTACATTTATTTGGCCCAAGTGTATTATAACGGGCGGTAACCACCGGTCTCCGCCTGCTGGTTAGAAGGAGGTGCCTGGAAGCCAGTATCACGGGGGGACGAGTGACGATCACCTCCAATGCAAACCCCTGTGTTAACGGGGAAAGGGACGAGGTTCTTTAGGTTCCTCGTGTTACAAAAGAAGTTGAATTAGTAATGGAATAACGTAATGAAAGATAATAAATGAATGTGTGTGGCATTGCATGTATGAGATGTTGATGTGTGGTTGTGCTATTACCTTCATGCTTTTCATTGCTGTTGCTAACGGTTTCATACCGTGTTGTAGATGATCTGCAGGTTAGAAAGACTGCAGGGTGAGACAAATGGTGTGGCCAGCCGAGGACTTCTGTACATTAGGATGCACGGGATATGGGATCTTTTGTATCAGATATTGTGGTTTGATGTTTTGTACTCGACTCTTAATTTATAAACTCTTTTGATGTATCATATACAGCTTTTATGTATTTGGTTTTAATCTACCTGTGCCTTGTTGTAAGATCCAGTGAACTTGTTGTCAGGCTAGGGTCAGGATCCATTGTGAGATCCTAGCCCAATGTGACACTCCAAGTCCCGTGGATTTGGGGTGTTACATCTTGATTGGAGCTTACCATTTGAAATAATGTGTGATGCGAGTGATGTGGCCATTGGGGTTGTTTTAGGACAAAAGAAAGATGGGCTTACACATGCCATCTACTACGCTAGCAAGACGCTAGATGATGCCCAACTCAACTATGCCACAACCGAGAAGGAGTTGCTAGCGGTAGCGTATGCCTTTGAGAAGTTCCGGTCATATCTTGTTGGAGCAAAGGCTATTGTGTCCACGGATCATGCTGCGATCCGTTATCTCCACACAAATAAAGATGCCAAGCCTCGCCTCATTCGGTGGATCCTTCTCCTCCAAGAATTCGACTTGAAGATTCGGGACAAGAAAGGTTCCGAAAATTCAGTAGCGGACCACCTTAGTAGGCTACCACCATTGGAGATTGGAAGAGATGACATCTTGATTGATGACTTATAGGTGATGGAATCACTATCTTATTAAGGTAGTTTAAGTATGTTTTTAGAGTCAAATGGTTGTAATTTTGTTGCTAACTGTGTAAATCCAGCTAAAGAACTAAGCAATGAAGAAATCCAAAGATTTAGCAACAGTTGGAAGAAGAACGGAAGCAAAGAGAAGTCCAGAGGAACACTGTCACGGCACCCGCGGCGACATTGTCCCGCCCCCGTGGCGACACTGATTCCAGAGGAATCCTGTCACAGCACCCGCGGCGACACTGATTCCAGAGGAATCCTGTCACAGCACCCGCGGCGACACTGTCCCGCCCCGCGACACTGATTCCAGAGGGACCCTGTCACGGCACCCGCGGCAACACTGTCCTGCCCCCGCGGCGACACTGATTCCAGAGGGACCCTGTCACGGCACCCGCGGCGACACTAATTCCAGAGGAACCCTGTCACGGCACCCGCGGCGATATTGTCCCGCCCCCACGGCGACACTGATTCCAAAGGGACCCTGTCACGGCACCCGCAACGACATTGGCCCGCCCCCGCGGCAACACTTACTCCAGAGGAACCCTGTCACCGCCCCGCGGCGACACTGTCCCACCCCCGCGGCGACACTATGCTGCCCCCGCGGTGACACTGAGCCGCCCCCGCGGTTTGACACCAAAAAGGTCAAGAAGATCACCAGTCAGCCGTTCCAAAGCATTAATGACCCGCCCCCGCGGCCCTGCCATGCCGCCCCCGCGGCTCAGTTAAAGATGAAGCGTTTTGCACTAAACCGCCCCCGTGGCTCTCAGATCCGCGCCCACGGTTATGCAACAGTCGTAATAAGTTTGGCTGTTTAGACTCTCACTTTATGGCATTTAAAGTGACGGTTTGGGCTGCCTATTTACCGCAATTTAGTGTCCTAATTAGTATAAATAGAGATGCTAGGTTAGTGTTAGGGTATCTCGTTTTTCACCTCATCACATCAAAAGCACTTTTATTTTCTTTGTTTTGTTTTGTTCTCTATGGAGGGCTAAGCACCTTTAGTTGTGCTTGACATTGGAAGCTCTCGACATAGATCTGGTTGTAAGTTTTATAATTGAAGTTGTTATTCCATAATGATTTGTGTTATGTTCTTGTGCTTAACTTCTTGATTGTATCTCACCCTCTATCTAGCTTGATCATCTAGGTACTTGGGTCTTATCCAATGTGCTAGGAATTGTGGTTCCGGGTTCGGGTCATCTTTCTAGTAGCAAGCACGTTTACATAAGCGGGTTGCAAGTGTAATTCGTGAGTGGAACATAACCACATGATTTTAGTAACGGGTTGTTTCTAAATCTCATGTGTCTCTTTATCTTTATTTGAATGCTATTGTTAAAATCTGATTCTATAGGTTTACGAGTTAGGATTAACAATAAGTAATATCGGGGCTGGTTGAACCGGTATTTAAATACGATCGAGATGAGAACAAACGAGATGAGAACAAACTTTGGAATAAATTTCATGAAAACAATGATCAACCATATCTTATATTGAAGCGGATAATTGTCAAGTGCAACGTTTTCTTAAAATCATTGAAATCAACTTCTTGTTTGCTTTGCCTATTTGTCACTTTAACAATCACAAATCCCCCTTGGTTACATATAGTTGATAGTTTAATCACATTTGTGCTTTAATTACTCTCTATCTCTCTTGGGTTCGACCCTTACTTAATCACTATACTTGCTTTAGTATTGAGTTCGGAAATTACTTTGATAGGATATAAACGACCTAAGAAAATATCCTCGTCAATGACTCATTCCGGGAAGAGCAATTGCAAATGATGGAGGAGTGCTTACTTCAAGTGTCTAGAGGGAGTGAGTCATGGTATGCGGATATAGTGAACTACCTTGTGTGTGAAGAGGTGCCACCCGGTTTGTCATATGCCGAAAGGAAAAAGTTTTTCAAAGATGTGAGGCATTATTATTGGAGTGAGCCTCTCTTGTTCAAGAGAGGACCGGATGGAGTCTTTAGGAGGTGCATTCCGGAGGACGAGGTGGAGAGTGTGATCCGCCATTGACACTCCTTGCCATGTGGAGGCCATGCTAGCTCACACAAAACGTGTGCAAAGGTATTGCAATCCGGTTTTTATTGGCCTAACTTGTTTAAGGATGTGTAGAATTTTGTAGTAGCTTGTGACGCTTGCCAAAGGACGGGCAACATCTCAAGAAGGAATGAGATGCCCTTGAACAATATCTAAGAGGTTGAAGTCTTTGATGTTTAGGGTGTGGACTTCATGAGGCCATTCCCCTCTTCATGTGGCAACCTCTAAATTCTATTGGCGGTGGATTATGTGTCAAGATGGGTGGAAGCAATCGCCTCTCCCGCAAATGATGCCAAATTTGTGGTACGGTTCTTCAACCGAGTCATCTTCCCTAGATTTGGAACACCAAGAGTGATCATAAGTGATGGAGGGAAGCATTTCACCAATAGGAACTTTGGGACACTTTTGGGTAAGTATGGGGTGACTCATAAGGTGGCCACATCTTACCATCCCCAAACTAGTGGCCAAGTGGAGATCTCCAACCGGGAGATAAAAGGAATACTTGAGAAGACGGTTTCTAGGACACGAAAAAGATTGGGATATGAAGCTTGATGATGGTTTGTGGGCATATAAAACCGCCTTCAAGACACCAATTGGGACCACTCCCTACAAGCTAGTTTATGGCAAGTCTTGCCACCTTCCGGTGGAGATGGAGCATAGGGCATATTGGGCCATAAGGTGGCTGAATTTTGACCTCAAGGAAGCCGGTGAGAAGAGGTTGCTAGACATGAATGCTCTTGAGGAGATCCGGTTGGATGCTTATGAAAATGCCCGGATTTACAAGGAAAGGACCAAGCGTTGACATGACAAACGTCTAATCCCAAAGGAATTGAGTGAAGGTGACTTAGTCCTTCTCTTCAATTCAAGGTTACGACTCTTCCCCGGAAAGCTTAAGTCAAAATGGACGGGTCCTTATGTGGTGAGGAAGATCTTCCCCCATGGAGCAGTTGAGATAGGTGGGGAGCATTGTGGAGATTTTAAGGTGAATGGGCACCGTTTGAAGAAGTATATCCCGGAAGCTCCGGTGGATATGATTGCCCCACTTCACCTTGAGTGAAACACTCCCGGATTTGGTCAAGCTAATGACCTTAAAGAAGCGATTAATGGGAGGCAACCCATTGGTACATATCTTTCC
Organism: Fagopyrum homotropicum; assembly: GCA_033239125.1. Lineage (NCBI taxonomy): Eukaryota > Viridiplantae > Streptophyta > Magnoliopsida > Caryophyllales > Polygonaceae > Fagopyrum > Fagopyrum homotropicum. The sequence goes on from BSWB01000002.1 coordinate 111,613,117, forward strand.
CTTTTTGTTTTTTGTTTTCGTTTTCGATATTTATCTTTGTTTTTGTTTTGGTGTGTTTGTGTGTGTTTGGTGTTTGTGTGCTAGAGTCTAGGTAATATGGAAGTCTTGCAAGGCATGAGGATGATGATGATGATCCCGCATCAAACGTGGGTGGAGCGGACGTGGGACTTGGACGGCTTGCGGTGCTTAGCGCGGGTCCCGACGCCATAATGAACTTCAAAAGCTCTCTACCACCTTTGATTGATCATCCACCATCACTTCACATGAGTGAACCAAAATATCGAAAACACCATTTTTACATTGTGAGGACTCTCTTTCACTTCCTTATTTAATTTGCACATTGGGGACAATGTGGTTTTAAGTATAGGGTGGGGTTTTCATGATCATTTGAATGACTGCATCTAGGATAGTTTCATATTATTGTCACATGTTTCATTAGTTTTTGCATTATACATATTTATCTCAAAAATTCCAAAAAAATCATAAAATTTTAAAAAAAATTTGTGTTTCCTAGTTTGGATTTGACCCTTATAATGAGATTGTTTTGTGAATTGGCTATGGATGGCCTTGTGTGTTGAATGGATTTATGCATTTGTGGGCTTGAAATACTTCTCTTGAATCCTATCTATGAATGGTGATTATGATGTTTCCCTTGATTGGATTGAGGATTGATAGTCGAAATTACATGCTAGCTCTTGCATATCAACTAGGAATGATTAAGGCAATTCATCTCTCTTCTTCTCATCTTGATCATGTTATTTGATCACCTCACTTAATTAAAAATTTGACCTCTTTTGACCCATCAGGGAATAGGAGCATGCTAGTGTGTTGAGTGTGTGAAAAGACAAGTGTGGGGTGAAGTTGTTGATGAATGAATGTTGTGAATGAAGTGCTGAATTTGTTGTGAAGGTGTAGAAAAAATATAGGTTTGGGGACTTTGTTTTTGATGATGAGTAACTCGGCACCATTGAAATAATCAGGTGTTTGTGCCTTGCCAAAGTCGGATAAACCGAATGTCCTAACGAGCCTTGGTATGTGTGCCTGGTGTGAGGAACCTCGGAAAAATCCCGAGGTCCGCTAATCACCAAGGTTTCGGCTTTTGTACACCAATGCCATTGTCTCAAAAATAAGTGAAAGAAAAAGAAAATGAAAAAGAAAAGAAAAGAAAGAAAAGATGGAGAAAAATATACACTTGGGGGGAAGTTGATCAAAAATGAAATTGTGGAGTTAGTTACTTTCCCAGATTAGCATCACATGACCTAAAAAAATTCCCACCTATAACAACGCTTCTTGGCCTCTTCTTTCCTAAGTCCTTGTGACCTATTTGCATATGTGTATGACTTAGTGATCTAGATTGCATATTCTCATGATCATCTTGACTTCTTCATTTTCACCTTTCATGCATGCTTTCGAGTTAAGTACGATTGTCTTTCCGTGCCTTCATTCATTTAATACATCATTGCTTGTCCATTTCCATGAAACATGACTATGAAGGTGATCCATCTTATGAAGCACAATTCCAAAAAGATTTTATTTTCTGTTTTTCTGCATTCATAAATCATGCCATCTCGTAGCCTATAGTTGGACCTTGCTCGGGGATGAGCAAGTGACAAGTATGGGGTATTTTGATGACATGATTTATGACATTAGTTTAGGCATTCATTTAGATATTATTTCCCGTTATTCATGCATGGTTTGGCATTAGTTCATGACGTTTACGCTTAATTCATGCATATTGTCGAAATAGAAGTCTACACGAACTCTTGTCGGTTTTGTAGGTATTTTGGGGAGCTTTTGGAGCTTAATCGATACATTCGAGGATCATTCCACGTGATGACACACATCCGGACTCTTTAAGGAGCAAGCTAGGAGCAATAGAAAACACATAGGACCCTGTTGGTGCATGTCTTGCACCAACTCATGGCTTAATGATCCAAAGAGAGCTGAACAGGGAATTCCACGGCCCAGAGGAAGAAATATCGGCCATGGTTTTTGCCATGGTTTTCTCTGGACAGCTTTGACACGTGTCCCACGATCTCTTTGCCCGACCCTTGCTCTTGGTGGAGAATATAAGTGGTCCTATAGGCTGTTGATAGGGGACTCTCCCACATTCTCTCACACATGATCATTATCCACATTGGGAATTCTTGGAGAAGAAGAATAACACTCTCATTTTGGAGGAAGAACAACACATCATGATGGAGATTTAGAGTGAACTTTTTAGTGATTTTTGATTGACTTTTGTTGAGAACATTTGAAAGCATTGTAAGGAACGTTTTGGTGTTGTGTTTGAAGGGTTGTAAGTCTTGTTTAATCTCATATTTAACTAAGACTACTTGTTTCTTTTCACTTTCATTTCATTTTCTTGCTATGGAAGCCATGAATGTTTGCTTGCTGAGTTTAAATCTTAAAATGCATGTTGTTGGCTAAATAGTCGTGATTCTAGGGTAATGGAATGATGGTTATGACTTGGACTATGATAGAATAGACTTGAATGTACCTTTGGATGATTTTCTTGCTCGAACCTAACCTCTGATGAAAACCACGACCTGTTCTTGTGAAATCTCGACCGTGGTTCTGTATGATCAGGTCGTGGTTTGTTCTGTTGTGCTTGTATTGATGAATCTGAATGTTAGGACATTAGATTGTTGAAATCTGGTGTTTGTTAAGCTGAATCTAGCCTAGGGTGACTTAATGCTAGCAAACTAAGTAAGGGAAGAGACATACTCGGTAATTCTCGATCTTAGATACCAAAGATGATGAACTCTAGGAAGTAGTGAGCCTCACAAGCCGCTATTGGACTGAGTGTGCTAGGATTGATGCTTAGGACTTGCCTTCCCGAGACTTACCCAGTAAGGAGAGGTTTGACCCCTAGATAGCAATCCGGTTTGTGTAGAATTCCCAACTTTAGGCTCTTAGAAACTTACCCGGTAATAGGACCTTAGGTGAGGGATTAGTGGACCATGAGACCTACCCGGTGATTGATCCCATTTGAGAAACACCCTTTCCCAACATACCGTAGCTTGTCCAAGGTTGATTAGAAGCTTGAGTCCAATGCCATAACCGGAAGTCATAACCCCTAGAATCCGTTTTTCTCTCTTTGATCACATATCTTGTGTTTGTGTTGCTAGCTTGAGTCGTTTGTTTGATTTATAATCTTGCATGATTTGTGATCTTTGCTTGATCACCACAAAAACCCTACCAAAAATATCATGATTTTCATTTCTTTATTTCTTTCTCTTTTCTTAGACTAGATTTGCATTATCCATGATCACTTGTTTGATTTGATTTCACCTTAGTCTTCGTGTTCGACCTTGGAATACTATCCTTGCTACAAAACGAACAATACACTGTGGGTTTGCTAGGAGTTAGGAGAATATATCGAGTTATAAATTGTAAGACCTTTGTGCTATACGTTTCTAGCGTAACATTGATCTAGAACAACTTGGTTAATCTTTGAAAGGAGACCTCTCCTGGGTTGAGCAGTATCCAGATAGAGCTTGCTTGAAGCACTTCAAGCCCTGGTAAGGAAAAGCATGTGAATAGTTCTCTATCGACAAATTCACACATGCATTCATGTCGTTCGTCGAACTCAGTCAACCATTTGTTGATGACTGTTTGACTTCCAAACCAGTGTGAGTAAAGCCCATCTTGGCAAAAATTTCAGCATCGTCCATATGAACTGGAGCATTGGAGCTTGAATTTCACCCTGAGCTTGAGTCAGAGTCTGAGTATGAGGAGATCTAAACTACTCTCTGTCGCTTGGGGGCCGATGATGTGGCATCGTCAACTGAAGATCTCTTGGATGCCATGAAAATTTTTGAGAGAAAGAGGAAGCGGGTTTGTGCAAATTGAAAGAGTAAAGCACAGAGTTTGCAAAGAGAATATGAAGCGGAAGAGATAAAGAAAGAAGAGAAGTGGTATTTAAGGGAAGAAGTCACATCAACGTAAGATCACTTAGATATTGAGAAACTCAAAATCCTGGGAGAATCATTGTTGATTATAATTCTTTGCATAAATTTTGGTAACCACTTTTCAAAATTCTTTGAGACTGAAAATAAAGCCTTTCGAAATCCCTTTTAAAGAAAACTCTTAAAAAGTTTAGGAATTTGAATATCTAAAAGATATGAATTCCTAATTGATCCGTATTTCTTAATTTACCCTTGAAACGTGTTTCAAGGCCCTTGAATTGCCTTTCAAGGCCCTTGAAAACAAGAATTGGGCTGCATACGTAGGAAAAAATAAGATGATTTACTCCCCCTACGTTAATGCTTCCTTGTTCAACATATCAAGCTTCAATCTAATAAAATTAAATTGCTTTTCAGGAAGAAGCTTGGTATAGATATCTGCAAGCTGCAAGTTAGTAGATATAAAAGAGATTGAAACATCACCTTTCTCAACATGATCACGTATGAAGTGACGCCTTACATCAATATGCTTCGTTCTTAAATGTTGCACAGGATTTTTGGTTATAGAAATAGCACTAGTATTATCACATTTTATAGGAATACCTTTTAAATCAAAGCCAAGATCACGAAGTTGTTGAGTAATCCATAGAATTTGTGCACAACAGACTCCCGCGGCTATATATTCAGATTCGGTTGTGGATAGGGCGACAAAATTTGGCTTCTTGGAGTGTCAACTGATTAGGGATGACCCTAATAATTGGCAACATCCAAAAGTACTTTTCCTATCGACCTTATAACCTACAAAGTTTGCATCTGAATAGCCAACAAGGTGAAATGGGCTTTGACGTGGGTACCATAACCCTAGATCCTTAGTGTCATTAAGATACCGAAAAATTCTTTTCACAGCTATCAAGTGTGACTCTTTAGGATCAACTTGAAATCTTACACACATGCACACGCTAAACATAATGTCAGGTCGACTAGCAGTTAAATACAACAATGAACCGATCATACCTCGATACTCCTTTTGTACTACACTCTTGCCATCTTTGTCATGGTTAAGCGAAAGTGTTGAACTCATAGGAGTCTTTGCGACCTTAGATTGATCCATCTTGTACTTCTTAAGCAAGTCCTTAGTATACTTGCTTTGATTGGGAAAAATTCCTTTCTTTGTTTGTGTAACTTGAAGTCCAAGAAAGAAATTTATCTCACCCATTAAGCTCATTTCAAATTCCCTACAAATATTATCTGAAAATTCCTTGCAAAGGGAATCATTAGAAGCACCGAATAATATATCATTAACATAGATTTGTACTACTAATATATCGTTGCCTCTGGTTTTGGTAAATAAAGTTTTATCAATCAAACCTCTTTTGAATTTGTTTTCAAGAAGATATTTGGACAATATTTCATACCAAGTTCGAGGAGCTTGCTTAAGACCATAAAGAGCTTTGTCCAATTTAAAAACGTGATCCGGAAATTCATCATTTTCAAAACCAGGAGGTTGAGCAACGTAGACTTCTTCTTCTAAGAAGCCGTTTAGAAAAACACATTTGACATCCATTTGATAAAGTTTTATGCTCATAAAAGATGCAAATGCAAGTAGCATACATATGGATTCTAACCTGGCAATAAGAGCAAAAATCTCCTCATAATCAATACCTTCTTCTTGGTTATAGCATTGTTTTATAATTCGTGCTTTATTTCGTATGACTTTGCCACTTTCATCTAACTTATTTCGAAAAACCCATTTTGTGCCAATGACAGATTGGTGCTTTGGTCTTGAAGTAAGAGTCCAAACCTTGTTTCTCTCAAAATCATTTAGTTCGTTTTGCATGGCAATGATCCAATCGGCGGGTTCTTGAAGAACTTGAACATAATTCTTTGGCTCGATAAGAGACATGAACGCGGAGAAAGCACATAGATTGTGCACTTTAGATTGAGTTTGAACTCCTGTGTTTGGATTTGAGATCACATTCTCTTGTGGATGTTATGAAGAGTGATGAAATTTTCTTCGTTTGTAAGAAGGAGAAGATCCTGAAGGTTGAGCCTCATATGCTTGACTAGATTCAGGTACTGTTGATATATTGCCCTGGGATCCTATCTCAAGGCCTTGAAGCTGAGATTCAAGCCCTTGAAACGGAGTTCTGACATCGTAGTTTTCTGTTTCAAGGTCTTGAAGATGTGTTTCAAAGTCTTGAGGGTTTTCTTCAATATCTTGAATCTTTTCTTGCATATTCTTTTCTTGATCTTTAGGATCTTCATCTTCATTCGAATTGTGATCTTCTCGTTGACTCAGATTTAGATCTGCAAAACTCTCACTCAAAGTACCATCATTGCTTTTATAAAAAATAACATGAATACTTTCCTCAGCAATTTTGGTACGTTTGTTATAGACACGATAGACTTTTGTATTTGAAGCATATTCAATGAATATTGCTTCATCACTACGTGCATCAAATTTTCCAAGGTTATATTTGCCATTGTTATGAACAAAACAAGTACATCCAAAGGGTTTGAAATATGAAATATTTGGTTTCCTTCTTTTAAAGAGTTCATAAGGAGTCTTTTTCAAAATAGGGGGAATTAAATATATATACAAAATATAATTTGCAGTTTTTACCTGCTTCAGCCCAAAAACATTTTGGCAAACTATTTTCTTAAAGCATCGTCCTAGACATATCCTCAAGAGTGCGGTTCTTATGTTCCACAACTCCATTCTGTTGAGAAGTTCGAGGAGCTGAAAAGTTATGTGAAATACCATATTTTGCACAAAACAAATCAAACTTTAGTTGATCAAATTCTCTACCATGATCACTTCTTATTGAAACGATTGGTAGGTTTTTCAAAGTTTGCAACTCCTTACATAATTTTGAAAGCTCAAATAATCCTTCAGATTTTTCTCGTAGGAATGAAATCCATTTTAAACAAGAGAAATCATCCACAATAACAAGGATATATTGCTTGCCTCTGGGAAATTTGACACGCATAGGTCCATAAAGATCCATATGTAAGAGTTCAATGGGTCGAGAAGAACTTACAACTTTCTTAGGTTTAAATGAACCTCTTATTTGTTTACCTTGTGTACAAGCCTTACATAGTTCATCTACCTTGAAATTTAGGTTAGGCAAACCACGTACCAAATCTTTTGTAAGTAGCTTCTACATTGTGTGCATGCTTACGTGACCAAGTCTTCTATGCCAAAGCCTTGGATCATCAGTCAAGGCCTTTAGACATTTTAGCTTAGTTCCTGAAACTTGGTTAGTACTCATAGAATAAACATTGTTACATCTAGGAGCAGTAAGCACAACTTCAACCGTCTTTTTGTCTTGAACTTCACATTTTTCTGAATCAAACAATACTTTGTTTCCTTTATCACATATTTGAGAGATGCTAAGCAGATTATACTTCAAACCATCAACCAAATATACATCATCAATGAAGTTATATGAATTATAACTTATTTTACCAATGCCAATAATGTCACACTTTCCTTTATCACCAAGCATAATGGTTCCAGATGATTGCTTCTTTAAATCTGAGAATAAAGAGCTTTTTCCACTCATGTGTCTTGAATAACCACTATCTAATATCTATTTATGCTCCTTTACCTTGGTGATATCTAGTAAAACAGCAAACATCAACCTTTTCGGGTCGACCAAATGACATATTTTGGTCCATATTCAAGTTCGATCATGTTTGGTGGTCTAGTACCTTTAGGAACCCAGATTTGTTTGACCTGTTTCCTTGAACATAGAGGATATGTATTGCTAATAATATAAGGATCGTTTCATCTATATGGACATGTAGATTTAACATGACTCTTTTTACAACAGTAAAAGCAAGTAGGCATATGAATACTTCCTTTGGCTTTTACAAAAGTGGTAGTATGTTTTCTAGGAAAGCTCCTATGATAACCTATACCATTTTTGGTAAGAGAGGATTGTTGTTCACCCATCATTCTTTCAAGATTAGCTTTTGAACGAGTAAACTTAACAAGTGCATCCTTTTGGTCTTGACACGTAAAGTTAGATCAACTTTCTCTTTCACTAGATCGATATAGTTTCGATGAAGAGAGGAGAGGTTGTCCTTGAGAATCACATTTTCCAATTCCAAGGCCTTGATATTGTCATCAAGGTCTACCTTTTCCGTGTTAACATTTTCAATTTCCAGAGACATCTCACTTAGTTGTTTTTCTTGTTCAAGAAGCTTTTCTCTTAAAGAATTTATCCTTATTCTATGTTTCTTGTCACATATAATAATGTCTTTAAGGAATTGTTTCAGGTCAGATTCAGGTTGAGACATAATAGTACTAACCACATTGTCAACATATAGATTTGAATCTTCTTCATGTTTGGCCATGATGTAAGAGCCTAGTTCCTGAGTTGCTGAAAGAGTGAGAAGAGGGTCAAGAATTAGCCTGGACCGCCCCTGCGTGACCTTGGAACCGCCCCTACGGTTTACCTGGGCCGCCCCTACGGCTCACAGAGTCCGCACCCGCAGCTTTGTATGCTGCAACCGCCTTCTTTGACCCGACCCTTGCTTTTTGACCTCTTCTTCCTTTATAATTTCTTCTTCTACTTCAGATGATCGAGGGTTTACCCCATTCTCTCTCCTGTTTCATCTCTCTCATGATCTTCTCCTCCTCTCTTATTCCTTTGGATCTCTTCTTGATCCATGTTTGAGTTTCTGTGAGATTAGAAGCTTAGGAGTGGCTTTGCTTGCTGTTGTTTATGGTTGTTTCTATTGTGCTTGTTGATAGCCAGCCTTGACATTTTGGATGGTGTTCTACTCTGAGTTGAGCTCAGCTTGGTGAGTCTCATGGCTTCTTCTCTTTCTTTCTACATTCCTTCATCTTTTCCCTCTTTCCTTAGCCTAGCTTGGATTCCTTAGGTTTGGATCTTGGTCCAGCCTTAATGGTCTTATGTTGATGTATATATATGCGTGTTCCTGTATGTATGTGAGTTGGATGAAGAATAAGGGAAGGAATCGAAGGAAGGAGTGAAGAAGGAGCTGAAGGGGTGTCTTCTACACACTAGCGGCCCCTGGGCCTGTCTTGAGCCGCCCCAGTGCCGGCAGTGAACCGCCCCTGCGCCACCACCTAGCCGCCCCTGTGGCCACCTGCACCAGCTTGGTGTTGCACTTGGTTCTGCTGATGTGTCTTGCTTCTAGGCTTATCTTAGGATGCCTTTGTTCCCTCCTTTCCTAGTGTGAGTGTATAGGATCATGCTAGAGGTGTGAGGATGTGTTTGGTTGAGGTTATGATCGTTTTATGCCTTGTACGACTTTAAGGACTTAGGTTGATGTTGGTTAAGGTTTTGAGGTTGAGTATGATCCCTATGGATCCCTTTGGGTCTAGGTATGACCCCTTTGATAAATAGAGGTTGATATCTTTCTATGCCTTGTTATTAGGCAATGCCCCTCTCTCAGGATTGGAGGTTGTGTGTGGTTGAGCTGTGTACGAGGTTGAGGTAAGTCCGTAGGACTTACTTAGCTGTCATCCTTATATTGGGTGTTTGCATGAGTGTTGTGTGATTTATATGTTTGTTATGATAGCATGAGATGTCGTTTATACCGACCTATGTTTTATTGATTGCCCCGTATGCGTGGTTGTGATAACCTTTTCCTTTCATCCCGCCATAGAGTCTGGGAGGTTCTCTGATGTCAGGCCATACTGACTTTACAAGAAGGGCACAATCCACTCCCATAGGGTACACGGATTGTGTGACCGATACTTGTGCAGCTGGCTATCAGGCCCAGAGGCGAGGATGTATCGGTCCTCGTGTCACATAGTTTCATATATATTTATATATACGACTTGAGTGAATGATCATTATATTGAGATGATAAAATGGGTAAATGTATGAAAGCATGCTGATGTGTTTATCTTTCCTTGATTGTGATTGTGCTTATGCATTACTCTATATATGGGTATGGTTAGCTAACGGTTTCATACCGTGTTGTAGATGTTTGTAGGTTAGGCGCTGCTGGGTGATCTGGTAGGGTGACAGGCCGAGGACTCTCGTACATTGGGTGGTTGGTTTGGGGTTGTTATGTTTCCCTCCTGTGTGAGGATGTTGTTTTATGTACTCGGCTATGTTGTTGTTTACCTTTGGTTGTACAGTTTATACGGTTTTATGTATTTTTTTTACATTTGTCAGTGCCATGTTGTAAGGTCCAATGAACTTGTTGTTAGGCTAGGGTCAGGATCCACTGTGAGATCCTAGCCCAATGTGACATCCCGAGTCTTGCGGATTTGAGGTATTACAGAGTTGGTATCAGAGTCTAAGGTTGACAACAATGACACTTGCTACCTAAAATAAGGTTTGATAGGTAAAATAAACAGAACCCCAATGGGGTTTGACGCTTTAAAACGTTTTTGGTTTTAAGTGTGGTTTTGGGTTAGAATGTACGAGAAGTCATCACCTCTGCCATGGATCTCTACAGCGTAGATATGTATGTGTATATATATATATATTGATAACTATGACATATATATAGCCTTATAAGCTTAGATGCGTATATCCTACAGATGGATCAGACTAGAGCAGTATCTGTAGTGGGACGAGGTAGGAGTACACCCTCTCTTCCTCCAGTAACGCCAAGTCAGGGACCATTTTGTGTTGTTGTTTCGCCTATGGCGGAGAACGAGTTTGAAGAGGCCGGTCATGTCTCCATGAGTATATTTGAGTTTCAAGAATATATGCGCCATGTATATGAGGCTCTAATAGCGGGTAGACCTACAGCGGACTTACCGACATCTGCGGGACCAACTGAAGCTTCCTGATCTAAGAAGAAACAACAGGTTGAATAAGTGAAAGATGAAGTAGGGTCTTAAGGTGGTGAACCGAGCCCGACTTATGGACGTTTGAGTATTTCTCGTTTCACACGGACTTCTGGTGAGACGAGGACCTGTTACTATTGTGGGAAGTCTGGACATATACGACCGCAGTGTTCAAAATCGCCAGTGACTTGCTTTACCTGTGATAGACCAGGTCATAGAGCTGCCTTCTGTAGGCAAGTTGGAGTTGCATCACGATAGGGTTTTTCTTCTGCCAGTATGACGGGAGGTGGTCAGAAGACACCTCAGCAGCAGACGCGGGGACGCGGAGTCCCAGATCGTCCTTCTACTCAAGGATCCGTTCCCGGGACGAGTAGAGGTAGAAGTCGTGGTGGGAGTACCACGGACACCAGAAGAGCTCAAGGTTGAGCCTTTGAGCTGAGCAGTGCAGAGGAGTCACCCGTACTAGTTGCAGAGATGAGACGGTTATGTTTTAACTATGGATATCCAGATCATTTGCGCTCTGAGTGCCCTTTGGCACCGATAGCTTGCTTCACATGTGGCGAACTAGGCCATCTGACTCCTTTCTGTCAGCAATGTAGTGTTTCTTCTCAGCAAGACCTTCCTCTTTCCGGTGTAGAAAGAGTAGAAGTGGAGGCCATGACGATGACCTCAGTGATACCTGAGGAGCATATGTCCGAGATTGAGTGATGATATACAGTGGAGCTTCTAGCGTAGCTGTTACAAGTTACGACATTTGAAGAGGCGAGTCTTGTCATTAGTGATGTACGAGTAGCGAGGTTTATAACACAAGGAGGTGATACTTTCTAATGTTATGTCATGAAGGAAAGAGATAGTTCCACGTTGGAGGATATTCCAGTGGTTATGAGCTTATAGACATGTTAATGAACCGTCTAGTTTGCTGCCTTAGCGGAGTGTGGACATTGATATCGAGTTGAAGGATGGTACGAGAGTGTTTTGGGAAGGCCCATAGCATATGGCGCATGTTGAGATGTTGTAACTGATGACTTGAAGAGTTGGCTGAGACGGGATTCCTTCGCCCTAGTGTATTCATTGTTTTGTATTGACGACCCGATGGGTCAGCTTCAAGAAGCAATTGTGTTTTTCAGGATTCCGTTGCACTCAAGATATCACCAATTGGGTGAGAGAGCAGAATGTGCATAGGGTAACATTTCATACCCATTATGGACACTATGAATTGTAGTGATGCCATTTGGGCTGACGAATGCCATAAATAGTCTTCAGGGAGTTAATGGATAGCATCTTCATTGACTTCCTTGATATGTTTGTGGTGGTCTTCATTGATGAAATTTCGGTATACTCTCATAGCAGAGAGGAGCAGACCGATCGTCTGAGGAGAGTTCTGCAGATTTCTAGAGATAGAGGGTTGTATGCGACGCTCTCTAAATGCGAGTTGAAATGCTTGAGGTAGTCTTCTTAGGCTATGTTGTTCCCGCCAGTAGGATCATGGTGGATTAGACGAGGACTCAGTATGTTGCAGTGTGGACGATACTGATGAACATTAAGGGAATATGTAGTTTCTCGGATCAGTCGATTACTACCAATGTTTTGAAGAGGGATTTTATATGATTGTGTATCCATGTACGAGTCTTCTAAGGAAGACCACCAGAATTGCGTGGTCAAAGTAGTATGCCAGAGCCTTGAAGAGTTGAAGAGGCACTTGACCTCTTCTTCTATTCTGTTATAGTCAGAAGATTGTGGGGATTCCGTAAATTACGCTGAAGATGTATGAGGAGAACTACCCAATTCATGATCTAGAGTTAGTAGTGGTAGTTCAAGCCTTTAAGATTTGAAGACAGTATCTGTATGATATTTCATGTCAGGTTTCTACAGACCATAAGCGTCTGAAGTACATTTTTTATACCGTGGTAGTTGAATAACCGCCAACTTTAAGGGCTCGAGTTGATCAAGACTTTCACTTGGAGATTCCATATCATTCAGAGAAGTTGAATGTTGTCACCGATAACTTGAACGGAAAGACATCTCAAAAGAAGATATTTGCTAGGCTGACAGATCAGCCTTAGCTTTAGAGAGATCCAGCTTGGCTAGAGTTGGACAGCCAGTTCCTTGACTAGAATACCTAGTTATGTCTTAGAGGTTCTACCTGGTCTGTTGGATTGGGTTTAATAGAAGCAGGGGACCTGCCCGACCTTATTGAAGATGGGAGGGAAGATGTCTTGTGAAGCGACACTACAGTTCTCCATTGGAGCAGATGAAATAATCAGGCGCCGCGACCGTGTCTATATAACCTCCTATGCGGAGTCGAGACATAGAATATTACAGTATGCTCATTGTACACCTTACTCCGTACATCCATATTTGAGTAAGATGTACCATGATAGGAGACACTTATATTGATGAAGAAGATTGAAGCTGATATAATCTTATTTGAGACACAATGCGTGACTAGTTAGTAGACAAGATAGAGCATTTCTAACCTAGAGATGAGCTCCATCCACTACCAGTGCAGTAGTGGAAGTGGGATGACATCTCTATGGACTTTGTGATGTGATTGTAGCCCAGTGGGAGTTTTGATGTATCTGAATTTTTGGTGACAGATTAACGGAGCCGACACGTTTCATTCCTATCAGAGAGACGTGGCTAGTGAATGGATTGGCGGAGGAGTACACTAGGCAGTTAGTGAGACTCTATGATATACCGAGGACAACCGTCTCTGATTAAGATGGACGGTTTACCTTGTGGTTTTGGCAACAGATTCAGACTGCTTTGGGGACGAGTCTACATTTCAAGACTGCGTTTCACCCCTAGACTGATAGCCAGTCTGAGATGACCATTCAGACTTTGGAGGATATGCTGCTAGCTTGTGTGTTGGATTGGGGACTGTTCGCTCCAAACGGTGTGTGCAAGCTTTAAATTTATAACCCTGGACTTAAGCTTAAAACAAGGATGCGAACCCGCAGTGTACGGGTCAATCGTAGTAAAAAGCAAGAAATTCCAAGGGTCGATCACAGGGACTCGGTGAAACAAAGTCAATAACGGTAAGCTTCGTGAATACTAACCAAAAGAGCAATTAACACAATCAAAGATGAATAAGAAGTCAATAAAGCAAACATGCAATTCTAGGGATTAAAGCGTCTAGTTGTGGTTCCAACTCAAGATCTAAAGATAAGCGGACAAAGTTGAGATCTTTGCAAGGGGAAGGTGTTACTAAAGTGGAGTAGATCACTGGGTAAGTCTCACTACTCACTAATCCAAAGCCGTAACTCCTATTACCGGGTAAGTCTCAAGGAATTAAGATAAAGAATTATAACCTCAAACTAACACACCATCTAAGGGAATAGAATCAACCTTTACCGGGTAAGTCTCAGGCTAACTCACAAAGATGGGATGGAAGCACACTCAAACCCCAATAAAGGATAAACCTTTATTACCTACACTTATGATCGTTGGTACACAAACTAAGGAATTACCGGGTAAGTCTCATCCTAAGCTTGTTTTGAACCAGGAAAGGTGTAATAAGAATAGGATTTGGTAAACTCTAACACTTAACTCTCAGTTTAGGATCAGATAAGTCACCTCGGTTAGCCAAATTCCACCCCAGCCAAGATGTTCATCGACTGAGCGAGATGCTTAGGGTTAAGGTTAAAGACTCGAACTTTCAGGATCCTACTGGAATCTAAGATTATTCTATCATTGTTTTCCCCACAACCTTCAGCCAATCACCCTAGAATCGCACAAGGAAATTAGCCACTCATCATCATCATGAAAGTATTAATCAAATATATGGGAAGAAGGTGAATATTTGAACAAGAAGAATTCAATGAAAAGTCTTCAATAACTGAATCAAATATCACAACAAAAGCGTTCCTTGGATAGCAATCCAATAAGAGAAGACAACAAGGAAGGGAATCAAAGACAATCTTACAAAACCCTTCAAAAAGCTATAAAAGCTATGATCTTCAATCTTCCTTCAACCTTCAAAAAGGTTCTTCAAATCTCCCAACTGGAGTATGGCTGCTGCGGTGTAAAAACCCTGATCGGTGGTATAGCATGATGTTGGATTTGTGGAAATCCAACCCTTTTTATAGGAAAATAACCCTCCAAAGATAATATATCTTATAAAGATCTCTTCCCATAAAATAGGTAAAATATAAGATCTATAATATCTTCTTCCTTCCAGGAGCCAAGCCCAAAAATATAAGATCACTTTCCAAAGATAAAAGATCTCAGCCAAGAATAAAATATTCTCGCCGCGTCCTAGGTGTTCGCCTCGGTCGAGTCGGCGTCTCTGGATCACCTCGGTCGAGATGAATCTCTTGTCAACCGAGGTGAGTCACAACTGAATGTGAAATCTCTCAAAACTGGTCCAAAGTGAATCTTAATCCATGGTTATGCTTCCTGGATGGTTCCTTATGTTCCTCAATGTAGCTCCAATGACTTCCATAGCTCCATTTGTTCCTTTTTGATGCAAAACGTGCCATTTTACCTACAATTACAGCAAAACTAGGTGTAGACCTCGATTTCCACAAAGGTAGATGAAATGGTAATATAATCACATATTATACATACAAACATGCAGATTATTGAAGATAAAACGTCCAAACAAACCCCAAAATATAGACTATAATTCATGCTATCAAAATACCCCATACTTAGCCCTTGCTTGTCCCCAAGCAAGTTCCGCATATAGAAGACAAGATAGAATGGATTATAAGTCATAAAAATCAATGAAAAGTCTTTCAAAAACATTTTTATGGTGTGCTACGATCATAGATCACTCTAAGAGAATACTTCATGGAATTTAAAATAAAAATATGATCAAAACATTTTATAAATATAGAAAAGTTGTTCATCTTTGCATAAAACCATAGAATGCATAATAAGTCATAATTATCAAAATTAATCATATATAATCCAGTTTAAACCACTAAGTCAATCAACAAGCTCAAGGTCTCAAGGGCTTCCCAAAAGAAAAGGTCAAGAAACGTGTAGGGTAGGGATGTGTGTAAGGTAATGTGGTGCTAGAATCCGGGAAAAGGATGAACTTCACTTCCACTTTGACTTGCAACATCTTCCACCAATAAGCTTTGCTTATTCCACTTTTTTTCTTTTTACTTTACTTTTTGGGATGCATGGACAGAGGTGCACAATAACCGAAGCCTAGAAAATCCGCAATCATCAATTTCTTGAGATGCATCAAACCCTTGATGCACATACCATGACCCGTTAGGAATATCACTCAATCCGACTTTGGCAAGACACAAACACCCGGCTATGTGAATGGTGCCGAGTTACTCATCTTTATGATTGACTTCCCCAAACCTATTATTACTTTCTAACACTTTCACTTCCAGCCAACTTCTCAACTTTAACTTCACTTGCTTTCACCACTTCGCTTGCTTCCAAATTCCCGGATAGGTGAAGGGAGGCAAAATGTATATGAGGGGCTAAGCATGATCAAGAAGAAGAAGAGAGAAGAATGAATTGTCTTGGTCTTTCCAGGAAGAAAGTGAGAGAACTCATGATGTGGTGTCAACCTTCAAATTCAACATAATTTAGATAAAACAAAGTATTAAACATGCCAATAATTTCAAACAAAGCATTTAGCAACTTAAACATATTATAAAACCTTTCAAACACATATAGAATTTAAAACCAGTCAGTAAGCAAGATCTTCACTGAGATCATATCCAGATAAGTAACACAAAAATAATTTTCGAAAACTCTCAGTTAACCCACCTCGGTCGAGGTGTTCTTGGTTCAACCGAGGTGAAACGCCTCGTTTGGCCAAGACTGACTCGGTCGAGGTCAAAAATATTTTTTTTAAACCATTTTTTTTTCAGTTTCGACGTTTTTCTCAATCAAATAACCTGTAAATATGCATGCAATCTCAGATAAACATATAAATGCAGAAGTGAAGCATAAACATGAAATATCCGATAAAGTAATCATACATCAAGGAAATCAAATAAGTACATCAAGTAGTCATCAAATAAATACATCAAGTACCCCATACTTGGGACACACTATCCCAGTGGGTCAATATAAGTCTAGAAACAAGAGTACTCACCGGATAAAAAGCTGAACTGCATAAAATATAATAAAGAAAATCCTGCAGCTCATCAGTAGTCGCGATCCGGTGGTGGTGGTGGTGGCACGTATGGATACTGAGTCGGGTCGAATGGATGACCCATGATGCGCTCGAACTGAAGCTGGGCCATGATGTGTTGATAATGCTGCCGCTCCTGCATCTCACGGATATCCAGCGACAAAGCAGCATACGAATCAATAACCTGATCAGTCAGGTCATCGATCCGTCTGTGGGCATCTGGATCTCTCACTCTGTGTCTCCTGCGTCTAGCAGGTCTAACCGGAGAAGTCTCAGTTGGTGCAGGCTCAGTCTCATCATCATCCAGATCTATGATCGGCGGTGCGCTCGTCCCTACAGTATCTGTCCCTGTATCCATCGGGACTCCACCATCTCTCTCATCCACTGTATCCTCGTCATCAGCCTCCTCCTCCTCCTCCTCGGCTGGGGCAGCTGCTGCCTCCCTATGATCCTCCATCAGTGGAGCCCAAGTTGTCTGCCAATAATGCGGGTCATAAACTGTGAACTGGGCAGACTATCGGATCCCCTGTGGTGCAGTCAGCTCCCACGACATAGCAACATATGGAGTGGTCAGACCTCGGGGAACTAGAATCCGCCGAGTGATCATCTCCTGCAATCCAAGCGGCTTTGGAGCCGCCACCATCGTACAGGCACTGAGGTCCATGGCATGAAAAGCAGCTATGTGGGTGACAAGCCCTCCGCAACAGATGTCTCCCTTCGCTTTGGCCTTGATCTTGTGCAGGTCCTCTGCCAGGATCAAGCCAAAGTCTGGGAAACCCCCCGTAACCATACAGTACAGACTGAAAAGCTCGCCCTGTCGGATCTTCTGGGGCGTCTCAGTACGCGCCAGAAGTGTCTCGCTGAATATCCTATGGGCTAACCTAAAGGCTAGGTGGAAGATGACGTTCTCCCTGGAATCTCCAGGGCGCCATCTATCTGCGTGCTCAGTAATATGGGCTATCTGCCCCCAGAACTCCCTAGCTACAGATCGGGAAGGGAAGTCAGTGGCGGTGGGCTCAAGAAAGCCGAAGATGTCTCTCCAAACCTCGAGGGGTACTATGAAGTTCCGGTTCATCAACCGGTACTTCACAGACTGCTCTGTGGGAAGGTAGGTGAAGGAGCTAACGAACTCTAAGGTCGGCTCCAAGTAGGCTGGGGCTTGGATCTCAGTAAACTGATCCAGCCCAACTGTGGTAATCATCCTCCTAAGGTCTCCATCTACCCCTAGGCAATCAAAAGCTGACACATCCAGGAAACGTGGTGCAATCACTGGACGGTTAGCTATACGCTCATAATCTACCCGGCATCTCTCGTGGATAACCGGGCGGTAAGGTCGGGAAGAAGAGGAAGGAGGGGAAGGTGAGGATCTATCTCTGAGGGCAAGGCGACGTTCGGAACTCTTTTTTTTTTTTTCAGCTACTGTCAGATCACCTCGGTCACTGACAACTCTCAGGAATCACCTCGGTCGAGATGTAGTTCGACTGGACCGAGGCGTAACAGTTTGCGATTCAAATCTCAGAAATCCAGTTCTTTTCCCCCAAAAATCACTACAATTGCTTCCTATGGGGTACTTAAGCCTTTTCTCAGCAGATTCAGGGGCAACCAAAGCCCAAATCGAAACGAACGAACGAGTTAGGGTTTCGACTGTTTTTACCTTGTTTCGGTCGATTCGTTCGATTTCGTCGCAGATCTGTACTTGCAATGGGTTCCTCTACCCTTCAATCGCAGTTTGGAAGCGGAAATCTTCGAAAACGAGCAAGATTTGAGGAAGCGAGGTGAGAAGGCGCCGCGGTCGAGTCGAAGAAGGTAAAAAAAAGTGAAAAAGAAATTTTTCCCCTTTTTATACTGTTCCTAGAACTGTTATCACCTCGGTCGAGATGGTCTCGACCGGACCGAGGTGGTTCGGACCGAGGTGGTTCTGCTGAAACCCTAGTCGCCTCGGTTGCTCAAGAATCAACTCGGTCGAGGTGGCCTCGACTGGACCGATGTGTCTCAGTCAAGCTTCGTCTTCTCGAATTCTCGAACTTCTATGCTTCCAGTTATGCTCCTTCCTTAGATGTCTCCTGTTATCTGTCTAGGACGCCAAAAACAAACAAAACAAAGCAAAAGCAAACTATCTAAGCTAGACTAGAAAACGGGAAAAGAATGCAATACCTTGGGTTGCCTCCCAAGAAGCGCTTGGTTTAAGGTCGCTAGCTGGATCATGATGCGTCGTCAAACGTAATGGGAGGTGCCCTCACCCCATACTTCACCTCCATCGTGGGGTTAAGTAAGTAAATCTATCAAACGCTCTAACAAGTGTAAGTGCTCATCGGGGAATGAATCGTCTATGGGCGGGTCATCCTTCTCACGTGAAGATGCAGGTAGCCGGCTGAGGTGATCCGCAACAGAATTCTCGGATCCCTTCTTATCGCGGATCTCTAGGTCAAACTCTTGAAGCAAGAGAATCCATCGAATAAGGCGTGGCTTGGCATCTTTCTTAGCCAACAAGTAACGAATGGCTGCATGGTCGGTGTAGACAATGACTTTCGCCCCAACTAAGTAGGAACGAAACTTCTCGAAAGCGTATACAACCGCCAACAACTCCTTCTCAGTGGTAGCGTAGTTGCGCTGGGCTACATCTAGCGTCTTGCTAGCATAGTAAATGGCGGTGGTCCGGCCATCCTTCTTCTGTCCAAGCACCGCTCCTACGGCTACATCACTAGCGTCACACATGACCTCAAAGGGCAAGGTCCAATAAGGAGGTTGGATAATAGGAGCGGAGATCAACGCTTCCTTAATCCTGTAAAAAGCATCAAGAGACTCTTGCAAAAACTCAAAAACAACGTCTTTATTCAAGAGGTTAGTTAAAGGTTTAGAAATCTTAGAGAAGTCCTTGATGAATCTCCTGTAGAAACCTGCATGCCCGAGAAAACTCCTCACACCTTTAACGGAACAAGGGGGAGGGAGTTTCTCAATAGTCTCGATCTTAGCGCGATCGACCTCAATGCCTCGATTAGAAACGAGGTGTCCTAGGACAATGCCTTCATTAACCATAAAATGACACTTCTCCCAATTCAAGACGAGATTAGTGTCTTCACATCTTTTAAGCACTAGCGAAAGGTTAGATAGGCAATCATCAAAAGAGGATCCGTATACGGAAAAATCATCCATAAATACCTCCATGATATTCTCTATGTATTCGGAAAAGATAGCCATCATGCATCGCTGGAAGGTAGCGGGTGCATTGCACAATCCGAATGGCATCCTCCGATAGGCAAATGTCCCCCATGGACAAGTAAAAGTGGTCTTCTCCTGATCATCCGGATGGATAGGAATCTGGAAGAATCCACTATAGCCGTCCAAGTAGCAAAAGTGTGAATGATGGGCCAACCGCTCGAGCATCTGATCGATGAAGGGAAGTGGA
The DNA here is from genome assembly GCA_033239125.1 of Fagopyrum homotropicum. Lineage (NCBI taxonomy): Eukaryota > Viridiplantae > Streptophyta > Magnoliopsida > Caryophyllales > Polygonaceae > Fagopyrum > Fagopyrum homotropicum. The sequence goes on from BSWB01000002.1 coordinate 111,633,324, forward strand.
AAATGGTCCTTCCGTGTGGCCGTGTTCAGCTTCCTGTAATCGATGCAAACCCTCCAGCCCGTAACGGTCCTGGTTGGGATCAACTCGTTGTTCTTATTCGTCACAACGGTCATCCCTCCTTTCTTCGGAACGACATGCACCGGGCTAACCCACTTGTTGTCCGAGATAGGAAAAATAATACCTGCATCCAACAACTTAAGAATTTCTTTCTTCACAACCTCCTTCATGATCGGATTTAACCGTCTTTGAGGTTCCCGTGAAGTCTTATGATTGTCCTCCATTAGAATTCTATGCATGCAGAAAGAAGGTTTAATGCCAATAAGATCATCCGTGGTATAACCTATAGCCCTTTGATGCTTTCTCAGGACATGCATTAACTTATACAATTCAGATTCGGAAAGGGAAGCACTAATAATTACGGGATAAGTAGAATCCGGTCCAAGAAAGACATACCTCAAGTGACTAGGGAGTTGTTTAAGCTCCACTACTGGGGGTGCTTTCTGAGGGGGATCCTTGCTTCCTCCTTCCTGTGGAGTAGTTTCAGAAACTGGACCTTCGAAAGTCTCAGTTGACATCACTTCGCCGTCGACCTCGGTCGAGGCGCATAGGCGTTGACCGAGATGTTCATCGGTCGCCTCGCTTAGTCTAGAAAGTGCCTCGGTCGAGGTACTGCAACTGGAACCGAAACTGGAGATCTTCGTCTCCTGAAATAGTGTCTCAGTTTTAGCTCCTAGATTTTCTTCCAGTGCCTTTAAGCTCCGTATATCTGCATCACAAGAAGCATCTATACCTTCCTCTATTAAACTAAAACTAATAACTCTTTCGAGTGGATCGTTAATAAGGATAAAGCTCACCAATTCTCTTGATTCTTCTTCATCGTAGATGTTGAAGATATCATCTGTTAGCTGCTCCCCTTTCATGGCTGCAAGTAGTGCGAACTCCACCTCATCGCCACCAATGTTGAATTTCAACTTGGCGTTCTTGCAATCCACATTGCAACCCGAAGTTGCTAGAAATGGCCTCCCGAGAATAATAGGAACAGGATAATCTGCGGGAATGTCAAGTACGACAAAGTCTATAGGTAGATAGAAGTTACCTAACTTGACCGGAACGTCCTCCAAGATGCCCACGGCATGGGTGATGGAGCGATCCGCCATATAAAGTCGAATCTTGACCGGCTTAGGCTCTCCAAGTCCGATCTTCATACATAGCTCCAGCGGGATGATGCTCACGCTGGCTCCTAGATCACAAAGGGCTTCACAAGTGACATCCCCAACTTGAATGGGAATGCTAAATGAGCCGGGATCTCTCAACTTAGGTGGCATCTTCTCCTTCATGATCTTAATAAGCTCCGAGGATTTAGATGTCATCCTAACTTCACCATAGTCTTCCAATTTCCTTTTCCTTGATAGGATCTCCTTTAAGAACTTCCCATAGGCGGGCATTCCTAGAATGGCATCAAGGAAAGGAATGTTAATATGCAGCTTATTCATCAAGTCAAGGAACTTACCAAAGTGCTTGTCTAGATGTGCTCTGGCCCTTGACTGGGGGAATGGAAGTGGTGGTTTGTATGCAGGAGTTGGAACATAAACTTCAGTTTTCCCCTCCGCTTTTTGTTGCTCCGCCTCGGTTGGCATCTCGGTCGAGGTGTTCTTCGACTGGATCTGGACCGAGGTGGTCTGCGTCGAACGAGGTGCTGGATCTGCAGTTTTGAGTCCACTCCTCGTCGTTATGGCCATGCACTGGCCCTTAGGGTTGCTTTCCGTCTTTGCTGGAAGCTTCCCTGGATCTCTTGGCGCTTCATTCGCCCTACTTGCAAGTTGTTATTCAAAGGACTTTTGGGCCCTCGAAAATGAAGTCATAGAAGTCTCCATAGCACTAAGCTTGATCAAGATAGCCTCCAGAACTGCGTCTTTCTTTTCTGGCTGAGACGAACTTGACCCTTGCCCTTGGCTTTTTAATAGAGTAGAAGAAGAAGTAGAAGGGGAAGAGAGGAAAGGGTTAGAGGAATCGTTAGAGTTGGAGTTTGAATGATTGTTACCGTTATTTTGGTTGTTCGCCCTCCAATTATTGCTATTGGATCCTCTATTGTTGTTGTTGTAGTTGTTGTTCCGGGAACCGTTGTTGTTGTTACGGTATCCGTTGTTGTTGTTCCTTTGCCCTTGCTCTTCCCTCTTGGTTTGAGCAACCAAGAGTTCCTTCAATTGCTTCACGTCATTCTTCAAAGACGTGAGTTGATTGTTCTTGGATTGAGTCTCTTGAAAGTTGACTCTTTTAACTCCACCTTCAGCTCCTTGGTGGGTGTACTTCTCCATATGCAAGGCTTGCTTCTCGATGAAGTCCCAAGCCTCGTCAATCGCCATGTCCATGAAGGTACCGGCGGAGAGTAGTTGGAGATTGAACTGGGTGCTTCCGTCCAGTCCTTTGAAGTAAATCTCCAATAACTCTAACTTTGGAATCCCATGATGTGGGCAATCCAAAAGAATGTCCTTGAACCGCTCCCATGACTTGGACAAGCTCTCTTTGTCCTTCATAATGAAAGCATTTATCTTCCCTCTCATTTCAGCTGTCTTTGAGGGGGGAAAGAATTTGGTCAAGAACTCCGTAGACATTTCCTCCCATGTGCTAATTTTACCTGGAGGAACTATGTCCAAGCTCTTTGTGAACAATCTATGTGCTTTCTCCGCCTTTGTGTCTCTTGTCGATCCAAAGAACTATGTCCAAGCTCTTCAAGAACCTGATTGGATCATTGTCATGCAAAATAAACTAAACGAATTTGAGAGAAACAAGGTCTGGACTTTTACTTCAAGGCCAAAACACCAATCCGTCATTGGCATAAAATGGGTCTTTCGAAATAAGTTGGATGAAAGTGGCAAAGTCATACGAAATAAAGCACGACTTGTAGCACAAAGCTATAACCAAGAAGAAGGTATTGATTATAAGTAGACTTTTGCTCCAGTTGCCAAGTTAGAAGCCATACGTATGCTACTTGCATTTGCATCTTTTATGAGCATAAAACTTTTTCAAATGAATGTAAAATGTTCTTTTTTAAACGGCTTCTTAGAAGAAGAAGTCTACGTTGTTCAACCACCTGGTTTTGAAAATGATGAATTTCCAGATCATGTTTTTAAATTAGACAAAGCTCTTTATGGTCTTAAATAAGCTCCTAGAGCTTGGTATGAAAGATTGTCTAAATATCTTCTTGAAAACAAATCCAAAAGAGGTTTGATTGATAAAACATTATTTATCAAAATCCGAGGCAACGCCATTCTAGTAGTACAAATATATGTTGATGATATATTATTCGGTGCTACTAATGATTCTCTTTGCAAGGAATTTTCAGATATTATGTGCAGGGAATTTGAAATGAGCCTAATGGGAGAGCTTAATTTCTTTCTTGGACTTCAAGTTTCACAAGAAAAGAAAGGAATTTTTCTCAATCAAAGCAAGTATACTAAAGACTTTCTTAAAAAATACAAAATGGATCAATCTAAAGTTGCAAAGACTCCTATGAGTTTAACACTTTCGCTTGACCATGGCAAGGATGTTAAAAGTGTAGTACAAAAGGAGTATCGAGGTATGATCGGTTCATTATTGTATCTTTCTGCTAGTCGTCCTGACATTATGTTTAGCGTGTGCATGTGTGCAAGATTTCAAGCTGATCCTAAAGAGTCACACTTGATAGCTGTGAAAAGAATCTTTCGGTATCTCAATGACACTAAGGATCTAGGGTTATGGTACCCACGTCAAAGTTTGTGTCATCTTGTTGGCTATTCAGATGCAGACTTTGCAGGTTATAAGGTCGATAGAAAAAGTAATTCTGGATGTTGCCAATTCTTAGGGTCATCCCTAATCAGTTGGCACTCCAAGAAGCAAAATTATGTTGCCCTATCCACAGCCAAAGCTAAATATATAGCTGCAGGAGCTTGTTGTGCACAAATTCTATGGATTGCTCAACAACTTTGTGACCTTGGCTTTGACTTAAAACGTATTCCCATAAAATGTGATAATACTAGTGCTATTTCGATAACCAAAAATCATGTGCAGCATTCAAGGACTAAGCATATTGATGTAAGGCATCACTTCATACGTGATCATGTTGAGAAAGGTGATGTTTCGACTTCTTTTATATCTACTAACTTGCCGCTTGCAGATATCTTTACCAAACCTCTTCCCGAGGAACAATTTAATTTTATTAGATTGGAGCTTGGCATGCTGAACAAGGAAGCATTAGCGTATGGGGAGTAAATCATTTTATTTGTTCCTACGTATGCAACCCAATTAATCTTTTATATATTTTAATTCTTAATTTGATTTTATGGATTCTTTTGTTTGAAAATTGAAAAAAGATTTGTTGAATTTTTATTGGTTTTCAAATTGGTCTTTGAAAGGCTTGATTTTCTCAAAATCTTGTTATCTCACTTTTAAAAAGGACCTATTTTTCCTATCTTTTTCATTCTTTCACATAAACCCTATTCAAAAATCCCTTACTTTCTCTCTCAAACTTCATTCATGGCACCTAGAAGTAAGAAATCCGCTCCTCAAGCTCCCAAAAAGAAAGCCGTTCAAAGCCCCTCAACTACAAAGGAAGAAATACTTTCTGAGGAATTGGACATCTCTCAGACGACTGGTCTTCCCACATCATGGTTCATAAATTTTCAAGCTTCGGGATCTTGGCTTGATGGTTTTCACAATCGACCACTTTGTATGTGTGATCTGGTAGACACTAATTTTTTGACACTCTTAAGATTTCGTGCATAAACAAGCTCAAGAGTTCGATTATCTGGAAAGTCCTAAACCCTGGAGATTTTGCTTTTCTACGACTCACGAGGATGTTCTATGTTAATCTCATCACAAAAAGGGACAAAGGATGTGTCACTCTTGAATCTTCAGTGAAAGGTACTCCGATTTCACTCACTTCTTCTGTTTTAAGTGAGATATTTGAATTCCTACAAATATTATGTTCAATCATCCTTCAAGATCATAGAGTGTTCGTATTGCTAAGGAGAAATTTCTGGTTCCGAATTCAACCTCGCTTTAACTTACTCATACCTCTTTAGCCTTAGAGGCTAAAATAGTGTTTACTATACTAGTTCGATGTGTTGTTCCTCGTGCAAACTCAAGAGAACTGCTGACTGATCAATCTCTAGAATTAATTCATCTGATTATGTATGATCTAGACATAGATGTACATAATCTTATTCTCAACCACATGGTACATTATGTCAATTCTAAGCGACACATTCCTCTTCCTTATGGAAACTTGCTGCCTAAGATCTTTGATTATTTCAAAGTTGATACATCCTTTGAAGATCGACAGTCAATTTCTAGTAAAATTGATGAGAACTGCTTAGAAAGATTGGGGATTGAGAAAACTCTTGCAGGCACATGGACTTTAAAAGGGAAAGGAACAACTCAAATTCCAATTGAAGTGGCTCAAACATCTCCAACTCATACTCCAGAAATCAGGTTAGAAGGTTGTAAAAGAGAAATGGTATGTCTGAATCGTGAATTGTCTGATTTTCAGTTTGATACTAAGAGACGAATGGGTGCAAATTTTGAACTGTTATCTACCATAAATGCTAAAGTCAATGAAATGTATTTGATGAATGCTCTTACATTGACTACTATGTGTTGATGAATTGCAAACGGCGTGTACAAAATAAGTCAATTCTGTATCCAACTCATGTTGAGCCAAATTTTCTACCAGTAGTGGAGTATGAAGTAATTAAGAAACGAAGAGCTGAAGAAAAGAAACGACGTTTAGCCGCTGAAATGGATGATTGGAGCTATAAGAAGTCTTCCTCTAAAGGAAAAAGGAAGTTCTATGAGGAAAATTGAGCTTGTTGTTTGAGAAAAACTTTTTATGGGTTTTTGTGGAAATACTATTGGGTGTATAATCGTTTTAAAACTCTTGTGCTTTAACTATTTTTCTCCCTTGTTGAAAGACAAACGGGGAGAAATGAATGTGTGTGATCCGACGTTCGATATTCTGCATTCTGCATTTTAGGTTTTGATATTTATATATGCATTGCTAAACTAACAAATGCAGGTACGATAAACATTTGTGTTGTCTTCCATCAAGGGGGAGATTGAAAACTCAACCTTGATTATAAAGGTTTACAGGTGTTGATGATGGAACATTTAAACACAAATGTAGTAGTTTGATACACTAACAATGTATTGATTATATTCTCGAGATGCTTGGTTGGTTTGGATTTAGTGCAGGTTCTGTCGAAAATCTCAAATGGCTTGAAATGGATTTCAAGGGTACAAGGAAGACAAGGTTGCACAACTCAATGATCTCAAAGGCCTTGAAGTAGATTTCAAAGGAACGAGAATGTTAAGGCTGCACGGTACAAGTATTCAAATATCTAAGAAGATCTTCTCGGTAAGATTTGCTCAACAACAAGATTTGATCAAGCAAGGATCTCTACCAACCGAATGTTAGAGATCTTCTCAAACGATCCTCAAACCGAAAAGCATCAAGATTCTCTCTCCTTCGGTTTATATTATTGTTCAACAAAATTGAGAAGATTAAGGAGTTGAGAGATAAACGTGTTCTCATGAGATGAAGATCTACAATGTCTATCTTATCTCAAACAGGAAGCGATCTTCATGGAGAAGAAGAATCATCTTCGAACGGTCATCTCTCCAACGGCTAGAAGACCTCTCCATAGAAGACTATAAAGAAGATGGCATTTGAAGAAGACAGACACAGAAGCTTACACGGAAACATCAATAAGTCTTCAAAGCAACCTAAACATCTTCATTTGATATTAGTTTTTCTTTCTCTCCTTCTAAAAAGCTTTATCCACTAGAGAGAGATAAAATTCGAGAGCTCCATTGGCATATCTAAAGAGTGTTATACTCGAGTGTGTGTTACTTTGCGAATTAACTAGGCTATTATAGCAAAGTAAAGAGTTGGAGCTAAATCTTAGTGTTGGCTACAGTGAGAGAAGAAGGGGATTTCTTCTAGTTTGTATCTAGGAATCTTTGAAGCTGATAATAGATAGTTAGATCCTAAGGCTATACCTTGGGACGGAGAGTAAGCTATTTAGAGCCGAACTTCGTAAACATATCCTTGTGTCTATCTTTTACATTCCGCACTATACCTTGTTTTATTGTGACTAACTTCGTTTTGCAGGAGTACAAAGTCAGGGCCCTTGAAAGTTGTTTCAAAGCCCTTGAAATCAAAGTTTCACAAAGAACTCATATCGACATCAATGCCCTTGAAATTAGTTTCAAGGCCTTGAGATTGGTTTTGCGAAAAGTTCTCATACTATATTCAACCCCCCTCTAGAGTATCTTTTTAACTTTTTATTTCACCTACCGGTTCTTCATTTAGGCTATTTGCACTTTATACAATTAAAACTTTTATAAAGTCATTTTTCAAAATACGTAATTTATTGTTGTCGATATAGACACCCGTATTGTATAAATTTAGGGAAAAAAAAAATAAAATTTTGAAATAATATTAGAAATAAAAAGTATCATAATTAAAATAATAAATATATTACAAATAAAAAAACTGTATTACATGAACTTAATATTATAAGTTATTAAACATAAAGTTTTAAATATTAAAAAACATTATACATAATTATGAGTGTATTACAAAGTAATCCTAAACTTATATACTATTTCACGTTATACATAACATTAATGTTATAAAGAAATTACTGGAATTTCATCGCTCATTTATGTCCAAACTCACACACAGATAAGTTTAGAAATGTCATATAATATTATCTCACATTATATATATATATATATATATATATATATATATATATATATATATATATATATATATATATATATATATATATATATATATTGGAACACCATCATCATCCATTTACAATCAGATCTCAAACCAAGGTGAATCTAAATAATTTGAAATTTTGTATCATGACCCAAGGTCAAAATACTAATTTGAGGTCAATTTTATTTATCTGAAACTTTTCATCTTATCACATACCTATCAAAACCTCTACCTAAGATGAATCTTATTATTTAAAATTTACCATTCATGATTCATATCCTGCTCAAATCCAAATTCAAAGGCGAGTTTGATTAATTTGAAAATGAACATAATACCCATATCCAATCAACACTCAAACCTGAAACAAGTTTTAATATTTTGAAATCTTCTTTCATTACCCATGGCTTGATAAAAATCCAAATTCAGAAATCTTAAAAAATTGAACTTTTTTTTTTTTTTATCATAACCCATGCTCTACCAAAACTCAAACCCTAGTTAAGTCTAGTTCGAGATTTCATGTGTTCTTTTTATCCTATATTTATGTTTTAGTTGTTAGTTGATTTTAATGCTTAAAATTTTATTTATATACTTTGATATCAATAAAATTTTCAATCAAAACTAAACATTATTATACATAAATAAATAAAGTATGTATAATGAAGATAAAAGTAAAAAAGTATGATTAAAAATCACCAATGTGGAACGAAAAGTAGAATAAGTCGTTAAACCGGTTTAGTTTGACAAATATAAAACCGGTTCATTACAGATTTTGGTTCAAATAATCTGATTGATCTCCTCCACTTCTACACTCTCTTTGTGGCCGTGGGTCAGCCGGAGCAGGGCCTTCCGCCTATCACGGTCGTCGTCGTCGTCGTCGTCGTCGACTCATAGTCGCTCTGTCGCCTCTAAATCCTCCACCTTCCTCTTCGACTCTCCGTCTCCCCAGACAACAAGTAACTCATCAAGGACTTTCAGAAGTTCCAGGGGATTGAGGAGAATGCTTGGATTATCATACGGCGAAATCTTCCTCATTCTAGGAGCCACTGCTGCCCTAATCGGTAAATAACCCCTTCTTGGTTCTATGCGAATAGTTTCCTCTCTTTAATTTTCCTATTATGATTTGATTTGATCATTAGGGCCCAAGGATCTACCAATCATAGCTAGAACCGCCGGAAGATTAGCTGGCCGATCCATCGCCTACGTTCAAATGGCGCGTGGCCAGTTGGATAATATAATGCAACAAACCCAATATCGCCAGGTTAATAGTTTTCATTTTTAATTTCGAATTGTTGAGAATTGTAATTGAGCTTTTGGCGAACTGAGTGCCTGATTGAAGATTGGACTACAAAATCCCATTTCCCGTGCATCTCTTTGCTGGCTCAATTAGGTTAAAAATGTGAATTTCCTGTTTGATGGTGGTTGTTTACGCGAATACAATCATTACCTCTAGGTAAACAAAGAATTGCAAGATACAATGTCACAGTTAGAGGCCATACGGCATGAAATCCGAAGCATATCTATCATGAATCCTGGTCCACTGACTCGAACCCTGACAGATAATCCTGATCAAACTGTAGCTGATTCTGGTATTCATTTGAGATTGTTATTTCTTCTGCAACTTATCTTCTTGTATGATACTTGAATTAGCTTGTTGTGCCATAGGGATGCCAAGTTCTTCCGGCCCTTCAAATCCTATTGAAGAGAGTAAAGCCTCGGCAAGTAAAGGGCTGCAACATGCCGCCCCACAGCAACAGCCCCAATTCAAACAGCATGAAAACCGGGAGCTGAAGTCTGTCGTTGAGCTGTCAAAGGTTGCTTACCGTACCGTTTAATCATTTATGGTCCCTGGAATGTTTCAGTTGTGGAAGTAATTTCTCAAGTTGATAATCTGCAGGAGTATAGGTCAAGTGCTTCAGGTTTGTCTGATGTGCATAGCCAAGCAACTACCTTTGCGAGATTGGCTGAATCCCAAGCTCTGAAAGACGGTGCTGATTTATCTTCCATTGATGATAAACCTGGTCTCCTATCTGTTCTTCCTGTATCTGCTGAAACTGCTGGATTATTACCCAAACGTCAAGGTATTGTTTTCAAGGGCAACTTTCTTGTCTTGTTGACACACTTTTTAGGCTATACTTATGTTAGATTACTGAGTGTTTAGTCGTAAACTCAGGAGAACCTACTGGGTCCGACATTGTGTTGGAAGCGGTTCTGGAGGCTGAGGTTGCACGCAATGCAAAGGATTTCTTTTCCCAACCACAAAATCAGATCAAATTTGAGTAATCATTTGGTAGTTACTTACATTGTCAATCTAGGACTGATTAGTCAATTTTGTGGTCCCTGATGAGTTCGTAGTGTAACTGTATGCATACTATGGCTACAGTTGATATGTAGCTGAGATTCTCACATCAAACTTTCGCTCCATTTTTTATCTGTTTTCCGAAGTGAACATTGCTGCATATTGGCGTTGTTAAGCCAGTTATTGGGATGGCATTACGGGGCATTCTGTTGCGGGAAAAAGGAAGGAAACGGAATGAAAATAAATATAATTGGTATATTCCTCATTGTTGATTAATCCTACAAATTTTAGTAGGTGGGTTTGAATCGTTTGATTATGCAATTTTAAATGGACAAGTAGATAATTGATAAATTTTAAAATAAAGAATTTGGTAAGGATAATCATTTGAATTATGAAATTAATTCATCTTTTGATTTTTAACAACTTATTTATAAGCAAATACATAAAAACATTGACGACAATTATTGACAACATGATAATATATAATTGTACTGTCAATAATTATATGGTACAATTGTTGACAATATAGGGAAAAAAATATACATTTACCGTTTAGAATGGAAAACCTACCATTAGAACTGAGAAGCCTACCATAAGAATTGATAATATATAGAAAAATAAATTAAAAATATTATCAATTATCTACTTTAACTCAAAATAACATAAACTTAAAAAAACTAATCGTACTAGTACAAATCATTAACATATTTATCAAAACCAATATATGGTTTGTTATGGGAACAAAATTTCGATACCAATAATGATCCGGCAATGGTCTAAGAGTGTGAAGTATTTACATGGCCTTCAGAGTTTCCACGCCGAAGATGCTAACAATGTAAAAATTCAGATGTCATGCCCTCAATACTGCAATTTTCGCCGAATAAACAAAAGATTATTTATGGTAAAGAAGTTTCGCAGAATAAACAAAGCATTATTTTTGGTAAATAAGATTAAGGTTTATACTACTTTTATAATTTTGAAGGTTTGTGTCGGAAGTTTAAGATTAATAGTTGATATCAATTTTAAGTTACTTTTCTTACATAAATAGCTAGTGACATGAAAGTAATTATACTCGTTTATCTGATTAAAACCAAACCCCTTAATTTCAAGCAATCATCAAGGACGACGGAAGGGCTTCGCCAAACACCAGAAATTTGGAAACACATCTAAAAATGCAAGTATCATCAAGATGAGGTAGTCAATAATTACAGCTAGCTGACTGAATGTAATATATACAAATTACAAAACATACTCTTTTCAATTTGCACCCAGCTTAAGAAACAAAGAATGCACAGAACAGTCCCAGTTCTTTCCTGCATCTATCTCTCTACACTTCATCGAAACAGCACTCCAACTCCAAGACAGATTCAGCACCAAAAGAAAAGGAAAAAAAAACGAAACCAGCACAGGAATAAATGTGGATAACACCATGCAATTAACATAGTCCTCTCTGAGTGACAACTCCTGCCCTCAGGGAGTCAGATGTCCAGTTTCCGGTGCTGATGAAGATAGTAGCCGCTGCTTGCCTGCTTTACATAGTCTCAAGAGAAGGAAATGTCGCAATAGTTACAAATCGTCTTCAGCAAGCGGCATGTCATACCCATGCTTTGAGTCTGTCAAGAAGATGGCCAGGAAGAACAAATTAGCCAAGAAAAAATTCAATTGATTCTGATACAATTCATAAATGATGAGTAACAATGCAAGTTACGCCATATTTCAACAGAATCGAATTTATAATATCGAAGAAGCTGTATAAATGATAGAGGAAAGCATGTACGGTCAAATGATAAATTCTCTTTTACAATTGAGAAGCTGATTGCTTTTGTTTTCTCTTGTGCTCAATCCAACAAAACTGAACAATTCTTCTCCTGAAGAGTGGAGTAGAGGAAAGTCGGAAACAAGGTAATTAACTCAGTAAACTACAGGAAAATGAAGTGTTCTCAGCTAAACTTTGAGAAGTGTCTTCATCTATAGTATCTCTTCTCTTACCTACATGGACTCTTTCGAAGAAAACTTGTTTATCAAGTATAAGTATAGCAGATAAGATCATGTATGGAACCTTCAGCATGATGCAAATATGCAATTGCAATCTATATTCCTTAGCACTCTGCATGCACGGATCATCTTTCCAGTTTAATAGATCAGCTAAATTATATGATTAAGAGCAGATACTCAAATATTGATTACCTTTCTTCAAAGATCTGTTGTCTTTCCTTTCTTCATCACTCTTCCATTCATCTTCACCACCCATCTTTTCCCTCCCATCATCTCCTATGTCACTCTCACTTGCAGTTTCCCACTCAGAATCATCAGTGTCTTGGCCATATAGATCACCATTGGCATCTTCTCCATGCACACCACCATGCTTTAGAGCTGCCTCCCTAAACAACCAAGCTGAACGCATCTGCTTCTTCACTAGCCGCTCAGCATAATCAGGAACTTTATTTTGCCTCAAGGAGAGATCGGGGTCATTTGACTGAGAACATTCATTTATAAAAAGAATAGCATCCAACAAGCTCTCTTTAGCCAACCCAAGCATATCATATGCCTGAGCTCTTCTCCAGAGGCTTTTGGCATGACGGTTAACCGGGTTGTGGAGACAAAGGGCACGTGTAGCATCGCTTATGGCTGCCAAAGGTTGTTGCAGTAAGAGGTGGCACTGGGCTCGATTGCTGTAAAGAACAACCCTCTCCTTCTTGGACTTCATGGGACATAGAGATAAAGCTTCTGAATACTTAGCAGCAGCTCCAGATATATTTCCCGCAGAAAATAGTGAATTGCCTTCAAGCTTGACAACCAATGCAGCAGCCTGTTTGATATGGAGATCCTCTTTCGGAATGCTCTTTTCCCATTTCAACTTCTGTCTGGAGCTCAGAACCTCCTCAATCTGTTCTTTTATCCGGTTATTAAGTGGATTACGGTTTGTCCCTTGTGATTGCATACAATCCTGAAGGACGCAAAGAATGGAATCTCCAAGCTTCTTGTGGTCCCCAAGTGTGGAAATTTCAGAAAGGTCGATTAGGGTAGGCACTGCTTTGTCAACAACCTGCTCAACAGGAAAAACAATTAAATTTCTACACATGGGTTGGTGAAATTAGACAACAAATTTAATCAATATTAAAAATTAAAAAATTTCAACTGATTGATATATACACGTAGTATGTAATACAATTGACAACAGCAACTGCCAGCAAGACCAAGTTAACATCCACCTATTTAAGATGAAGCGAAAATATGCTGGATTAAAGACAAGGTAGATGCATAACCTCCAAAAAAAAAAAAGATTACAGCATCCTAATGACCTTAGGGGATGTTTGTCGGTGTGCATTGCATGGGACCTTGATGAGGTGCTTAAGGATAATATAATAGTATCAAGTGATGAAGATCCCTTCATTGAGACCACGTATAGTGGAGGTTTCTAAACAATAAAAAAAATAAAAATTTCTTAACTACATCCAACTTTTTCTAAGAGATGAGCAATGGGATTGTAGTAAGAACCGTTTATAAACCACTTGGTTTTCCATCAAACAGCCTCCATTACCAGATGTCCATTTACACTTCATTTTTGGCCAAGAGGAGATGAAATGCTAGATGTGGACTGATATCAACCAATATAATTTGTCTTGGTATTTTTTTTTTTTTATTTTGTAACTTATTATAAAAAAAATTTATATATTTTTTCATAATTTATTTGTATACCATAATAGAGACTAATATCAAATATTTTTAAAAACAATAACTTATTTTATCAAAAATATTTAATAGTGTTAATGTATTTATTTAGTGATGGTTTTGATATTTATTATATATAATTGGCTTGATACATAAAATATAATATATTAAAAGATATTACATATGGTTTTGACATAAATATAAATATTATTAGTTTGTACATATTAGAAGTTAATAATTTTGTAAATAGATTTATCCATACTTGTTGTATTTGTATGTTTTGGTCGTAACCTTAATTTGTATTTTTTTATGCATTTTCATGTTTTCAAATTTTAATAAAGTGTTTTACTATATATTTGCAATATCAATGATTTATTTAAATATTATATTAATGTTATACTTAAGATAAAATATAAAGAAACGTCAAAGTTATAAATAGAGAAGTATATAAATATGTTGTGTAAATATATATGAACTTAAGCAATCGAACTAGAAAACTATGAATGTAGAAAAAAATTAAAGTAAGTTTTTAAGCTGATGTGACAGAAAAAGGGAGTTAAAAAACATTGTTAAGAAATGCACCAATGCACGTGGTCTAAGTAATTAGTTAAGTACAAAATTAAAACCAATAAATTTGTTTTTTTTATAGATTAATGAATATTAATTGAATGAGTTATCTTGCTATTATAATGTACAATTTAGACTATAAAATATTGCAAATACAAAGTCAATAGGGTACATTTGTAATTGGATATCAAAAGAAGGTAATAAAATCTATGAAAGATCCTTGATGAATATGTTATGGGTGAAGTTATATGACATGTTTCAATAAGGTGATCAAGAGAAAATGGAAAAAAGGTGTCCAATGTCTCGTTTTTGAGATCCTATGATAAGCATGGCCTTAAGGATTAATATCAACAAACATTACCTTGTGGCAAGTACTAGAATCTTGGAGTAGCCAGAGCAGACAGTCAATAGCCATATACTGCCAATCATCTGAAGAGCGGGCAATATTACATAGAGCTTCAATTATTCCAGGGCAATTTGCAACAGGACCTCTACCATGTTTTTGGTGACAGATGGTTCTCAGTAAACCAATTCCAGCTGGTGAATTTTCATTTACCAGGCCACCCCACATGCCAGGCAATTTGCTTAGAAAATCAGGCTTGCAAATTGTAGACAGGAACTCTGGTTTAAATGCAAAACAATTAATCAGCTGAAGGGACCAACATTGTAATTGACTAGCCCATTCCTCTGCCTTCCTTGACTCCATTTCAACACCACCCATGCCTCGAGTGAGCAGATCACAATGATAGCCAAGTCTTCTATCAACGTATTGATAAAAATGGGAGTAGACAATCTCCAAAGAACTCATGGCAAGCTGAATGGCTATCTCAAGAATTTCCCCATGGCTTGCAATGGCAGTGAAAGTACTCGGGTATGTAGCCAAGTGTCCCAATGCTCGTACAGCTACTCGTTGCTCCACCCATGTCAACCTCCCCCTCAGAAGTTCCACTAGTGGAGGAATGACACCGGCATGAATAGCAGCCTCAGAAAATTCTTCCATATTCATAGTGTACGAGCCAATGATATGTGCTGCATAATACGGAATGTATATGTTTTGGTCATGAGCAAGCCACCTTCGATTCTTAAGGCCTTTCCATATGAGTGCAGACATGCACTCAAATATCCCCAACTCAATAAACTCAGGGTCATTGGGATGTGCCATGGCGGTGTTCCAAAGGCCACTGATGGGAAGAACTTGACCATCATCATCTTGTGAAGGAAGCTCTCTGAAAAACTTAAGAATACTAGCTCTGCGTTTGCTTGGATTTCCTTCCTTCATCACACAGAAAAAACATCCAGGGTATGGGCAATCTGCAGACGCTTTCTCCATGTCTTTACTTAACTGCAGCAACTAAGCAGTCTTCAGAGGAATCTCATACACCCTTTACAGCTGCAACAACAAATTAATATGAATGTCTGCAAGAAGAAATAAGTTTCGTGTAAGCCTTACATGAGCAGATTGAACAATTCAACTGTTGAAAAATTTCTTAAATCAACGAAAATGGTAAGAAGAGAAAGGAGTAGCAAGTAGAAGGAGAGTATAAATCTAACCAATATGCAACAAACAGAACAAATATCTTAAATGCACATTATAGAAAAGCATTCTGCACTAGAAGATATTGACAACGCAAAGCTGGCAGAAAAGTGTTGAATATAATTGAGCTTTACTAATCACTGTAAACGGTTGAAAAAAACAAACTTTTACCGTGAAAAAACTTGACAATCACACTACTTTGGTACTCAATATCTAGAGCAGCACAAATTGGTCCAAGATTTGAACTACAATTGTCATAACAATCAAGGAACTTCCAACATACACATTAGCCCCACAAAGGCAAACAGGTACACCATTAGCACGACTGAAGCGACCAACACCGCTGAATCTAAGTAAATCGGATAAGACAATGCGAATTACCTATAAAATCGAAAAATTAAAGAAAGAGACATAGAATTGAAGAATCTCAGACTGTGACTGTAATAAAACCTAGATCTATATTCAGTAGAGAACAGAAGAGTGAAGGCACAACTAAACGTTAGATCTACGAATAACCACAGATACTAGAGCAGCAATAGTGTATGATGTCGAGGACGGACCTAGAGGATAAGATCGCTTTTTCAGTACAATCGTAAATCTCTTCTCTAAACTCGACCTTGTTTGTTGCAAGGAAGCTTGTCTCGTTCAAATCTAGTTGGTGAGCACAGCGATGTCAGACTAGAAGAGAAGGGGGGAGACAGATGACAGCGCGGAGCGTAGGGGCCAGAGAAGAGGCGGCGCCCGGCGACTGTACACTATCGAGTTCGTCGTTCGATGTTTTTGCCTTTTTTTTTTTTTTGTTTATAGTCATTTCATTTCAAATATGTTTCCCAAATAACTTCGTATCCGTGTGAAACGCCTATTTCGAGTTGAAGATTATTTTGTAGAGTCTAAAAGCAACGGAAAGAATGAAAAATTTTGGGGATATCAAGGGCACGGCGGTCGATTTCGTATACGCACCACGTAGACGTGATGCGTAACCTTCACGGTCACGCATCGCGTAACCGTGAAAGGTTCACGGTTACGCGATGCGTGACCGTGAAGGTTACGCATCACGTCTACGTAGATTTATGACCGTTGAGATTCGAACGTTGAAAAGTGACCGTTGTAATTCGAACGTTGTAAAAGTGATCGTTGTAATTTGAACGTTATTGATTTCATTTGGTTATATAAAGATAGTAATAGAAGAGGTGAAAAACGCTCACAACATCTTCGAAAAAACAACACAACGTTTTCTGGAGAACAGCTGCGAGAATGTCAACACACGAGGATGATGAAGTGATGATTCCGTTCGACGATACAAAATTTAGTGATCCAAACGAGTTTCTTCGGCATTTCGAGGTAAGTACTTTATAACCGAAAATATAGAAAAACTAGAATTGTTGTATATAATGTATTTTTAAGTTAGATATAGTTGCAATTAATTAGGAAACATTTATTATAATTCGTGTTTTTATTATTTGGAAATTAGAAAACCGAAAACTAGAAATTTTATAGTTTTTTTTTCTATGTGAACTAGGATCTTCCGAATTATTCTCGTGACGAAGGGAGTGATTATTCGCGAATGTTTGAAATTCACGGTTTTTTCCATGATCGCGAGACGATGGTGGATTGGGCTCGATTCATGGGTGGAACCATGAACATGGTGTTGGTTACTAGTAGGTCGTGGAAGAATTCTTGGGGGTTCGTTACGTTTCGTTTGACATGCGAACGTTTTGGAGCCCCTCGTAAGAAGAAAGATGTGGATCCTGATACCGAGTCATCTTCTAGTCGAGCACAGAAATCGAAGAAGGACGGATGTTGTTTTGAGCTTGAGGGCGTACAAAGCGAGGCTGAGAAGTGGACGTTGCATGTTATAAATGGAGTGCACAATCATACACTTCCCGAGCAGTTGAAGGGACACACATATGCTGGGAGATTGACGGAGAAACAATTTCGGAAGGTGGGACGTGAGCTTGGGTCGGGTTTCAAGCCGAGAAATATATTGAAGTCAATAAAGTTAGATGATCCATACAACGTCAGCACAATCGAACAAATATACAATGCTGGAATGAAGATTAGGAGGCTACAAGCCGAAGGACGGAGTCCTCTCCAACAAGCCCTACATATTTTAGAGGAGCGTCGTTATTATGTAAATGTGAGAAGATGCTCGGAATCGGAAGAAATTTCAGATTTTTTCATCATGCATCCGGATTCAAGACATCTCCTCAACCTATTTCCTTATGTCATCATAATGGACACGACGTACAAGACGAACGAGTAAGTTTTAATATACATGTTATTATGATTTTAGTTTAATATAAATGTAAACTCATAATATATCCTATATAGGTACAAGATGCCGTTGTTAGAGATTGTCGGTATCACTAGCACGAGGTTGACGTTTGCAATAGCATTTGTTTTCATGGCCAAGGAAAACGCCAATCATTACCAGTGGGCATTACGGAGACTCCGACATGTGTGCGGAAATGTTACACCGGGGGTGATTGTGACGGACAGAGAGCTAGGACTCATAAGTGCCCTCGGTGTTGTTTTTCCGGATGTGAAGCACATGATTTGCACCTTTCATATAAAGTGCAACATCCAACATAGATCTTGGGTGGTGACTCGGTCAAAGGAATTACAAGCTGTTTTTGCAGCACACTACCATGCTCTTATTGAATCTAGATCTCCTGAGAGTTACGAGCGTCGTTTGGGTGAAATGAAAGTGCATTGGTAAGCTTATCCGAGGTTGATGGAGTATTTGGAAACTACATGGCTAATCCCCTACAAGGAAGCAATTGTTCGATATTGGTGCGACTTGCATCTACACTTTGGCACGAGGACAACGAATGCGTAAGAACTTATTTCTATATTGTTTGCAATTGTTTTCTAATGTTTGTCTTGTAGATTAATTTATTGAATTGATATTGGTTGTTAGGTGTGAGTCAGCACACTCATTGTTGAAGGGTACATTGCGTTCTACCGTTCAAGGATTTCAGTTGGTGATGGAGAACATTGACTTGATGGTAAATGATCAGATTGATAAGATTCAAGCGTCAATAGAGATGTCACGTGAGAGGATGTTGTTGGCTGTGCGTGTGCCTATATTTGATTTGCTCCGAAACAAAGTAAGCAACGAGTGCTTTTTGGAGTTGTTGGAGATCTACGAGAAGGCAAAGCAAATTAGAAGCTTGACAACATGTAAGGATTCATATTGGAGGGAAGCTCATGGATTGCCTTGTACGCACGAGTTCTATATTGCTATTAGGCATCGGGAGCCAATACGTTTGGATAAGATTCACCCTTATTGGAAGCAAGTACGATGGGAAAAATTGAATCCGATGCATGAAGATGAGGTTGTCCATATTGATCCATACATGGAGTCACTCAATGACTTTAGGGAGCGATTGGACAAGAATTTGCTTCCGAGAGATGTGCTTGAGCGGATGGCTTCATCATATGAAGATATTACAAGTCCGGGAAAATCAACGCTGAGAGTACCAGAGCAGAAAGTCAGAACTAAAGGAAGACCACCGAAGTACGGCATTCTTTCAACAAGGAGAGAACCAAGTCGGTTTGAACATGGTTCTGGATCGGCACGTCCACGTCCTCGAGGTCGTCCACCTAAAGCAAGACAACATGTGGAAGTTAAAGTGGAGGAGCCCGAGCCTGAAGAGGCCAAAGTTGAAGTTAAAGTTGAGGAGGCTGAGCCACGTGGTAAGAAAGGCACCACCAGACGTTCTAAGAACTATCGGTTCAAGGGTGATCAGATGCAGAAGTTCATGAAACCCTTCATCCTTTCAGCCTATGATGTTAAAGGAGATGGGCATTGTGGATTTAGATCTCTTGCCGTGGTTTCGGGATACTCGGAAGAAGATTACTTGATTGTTAGAAGGGAATTGGCTACGGAGTTGTTGATGAGAAAGGACTTGTACGCACGTGTGAGTATTTTTTGTTGATAACCCCTTCATCCTTTTCTTTGATTTACTATATTTTGTTGATAAAATGATAAATTTCACTAATATTTGTTTTTTTTGTCAATAGTCGGCGGTAAAATGGACGGTCGATCAAGTTATCGAGGCCACTTGGTGGACTGATCCTATACCTTGTGGGCCGGAGAATTGGATGAAGTGTCCACTTGTTGCAACAGTAGCAGCGACATATTACCGGTGTGCAGTTGTTATACTTGGATCTACCCCCGAGACATGTTTACCAATTGTTACAACGGTTGAGAACCAAGAACCCCCAACAGAGATTCGTGCAATAACGTGGGTCAATGGCAATCACTTTGTAGCCGTAAGTTTTCTTTCTTTCTACACCACTTATATCTCATATATTCTGTTACTTTTATTCAAGGATGACAAAAAAAGGTAATCAATTTTTCATTTGGCAATCATCTTTTGTTAGGTTTGGCTTAAACTAGACTCTCCATTACCACCTTTGACCCTTCCATGGAGGCGTGGACATGATTCTAGCGTTGATGGATGGGATGCACACTTCAGTGATAGATTCAAGATGTTCGACAACCTCCGGCGCAAAGAGTGTCCTAGAGAAGTGTGGATCAATCTCGTATCTTATTCAGACATTTCAGATTCAGAGTGATATGTTATATGTGTTTCAGGGTTTCATTTGGTTGATGGATGTCAATGGATATTAATCTCCATACTACAAAATAAGATTCAATAAACTTTCATTAAACTTCATAAGCTTCATAAACTTGTAAGATTCAATAAACTTTCAATAAGATTCATTAAACTTTCAATAAACTTCATAACT
Source organism: Fagopyrum homotropicum (assembly GCA_033239125.1). Classification (NCBI taxonomy): domain Eukaryota; kingdom Viridiplantae; phylum Streptophyta; class Magnoliopsida; order Caryophyllales; family Polygonaceae; genus Fagopyrum; species Fagopyrum homotropicum. Next base: position 111,653,919 of record BSWB01000002.1, read on the forward strand.
TCAATAAACTTGTATACACCAAAAGTTAAAATACATGACATGTATGTCCACCATACTACAAAATGTAAAGTACATCAATCTCGTCTCGGCTGTGTCGCCCTGACCTGAGATGGTGCAATATGAACGTCCTGGCCAACAGACTCGTCGTACATCGTATGTATGTCCTCCATAGTTGAGCCACGACTAATAATATCCCGTAGGCGGGCCTGAATAATGTGTAGCCTCTGCATTGGAAAATAAAGTTGTCAGTTAAAGGTAAAGCATAATACTATAAAACTTTAAAGATAAATATATCAGCACATACCCGAGTATCTGAAACAGGGACCGGAGGAGGACGATCTACCGGTGGAGACTGCATAGCTGAGCCAGGGAGGAGAAATGGATGGCACCGCTCGCTAAACCAGGACATGTAGTCCTCAGATACTGTCCATGGTAAAGGGGCCCTGGTCTGACCCTGAAGCGCAAATCTGCTCGCCTCCTCGTGTCTAGCAGCCCAGCGATCATCTGCGCCATGGAATCTCACCCTATACCCTCTACTGCCAGAAGCGGGGCGCTGCTCCAAATAAGGGACAATCCTCTGAAGTGGGATCGTCTGAATGTACCCAAACTGTCGGAGGACTCGATCCGGCATATATGCCTCGATGATATCTCCTATTTGGATCGTCCCTCGGTACCTTGACACAGCAAACTCGCCCTTAAAATCTAACACTCTATCGCTATATGGCATGAACTTGATGTCCTCCGCTCTCATCTGATCTAACTGTGAGCGCAAGGATCTCAACCTCTCAAGAGTGGGTGCTGGTGTCCTCGGAACAGACAGTCTAGAAGCCCATATGGCCGATCCATGACGTCCTGGATCCTTTGCCGCTGAACAACCCAAGGACGGGAAGTGGGCATAGATCCAGAACTGTAAATATTAAAGTAAATGAAAGATGTTATTAGTAAGATTAACAAATGAAAGTTCTTATCTAAAGTGACTAATTACAATGAAAGTTCTTACCTGTAGAAGGGATGTACATCCTCCTATCGTCTTCACCTTCAGTCGTGAGGCATCGCCCAACATACTGTAGGTAAAGTCCAGATTTGTCATTTTATCATAACAATAACAATAAGAATTTATTAGGTATTGAAGTAGAGTGATAGTTATACGTACGAGTACAAGTACGCTAGGACGCCGGTGCCCCAAGCATAGTCTCCAGTCCGCCCATGGTCTCGCACCAAGTCGATCAAAAAAGGTCGAATCTTGTTCGTCGATTTATCGACGAACAAGGATGACCCTAAAAAGAAAAGAAGAAACACAGATGCCACCTCCTCAGCTGGGGTAGCTGTGTCGCGCCGAATGGCATCATACGCAGTCCTCAACAAGTCCACTGGTAGAGCTGTCTGGTGACTCCTAGCCTCCACCTCTGATATGTGAAATGTATCACTCAGCCACCTAACCCTATCTCGTGCCAGCATAGGTGTGACCATGGCCTCTCCATCAATCCTAATGCCTAGGATGACGGCTACATCGTGCAGGGTGATGGTCATCTCACCCCAAGGTAGATGGAAACTGCTAGTCTCTGGATGCCAGCGCTCCACAAATGCATGTATGAGGGCGTGGTCAACTCCAGCAAAAGAGACATCTAGCAAACCCATCAAGCCACTCTGAGATGCTAAAGCAAACCAGGAAGTGGGGTCCGCTCTATCAGCGTCGGAAATCCATCTACTGAGTGTCTGAATGTGCTCTATCCGCCGTAAAGTTGTCATCGGCCTCCTGTAATCCTCCTTCATAACACAACGAATATTCAATTAAACGTTTTATTAATTTACTTTTTGTAAGATAATGTGTTGTAATTGTGTTTAGTTATCTACCTCTCCCATCCAGACACCTCGAGCACGGTGTCCGGCATAGCAAGTGAGCACATCGCTGATCAATGGTGCCCCTGTATCAGCAACTACACGGCCTCGATCAGCCGGTACAAATGGCTCCTGCTGCGGCGGTACTACAGGATCTGCAGCTGGAGCATCGAAGTCAAAATCTCGCTGCTCGGTATGATCGCCAACAGGTGGCTCTACCTGCTCCTCAGCAGGAATATCTGCAGCTGTCTCCATGTGCTCGTCAGCAGTAATATCAGTAGGTGGCTCAACCTGCTCGTCAGCAGTAGTATCAACGCGCTCGCCAGCTGTGGGATCTATCTCCCCTGCCTGTACAGAAGGACGGGCCACATCCTGGTCCGAGTCAGATCCATACGTCGGTGGTGGAAGAACCTCCCGAGGGAGAGCCGGAGATGCATCTGAGATGCATGGTCTCTGTGGCTGCTGTGGTGGTGGTGTGTCGGCAGCCGAACCAGCTACGTGGGACCTCCTCCCCATCGTAGCCCTCGCGGTGGCGAGACCATCTCTACGAGCCGAGGCCGTGGGACGCCTCCGTCTATGTCTCTGCATGGCCTGTAATATCTATATTTGATATTACAGGCCAATTTAATTAATTTTCTTTTATTTAGTTTCCTTTACTTTCATTTAAATTGAATTTAAAAGAAACTAAAATAAATTAAATAAATTATAATTACATAAATAAAATTAGGGGGAAAAAGTAAAGGTAGAGATTTTAATTTTATATATTTTTAATCTATTTTATTTTATATATTTCTAATCCATCTTATTTTAAAGTATAATGGATAAACTAATTTAATATATTTAATATATTACAATTAAATTAATTAGATATATTTTTTTCCGTTTATTTTGAATTAATATACATTAATTAAGATTATATAATGTTAATATATTTAATATAATATTTTTAATCCATTTTATTTTAAATTAAATTGGATAAACTAATTTAATATATTTAATATGTTACAATTAAATTAAATAAAAATATTTTTATTTAATTTAATTTGTATTTATTATTCTTTAATTAAATTAAGTTTTTTAAAATTAATTATATATTTAATATATTTTTATTTAATTTAATGCATTGGAATTATAATTCCAATGCATTAAAAGATGAACAGTACTCCCACGGTTTCGCAATGCGTGACCGTGGGAGTACTGTTCATCTTCTTCGATAGTCCGCCTTCAATGGCGGACTGTCGAAGGTCATACGGCCACCATTTCACCAATCTCTTTCCAATCAACCTAAATCTAACTAATTCAACAACAATCTAACCTATTCATGTCCATTTCATGCTCAATTACGAACCGAAAAGTGAAAAACAAAAACCGAGCAAAAACCGAACAAAAATCAAACGATACCTCTCTCGGGTCGTGTTTCCGCTTCTGAAATGGCCTTCCTTCGTTACCGTCTTTGTCCATTGCTGATTTTGTGTCGAATGTTGCTTGATTCGGTTTTGGCCTCTTCGTCTTCGCCGTCGCTGTTGCGAAAATTTGGGTTTTGAATGTTAGCGCTTACGGAATGAGAATCCGTAAGCGCTTTTAGGGCGTGAAAGGGTCACGCATTCGCAAAGCGTGAACGTGGCCTCACGTTCACGCTTTGCGAATGCGTCGTGCAATACGTAAATCCTGAACCGTGCGAATACGAGTTCCGAAAATTTTTAAGTAACTTTACAAAACTATAAAATTATAAAAATAACCATTAATTTATAAACTAACTAGGGTATAACTAGACCTGTTCAAGTCCGGGCCAGCCCGCCCGGCCCGGACCGCCCGCAAAAACGGGCGGGTATGAACATCGACAGAGGCCCGACCGGGCCGCTAGGCCCGGCCCGTCAGTCCCGGCGGGCCGGGTACGAACAAGGTATCAGGCCCGGTCGGGCCGCTCGGCCCGGCCCGGAGCCCGACAAAATATATATATATATATATATATATATATATATATATATATATATATATATATATATATATATATATATATATACATTTCGTTACTTTTGTATAACCCTAAAGTTCTAAACTTCTAATTGAACCTTTTGATTATGTTTGTATGATATTTTCGAGTTTTACAGGCACACTGCAAATTATACTGCTGAAGTGCTAAATTACAAATAATATCACAGTTAAAAAAAAAAAAAAAAAACGGGTACCCGCCGGGCAGCCCGGCCCGCCCGGCCGGGCGGGTACGGCAGCCTTGGCAGGCCCGTGAGCCGGGCTCAGCCCGGCCCGGGTCCGCCAAAACGGGCTTTTTTTTTTGAAAATGCCCGGCCCGAGTCCGGCCCGAGCCCGGATATGAAATAAGATAAACGGTCCCGTCCTATAATGCACGGAACCCCAGCTGCCCACTACCGTCGAATCACTCGACCGCCTCTCTAACCTTCAAGGCATCTACAAGGCGGTATAATACCGTTAGCTAACATTCTATGCATAAGTATAAAGGTAAAAGCACATACACACACAACATACACAATCAACATGCAACACTCAAGCCTGTTTATTATATTTAGTTAGGTGATATGTCATTGCTAATGATACTTATTTTGTGACACGTGGGATTCCCAAACCTCGCCCCTGTCCCCGTTTAACAACGAGGAATGGTACTAATGCATCTGACCGTCTACCTGCCTGGGTTGGTCTTAGGGAACCTCCTAGCTCTCGCAAGAGCTAGTCAGTGATGTCACGACCCGTTATCATACACTTGGGTCAATTACGTAATATAATAAAGTCGGCATAATCCGGTTTCGTTGTTATCCTAACTAGCAAACACCACTCATACACATTACACTCATACAAGAAGCCAGCTAAGTAAGTCCGTGGACTTACTAGTCTCCGAAGCGCAAATGATCACCACACTCTCAAGTTCCCTCGGGGAAACACACAATGCCTGTTCAAGACAAGGCACACGAATCAAACCACACTCTAGTCCACTAGAAGTCTTTAGACTTCTAGGCTCAACCTCCTCACCAAAACCTAGTGCAAGAAGGCTACACTCTCAGTCCACAACCTTTCCAACTCTCAACATAAAAACTCACACAAGGGTTTCTCCCATAAGGCTCTAATCGAACACAACAACATGCAACCAACGAGACGTACACAACTTACACAAGACCTCTAAGGTCCAACCACTATATGGCATTCCAGTTCAACTACTCTAAGCCAGCCTAGCATGCTTCTAAGATATATCAAATCTAAGGAATGGAAGAAGGAGAAGAAGGAACAAGATTCGGGACTCACTGGTGCAAAACCGCCCCGGCGCTTGACTGAGCCGCCCCCGCCTATCTGGGTCCGCCCCTGAGCCTGACTGGGTCCGCCCCTACGCCTGACTGGACCCACCCCTGCGCCTCTATGAAGCTACCCCTGCACCTAACTGTGCGGAACGTCCGTCTGTTGAGTTCTTCGGTCGTGCATTCGGTCTCTTCGAGTCTCCTTTGGTGCTATGGACGTTTTCCCACCTCTCACACTAGGTCATAGCCTCCCTCCTAGGTCTAGCTTCATCACCATACAATCAAAACAACGATAGATCGTTGAACATAAATTCTTGAAGATCTTCCATACAAGCCATGGAAGAGGGAGGAAGAAAGAAGAAGGAAAGCAGAAGAGGAAGAAGCCTTACCCTTGTCACGTCACTGCAGTTCCGGCCTCAAGGAAGGTGGATCGAAGCTGGAGCAAGCAAGGAGAAGAATGAAGGAGAAGAATGCAAGAGGGTGATGTTTAGAAGAGGACAAACAAAGTAACGTGAATGAAATGAGAGGGAGAAGAGAAGTGGTTGCATAAAGGAGAGGAATATCAAAGGACCCTCAACCACAAACTCCCCAAGCATTTATAAGATGGGTTATAAAGAGAGGAAGGTGAAAAGTTTATCGAAAACGCTAACATCCCCCCCTCGCGTGTCACCGCCCCTGCGGGAATCCTAGTCGCACATGCGGCCTGCTCGACTGCGCAACCTAAGCCGCAAGGGCGTGCCCTTGTGCACGGCTTCCAATACTCCTCTAACACTATCAAAGTGTAACGAAACATCCGGTCGTTACATCAGATCCCCCTCAAAATAAGTTTCGTCCCGAAACTTAGGGAGTACTAACCAAGATCATAAGACGTAGGTAAGCTCTATGACTAAACAAGTTACCACATCAAGACCACCTAAGGGTCACACACAAGCACATCAGACATATCACACATACAGTCACTGAAAGCAACCAATACATGGATGTAGAATTAACTTGACAGTCCTATAGACGTCCTAGACCTGCATAAAACTCGGGATAGTTCCGCCGGATACTATCCTCCGTCTCCCAAGTGGCCTCATCAATCCCTCGTCTCGACCACTACACTATCATCATGGGTATTACCTTCGATCGAAGGCATCTCGTACCTCTCTCCAAAACTGCTATCGGGTGCTCTGCAAATGTATGGTCCGGCTCAACCACTAGGTCGTCGTGGCTCAGTATGTTTCTTGGGTCATTCACGTTGACTGACGGTATTTCTATGGTCGTCTATACCCAATCAAAAGTAAATCCCGACTTAGCACTAAAGACAAGTATAGTGGTTAAGTAAGGGTCGAACCCAAGAGAGTTAAGGTGTTTTAGATGCAATTATCGATTATAGTAACAAGTAACAAAGGGGGGGGGGGTTTGGTTGAATTCATGCACACAAAAACTTATGAAAACGATTAATGCGACAAGTAAGACAATGATGGGTGAATCTACACTAGGTTGACTCTAAGCATGCAATTGCTACTTTGGTGAGTTCCTTTTACAAATTTTCAAGTAATCTCCCGTCTCGATCATATATATGTGTTGAGCCAACCGGCATCAACACAACTTAACAGGTTAGTGTTCCGTAAACCTACAAGAACAAATAACAAGTTAGCTTTCAAACAAAGACTAAGGGATATAAAGAGAAGATTAAAACCGTTAAACTTATCTTTATATTTGTGTTCCTTTTCTTTAAGTAATTACAACCCGTTATTACTTAAAGTTGCTACTAGATTAAAGACCCGAACCGGGAACCTATTAATCCTAGTTATTTGCGTATACTTTAAAACCTAAGGTGATCAATCTCAAGCAATAGTAAACATGCAATTAGACAATGGAGATCAAGGAAACACAAAGCATTACTGAATGAAAACTTATATTAAAAAGAACTTACAACCAAAGTAACAACGCAGCTTCAAACCAACCCAATGTAGCAAGGGAGTTAGCAACTCATTACAAAGGAAGTAAGATAATCTAAGTGGATAATTTGTTGGCTAACAAGATTGAATGATTCTAGCAATCACCCAAGGACTATTTATACTACAAAAGACACTAAATGGGAGTAAATGGCCGGCCTAAAACATCCACCTTTAATGCCATAAAGGTGGTGTAAACAGCCGGAGTAAAGCTTTTGACGTTAAACCGCAGGGGCGGCCTTCAGTTCCGCAGGGGCGGTGAAGGCAAAAATGCTTGATCTTCTTCATGGCCGCAGGGGCGGCTAGGCAATTCCGCTGGGACGGATCTTCAATGCTCTTCAAACGTCTGACCCTTCGACTTCCTGACGTTTCTGATGCAAAGCCGCCGGGGCGTCCCTATGCCAACGTAGGGGCGGTGACACAACCTCTTCGTCTTCCAACTCCCAGGTTGAGGCGCAGGCAGGGGCACAGTGGAAGGCGCAGGGGAGCTGGTCTTCGTTTCTTTAAGGCAAGTCGCCGTAGGGGCGCCAAGGAGTGGCACAGGGGCGGTGACACACTTCATGGCCGGCGCTGGCGAAGGCGTAGGGAGAGCTCCGGTGTAAGGCGTCACACGCAGGGGCGGGGACAAGGGTCCGCTGGGCGGTGATGCAACAGAAGCTTTGCTTCGTGAACGATCTTCACTCCTAAGTGCTTATAACTCCTTCCTTAACTTCTTTTAGTCTTCTTCTTCTAGACCAAAGAGTTAGTAGCATAAACCGACACAAATGCAATAAAAAGACTCTAAAAACTATCCTAAATTATAGTGATTCCATCACCTATCAAACTCCCCCATACTTAGACCTTTTACTCGTCCCGAGTAAAAACAAATGACAACAATTAGACTCAAAGGCCTTAGGAAGCATAGGTAAGCAAGAAAGACAATGAAAACAAGAGAAAAGCCAAGAAAGAAAGAAGGAAAAGAGAGGAAATGTGAGAAAAAGGGAGAAACTACCATCCTTATTGCTCCAAGAGTGGTGATAGGTGATGGAATCACTATCATTTAGGGTAGTTTTTAGAGTCTTTTTATTGCATTAGTGTCGGTTTATGCTACTAACTCCTTGGTTCAGAAGAAGAAGATCAAAAGAAGCTAAAGAAGGAGTTATAAGCACTTAGGAGTGAAGATCGATCACAAAGCAAAACTTCTGCTGCCTCACCGCCCCAGCGGGTCCTTGCAGCCGCCCCTGTGGATGACGTTTCCATTGGAGCGCTCCCTGCACCTTCACCAGCTCCAACCATGAAGAGTATCACCGCCCCTGCGCCACTTCTTGGCGCCCCTACGGTGACTTGCCCTGAAGAAATGAAGACCAACTCCCCTGCGTCTCCCACTGCGCCCCTACCTGTGCCTCAACCTTGGAGCTGGAAGGCGAAGAGGCTATGTCACCGCCCCTGCGTTGACATAGGGACGCCCCGGCGGCTTGGCATCAAAAACATCAAGAAAGG